>OX393576.1:54175021-54886883 GCA_947652605.1 Elmis aenea
TAATAATTAATCTTATAACCAACACCGAAGCTCCAAAATACTGAAAAAATATTAGATCAAATTTTCATAAGAAAACGATTCTGGTATAGTTTTAAAAATTCGTTTTACAAACAAATATTAAGCCACTTGTAATGATACAAACAAAAAAATCTGTAAATGTAAGTCACTAACAAATCATGTTAGGATATTTCGCTTTCATTCAAATGGAGGTTATTTCACCCTCCGCAATGTCCTGTAGTTTCTGGTATCTCAACTAGAAATTCTAGAGTATTGTTGTGAGTGTATGAGTTGTATTTCGAAGTAACTTTACATCAACACATCTAGAGTGCATTCCCAAAGGAACAATCAGTTGTCATTTGGTTTTAGAATACAGTAGACTATGTACCTTTAGTTTGGGTTCTCAAACCACAACACATTTCCTTTTTTGAATGCATGTAATTTTAATATTCGGAAGTACCAGAGGCTACATTTAAAATGATCCCTTGAAAAAATACATAAAAAGTGCTGTCTTAATCCGGTATTAAAACTTTCACTTTTCGAAGCTTTTCTCATACAATAGTTTTTAATTAGGTACCAAAATTAACCCTTTTGGCAAAATCTGATTCTGCAAGATAATACTTTTGCCACGAAATTAAAATTAAAATTATGGTTAAGTTGTATTCGTTCTTAGTGAGCCTAATAACTAGCGTCCGGATTCAATGTTTTTTTTTTAATTTACTTAGCAAAAAAATTACCAGCAAAAACACTTAAAAAAACAAACTTAGTCCAAAGACGGTTGAGAAATATAAAAAAATAGAATGTTTTGACTGGGCAAGAGAATTGAATGGGGGACGAATAAAAAATTGATATGAAAAAAAAACGCTATGAGATTTGATATAGAAAAAGGGGTAAAAACAAAAAATTTGAAAAACACTGGCCTACAACTATTTCTTTTCAGGAAAACGATTCGATGCATAATGCCAGTTTCATATTGTAAGTTATGTACTCATTTTTATTGGTGAGTTACATGCAACGTTATCCTAATATATGATGGCTTAATAAATCGCATCGTATTATCCGAGTAAATCGATCTGACCATTAATTTTCACAAATAATTTACGGCCACTTTTTGATCATCGTTCTCGCTTTATTTAAAGCACCATTCAAACGTATTTCTTTAGACAAGGAGCTCTTGGAGAAACAAACATACGGTTCTTTTGGTGCTAAAATAATACTGTAGGTACTTAAAAAGTCTTTACAAGGGCCAACCCAAATTTATAGAGAATTTTTAAAAAAACGTGGAAAACAAAATGCGCATCTACCTATTATTTTATATTTTTGACCCATCATTTGTAGTTTAAATGTCAAATTCAAGGTGTCAGAACCTAGTTTATTTATTTCTTAAAATAGTTTTAAAAAAAAACTATTAGTTAAAACGTTAAAAGGATAGCATTTTCGAAAAATAATTTTTGTGCGATCGTACTAGAAACAGCTGTTTGACGGACGCGTTAGCAGCCATAAAGTATTACCGGCGTTATCCTTAGCAACGGCCTAAAAAGTAACTTTTCAGGCCGTTACGCTTAGCAACGGCCTCAAAAGTAACTTTTTCGGCCGCTACAGCGTAAATTTGCATTAACGCTAACAGCATACGCCGTCATCTGTCAGTGACAGAATGTCACGTAGTTTCTAACCTATATTTTTGAAAAATACTAAAAATTTAAATTGTTTTTATTTCTGTCGCACAAAAAATTTAATATGCACCTCGGCCAAAACGTGCTTTTTCGGCCTTGCCTGTTTGCTGGCCTCGACTACGTCTCGGCCAGCAAACCAGACGCGGCCGAAAATGTTACACTTTTTGGCCTTGATACATAAATAACTATTATTACAATTTTAAAAAGGTCTTAAGCACTTATGAGCACAAGAAAAGTTTAGATTTAGCTTTTAATGAACATACGCTAGCTTTAACTACCACTTACCGCTATTGTATAAAAAATTTGAATGCGCAAAAAGGTCAATTAGGCTTACTATTGATTAAAAAAACAAATGTTGGTAAAATAATAAATAAATGCGGCAATATAGCTTTTGTTATTACCTTTGTATATTTAGCTCTGTTTTTCGATTTTAATTTGCTTTATTATGTCTTTGAAACAGCATTCTGTATTTTTAAATAACTCATGAAAACAATGTACGTTTTGTAATACAATCTTGGTTTCCGGGTTTGGAACCGCGTCTTCTATATTTAGAAGTAGTTGACGTTTCGACCATTGTGTCTTGGTCTTTTTCAAAACGACTGTCGGAACCAAGATTGTATTATGGATAACGGCCGCGAAAGCCTCAAGAATAAAATGTACGTTTTGTATTATATATACGGTCTATAATTTAATTATCTTTGCCAAAATGTCTTTTTTATACAAAAAAGCAAACATTAGATTAATTAAAGTAGCCTTTTAAACAACAGAAAGTAATTTTGTAAATAGGTTTATAACGATATTTTAGAAAGACTTGCCTTCCCTTACTCCATACGATGCTGTGACTCTGTTTTGAATTCAATACAAACTTTTATTTTAAAATAAACATTTATGTTTTGTTTTGCTGCTTTCATGTAAACATATATTTTGATAGCAATATATTTTTATTTCTTGAATCTGTCAGTAAGAAATAGTCTTAATGGAAATTAGTTTCGATTGGAACTTCTACTTCTCGAAATTGTTAAAAAAAATCTTTAAAACATGTATAGGCGGATATTGGGAACATTTGTCTCAAAGCATTATTTTTATGAATGCTGGTCGCTGAAAACGTTACTTAATATAAAACGAAAGAGTTTCAACTGCAGCATACTTATAAATTACAAATAAATTGTTGTCTTATCGGAGTGTTTTTATTAAAATGAATTTCGGGCGTAAATATGTTGACGTGAAATAGCAAGATAAAGTATTTTAGTCCCTTGTTTAAGACGATTTTATGGTCTTTTTTACATCATTTATTTAAGTTGCCGACGCAAATAAAATCAATTTAAAACATCGAAACAACTTCATGTTTCCTTAATGAACAACACAAATTAAATGAATTACAATAGAAATTAGTTTTAAGATCACATAATGTTTAAGATCTTCGAAAAGTGTTAAGACAGTGTAGATTTAATTTGTTTACTTATGGTTACTTTGAAATAATAGGCGATGTTGCACAATTTTAATATGTCGTAAAGTGTAATGAAGTGCAATAAATTATGAGTCGTAAATTCATGTCTACGCTAGTCGGTACAGAAGTTAATTATGGCGTTCAAGATAATGTCAGTCTATCTCGTACATACTTAGTGCTATCATAATTATCATGTACAATATTCATGTATTTGATGGTTATCAAAGCACTCATTGACAGAATGGAAGGTGTACTACATGGCTATGAAATCTTTCTCATTGTATTAAAGAAACAAATTGCTCGGTGTAAAAAGTTTCCCAAATCTTAAGTTCGAATTAGTTTACGAATAGAGGTAGGCCTATATGATGGACCCATGTTTTTTTATTCCATGGGACTGCATCAGCTTTTGCAAGTATTTCTGTTAATGATTACAAAATAAGCAAGTTAACCCTGCTCTTACCCTCCATTACAACACACACTTGTAGTCCTTTGGATCATAGTGACCAGATACTTAAGAAAATAAAATGTTGAAGACAATTGACAAACCACGAGTTATTATTTTATTAAACATACAAACCACAACTTGCAAAAAGCAATTTATATTTAACAACAAATAACATGAAAAGTATTGACAAAAATAAATTTTTACAATACAAAATAAATATTAGTCCCTATAATTAAGGCAAAAATATGTAGTGTGCAAATTGCACTTTGAACAAGTCATAACGGTTTTATTATTATAACTTAAAAGACTAAACTTACATCTTGCACGTTTATTGAATTAGAGAAACATTTTACTCGTTCCAGGAACAAATAGGTACTTAGATATTTTCACAATGGCAATTGCTTGCTCGTTACATGGAAAGTGCTGGCTAATTTCGATATAGGTATGAAATTATTAGTTTAGCTTACTCCATTCTTCTAGGTATCTACAATGGAAAACATTATTTTTCCATACCCGGTTTATTTCTTTTCATTGCTTAAAAGCATTGTAAGCAGTATTGTCCAGTTTATTACAAAACATAATTATTGGTCAGCGGTTAGTTTTTCGTTTGCAAGTACATATACAGGGTGTGTATAAATTGGCTACACGTGACGATGTTTTTCGTAAAATTCTAAGTTAAAAATCTTGATACAAAAATGTTGTACCATGCTTCCTATGGCCTCAGGAACCATTTAAAGAAAAAACAATTGGCAACATTGCATACATTGATTTGCGTTTGGACATTTTTTAATTAGTAATTTTTACTTAAGTATTTATAATTTTTGTTCAAACTGAAAGCCTTCAGTTCGTAAACATAGCTGCAAACTTTCGTCTAACACGAACTAGGAATAATTACGAAAAAAACATAGATGCCAGAGCTAATGACAATGTTGCCATGTGTATTATTTTCATTCAAATCAGTGATTAACATAATTATTATTTTCAACACCAATTTTTGAAAGGAAAAACACAATATCTAGGAAAGTATATTATTCGAAATTTATTTTTATTCCAAATCGCAGCTTTTTCATCAAATATTGAATAATAACGCTTATTAAAAAACAGAATGTCAAAACTTTGAGGACCTCTTGCAGACACAGCAAGCATGGTACAACATTTTTGTATAAAGATTTTCGACTTAGAATTTTACGAAGAACATCGCCACGTGTAGCGCTTTCGCCAATTCATACACACCCTGTATTATGTAACTTGTAACTATTAGTAGGTAAGTTAATCATATATGTCGAGTGTTCTAGTTATAGCGTCGTAATCAAAAATGATTTAAAGTTTGTAATCGTCCAAGTAACTAATTTCTTTATCGTGATGCTAATAACAGTTCTGTTCTTTTTTAAGTGTAAGAACCATTTTATATTTAGCAACAACAAATTTATTGAACTGTTTACCTCCTCTTCGTTGTTATCAAGAAAAGTTTAAGTTTATTTTTAATAATCGTTACCTCACATGTGACATTATTTTCAAAAAACATTTGTCCTTTTTTATACGACGTAAAAAAATTGATCACAGGCAACATTTTGTCCTATTCAATGATGCTTTAATGTTTTAAAAACGTTCCATAGCATGCTTAATAATAAAACAAAATCAATTTAAGCATTTTCTCTTTAAATCGGTAATTTTCGGTTATACTTAATGGTACAAAAATATTTTTGGGGAAAAAGTTGTAGATTTTTATACCCACTATAAAATGAAAACAATCATTTGTTTAAATATTGTTTAATTTCCTTAGATATATTACAACCTTGCGTTTTTTTACATAACCATAGTTGGCAATGACCTCATGAAAACGCATTGTTTTCCCTCTTTTCAATAATATAAGCTTTAATGTATTTATTTTGATATTTAGACTCAAAAGAAATAAAAGTTTTCAAAAAAATCCCGATGACGCTACACATATACATAAGTACAGTGTTATTAATAGGTCTCAGAAAGTGGAACAATTTGTCTAATTTAAACATTTTTGTTGCTCTTACCGTTTACGAGATCCCAATAGTTGCCCTTCTATGTGGACAAAACCTATAATTGCGTTTGTTATTTTAACGATTTATAAGACCTCAAAAACAATTTTATCTTACAATTTTAGCTTTTAGCTTGACAAAAGCATTATTGTTTTAATCCCTTCTCTTGTGCCATAAAATATAGGCCAGTGGTAATGCTTATCTCTTTGTGCGTCGCTCGCCAAGAAAATACCAAGACGATGGATTGTATGACAGCTTGACAAAAATGTGAACGTGAAAAATCGATTGACAAATGAAAAGCGCCCTTTCATCCTCTTTAAACAAAGAAATGAATTTATGGCTTTTTAGAAACAATATTGTACAAATTACTATGGTAAAAATAAGGTTGTATAAAATATTTTGTCATTTAAATTTTAAATGAGATATTGTCTTTTATTCCGGTTTTCGATAAAAGCAATTTTATTTTAGTTTTGGAGCTAACTGCAATTTTTATTTCTATTTACTAACATATGATATGTGCAAAAAACGGGTTTTTTGAGTCCTTGCACACATTTGTTTCACTTCCGGTTTCGCCAGAAATGACCCCAACTTTGTTATTTTAAATGGAACACCCTGTATATTTTTATAATTTTGGAAAGAGAAAGCGATTTTGGATACAAATGCACTATTATCGTTAATTTTTATAACCTCAATTTTTTTTTAAAACAAAATTTAGATTTTTATTTAGAGTGGTGTGTCCTGCACAAATTGATTTTCATTATGTCAACAATTGTCCAAAAAACATTTTTGTAAATTTTAAATGACATTTAGGTTACTTTAATCGGCTTTGAAGGTTGCGGAATCGGTTTTTTGACAAAAAGTCAATTTTTTTAAATGGAACCATGCTGGTACTAGCGGTTATTTAAATCAAGCATCTTTTAATGAATCTATCGGTACCAATAACTTGTATTTTTATTAAGAATCTACTTCAAAAATTTCAAATTATTGTGAAAATGTATTAAGAGTTCCTTTTAATCGCAGTAATCTAATTATATAAAAACGATTACCAACATTTTTAGACTTTTTAATTAAATGACTATAGTAGTTAAACATAAAACAACGATCATTTGTTTTGTTTTAGTTATGCACAGTGTACTGCGATTAACAGGATCTCTTAATAAATTTTCACAATAATTTGAAATTTTTGAAGTAGATTCTTAATAAAAATACAAGTTATTGGTATTGATGGATTCATTAGAAGATGCTCCATTTAAATAACCGCTTGTACCAGCATGGTTCCATTTAAAAAAATTGACTTTTTGTCAAAAAACCGATTCCGCAACCTTCAAAGCCGATTAAAGTAACCTAAATGTCATTTAAAATTTACAAAAATGTTTTTTGGACAATTGTTGACATAATAAAAATCAATTTGTGCAGGTCACGGCACCCTTAACCCAAAATTAAATTTTGTTTAAAAAAAATTTTGAGGTTATAAAAATTAACAAAAATAGTGCATTTGTATCCAAAATCACTTCCTCTTTCCAAAAATGTAAAAATATACAGGGTGTTCCATTTGGTGATACCTTTTGAATTACGCTTTATAGAAGGTTTAATGCAGAGTGAACAATGAATAAATTAGATGTAAAATGGAAACTAGTCAAGTTTCTTCAAAAAAAATTTAAAAAAATTAATATTCGTGATTTTTTAAAGTTAAATCAATCATTTTTGATTTTTTTAATAAAACTCAAATTTTGCCCAACCCTGATTCTTATGCATAAATCAAATATATTTTCTATTTTTTAAGTACTTTTTAAATAAACCATAAAACACAATAGAATCGTCGTAATTTAAAAAATGTCTCCAAAATCTAAATTTGTGTTAAGAATATTTTTAATACTGCTACACGGAGTATTATTGCAAAACAATCAAAACACTTTAAGAAAATTAATTCCATGGAAAAAGTTAATTAAGTGCCAATGGTGCTGCATTTATGCAAGATTAGCACTTATACAATCATCTGTGTAACAAGTCGTAGATGTGCTTAATATGTGAATCTCCGCTTAATATGAGGGTGTTGCAAAAAGCTTGCCTGTTACTGGATCCTCTTTTTACATGGTGAACTAAAAAAAAATTATTAATCGTAATAAAATTCTCTTGAAAGTATGTTTCTATCGTACTGAACAAAAAACTACTTGATGATACATCCTATATTTTCCAACACACAATCTTGAATATCAAGAAGAAATCCCGAATATTTTAATTCATTTTCGATTTATTACAAAGAAAACTAAAAAATGTGATTTAAAAAAAAATATAATTACCTTCCCTACCATTTACGCTTTTTAATTTAAACTTGGTAACTTTAAATTTTTGACCATCCTGGGTTTGATGACTTAAACAGAAATTTTCGAAGCCTTTTACATTTCAAGTTGCGATAGTTAAATTTTTATTTCTTAAGGCATCCATATTGAATTTTTGCACCAACAGACTGACAAAAAAATTAGCTTTTTAGATTGGTAGCCAATATAACCTTTTTCTTTTAAAAAAGTTGTTGAAAGATGAAAGTTTGTATAAATAATTTACAAAATCGAGAATGCTCTGAAAAACAATTGAAACTATGATATAAATAAAAGACAAAACATTTTATTGGTCTAATGATAACAAAATTAAGGTTGTTGGAAACAAATTTAAAAGATATGTTAGGCGAACAACCATTATTAACAATTCAAAATTATTAGTGGTTTCACCAAGATGGAGTTGGTCCTCACAACGTAATTATGTAGATGCACACTTTCAAAATTCATGGCTTGGTACGTTTAGTCCTGTTCATTTGGCCTCCACGATCGCCTATGGATTACTTATTGTGGGGAAATGTAAAAGATGTTGTTTATGCAAGCCTAACGGAAAATATTGAACATCTTCGCCGTAAACTCAAAAATGCATTCGACTCTTTTCCGAGACAGACTATCCTAAAAGCAGTGGACGAAATTTGAGCACTAACCACTTCATCATACATAACGGCGCGCACTTTAAACAATTCAATCAATTATTTATCTGGTATTTTAAATTTATTGTGATTTCATTATCATTAGACCAATAAAATATTCTGTCACTTTTATTTGTATCTTAGTTTCAATTGTTTTTTAGAGCATTCTCGATTTTGTAAATTATTTTGTTTGTCTTATAGTGCAAAAATCCAATATTGCGGCCATAAGAAATAAAAAAGTTGATTATCAAAACTTGAGATCTAGAAGGCTTAGAAAATTTCTGTTATCAAACCAGGGATGGTCAACAGCATACAGTTACCAAGTGTAAATTAAATAGGGTTAATGCTAAGGAACATAATAATATTTTTTTAAAATCACATTTCAGTCTTTTTTGTAATAGGTAAATCAAAAACGAATTAAAATGTTCAGGATTTCTATTTAGATTCGTAATTTCCACAAAAATATGCAACTTTTCTCTAATTTAACCGACCTTGTATCTCTTACCGTTCCCAAGGTAGCAATGGTGAACATAAAAAAAAACACCACCCTGTATAGGCTGAACAACCTTGGGATTCTGTTTATTTTTGAACATAGACAAAATGTTGCTTAATTTTATATGCTATGTGCACTCTCAAAAAAGTGATTGGCGATACTAGTTTTAGTCCGCTTTTCTGTAGTTCGTATTCGCGTATATTGTGTGGAATTGAATAGGGAGATTGGGAAAATGTAAAACAGAAATATATTGCTGTACTTTTATTGTTTTATTTATAATTACTCCAAAACAATAAAACACAAAACAAAATATTTTATTCCATGCCAAGAAAAGTTTAATTCCCAACAAATTTTTCTTGCTAATAACCCACATGATCGTTACAATAATTTGTGTTACAAGTCATACATAGGTCTAAAGTTGCACCGCTGGGTAAAGTAGGATTATTGCAAAAAGTTTGCGTGTTACTGCAGCCTCTTTTCACATAGCGAACTAAAAATAACAGTTAATAATTACTTGAAATTGCATCTTAATTTAAGACAACATACATTCTTAAACAATAAAGAATAAACCGGCAATAAACTTCAACAATTGTTGAAAATTGTGGTTTATTTTATTATATTTTCGTAACACAACTCAATACTTTACCAAGAAATTTGTAATTTTGATGTTCGAAAGATATGTCCAAATAAGGAATTATTTTTTTAAACATTGTTCTTGCAAAAAAAAATATTGGTTTGTGTAACGTAGTTTTTTTTTTTTAAAAGGTAAACTCGTTTAAAGATATTAATTTATAAAAATTTCAATCATTATTTTCACCCATTAAGGAAATTGTATTTTTCTGACAGTGTATCTCTCGAGTTTGCACAAACAATTTTTTTTTAATAACCGTGTTATTCTTGTTTCTTTCTTTCAATCGTTTCAAAATTACCGCTGTCTACTTCATAGACTACTCGAACAAATTACATTGCCCTAATAATTTACAATAAAATCGCGATATCTCGAAAATATTAGTTTTAAGTATAAAACATGGTTAATGTTACTGAAGTAAATCAAATTTTCCACAAAGCTATGTGAAAACATATAGGGTTTGTATTTTTAAAATGTAGTGTTGCAGTTGCACATTTTTGTATTCCAAAGACAAAACATCATTCCGCAGTTTATTAGTTTCATATTCCAAATTTTCGCGTGTTATGTATTCCGTTAATTCAGCAAATGAGATGTATGAGCCGCGCGGGGCTGAACATACTCCGCGGGTGAAACGCAGTAATTTATGTAGATTCAGCATAAAAATCATTAGGAAAAGTAAAGAAAAATTAAAGAATTATTGTAGTGACGGCAGAAGAGTAAAGTCTTGTAGTGACGTGTGAATATAACCAATGATGTATACAGGGTGAGTCACGACGGACGCGTCGGAGTTTTATGGCGAAACAGTTTGTATTTCCCAATTTCTGTCGCTGTTAAATTATGTAAGTCAATAAGGGCTACATTTTAAAAATATTTTCAAATATACAGGGTGCTCCAAAACAGAGTGCTATATCAAAGTTATACTTTTTCTTATGGAACACCCTGTATATTTTTACATTTTTGGATTCCTCTTTAAATTTAATTCAAAAAATGTATAAGGTTATACGGGTCTAAAGTCAACCGTTCTCGTGAAAATTGCATTTTCATGAAAATACAGTATTTTCAAAAATTTTCTACATTTGAAAACTTTGACAAGTCTGAAGAAATTCGCTTGGAGATAAGATTGACAATAGATTATGTAACACTTTGCACAACCTACATTTTTAAAATATTATACAGGGCGTTTTTTACGCTTGGTCAAAGTTGTGAAACTTTAAACATCGATAACTCATTTTTTTTAAATACAACACCTTATATTTTTTTACACCGTCTTATAGAAAATTTAATTCTCTTTCGAAAACATAAAGGCTGTTTTTCACCTAAAATTTATATTTTCCGAGATATCTCGATTTTATTGTTAATTATTAGGGCAAAGTAATATTTTCAAGTAAGCCATGAAGGTAGACAGCGGTAATTTGAAACAATTGAAAGAAAAAACAAGAAACTTATAATTTTGTCGTTTGCCTACACATTTTTGACATTTTTTATAAGAAAGTTGTAGATTTACCATTTTTACGTTTAAATATAGGTTTCTCATCAGGGCCACAATATTTTTCATATAATTGAGTTTGATCGTTTGACAAGTCCTAAAAACCGATTGATAATGTATTAGGTACGAGAACGGAACGCTGATTTAAAAAAAAAGTAATACTGACTTGTCTAATTTTACATTTAAAAAAAAAACATGGTTGGTACTGTTTTTGGTAGTGTCGTAGTGTCGTATCGCAAACAGACAAAAATGGTTTATAGGATTTAGTAATTATCTTATAACACTGGTACAATAAATAAATGCATAAATAATTTTAAAAATCTCTATTTAAACGTAAGTATTGTAAAACTACAACTTTCCTATAAAAATATGTCAAAACGATAAAATTATAAGTGTCTTGTTTTTTCTTTCAATTGTTTCAAATTACCGCTGTCTACTTCATAGCCTACTTGAAAATATTACTTTGACCTAATAATTAACAATAAAATCGCGATATCTCGGAAAATATAAATTTTAGGTGAAAAACAGCCTTAATGTTTTCGAAAGAGAATTAAATTTTCTATAAGACGGTGTAAAAAAATATAGGGTGTTGTATTTAAAAAAAAATGAGTTATCGATGTTTAAAGTTTCACAACTTTGACCAAGCGTAAAAAACGCCCTGTATAATATTTTAAAAATGTAGGTGGTGCAAAGTGTTACATAATCTATTGTCAATCTTATCTCCAAGCCAATTTCTTCAGACTTGTCAAAGTTTTCAAAGGTGGAAAATTTTTGAAAATACTGTATTTTCATGAAAATGCAATTTTCACGAGAACGGTTGACTTAAGACCCATATAACCTTTTACATTTTTTGAATTAAATTTAAAGAGGAATCCAAAAATGTAAAAATATACAGGGTGTTCCATAAGAAAAAGTATAACTATGATATGGCACTCTGTTTTGGAGCACCCTGTATATTTGAAAATATTTTTAAAATGTAGCCCTTATTGACTTACATAATCTAACAGCGACAGAAATTGGAAAATATAAACCGTTTCGCCATAAAACTCCGACGCGTCCGTCGTGACTCACCCTGTATAATATGTAAGTAAATTAGCAATAAATAGTTTTAAGCTAAACATCATTTTATTAAGCGATTTCCTTGCAACAAAACCCACAGTTTTGAAGTAGTTTCAGGTTGATTTAGTAAGTATATAAAACCCGGGGTAAAAGCGAACCCCCCACGTTCAGTAGCCAGTGCAAATTGTTAATTAGTTCTACTGCCTTTTCAAAGAACAGATGTTTAAAATAACTGAAACTGCTGTATTGCTCAAACTTTTCATCAAAATGTAAATTTTACGAAATGGGTCGACTTTAGACCTATATAACCTCATACATTTTTTAAGCTAATTTTAAGAGTAATCCAAAAACGTAAAAATATACAGGGTGTTCTATTCAAAATTTCAAAGTTTGAGTCCGTTTCCGGTTCAACCGGAAGTCGTATTGCAACCTTAATATTTTCATCGAATCCGAAAAATACCATAACGCTCAGATACAAAATTTCATTGTTATATCTGCAATGGTATTTTAGATATTTGTTTGTTTCCATACTTTTGCGCAACCCTGCGTTTTTAGAAAATGTAACATTTACCTCCGTCCTTAAAATAAAAATATGAAAAACATTGAGAAATGCAATACACAACGCTCTAGTCCATAGGCAATCTTTGACAACGAGATCCTGATGTTCGATCTTCACACTGAGCACACCGAATGGATGAAACTATAATACCAAAAATTAGGAATATTAAATTGTATAGTTAACGTAAACTTTAATGCTTTTTTGTAAACATTTTATTCTATTTTACCTATTCCAATTGCGACGCAGAAGAAAGCGACTACAAACAATATTATTTTTGAAGACATATTCTTTTAAAGTGTCAACAAATTCGGTTGTATAGGTAAAACTTCTTGAAAACGATGTTGGCTAAGTTACGGTAGCTTTTTATACCACATTTTTAATTGACGTGCAGTGCAAACAAGTATTTTATCAATTTTCCAACATAGTTGTGTACAAATTTTATCATTTTTCTGTTAATTAGGGTAAAGATGCTTGTATATGCTAATTAGGAACATATAACTAACTTGTGCAAATTTAAAACAACAACACATAGTTTAGGAAAAATTGACCTGCAGTCAAAAAACCGATTAAATAAATTTAAGCTGATTAAAAATAACTAAATATCAATTAAAATATTCAAACATATTTGTTAAGACACAATAAAATTTTATTTGTGCAGCTCACGGCACAACTAATTTAAAAAAAAATATATTTTAAAAAATTATTTGAGGTCTTACATAATTTCAAAGTCACCACAGTGATGGCTTGTGGACATACTATGAAGTTTCTTGTGGTTGTTTATAAAACAAAACAAAAGTTAACATGGTGAAGCTGTTTAAGACAGCCTCCTGTGATGTAACTCGATATATTATTTTACCATAGTTTAATATAGGCTGCAGAATAATGTAGCACAAACTACACAAATAGGTAATGAAAAAGAAGGGGACATTAAAAAGCTGGAAATAATAAAAGCACTGAAAATTTTCAAGTAGAAAATGATTAAATTGATGGGAGATAACAGAATAATACAAAAAACCAGGATATCGCGGCCATCTCAATTGTAAAGAAAAACGATGACTGACTGTATTCCCATTGTTAAAACGATTCTTACCAATGCATACGATGTACGAATACTGTTGAGTTTGCCGTCTAAAACATGATACTTTTGAACGGAGTTCAACAAACTATAGCATTAATATTTTAGATAATATTATTCAGAAAATTTCCTTCACCTGTCAAATTTGCGTTTTCAACCAATTACTAATCTTAAATCTTTTAGAGACTACCTATAGGAGCAATATTACACGGTAATAATTTTACATTCCTCTGCCAGGAGTTGATCCTCCTGTCAAATTTGCGTTTTCGACCAATAACAAACTCAGATTTCCTTTAAACGGCCAATAAACATAATCATACACTGATCATTTACTTTTCGCAATTAACAGATTTTCATGCCTTTATTGGTCGTTTCTAAGAAATCTGAGTTTTTGATTGGTGGAAAATATAAATTTGGAGAGGGAATAAGGTATTTTGGTCTTGATAATTTTTTGACAGATGTCGGCGACCAATAACGTTGCTTTAATATAGATTAAACCGCACCCATGACACACCACTATGACAGTACTTGTAAAATTTGACATAACAGATTATGTATGTACCTAAATACTATTTGGTTCATTAATTTTTATTAAAATATAATTCTTGAATTAAAAATTAGTTATAAATGATCTATTAATAATAACAATCGCAGTAAGTAGTAGGTATACTTTAATTTATCTAAATTAAACAACATTTTAATTTGACAGATATGTTAGGTGAAGGAAATTTTCTGACAAAATATAACTCGTGCATTGCAAATAATCTATAATTTTTGACAAATCTTCACTCATGCAAGTTGAAGCAGAAAAAATCACGTGATTTTTTCAGCTCAACTTGCATTCGGGCATATTTACCAAAAATTATCGATAATTTTCAATGCACTTGTTATATTACTACTGATAAAATATTAGCGTAACAATATCTAACAGTTCCGTTTATTAAGTATGTAGGACAATAAAGCACCATTTTTGTCTTATCCTAATAATAAACATGTAGAAAATAGTTGAAATTGTAACGTAAATTTACGTAAGCTAGCAGTATTCTCAGGAACTGACGGATGTCCTTGGACAATTTACGCAGTGTTTCTAGGCGCCACATAGCACAGTTTGAGAATGAGGCTTTGTGGAAAGTATTTTCAAATAACAACATGCTGAAATCTTATTCCTTTTGACAAGCTACGAATTCCAGAAGCATCAGAACAAAAATTCAATTATGCTAAATAGAGAATCGACTACTGCATAATAAAAGAGTGAATATAAAAAGATGAAGTTACTTTAGTGTACAAGACACAAACTATATGTGCCAATTATATTAATAATACAGCAGTAAATAGTTGTTATCAAGTAGACAATATACTGACAAAAGTATTAAAACTTTTGTTAATTTAAATAGTATAGTTAATGTTTTTTTTTGTGGATAGATTTAATTATTTTCCCAATTTTCATAGAGATTTCTGTTTGTTTTAACATGTTTTAAAATTACTTCAATGATCTTAAGGCAAGCACATTTTACCCATAAACAATAATTACTGTAACGCAGTGCGTTTTTCTACCACAGTATTCTTTCAGCGTCATATTTACAAAGATGTAGACATTTTGCTAAATGAGAGAAATTCCTCAAATGAATTGAAAATTCTCAACCTGTCACGATATGCAAGTAATTAAGCTAAATGCGTTAGTAAGATTAGACGTTTAAAGGTGGGTTTATGCAGCTGTTTTAGGAATAAGACTTAAGAATAGTAATAAGAATAAAAGTTAAAATACTGTTAAATCAATGCTAGCGTTTACGCATTGGATTTAATTTTAGTAGTAACTTTAAGCATAAGCAAAGTTGGTTAACTTTCAACTTTATTCTTACGCTTAAACCAAACGCGAAATGCGCAGTCGCAAGAATTGGATACGCCCATCGCACACGTGCTTTGTTGTGATAACGGATTTTTGTTCAGGTTTTTGCGAATCAAAGGACCCACTATTGTCACAAGGTGTGCAAATCCATGCAAATCATGTATTTGGGGTCATACGGGTGTATTTAAAAAATTGTTATTTGTCATATTCGACTGTTTTCATCTCTAAGATTTTAAGGTTATTGCAATTACTATCACCACTGCATAAACGCTGCTTTTGTTATTCCTATTACTATTCTTATTCTTATTACTATTCTTATTCTTATTACTAAATTTGTGTTGCATAAACCCACCTTAATAGTCTAACTGAAGACTTCCACGTCTTTAGTAAAATTTTGGTCCGCTAAATATAGCTTCGGTTGACAATTTGTCATTTTAACGTCCCTTAATATCATAGACTTAATATTAATTTGTGCCTCAACAAAAACATAAATTGTTTCAAGGAATTCCATTCAAACTAATTGTAAGTTAAACAATTCCATAACTTAAATAAAATTTAAATTTTTTTTAAATGACTTGTATCTAATTTGCTACAATCCCCCCAAAATCTTACCCCAGATTCGGGAATCAAAAAATGAAATTGCAATACATTTATTTATACATTTACATGTTCATATGAAAGCAAAATTATTTTTTTTCTGTAAATTAATTAATTCAGGCATTGAGGTTAAGCAAAGTTTTAGGCGTTGCCATCGCTCCCTCTTACATTGACCAATAAAACTACAAAATCAAAATTTCTTTAACCTGGCCTTTCCTCAGTTAAGCAAAGTACCAAGATGTGTGCGATGGCAATAACTAAAACTAGGCTTTAGAATAAAATACGCTTACATGATAAATAACCTTTTTGTTTTTAATAATATAATATATCTGTAACATTTATAAGGTACCTGTATGTATTAAATCATATCGCCAAAAAGCGTTTAAGCAATATACATAAGCTTTTAACAGTTTTTTTTTTGTCATAATCTATTCAGTACGTTCAAGCAAATACATTTTAAAAGTCATGCAGAAAATTGTAAGGAATGAGAAACTGATTCTGTGCAAAATGCAGTCGACTAACCTATTTGTATTTTAATTCAATTCAATAACTAATTTAATTCCAATTTATGCAGTCGCACAAATTGAACCGTTACTGCATTTTCCCCACGTTTTCTATATTAAGTAAATGAAAAATAAACAAGAAAAAGCAAAATAAAAAGACGTAATTCTAGGAAATTAAAAAAGTGGTATAAACCTCTTTTATAATTTTATCTACCAGGTTAGTTTTATCTGCCCAAGTATAAACATATTCGTATTAATCTAACAAGGGAGGGTCACGATACGTTGTCGCTAAAATTTAATTCAGGCTGTGTTTATTGCATCAAAGACGTCAAAACTAAATGTTTTCCAGAGTTATACGTGCCACTGGCCATTTACTTCAGAAAAATAGGGGAAAAACTGAAAAATTGGTATAAAAAGGTCATTTTTGCGATCGCGTTGGCCATGAAACCGTCAGAGAAAAAATCGAATTTCTTCTATTTACCAATTCGCGCATCCTTTGCAAGTAAATTGGTGCAAAGTTTTTGAAAAAATCTTAAACGGTTCCGGAGAAAATCGTCAAAAACAAACCCCTGCATAAGCGTTTTTACAAAGGCCTCGTTTTTCGCGTTTTTCTCCGGAACCGTTTAAGATTTTTTCAAAAACTTTGCACCATTTTATTTGCAAAGGTTGCGCGAATTGGTAAGTAGAAAAATTTTGATTTTTTATTTTACGGTTTCATGGCCAACGTGATCGCAGAAATTACTTTTAATATTCAACTTTTCAGTTTTTCCCCTATTTTTCCGAAGAAAATGGCCAGTGGCACGTATAACTCTGCAAAACATTTAGTTTTTATGTTTTTGATGCAATAAACACAGCCTTAATCAAATTCTAGCGACAACGTATCGTGACCCTCCCTGGTAAGATGGCATCAAGAGGCTTTAAGCATCCGATAGACGCATTTTGCTATATCTACGGCCAATTTACAATGACAACAGCGAAATAGTACTTCGTGGAAGCATCTGCTCAAATATATAAGGCCTGCAGGGCATATTTTGACATGCATGACAAAGTGTTGTGGATCAAACAAACCCTGGGCACCTTATTTCACCTACGAGCACAGCAAAAAAAAAACTCTGATAGATAAGATGGACAGTTGTTACTCCCAATTTTGGTCGTAAAAAGAAAAGCAAGGCTAGCGATTCCACCAGGACACCTTGGAATTTGAAGTACAACGTGGCGGTAGACTACATTTGTGGTCTTCTTCGTAAGAAATGTACTTTGTTTTCTTAAATCTCAAAAAAATCAGTCACTTCTAAATCTGTTTTAGTCGCTTTTGTGTGATTTTGGGGCAAATAAAGTGGGTGCCATAAATAAGTTGTCACCCGTCTTTCGATTATTTAATTAGATTAATTTCTATCAACAAATAAAATTTCAGGAAATAAAATTTGTTTAATAAAAATTAAATTTTGCGCTCTTTAATGTGGCGCTTAAATAATTTGTTGTTCACAATATTATAATAATGAATGAATTTTTATTTTAACAAGTGTTTATATTTGTGAATGCCAAAATTGATATTAATTTTTTGAAAATGGACCCAAGAAGGGAACTGTTAGCCGATAAACGGCAAATTATATTTAATAAAATAAATGGTCTTGGCTAAGCAACACAAACTATCTTCCAAAGGATTTAATAAAGTTATTTATAAAATCAAGGTGACTGGAACGGCAAAAACACTTCCTGATCGTGACAGGAAAAGAATAACATCTCAATGAAAAGATAATATCTAGTTGACCACCAATCGCAACTTGCTGATATTACTTGACCAACTCAAGGAGTAGGTAGCAAAATATCTTCGCATGCATCACCATTATCAAAAAATGCAAGAAGGAGCGGGGATTTATTGGTTGCGTCACCAAGGACAAGCCCTTTATAGCGACCAAAATAAGAGGAAGAGGCTGGCGTTCGCAAATATACACATTGACACGCCTATGGACTATTCGCAACGTATTATTTGGAGCGTTGAGAGCAAATTTAAACTCCATGGATACAATCTTCACCACCATGTCCATAAAAAAGTCAATACGGCCTTTTGTCAAAGACATCTTAAGCCAACCTTAAAGAACTCGAAAGAGTTTATCATAGCTTGGAGTTGTTTTCCGTGTTTGGGGGGGGGGTCTGAACCGTTTGTACATATCGATGGCATAATGACCAAAGACCCAACACATCCTGGAAGATAATCTCATCTCTTACATGTCATATCGGCCTGCAAGCGAAGAAATTATCTTCCAAGACGATAACGACTTCAAGCACACGGCAAAGATTGCAGTAATGGCACCAATATTGGAGAATAAAACATCTCTAATGACTACCAGAAAGTCATAATCTGAACCCAATTGAACATTAGTGGCAGGAACTTAAGTGAAGAATTCCTAAAAACAATTCATAAATATTTTTTTTTAACGCTGTGCACTTGATTTGGACATATCTGCTATCAGAGGTACTTCAAAATTTGACAGATTTGCTGTCAAGACGTTGCTTGACAATAATTAAAGCAAATGGTGGCCCGACTAAATGTAAAATAATTATGTTATGAATATAATTTAAATATAAATGTTAAATATGTAATTTATTTTATCACACTTCTGTTATAATTTGGTGTCAACTTAATATTGGCAATTGATTCAAATAAATAAAATTAACTTTGAATTTTTTTAGCATTTTTTTAAAAATAAATTTTGTTAAGCAGGTATAAAATTATCTGCTTAATTTATTAATTTTTTATCTACATTTCTGGTTTCTTTCTTGATTATTTATTAATCTATATATATAAAAGAGCTTGTTTGTGTATTTGTTTGTTTGTTTGTTTGTTCGCTATACAATCCTAGGTCCGTTGACCGATCGGGACCAAATTTTGCACAGTTACTATTTAGGACCTTGCAGATCTAACGCCAAACTTTAAGTATAAGCACATATTACTAATTTAAAAAAAAAATATTACTTGGACGGGATTCGATCTTACGTCGGCAAATACCTGGTCATAACACGATACGGCGCGGGGTATTTCACAAGTAAAGATTGTTTTGTATACAATTAGTAATAAATGTACATGAAGTATTATTTTTATTAGTACATTTTTAATTAAAACAAGACGAAAGAAAATAAATTTGAGTTATTATTAAATTTTTAAGCAATAAATAGTTATTTTTTAAGGAATTATAAGAAAATTAAAAGATGATTGATCAGAGTATGTCATTTGTGTATGATTTGGAATTATTGGGCTTATTCAAGTTAAAACAGTAATTAAAATTGTAATCGCCCGTGCAACGCCGGGTAAACCATCTTGTTTAATATAAAAGTCAAGGTGGCAACTTCATTCTGGCGCCCCCTGTACTCCTGTACATGTTAATTTTGATTTCTCTGTTATTTTTTTATGTTTATAAGAAAATAATGACGTAAATTCACACTTTTTTTCATTGAAAAGTAAATTATGGTATCATAGTCCTGGTCGCAAAAGCACAGTTTTACGTAAGTAAATATTTGCCATTTTTTAGGCAAAAGCACTTTTTCTGGAAAAAAACAAAATTATCCCTGCTACATAAAGTTTGCAATTATGCTACATAAAAAAAAAATACGTTCAATATAAATGAAAATTATAAAACATGTATGGGAAACAGCTATATCTCATATTATATCCAACAAATATGCAATAGGGGTCTTAATGTAGGTATTTTTAAATTTTGGGACGCAGATCTGCTCATAAGTCAACAAATAGGAATAAATAACATGAGGCTTCCGGACTATCTTGCTTGGGACAAGATAGCTTCTAGCAAGGACTATGTCCATAAATTCCGCTCACATAACTTCTCTTTCAGTTCCTTAGCGAGGAATTTAGTCTGTTTAAAGTTTGTAGCGATCAATAGACCATACAGACACGTAAACAAAAGACAAATACCTAATAAGTAATGATTGATTAATTTTCACAAATTAAGATGCACTAAAATTTTTTGGTGTCTTGTGTCAATAAAACAATTTAAAAAAGTCATCAATTATAAAAACAATGAAAATTCCTTCACCTGTCAAATTTGCGTTTTCAACCAATCACTAATCTTAAATCTTTTAGAGACTACCAATAAGAGCAATATTACACGGTAATAATTTTACATTCCTCTGCCAGGAGTTGATCCTCCTGTCAAATTTGAGTTTTCGACCAATAACAAACTTAGATTTCCTTTAAACGGCCAATTAACGTAATCATACACTGATAATTTACTTTTCGCAATTAACTAAATGAAAAAACATCGTATTTTACCCATCATTTGTCAAGCTATCTATGAAAATAAAAACAAAAAACAACTAATTAAATGTCAAATGACAGTTACTATTTGACTGCGGTATCATTTATTAGAATTTCATATTATTGTTGTGTGTTGTGTAATTCGATAGTCTTTGTGGTAATTGTTATAATGATGGCTACATTTTAAAATTTGACATGTTGAAATGCTTCATTCTTTACCATAAAAACTGTGTAGAAGCCGAGCGAATATACTTAGAGCTATATCCCGAGAAAAGACAACGAAGGGTGTTTAATTACAGAAATTTGGAAATAAATTTAAAACCAAATATCCAAAACAAATCAATAAAGAATTAGAATTATCTATTTTACACAGTTTCTATAGCAAATAATGTAGCATATTAACATTTAAAATTTTTAATTAGTTGTAAATTTTCCCACAATTATATGAGAAAAAATTGCTACAAAGATTATTCAATTACACAACAATACTAATAATAAATGATACTGCAGTCAAATAGTAACTGTCATTTTGACATTTAATTAGTTGTTTTTTGTTTTTATTTTCATAGATTGCTTGATAAGTGATGGGTAAAATACGTTTTTTGCATTTTGTGACTTATTTATAAAAACAGATATAGCAAGTAATATCTCATTTGAACGAGAAAAAAAAGCACATTTAACTATTCCATAGTCAACTTCGCGGCCCATAAGAAAAATTTTAATTAGAGGTAATATCTCAAAAATTATAGGTGTAAAAAAAAATCTAAAATAACAGTTACATTCTCCATTAAAAAGTACCTCTAGAAAGTACAAATAAAATTGTTCCAGCGATTAAGACAAAAAAGTTATGAAAGAAAAAAGAAATTCGACATTTTCATATTTTTTGCTATAACATCTGAAGTACGAGGAATTTTGTACTTTTAAAAATATATTATGGCTCCTCTTATATTAAGGAATAATTCATCCAATTTAAACAAACCTGTATCCCTTATAATAAGCGAGATCCCCATGTTGGAAATGTAATCTGGGGCACCCTGTATATCCATGCAAAATTTTATGTAAAAAAATAGCAAAATTTTTACCTGTCGCAGACTCTATACCAATCATCTGGTTGACTCAATGTAGAGACAACAGGTATTGGCAATGCTGTAATTCCAGCGAAGATCCAAACCACCAGGATAATTAAGACAGCCATTTTTTTAAACAGCCTGGGCTTTAACGGCCACATAATTGCCACATACCGATCTACACTTATCGCTAACATCGTGTAAGCACTGACAAACACTGATATAGCTTGAAAATAGTTCACGACAGGACACAAAAATCCTCCAAAGGACCAATATTGTTGTAAGTATGACACTGTAGTGAAAGGTACACAGAACAAAGTAATTAGAATGTCACCAACAGCTAGGTTCATAATAAAGTAATTGGTTACAGTACGCATCCTCGGCGTCGCGACGACTATGTAACACACAATACCATTACCAAGCACAGCTACCACAAATATTATGCTGTATATCACATATATCGTTCCTTGAAACGGCGCCGATTTTACAGGATTGGATGAGTCCTGGGGATCACAAATCAATTCGGTAAGGTTGGAATCGTTCCAAAACGTCTCAAAAGTACTCGTTATATTTATGTAGTTGTCTTCCATTTTAATTAAACAGCAACCACATCCGGATCAACAATATAAGGATTTATCAGTTCATTATGTACAAAATACGTCTTGATTTGTCGTTCTGAGACCGTCAAATCCCATTACGATTTTCCTCTTCGTTAAAATGTCGTTAGGACGATAGAACACTCCCAGATATATTTTCGGTTTCTTTGCTTTTAGGGCGATTGTTATAGGCTTCTTTCGATTTCCAAGAAAATTAAGTTTATATTAGATTCAGGTTCATTAGGTTTAAAATCAATTCGCTTAAATTAAGTAACTGTGTTAAACACTTCATCCGAAAAGTTTTTTTTTAATAAGTTAAAGAAAAGCGTTGCACTGAAACAGAGATTTAATGTTAATTTAGCTTGCTGAGGACAATAAATTTAAAATAAGAATTTTTTTACACTTTTATGCATTATGCAATACGCTTTTGCATTCAACGGATTACTCTTTTTATACTCTTAGCAACAAAAATATTTAAAAAAAAGTTGTTATCGTTAAATGCAAACTATATTAGACGGAGTGTTTCTTAAATATTGCAAAAAAATTTAATTGGTGATTCCTTATCAAAAATTAAATGGGTTCTTTCATATAAAACTGTTTCCTTAGACGTATCCTTTCGGGGCTACACCCCCTAAAGGGGAGCGGTAAAATTAAGTTTTAATTTTATTTCTCAAATTTGGATAAATATAGGAGAATGATATTTGATAGATGCTTTAACTTATTAAAAGGTTTCCCATATGAATATTTTTAATCATCTCCCTCATTCACAGGGGGTTGATAAGTGCGACCCCTGTTGTTTTTATTATCAGAACTTTATGGTGGGTAAACATTTTACAATTTATAATTATTTTTTTTAAGATGATTTATTTAGAACTTTTTTTATTCCAAAACTTTTCTCGTAAAACCTACAACTTTTGAGTAAAAAATAAAATAAATAAACATGAACCATTAAATAATATTCCAATATAAAACGATTAGTTTTTGAGGTTGCTATGGTATGTTTATGTTCTTATTGGGTAGACTTGACGGGTGTAGTTCATTTTGACGTTCACGCGGCGACAACGCCAAAACGTCCGTCAATTCTACCCAATATGAACATAAACAAACCATGGTAACCACCAAAATGAATCGTTTTATATTGAAACATTTGATGGTTCATGTTTACTTATTTAATTTTTTACTCAAAAACGGTAGGTTTTCGAAAAAAGTTTAATAATAAAAAAGATTTCTAAATAAATCAAGCTTTAAAAAAAATAATTTAATTGCAAAATTTCAACCCACCAAAAAATTCTTATAAAAAAAACAACAGGGGTCGCACTTTTTAACCCCCTGTGAAGGTGGGAGATGATTAAAAATATTACTATGTAAAACCTTTTAATAAGTATAAAACATCTACTAAATATCATTCTCGCACATTTATCTTAATTTGAGAAATAAAATAAGGAAAAAATTTTATACGAAAGACCCCATTAAATTTTGATAAGGAATCGCCTCTCGATTTTTTTTTGTAATATTTAAGAAACACCCTGTATATATAAAAAACGTTTTAATTTAATCAGAAATGCTATCATTTGGTTTGCATAAGATTTCAAATAACTGCTTTATTTTTAATGGGTAGCTTAGGAGGAATAATAGGGTACAGTAGTACTACAGAATGGACTAAATTTAATTTTTATGGGATATCTGGGATCTGGGCTACCGTTAATAGTTAACAAAAATCTGATATCGGTCTCTGGCGTAAATTTTTTTGAGAGTAGAACGCTTTTGTAATCAAATATTTAATATTGCTTTTTTCATTTTGACACTACAGACGAAAAATGAAATTTCATCATTTTCGAAAATTTTTATACAGAGTTTTATGCCTAATTTAGAGACAAAATAAATTTTTAGGACTTTGACTTTCGAGAATGAAGTAAACTTATGTTTTTTTTTAATAGAAACCCTAGCTGATCATGACTTTATATGAAATACAATATTTCTAGCTTTCCAAAAATATATAGTTTTATATTTTTGTTGCAAAAAAAAACGAGATATGCATAACGTTTTGTTATATTTTAATAAATAAAAAAAGTTATAGTAAATTTTAAAAATGATGAAATTACATTTTTTGTCTGTAGTGCCAAAATGGAAAGAGATATAAAAAACTGATTACTTTGGCGTTCTTCTTAAAAAAAAAAAAAAAGACACCTATATCCGATTTTAGCCAACTATTACGGTAACCGAGATACCCCGTAAAACATTCGAATTTGGTCCACCCTGTCCTACAGGGTTAGGAGAAAGTCCCGAAACGGTTAATTATTTTCAAACTCTTTTTTTATCTGGCTTGAATATAATATGTTCAAATACCAAGAATTTATTGATAATATTTCCACCTTTTTTTCATATGCAGTTTAGTAGAAATTGACACAAACTTAATTTTTTAAATAGTCTAGGTACCCTATATATTTTTACATTTTCGGATGCAGAATAAAAAGATACACACAGAAATATTATCATCAGTGATTTATTTTAAAATAAAGTTAATAAAATAGATTATTATTAAACTGAACAATTTAAAATCATGATACATGAAACTACTGCCAGTTTGTTATCAAATATTATTAATTTTGATGATGCGTTGATCTGGTGCCCGGCAATGCTCTTATAAGCGGTAAAATTTGACGACAAACTGACAGCAATTGCATGTATCTTGATTTTGTAATGGTCAGGTTTTTAGTTTATTTCATAAACTTTATTTTAAAATTAAATTCTTGAAGATGATGTCTCTAAATGTGATTTTTTATTCTACATTCAAAAATGTAATAGTTATTTACGTAACAAGACCGGAAAGGGGTACTTTGCTGGACGAGCCGTGGCGAGTCCTGAAAGCATACGAGTCCAGTAAAGACACTTTACGGGTTTGTTACGTACAATATTTTTTCAGGGTTCGCCACTGACACCAAAATCACTATTGTCACCATCCCTAATTAAACAATAACTTAACACACTACAGGTGAAAACTTGCTTGCTGGTATAATGACGCTTGTTTTACAGCGCACATCAACAAAACAACTCATCACCATGGCAACCAGTTACTTTCTGGCCTAGACTAGTAAATATGTATTTCGAGCTTAAAAATTGATCGGAAACAACTGATTTCTTAGACAAAAGCACAAAATATTAATACAGTGTCTTCATTTAAAAATAAGCTAGATTGGGTCATTGCCTGCTAAATCAGAAATGAAAAAAATTACGTAGATAATATCTATAATTTTTTTATTTTTGACCATACCTATAGGTATTTAAGCTTAATTGAAAAAAATAGCGCTCTAGTTGTAAGATGATTAGCCGTTCCGGGACTTTCTCCTAACCCTGTATATCGAGTCTTGATAATAAACAGTTACCATGAGGTTACTGAAGTAGACTTTTATTTACTCCTGAATGCAAAAATCAAATTGGTAAAGAATACATTTGAAAATCCAGGCACAAATACTATAGCATTTGGCTTAAATTAATCGTTAGGTTTGTCACATAGTCTAATATAAATGTTATTATTTGTGACAGTATGTAATTAGGATTGAAGACAATAAAGCAAATTTGAAAATAAATGAATAATATAGGCGGTTCAAATTATTTTTCAATATGCTACTCCCGTTATTTCCTGGAATGTTACCTTACATCATTTTAATTTAAACAAAAATTATTTATCCCATTGTTACTTGAAAAACTACGATTTATTCGTATAAACTTACACTGATTTTAAATGCTACTTTTAAAACTTTTTACTGTTTTTCTCACCAGAAGGTTTTGAAATCGGCAAGAAGTTTGGTTTGACATTTGACATTATTATCCTTACATAACCATGCGAAAGCATTTAAATAAGACTTTTACAATAAAGGAAAGCAAAAGTAAAGTTTTTTTAGGACCTAAAAGTACCATTGGATTGTTTTAAAGCGATTTCTATGAAGTTAAGCTTCGACAAGCTTTAACTTCGTCCAATTTTCTTTCATTAAAAAAGTTCAAATCATTAATTTTAAGTTCCAATGCCTAGCAAACTTTGGTTATTTTTTTTAGTGCTTGTTATAAGACAGTAATCTTTAAATCTGCTTTTGTTTATTTATGTACTAATTTTATTTGTTTATTTATAATTGCAACATAAAATTGTGTATAGTAACTATGACCCTTATGTGATGAAAAGAATTTCATTTTTAGATTCCAATTAATTTATTCGCTTACTAGAAAAAAGCCGCGTATAAGAATAGTTATGGAGGGTTTTAATTCAAAGTGTCGTTCAATAATAATGAACAGTAGTTTTACTGGCACACTATTATACTAAAGAGTGTAATTATTGTGTTATCATATGAAGTAATACAACTAGCAAAATGCCCACTGCTATTTTAGATAACAATAAAACTAGCTAACTAACTTAAACCTTACTTTAAAATATGCTTTTACGTACAAATAACTTATCGGAAACAAATTAACCAATAGGCAACGACAATTTTTATATAATGATTAATGTATTAGCTTGTACTGCATTCACATTATTCTGGTAAATAAACCCAAAATGACAAAAGTGCGGCTTATAATACACTTAATAAAATAAAAAAATCGCTTTTTGAGTCATTTAATTTACTCAAAGAAGGCTTTCGCTTAATGTGAAAGCTAAATAAAATAAAAGTATGGTACAAAAATTAATATTAAATATATTTCGTTTGCAGATTATAATTTTATTTATGTCAATGTCAACGTGGTTATGCCGCTATGGAAAGAAATGATTAATTAAAACTTCATAGATAATAATTGTCATTTGGTTCGTTTACATTAACGTTCGTCCTATAATAAAATTTTAATATCGTAGAAAAAATTGCAATTACGACTCGAGATGAAATCAGTTTTTCTCGTTCGTGAGATTTGCTCACTCTCCGCTTTTCGGCTCGTGAACAGATCTCACCTCAAGAAAAAAACTGGACTTTCATCTCTTGTTGTAAGATATAATATTTTTATATTTAAAATATTTTTTTACTTTCCCTAATCCGAAAACTATACGATAGCAAATAATGAAACACAGTAGAAAGCTTAACGTCAATATTATTTTTGATAATATAAAACTATCATGTTCCATATTATATGAATAAACGCAAAGAGAAACAAAGAAGTTTAAATTAGACAAATACTCTTTCTGAAACCTATTTAGTGATGCGTTGATGTTTTAACAACGTTTCAAGGCACGCTAAATAATAAACTAAAATCAAAATGGCCACTTTTTCAATCTTGAATAACTCGCTTATTCTTGAGGGTACAAAAATATTTTTGGGGAAAATGTAGATTTGTTTACGCGTTGTTAAATAAAAATATCTATTAGTTTCAATATTGTTTAAATTATGAGAATTGCTATGATCTCATAATTTTTGTTTGTTTAAGGTATTAATTTTGATATTTAAGCTCATAACAAATAAAATTCATTAAAGAGTTCTAATAAAGCAATAAGAGTGCCATAAATTTAAACAATATTGAAACAAATAGATATTTTTATTTAACAACCCGTAAACAAATGAAGGTTTTCATTTCACAGCTTTTACCTCGGAAAATATTTTTTTTACGGTCAAGTTTATCCAAGTTATTAAAGATCTAAATGAAATGCCCATTTTTGTTTTTATTAACTACTAGCGTAGTGACCCGGCTTCGCTCGGTGAATTTTTTTATCAATCACAGACTACTCTCGCTTCGCGCTCGCGCCCGGTGGACGTTTTTGACCTTTTGAGAATTTTGGATCTTTTGGGAATTTTTGTATCTATTGAGAATTTTTGTATCTATTGAGAATTTTGAAACTTTTGTGATATTTGGATCTTTTGGGAATTTTTGGAACTTTTGGGAATTCTCATATAGCCTATGTTCTTTCCATGGTCCTATAGATTGTCTGTGCCAAATTTGGTCAGGATCGGATGAGTGGTATAGGAATGCATAAAGGACAAACATACATACATACATTCATTTTTATATATATAGATCTAGCGTGCGATGGAACTTTTTTAAACCATTAAAGCATCACTGAATAGGTCTCAGTAGGAAAATTGTGGTCCTTCTATGTGGACCACCCTGTAGATGATACTAGACATTTTTTAAATTATGTAACATAAACAATGAAAAAAATAATTTTTTTAAGAATTGAATTTATTTTCTATGAAACAACCAGCATGCAAAGATTCTTAGCAAAACCATTTATTTAAATATATTTTTGTATTTGCTTATAGGTATTTAAGTCGATTTTCTCAAGTGCATATTTTACCCCCCACGTAAAAAAATGCTTAGATTCGTCTACTTATTTAAATTAAGGATTCCTAAATGATTGCACAAAAGAACCAATACAATAATGAACAACTTTTAAGGAATCCTAACAATGCAAAACTCCACAAAAAGTACTGCGCTCCTTTCCTTTTACGTAGAAGCGGTATAATAAATCTCATTGTTCTGCACTTGTTTATTTGTAGGTAGACGAAAAAAATGTCTGGCAAATAAATCAATGTATTTTAGAGAAAAATACAACCTAAATAAAGTTCACGGCAGAAATGTTTCTTGGTTCATTAATGCATGATTGTTAATTGATTTACCAGCAATGACAATAGATTCGGTATACGTTATTGTAACGGCCAACATACACTGAATAATGTTGCTTAGATGTAAAAACAAAATTAAAAAACGCAACTTCTGTTGAAATGCTCCGTGAATTATAACAAGAACTTCTTCTGCAAAGTACGCAAATTTGATTATCTAACAGTTCAGTATGTATTTTATTTTAATGTCACAACATGTTCAAAATGCTAAATTGAGCTTATCCTGAAATAGCAAAATGTCTTTCCAGCTTAAAGACACTTAAATAAAATTTCCAATTGTGGAACAAATCTAATTTTCATTTCCTTATGATTTGAGTTTGCTCTTTAAAGATTATTTAACTGGAGCATTAATTAATAGATATTTTACACAGGTTATAAAGTTATAATTCCAATACATTTTATTTAAACTTTGATATTTCAAATTATATAATTAGAGACAAAAACTTTCTGCTCATTTTAGTCTTTTATACAGGGTGTTTCAGACGTCAATGTGGTATTTAAATGACATTTGTTGATTAAGATTTTTTTGTTTTCCACGGCACACTTGAAAATTTTGTGAAACCTAACCTATTTTAGTTAAAACTTTTATTTTTTATTTCTTATTAGTTTAGCACTAAAAAATATCTGCCGATAATAATTATAAACATAATCAACATAATCAGTTATTTAGTTTTATGCCTCTATTATTACAATGATCTATTAGTTTAATGTAAGATATTTTTACTAGAAATGTTTCTCAAATTGTGTCTATACTCCGGGGATAAGTGGCAATTATTGCTTGTGCATCGTTAACAAAGAACCATTTTAAGAAAAAACATATCTAAAACGGGTTTTTAATAACTTTTTAATTTTTATAAATTAATTTCTTACCTATATTATTATTACTATTATTATTACTATTTAGATAAGAGAGTACTTGGTATTAATGACAATTCAAGAAAGGGTACATGGATATTTGAAGTTTGCAAACACTGATATAAAGCAAAAAGCTATTGACCTATTATTTCTACAAAAAAATCTTCACAAAAAAGTATACATGATTTTAAAACATTTTTTTTGTGGTACGGTACGATTCGTTTATAATTTAACAATAAATTGTATTTTTTAATAAAATTTCCAAACTTGCAACATCAGTGTTGTAAAACGGTAAATAACAGTAATAATATCGGCATTCTTTTACACGAAAACACTTTTTTTTTCAATGATCTGCATTAACTATATCAAAGAATTTTTATTCAGCATATTGGTGTCTTTAAGACTTGATAAGTTAAAAAGTACAATATATTTTTCTTTTACAAGTTTCGCACTATGTATGGAAAAGCACGATCAAGAAATATATATAATATACCTAATGCCAAATCAGTTGCTGGGAAAAACTTGCATAATATTACTATCTAAAGTTTATTTATTATTATTTTTTAAAGTAACAAATTGAAATGTTTTTATTGATTATATGATAAAATATTTCAATGAAATGTTATAATTTTGTATAGGTTTTTGTCAGTTAGACCCTAGAAACGGATGACTAAAAGTAAAAAAAAAACGCTTTTTTATTTCCGACACAAAAAATTACCATATACATGAAATGTCACAGGAACACGTCCTTCAATCTATTAGATTTTATCCAACCCCTTAGAGAAAAATGTTTAATAAAATATGAACAACGCTGTTAGCAGACTGTTTCAAACTTTCTAATGCAATTACAATATATTATGACACTAAAACATAAAAAAGTAAACTTAATTATCAAAACTTATTGCGCGAGTTATTAAAATCAATGTAAATTAATATATTGTACAGTAGATACTAAAATTTTAATATTTTTTTTAGTTTTGCGGTTTAACCTATTCACATATTATAATTTTGTTGGTATCTTTGTAATATATTTTGTATACTTATTAAGGATTATTAATGTTTCTGCTGTGTTTCAGTAGTAACAGTAAAGATTTTTGTTATTATTATTGTTATAATACCAACTATTTGCTAAAATGCTCTGCTCAAAGTTAAAATAGATTGTGTCAATTATTCTCTGAAATTTTGTTAAAAATAATTTGTTTTCTTTGTGTTGATGTTTTGTTAACGGTTTGTTTGTTATTTGTTTTCTTTTTTTGTGTATAATGTATTATCAATGTTCTGCTGCGTTGTACAGCAGTTTTTGTCTCACTGCAATTTTTGTTTATGGACAATAAAGATTTTATTATTAATATTATTATTATTATTATTATTATATAAAAAATAAAGCTAAATGAATTTACATTCAAACACATTCAAAATGTTGTTAATTATTTAAGAATTGTACGAAAATGTTTCCTATTTTAAATTTGTTTGTCATAAATTACTCCATTAAACCTTAAAAACAACAAAATGCTCGCCCCTAACTCTAATTCTGGCAAATAATTGTTTTGTTTTTTATTTTGCTTTTTTTTGTACAAGATCATTTGATTCAAAAATTGGGCAAAATGAGTTTTTCTCAAATTTTGTGGTAAAATATCATTTTAGATATTAAGTGTCATATATGATTGAAATCAGAAGACAAAATGCTATTCGACTATGAGATTAGAATTTTTTCGCCGTATTTAAAAAAATGGAGTTGATGATGGTTCTGAAGAGACGAAACGTTGTTGAAAATTCTACGTTATCTCAAAATATAAAGCGTAAGAAGTTGCCGTGGAAAAGTGCTTCCAGATTGTCGATATCTTAAAAAGTGTCGGCAAATGGCGCCAAACAACGAAATTACATTTTTTTAATTTTTCTTGAATAACTTTTGAACTAAGACAGCTATGACAATTTTCTTTGCAGATATTTGATGAGCATCTAATTTCGCAACTTTGCCCTAATTTAACCGACCTTGTAGCTCTTAAGATAAGCGAGATCCCCATGCATTTACTCGAATTTGGGACACCCTGTATATGTACATTCAAACATTTAGTAGGTAATGACTTCTCGTAAACCAATCGCATTTAATACAGATTATGCATGTTTTTTGAGTATTTTTTTATGAAATAATACATAAAAATCCGGTTTTTAATTATTTTGGGTGAAGGTTACCGTTTTTCTTACCATTAAAAATAACGGTTTCGGTTTCGGTTAAAAATCACTTTTACGGACAAGAAATATCGGTTAATCGGTTTTTTAAACCCTTTTTCATGCCCTGATTGCTAAACAAACTTTACCAGTTTTATGAAAACATCAATTTTAAAATTATTTAAATATTTACTTGATTTTTATTTTCAATCATAATTGTGCTACTTCATTAAACTCTATTTGCTAATGTTTATTAAGTTATAAAATAACAGATAATCTATTTACCGGCGCATGTAATATAGATTAGCTTCACAAAAGTGTTAAACTTTTACATGATAATCAATTACTTAACTTTCAGAACCGAAAGTAAATGGTAATTAGCAGTAAATATCATACAATTTTATCTACTTACTTATAATAGCTGTTATCATAAGAAAAAGCCGCCTTTCATCGCTATTACTTCAAAATTTCAAATAAAAATATTAGAACCACATCGAGTTAAAATTTCTTAATAAATGACTAAAAATTGTATACCTGTTTCATAATGCTGTACTTAAAGTAATATAAAAAGGATATATTTACTAAAAGACAATGGACACAGTTCTTTCACAATAAATTTAAAAAACTACAGCAGAACTTCAATGCCTACATAAAAAGTAGTTAGTTAAAACGACTTAAAGTTGTCATAAACACCAATTATCGTTTACAAAAGGTTGTACATTAAAAAATGATACACTAAAATATTCTTTGAAATTATGATTGTTTTAGCAAAAACAATGCATTTTTAAATTTATGGAAAGCAAAACATTAAGAAATTCATATAGTTGAACAACTTAACTTTTGTAGTTGTAGCTATAAGAAAATTTTCTTTTTCAAAAATTAGTCAGTATTAAAACATTTTTAATTTTTCAAGAGTTCCACAGCTCTTAGCATAGTCCTACAAATTCTCCAATTATAAAAAATATGCTATAAATTTGCAAAAATATGCAAAAGTAATTGTAGTACCATAAATTAGTTTAGTTAAAAATTGCTTTTCCTATTATCTATGAAAAATATCTTTAATAAGAAAATTAGACCAGTTACTAAAATTCTGGTTGTCTATAAGTGGATATTTAAATAACTTATGCACTAGCGATAGATATACGTTAATTTTTAAAACAAACTAGAGAGTAAAAGGCAGAAGTCTTAAAACAATTCAATTTTTTTTTACAAAAGAATTTATTCGCTAAAATTAATAAAAGTGATTTTTAACTAAATTTACTTAAATTATTTAAAAAAGAATCGGGTTATTAATAATCCGAAAATTTATAGTTCAGTGAAACTTTTCTCTCATAAAAATTATTTGTTTATCAAGTCAGCAAATACCTATAGATTTTTCTTAAATAAAAAAATATTATTCATAGGAACATAAGCCAGAAATCAATAAACTGAAATTGAAGTACGTTTTAATTAATTTTAACCAACAAATTCGGAGTCTAAAATTTTGAAAAATAATATGTCTTTTTTCTTTTGATAAAATAATGATGAAAAGTACATAACGTTTGCTCTATAATTTTATTAAGGTACTATATTATTTTATAATTAAAGAAGAATTTAAAAGAAGTTTCAAAAAAATAAATAGTTATGAATAGTTACAGTAAGAGTTTTTAATAATTAGCAACTTTTTGTTACACAGAAAAGTTTTAATACTTTTAAAAGTTATCTCGCAAAAGCAGATACGCACTGCTACAGGTGGTTGTGCCGTAGTGCAAAGAGAACCCGCGCGATACTAAAGCTCTCAAAACATGGAGCTTCGAAAATATCTTCGATTTGCAATGCGCTCGCGCATCTTTCGTTATCCTACGCTCTTAAAAATAAAACAAAATTTATCCAAAACTGCTACAAACCATACAACACAAACTCCATACAACTTTCATCGAAACGGAAAAGTCCCCCAGTGTTTATGTTAAATACACAAATTTGTTACCGTAATAGCCTCTCTTTAGGTTTAAATTGGGTTTAAGAGTTATTCATTATAAAAAGATTAAGATTAATTACTTTGGCTTTGTCTTCAGACTGCAATTAAAAATAAAGTTTATTTCACTTGCAGAAATGTAAATATTCTTTTGAATTATTATTATTAAATAAATTAATTTAATTAAAATTAAATCCTGCTTTCATGGATAGTAATTTTATGTTTAAATTCTAGTAAATCTAATTCAATCCTGAAATTATTTTGTTAGAAATGAATCATTGCTGTCATTTAAATCAGAGACTAAAAACGAAAAAAATTCCGTTCGTTTCTGTTCGGAACGAAAACGAAATATATCGTTTTCGTTCTTTTCGTTCTAATCGAAAAAATTCTTTTTTCGTTTTTGTGAACCGAAATAATAACGGTTAAAACCGGTTTTACAATATTTTTTTTTCGTCAAAAAATCAACTTTTTTTCTAGTCACCACAACCCTCTATAAATACGATAACAATATTTGCGTCTCAAATAAAATATAAACGATGACGATGGGGTTTGATGCTCACGGACAGCATATTTTAGACTGACGAACCATCGCCATATTAAATTAACCAAATCGTTAAACACATTAACATTTAACCATTTTATTAAGTTTAACACCCGTAAGGTGCAAAAGCACAACGTGATTAGGTTAAATTAGACACACGATCTTTATCTAAAAATATGAAAATATAGCAAGTGCTGTTTTAAATTTGTTTTAGTACTAAAAATCTATGCATTTGAATTAAATAAGATCCTGCTGTAGTTATTTAAAAAGACAAAAGAATGAATTCAAGTGGATAATTTACTAAATGTTATAAATAAAAAAGATGTTAAAAATAAACTTATATTAACTTGAAATATACTTTAACTTTATAGTTTGTACATACCATACAATATACATTTTCACATTCCGTTAAATCTTACTAGCAACACATCTCCAATAAATCTTCTTTTACATTAGTCCTTTTCGAAGTAAGATTAAATTTTACTATTATTATGTCTAAACGCAAATAAAACATACACATTGATAATATTTATCCAATCAAGTGTATATTCTATATTGATGATCTAAAAAACAAATTAGAAATAGAGAATATCTGTACCGTTAATTGTGTTACACGAAATTGCAAGTATAAACATAAACAATAAAGTTGTTAATACATGGAGAAAAGTGAAGCTCACTTATTTCAAGTGAGATTTTTTACTGCCTCGTGGAGTCTCCCCAGCACAGAAGGTAAATTCGCGTTTGTGTTTAACAAATAAAATTGAAATAGCGACAAATTTTGGAAAATATTTATTTCGTTTTCGGTTTCGTTTTCGTTCTTAAAAAAATTCGGTTAATTTCGTTTAACGTTTTCGTTTTCGTTCCGTTCTCAGTCCCTGATTTAAATACCTACTGTAAGAAAGTTTTGTACAATTCTGTCTACTGATATAATAGAAAAACAAAACCAAAGGCGCACAGTTAAAAATGGACCAATGAAATAGGTCATTTTAATTTTTAAATATTTATTACTAACATACGTCCGAAAGTATCGGGTGATCGAAAATGATTGATGCCAAGGTTGTTAGGAACTTTGTTCGAACGGTTGGCAACCCATAGGGGAAAACCAGTAGCGTAGGAAATAAAGTTTGTATTGACAGAACTGGTAATAATATTCTCCATTTAAATACGACAGCTACAGTTTTTACTGACAAAAATATTTGCAAAGCTTTTTGTTTAAAAGAATTAGTTTCATAAAAACAATTAAGTGAGGTTACCTTAAATCAGTTCCTTTATTAATATGCATACATATGTAAATATTGTTCGAAATGGCAGAACAACCTGAACGCACACAAAACGAAAAACTGATAACTGATTTTTACGAAAAGATGCAAATTATAACGAAAAGCTACTAACCGCACACGAAATGACAGGTCAACCTGAACGTCACAAAAAACGTCAATAATACTACGCCACTGATATCCTAGTTTTATACTGAGATACCAACTAAAACTTGGTTATTTTATTTTCGGTCTGAAGTTAGCGGGCATCAGTCATTGTTGATCACCCGATATTTTAACCTTCAGAACTTTTTTAACATAAAATTAAATAATATTATACATCTTTCACAGATACTTAAAAGACAATTCTTTTAGATTCACTTAAATTATAAATGTTTGAGGTTTAACCGTCATAATACCATGGGGACACTGGAGAATCCACAAGCTCTTTGAAGCGGTTTATTTTAGAAATGATCGTTTCTAAAATTCCAAAATATTTCACGTTACACAAAACAGTACATTTTATGCTTTGGTACAGTACGATTTTTGTAGCAAGTATAGTTTTTCAAAAATGTTAATAAGTTACAAGTAATACCACTGGGGTCAATATTGATCCCTGATACTAAGGGTGGTGCAATAAGTTTAGAACGTTGTTTTTCTTTATTGGTCTGCTGATGTTAGCAGGAGTTTATAAATATCAATACAAACTTGAGAAATATTAAAGATGGACGTTTTTTATTTAAAAATATACAGATTTCCTGCTATTTTTTAATGCATATATTTTGATATTGCTGAAGCTAGAACAAAAACTTGACTTTTGGTAAACTAATCGCATTTAATAATTTTTTTTTTCTTAACGTAATTTTTATTAAAAAAGATGTTAAACAAACGGTTTTTTATTACTTTGGTTAAAGGTTACGGTTTTTTTGTAATTAAAAATGACAGTTTCGGTTTCGGTTAAAAATCATTTTTGCGGACAAAAAATAATGGTTGCCTGTTTTTTTTTTACCGGTTTCATGCCCTGATTTAAACACTTTTTGAATTAAAGCTACCCGCTCTCCAAGTGGTAGACATTGCCCATGCCAGGGGTCGGCAATGCGCCCTCGGTGAGATTTTTATGCACGCTCAATATACACATACGGTGTTGGGAAATTAGTTCTATGGTACGCTCATAGGCATTGCTAACCTACCGAAATGTGCGAATTTGAACCTTATGTATTACGTACTATTTATTTATATTCTTGAAATAAAACCTTTAATATTTTGAAGTTTTTTTCGGGCGCCCCCCAATAACTTTTGAATGTATATTGCGCCCTTATTGACAAAAAGGTTGCCGACCCCTGGCCTATGTGAGCATAACGATTGAGAAACAACTGCTAAGTTTACGAGGTAGGTGTCCCTTCAAACAATACATACCATCAAAGCCAGGAAAATATGGCATAAAGATTTAAGCATCCTGGGACAGTCAAACGCCATACGCTTACAATTATTGCCAGATATACAGTGGTAAAACGGGTGACCAGCGTCAACGAATCAAGGCAAATTAGTCGTTTTAGATATGAAAGAGGGGGGGGGGGATTCGGGAGTAATGTGACCAATTTAAATCACAGATTATATGAGTACAATATAATATTTATAATAAAACAAAATTGTATTACTATTAGTAATTAAATACACGAAATGGTGAATAAACCATGTATCAATTTGCTCTTGTAAAGTAATATTCATTGTGGAAATGCAATAATTCAAAAAATAAATGACAAGTTTTTGACGTTAGCGAAGTGAACAGTCAGTTTTTTCAATTTCCACGGCACTCTATTGCTTCAATAACGATTTGAAGAAAAATGTCGAATATCTCGAAAAGTATGAGTTTTGGGTATAGGACATACTTAACAAAATATGAAGGTCTTTTAAAGACGAATTCGATGACATAAAAAAATACAGGGGTTTGCCTCTGTAAAAATCGAGTTGCGAGCTTTTGAAAATCATGGAAGTTGCCACCTATTTATAAATACCCCTGTATGTGTGATTCAAATTTTTTCATATCGAGCGAACAGAAATTTTTTTTCTGCATGTCCATACCAAATTACAACTTTGTACTTCAAGATAACTTTAGGAGAATTTTTTAATTAAAGACAATACGTTCAGTGCCGCGGACGCATACGTTGCGTCCTAGTGACAATCATTCGATGCGCCGCGGACGCGAGGTATGCGTCCTGGTAAATATAAAATATACAGCTTAGCTGTTTCACTGGCCCTTCATATGAGGTTCTGAATTTCAAGTGGTGCGTTGAATGAACTTTATATAAAATATTGGCCGGGCCTACGAATGCGCCTATAAATTCATGGCCGTCGCTGAACGTGTTAAAACCTTAAATAATTTAGAAAAAATTTTTTTTTCTCAACCCCGTATAAAAACCTGTAGTATTTTATATTGATACAAAGCTAAAATTAAGGCGGTCAAAAATATTAAATAAAAAATGGCATGTTGTATTTGAAATATAAAAGTTGCTATTAGTTCCAGAAAGGTGGCTCACCCTGTATATTTGAAAATATTTTTATTGTGTTGTTTAGAAAAAAACGGTATAAAATAGCATTTGAATCAACTTCATATCTCAAGCCGTTTAGCCACAATCGACCGATCCTAATGACTCACCATGTATATAATTAATTAAACATCATCATTTAACACTGATTTTTTCAAAATTCTTAATCATTACATGAATTTAATTTTTCATTTTGACAAAAATTCACCAATGAATTAAATATATTGGTTATTAAATATATTAGCACAAAACAGAAACAGCATGTGAATATGTCACTAAATTCGATAATATGGTACATTTGATTTAAATCAAATAAATCGATTTTTTTGAGTTCTTTAAAAAAAATGATATTTATCCACCCTAAGGAAAACAGACCAGAGCTCCCTAAGGCATTAGTAAACTCATGTAGAAGAGACTTACATTCAATTGAACTTGGCTATCAAGACGACGCTATAATAGTGTCTTATTCCCCAAAAAAGGGAAAACTATTACGCTACAATCAACTGCAAACGAAACTGGTAACAAGGTTACAAGCAACCACAATGAATAATTAACTATAATAAAACAAACTCAGGTGTAAATCCCATAGACAAGCTACTTCGAACAAATATACTGTGAAAAGACAAACACAAGAATGGCCTCTTGCAGTTTTTTTTTAAAATAATGTTATAGATATTAGCGTCCTTAACTTCTACATTATATGGAGTCACCTAAATAAAGATTGGCAAGCAAGAAAGGTCTATAAACGGTGACAATTCTTTATTGCAACTAAGAAAATAAGTAGCTGCTACTGAAACAGCGTTATAAGAACCATCAACTTCACAGAGGCAGTAAGTGACAAGAGTCGCAAAAACTGAAACGTGGTATGTTGGGAATGTCTAAGAAATTTAGATAGAAAGCATTTAAATAGATTGCAGTCGCTTTCTGTGTAATAGTCACTAAATAATTTCTTGTTTGACAGGCAAACGAAACATAAACGTAGAATGTTTTAAATTATTTAACGTATAATTTATTTAACGTGAACTACGAGTAAATATTTTTGAGTATTCGATCCTACCATAAGTTGTTGAAGCCATGTAAAGAGCTGTGGGGTCAATAATGACCCCAGTGGTATTACCAGTAATTTTAAAAAAGGTATTATAAAGACATTTCATTAGTTCACTTTGAATTAAGACAACGGCGACGCCAGGCGTCACTGTGACGTCTAGATAGATGAATGTCTGTTTTCAACATTTCGGAAAATTTTAAAGTGCATAAAAATAAAGTTTTGATTGTTCCACATACGGCCGTCGAGGGTGTATGACATCTGAGACTTTTATAAAAATTTTGTCCACACATAAAATTAAACAATGTAACCTTTAGAAACCGGTCGCCGCATTTTCGGAGTTGTATAACTAGAACTACTATAGGCTTTATTTAATTCATATTAATATTGTATGTTCACCATTAAGCTGTTAATTTATCCAGCATTGTTCCAAAACTATGCGTTAATGGTGCAAGTATAGTTTAAGCCTTTTAAAGCAACAGTTTGGTTTGAAATTATAGCTTCCTTTGACAAACGAAACAATTATACAATTCAGCACCATATGAATTAAAACTACAGCAGCAAATGTTGGCTGGCTCTCATCTGGAAGAACTTAAAAGTTTAAAATATAGGTGGCAAGATATTTTTTCTAAAATTACTCTTGTCGCAAATAAATTGGGTATAATCCCGAAAAAAAATTTATTGTGTTGTGCAATATTTCAATAAATATTCAAAAGACTTAACAACGTCTTTAAGAGACAAAATTCATCATATAAAAAAGATTTATAACGCGACGTTTAAAGATGTTTACACTAGCTACTTTATTAAATACTATTTATATATTCCAACAAGGCGTTTTTCCAAAAAATACAAACAGTTTTTTTTGCACAATACCGGTAATAGCTGCTAAAGGTAAAGAAGCTTTTAGTAATCCTTCAAAAATAAAGAATTGTGAAAAATCTGACAAAAACACGTCATTAAATATAATGTTGTTTATTGACTTTCAGGTATTTCAATAACACTGTTTAACTTATCAACATATTTTTGTGCCCTAATAATTTCACTTCATTCCATTTTTATTTCTTAGCTGCTTTAAGATGCCATAGAACAATTTTTGATTCTCATCGAAATTCATTTATCCATAATATTTTCTTTACTTGTTAGATTCTTCTCTTTCAAATCTCCTGCAAGCTCGGTGGTATGTATTGTTTGAAGGCACACGTACCTCGGAAACTAAGCAACCGTTTGTCAAACGTTATGTTCTCCTGAGAAATGTATGCATATTTAAAAGTAGGCAGCCGTAATTCAAATAGTGTTCAAATCGGTGCCACTTTATCTTGGTCTCAACTTTTTCTGTTTGCCTCAGCGTTATCAAAACGGAGGCATTGAGAAATTGCAGGAAACCTGTTTCTTTTGTTAAAAGGACGTCCATCTTCAACATTCCACAAATCTGTGGTGAGGTTTATAAACTCCTGCTAATATCAGTAGACCGATAAATCAATGCATCATGCTTAGTATTAGGGGTCACCGATGACTCCAGTGGTATGACGTGTAGCTTATTTACATTTTTGAAAGACGATATATGCTACAAATATTGTACTGTACCAAAATATAAAATGTATTGTTTTGTCTAAAGTCAAATGTTTTTAGAATTTTAGGAAGAAGCATTTTAAAAATATACTGCTGCAAAGAGCTTGTCGGGTCTGTAGTGACCCCATGGTATTACGAAGGTTAAGCCAGCGATCCGGACCGCAAAAAACCACGGTTAAGTTCCGGTTACGGGTACGAAAAATTTTAAACTTTCGGTTTACGTTACGAACTACCGGTATTTATTTTATAATCATTCGGCAACCGGATCAGTGGCAACGGTTTAGTTCCGGTTCCGTTTCAATGCTTTTTTTTTAATAGAAAATTTTAAAAAGTGTACAATATTTAAATAATGTTTATAAATACAATGCATATTTATAAATTAAATTTTCTAAAATTTTTCTGTTTTTGGTCAAATGTAATAAAAATTGCGAAAATAAGAAACAAACAATTTCATAAATATAGGTAATTGGTCCGAATCGTTGTATGAGCCGGTTGAAGCGGTTAAAACCGGTTCACACCAATCGGTTCGATTCGATGTAGAGGTTTGTGATTTTTCAACTAAAAGGTTCAGTTCCGGTTCACGGTTCATGAATAACGCACCGGTTCGATCAGGTTATAGTTTCAGTTCCGGTTCGGTTTAGATCCCTTCTTTAGACCAAATTTTTTTAAAATAATGTTTAAAACCAACAGAATCATTTTGCTTAAGGCAAAATTTATGAAAATACCTGTTTTCATCTTTGTGTTAAAAATGTCTCGATTATGTTTACACAAAAATTTAAGCAAAAAACAAAATAATTTTAAACCACATATTGTTTAATCTTCCAGACTTTTTAAAGCTGGTTTAAAAAATATCTTCTAACTACGCCGGGAATACATTTCGTAAATATGTAGGTGAATTATATTCTGTTTTTATAATGGACTATACTATAATGGTTTATCGCAAAAGGAGTTTAATGGTTAAAAGTGTTAGTGCGAAAATATTAATAATTAAAAACCCCATAACACTGATTTTAATGGCGTAGAAAGTTTGTGAAATATAATATTACAATATTACAATACAAAAGAGCTCTTTTAATAAATAAATAGTTAAATACTGAAGGGATTGTTGCTAATGTACTTTAAAATCTTCTAAATTTTTAAACAACTAAATTTTAAAAATTGATTTTACACAACTGCCTAATACAGTTATTTAATAATTTTACTTTTGTGAGGTTTTTTATCGTATAACATTATTTACTTATCAACTAACTAGCTGGTGGTGTCATAAAGAAAATATTTAATAATATCAAATTTAACCCAAGGTTATGTCTTGTATGATACTGCCATTTTGCATATATAACTTTTAGAAAAAAGAATAGAATTAAATTATAGTCACATAACCCTTTCATCCATAAATCCATGTAACACAAAAATTACATCATTATAAACGACATTTATTTACAATCTGATAAAACCAGCGCCCTCATATTTGATCAACAATTATGTTAATCTTTATTCTTTAATATCAAAATTGAAAACACCAAATGTTGTCAATTACATGAAATAGGTAAGATAGAACTAATCAGATATTAATTATTTTGTTTATGCTAATCGACCGTGTTAAGAATTTAATTACAATGAATGTTTGTTGCATCAATAAAGGGTTTTGAGGTAGTAATCAAGGGGATCTCTGTTTATTATAAAAGATATGAAATTGTTTTATTTAGAGAAAAATTGCGCATTTCTGTGCCTAACAGAAGTCTGAAACAAAGTTGAGATATCATTTGGCAATAATTGTCTGTCATTAAAGGTAAATTCAGTTTCTTTGTATGTTTTAGCGGTTCAAATTTTAAAAAATATTGATTTTTCTTTAGCTTTTTTATTACGTTTCCAATGAATACGAGGCCATAAGAAAATATTTCTGAATATTTGAGGTACCGTAAAACTGAGTGAGAATGTAACTGACGGGGTGAAAATGTGACAAAGCCAACTTTTCGATTTAACCGCTTCCAGCCGAAAATTTATAGAAATTACTATGTCGCCGCTAGAAAATTATGTTTATGAGATCCCAGGGTTGGCACTTTTACATCCTCTTTTATTTTAATTACGTGATCTTCGGGGGGGGGGAAGGAATTTTGTTGTAGTTCACTGTTTTTCGCGGCTTACACCTATCGTGTTTCTGTAGTATTCAAACACCTGCAGATTGATTCCCAAATCTGAGGTAAGTGCATTTTTTGTTTTTCCTATTTTTCACCATAATCATACTCTCGAGTATTGTTGATATTACTTTAAGTTTGGGTTCTTAATGAAATTTTATCAAAAAATTGAGTTGATGGGATGAGAATATGACACCAATTTTTAGTTTTGTTTTTCAGCAGAAATTCGTCGCTTTGAGCAATGGTTAAAAAGTGTGTCAAAAACGTAAGTGGTAGGGTCTACAAAAATTGATCCGAACACAAATTAAACCTGAAATTGAAAAAATCATACCGAAAAAGGGTCCGTTCGATCGACCGCCGAGAAGTTACCTCTCTATGGGAAACTACCTATATTCAAGTAAAATATGCGTAAACATTTTATCCTAGACAAAAAACTGCCATAGACGATGGAAAATATCAGGTCAGTGTTTTGTGTAAAAGTGGCAAATTTTGCAAGTGGCCAATGCCAACTGCTAAGGATGAGGTGTGGTACCCAAAAAAAACCCGCATAATTAAGAAAATTTCCCCTACAAAAAAATTGTGGAAGAAAAATCCTCTTTAATATGAGAGGGTGACTTTAAAAATGTTTTTTATTTGTGTCTTATTCTTCTTATGTTCTTTTCTTGGGTTTGAGGTAGCAATTCTAACATGCTAAGCTCAATAGTAGGTGGAGCGAAAATGATGCAGTAGCTGTTCCATAGCCAGAATAATGAATTAAATCTACCGTCGCATTCTCGCCCAACCTAATGTGACCCTTTTTAAGGTATATAGGTTATTTAACCCTAGAAGCCCAATCATATTTTTGAGGCTATAAAGCCCAATCATACGTCAAAACGACGTACAATTATAAAAGAGCTCTATCTAAATAAACTTTACTGAAAATACTAGTTTTTTATATGGTTTATGTGAAATACTTTCTATGTAAATAAAAAAACAGAAATTTAGAAAAAATATTGTTTATTTAAACTCTGAAATGTTCACTTTAATTAACCCCTTGACTGGTCTCTACGAACTGGGTTCGGGCGTTCTTTTCGCGCTAATACCGAGGTTCTACGATTTAAATTTGGGTATTTTTACCGCTTTTGCACCGTTGAGCTTGTTCTACGAACTGCGTTCGAGCGTTTTTATCGCGTTTGTGCCGTGCTGTATGATTTGAGGCCTTGTACACACAAAGCGGAAAATTTCAGTTGATCGCGCGTTAGAGCCGATTTTATGGCACGCGTCAGTATCAAGGCGGCGTAGGTAGATTTTTTTTAACGTGCATTCTGTGTTGAAGCTATAAGTTGGAAAAAGACAAAAATTAGGTTGATCTTTGTCACCCACGCCAAAAGTCTCCTTTTTTCTTGACCCAAAAATCTTATGCAGGTAGATTTGGGTAAGTTGGGTTCGCGCGTATTTTGCGTGTGATTTTTGTAACAAAAAATTTAATTTTTTTGAGGAGTTGATAGAGAACAGCCTAATTGTTGTATTTTTCAACTCACAGCTTCATTACAGAAGCAACATAAGAAAAGATTAGCCTCTGGCGGCGCGACATTGTCGCATGCATTAACCCAGGAATTTAATGTAACGTTCAAGGGGTTAAACATACAAAAAATGGCACGAAAACTGAGATCCTTGTAATGTTTTCTTATATACTACAAATTGTTTACAAAAATCAACTAGTTATATTTTTTTATGAAAAACTAATCAACTCTTATCAAACACAAATCACTTAAGTCAAATATAATTCAGAAAATTCGAAAAGTGCAAAAGTTAACAAAGCCCAAACATACGTCATAACGACGTGAACATTGCGATAACAACAAAATGGCGGCACTTATCAAAGCGAGACTGCTGTCTCCTGTTAGCTCTGGGCATGTACCTAGTTGGTTCGGATGGTCACGGCGATCTAAGCAAGCATGCGAAAGAGATCGCGAATATGTGTTGGAGTGTACGTCAAAATGACGTAGATTGGGCTTCTAGGGTTAAGCACAAACATTGCAAAATGAGATATACAGTTATCATTCTGTGTTAATTCATTGGTTAATTCTTGGTACAACAACAAACAAAACTCCGAAACGTGCAACATTCTCACCCCGCTTTACGGTATTTTTATTTGTTTTTAGCTATAAAGATAATCCATAAATTATTTAGAAGTTACATTGCATAGAGATGATATCAATAAAACAATTCATACCAATTGGTTTAGAAAAAACAATAAATCTACTAGATTACTAAATTTTAACTCCCATCATCTAATCCATCAGAAATTAAATATTATAAAAAATATAAAAAGAAGAATATTAACATTGTCAGATAATAGATTTCATGAAACAAATTTTAATAAAGCTAAAACATTCCTGTTACAAAATAATTACCCCCTTAGCATCATAAACAAATATTTAATAAATAATGATAGCAATAAAAAAAACAATACATAACAATACAGTTACATCATTGGAACCTATAAAATACTACAAAATTCCTTATATTACTGTACTTTCAGAAAATTTATCAACCATTTTAAAAAAACGTCATAACATCCAAGTAGCTTATAAAAATCATTTTACTTTACAGTTTACGCACGATTAAAAGATCCTACACCCACAATTCTGAAAAATAACCTAATATACAGCTGTTCTTGTAATCAATGTGATACCATTTACATAGGTCAGACGACACAAACATTACGCAACAGAATGTACGGTCACAAAAGTGACATAAAAAAAGTAAATGATGTCTCAAACAAAAACATTAATAAAAATTTCATAACAACCACAAGCTTAACAGAACACATTATCAATACAGGTCATAATTTTAATTTTACAAATGTAAATATTGTTTACCATGAAGATAACCTATTCAAAAGACTTATTGCAGAAAGCATTTTTATCAATGTTAACAACAATGCATGTAATGATAGATCTGACATAGATAATATTTTTCAGAAGACGTACAAATTACTATTTAATGAAATTCATCAAAAATCATTAATAATAAAAAACCAACATTAATTTCATAGTTAGGATGTTTAGGATTATTTTTGTAAATGTCATAATTTTACACAAAACTGTTAAACTTTAAAGTATTATGTTAAGACAGTGATATCTACCAGATTTTAAATTCAAAAACTAATAATGTTGTACAGTTTTCCTCCTTACTTTTCATCTTATGATAATTTACAGGTTGTTAATTTTAGGTCATTGTATTGTACAATTTATAACATGTGTGTGTGTTCCGTCTTTATAAAATTTTTAATCTCAACAACTTAATAGTGTAGTTATGTAATTCTAGTACTAAAAAAGGAAAAACCGAGACCTTTAATTGTAATTTATGCGTTACTAAAAATATTTTTAAGTTTTCCTATAGATCAGTGCCTAATTGATGCAACTTTGTTAATTTAATATAAAAAACGAAATATTCAACATTTTTCAAACTTTTAAATTATTCATCATTTCAACAATCTACATAGTTTCCAAGAATTACGCCAATGCGTTAGTATGCAACATGTCAACCTGTATCTTTATTTTTAAACAACGTTTTTAATGTAAGTATCAATATAAATTACATATTGTATGTTCATTTCAAGGTCTATTTTTGTCAAAATGCTGTAGTTGTATTACCATGTTATTTATATAGATGATTGTATAATTAAAATTTAATAGTTGTGTTCAATTTTACGATATTAATAAGTTTTAAATTTTTAAATATTGAGAAAAAAAGACTGGTATATTAATTGTTGATAAAAAAAAAATTGCCCTGAGGATGCTCAAAAAACTAGTGAGCGAAACGTAGGATCAATAGACGTAAAAAAAATAAAGTATACCGTCCAGTAATTCCAGAGTTTTATTTCTTCGTATTTCAACTAATATACAACATATATTCATATAAAGATAACTTAAAACCCATTTGGGACTTCGGATCTGTTATAATAATCGAGATCTCTGTTTATTTTTATTTAGCACCTCTTACATATTATATTACAATTTGCATATGATGTAAACAAAGTTTTTGTAATGGACAAATTTATACGCTCTAAATACATGCTAAAGTGATTAATTATCACTAATTTGATCCCAAATAAACACCGTAATTTATAGACAATGCTAAATGTTTACGTGTATAATTTTATCCCGGCGTGCCACACTATCACTACAAAATATTCAGTTTTCCTAAACATCGCATCAATCTTGAATTTTCTTAATAATATGACTTGAACCACATTTTTTAAAGTTGCTTTCATTCTCAGTGAAAGTATCAAAAAATCCATTAATATTGTGTAGCAGTTAGGTACATTACGTACAGTTGAAATGCGTTTGCTCGATTTTCAAAAACCAAATGCAAATTTTAGATAATCGGAAGGTGTCGACTTTTATTAACTTCTCAATGATCGGTTGGGAATACTTCAGAAACAGATGTTTAAACCATATTCATACTATTGCAGAACTTCTCAAACTGTGGGTCGATTTATTTTGACTAATACTTGAAGTTTATATAACATTAGGAAATTCAAAATGTTACTTCTACATAATTTGATTCGTAGAAAAGGTCGATCAAAAAAGTTAATTCGCTCCTCAGGGCTTTTTTTAAGTACTTTTCTTTTATGTTTAAGTGATATACAAGTGTCTTTATCTTGCTAGTTCTGTCTATCTCACTTTAATAATGAAACGATAATGACCAATAGATATAAAAACGCACAACTTTTTAACGGGGCAGGTGGTCAATAAATTTTGGCAATTAAAGAAAACTCTTTAATAAATCCTAAAATTTCGGATGTAGTTTATTAAATGATCCTTCTTAGGTACTTAACCAATATACATATACGAGTATAAGTAACCAATTTTTTATAATAACATTTCTAATTTTACTTACATAAAACGAAAATGTAGGGTAAACCATACTTAAATTGTCATACATGAAAATATTTCTTCACTTAAATATTCATGAATTTTTTTAGAAAACATGTAGCTACGACGTTTAAATTTTAAAAGATAACACGTTACACAATGTTTAAAATTTAACAACCATTTTTTACCTTTAAAGAAAGTTTTGAATTTGTAGGACGTTTTAAAAATACATTTTTGAAAATTTTGAACTTATTAGTGTCGACGTGGTGTCTTTGTTCAGCAATATTTCTCAAAATTTAGTCCTTAACATAATCATTAAAAAATGGAATGATACCTATAGAACCATTTAGTCCGATACCTTTAGGTGATGTTATTAATATTATATCTTTTATTTTTGAATCTAATCACTTTTCTTGCAACAATCAATATTTTATTTAAACTTTAGGCTGCCCTGTGGAGTCTGTCCGATAATTGCCACTTTGGTTATGGATTGTCTATTGGATGAATGTGTTCCCAAATTTAATTTTTATTCAAATTTGTTGACGATTTAGTTACGGCTGTTCCTTATAATAAAATGGACAGTGTTCTTTACACTTTTAATAATTACGATATACATATACAATTCATTATTGAAAATAAAACTGAAATAAGTGTTCCCTTTCTAGATAGTAACTTATCCGTACGGTTAGCAATAAAAATATACTTGAGTGGTACCAGAAACCTACTAGCTCTGGTAGATACATTAATTTTTATCATTACACCCATTAAATACTAAGTTAAATTTTATTAAGGGTATGAGGAACAGAGTAAGTTATTCTCTTTTAAACAAAAACTAAGGCTAGTTGACATGATTTTTATTTGGCAACTCATACCCTAAACTTTTAATAAGCAAATTAATTTATCATAAATCATATAACATTACGACAGATCAAAATGTTTCTATTGGTCGAGTTGCCAAAAGAATAATTCATGTGGTGTAGACTGTAGACGACGTTGCATCTAATAAAATAATTTACACTTGGCCCTTCATTGTCGGTTTGACACCCCGACTAATTAATATTCTAAAAAAAAGTTATTAATTGCAAGAAAAACGGTTATAAAAATTGGTAGTTGTTTTTTAAAATTAAAGGATGGTATCCCTCTTTTATCAAATTCCAGAGTAGTATATAGCATTCTATGTAATAACTGTGAACAAATTTATAATGCACAGACTTATCAGTTAATATAATCAAGAATAACTCCACAACAGTGATAGCAAAGTCAAACCCGAGTCTTGTGCCTTAGCAACTCATTAATATAGTAACAAACATAACATCAATGAAAATAATATTTCAATTTTAAATAAAGAAAATAACCTCAACAAAATATTTTTTCTAGAAATGTACTCCTATAAAATAAGTAAAAAACCAAATGCAATTAATAATGTAACTGATATCAGTAACCTATGTTTGATTTATTCATATTTACTTCATTTTAATAGCTAGCTTATTTTATAGTTTATTATATAATCTGGTTCAATAATCTTTCTTAAAAGCGGCCAGTTCAATATAACATTTTCAAAAGTTTAAATTTCAAATAATTCTTGTACATAACTTACTTATGTTGTAATTAAGTTAGTTAGTATTCAATCTAGGTAATTTCAATATAGTTTATAAGTTTGTTTATGATAGATTCACGACTATTGTATTTTCAGACGCAATTATTTCTAGTTGCTTCTTAGGTTTATAATTTGGATCCATTTTGTAAAAATTTGTTAAACTTTCGTGTACCTATCACCTGCGGTCAAGTCTTACATCTGCAGTGTCGTAACTATGTCAAAGTAATTTATCTTCAAATTTTTGGGTTTAATTCCCATTTTTCGTTAATTTTCTTTATTCGTACTTAAATGTAATGTATCTAGTTGTAAGATGTAAGTTCCTTATAATAAACAGAAATTGTTGACAATTATCCTTTTTTTTACATTCGATAATATTAGGAAATAATGCAGAATTTGCTTTAATTGCCAAAACTCATTGACCACCTGTCCCGATAAGAAGTTGTGTATGTTACTTTATCTTTATACACTTTCTTTATTACTTTTTTATTACCTATGTCAATATTGTTATAATTTTGCTGTTTCACTTGTTCACTATCACTATAATTGTAATTGTAAGCTCGATTGAAGAAATGGTCGCTGTTTTATTTGATAACACTAGTGTTTTATACTCATCCACGTACGACCGCGTTTAACACTTAACTGTGCATAATGAAATACAATCAAGTAATCAACTCATTGTGTATCTACGTTATACAAGTCTGAGTTTGCACTAAAGAAAAGATCGAGAGGGTATAGTCGTTCAAAAACAAAGTTTTAGGAAAGATAATTAACGCAACTTACAGTTAAAAAAATTTAGAGTTACTAACTTCCATGGCAAATCACTGAAGCGGAGGGGAAGGGAACAAGGATAAGGTGGGTAAGGGTGGAGGGTAGGTGGAAGTACTGTCTCAGAATTTGCCTATAGTAGGAAGAGGATCCCACCTAAAACCCCTACAATGACAAGCGGCCTCGGGATTCGAACCTACGACCTTCCGATAACTCGCTAGGTTGCTTACTAACCAGCCACCGTGCTCGGTCGATAAATAAACTTAAAACATAATACCGAGTTATAGGTAGACCAATTCAACTTTTGCACCTCGACAACAATAGGATTTCAAATGTAAATAAATACAAATACCTAGGCATTGAAATAACGAACAATGCAAAAAGCCTAATATGGAACCGGAAAAAATTTAAAATACAAAAGTTAAAATCTACAAAACAATTGTCGAAAAGAGCAGTACATACGGAGCAGAATTATAAGTAATAGTCAAGGATCAATGCGATGGAGATAGACTACTAACGACGATGTTGTAGTTATACAAGAACAGACAAGAAGAGAAACAAAGATATGCAATATGAAATGGGTATATACGTATATGGACGTTAAAAAGTCAATAAAACCCAAAAGACTAAAATGGTATGGACATAAGTGTACAAAGAATGACCGAAGACAAATAGTCTAAAAAAAAATTGGAAGTGGCTGCCGCCATATATAAGAAGAAGAGGCCGACCAAAAACAAATTGGGGATACGAAGTAGAGAAAGTAATAGCTGCTAAGCTTCTTAATGAAGATAATTGGAAAGACAGGTTAAAATAGAAACTAGGAAGCGGTAATCTAAGGCCCTCTGCACACGGAGCAACTCAAAACAAACTGATCACCGACTCAAATCACCAACCGGTCCGCAATGAGTTGCAACCTGTGTAATTGAATGGGACACTGCAGACGGCGCAACTCGTTACAAACCAGTCGGTAACGCGTTGGCAATCAGTTGTAGGCAACTCAACCTGTCAACTCGTTTTGGACTTGAATCACCCAGTTGCTTGTTCGGCCGATTGAATCAGCGGGATGGAACAACCACACACATTATTAAGCCCGTGTGACACGGTATAAATTTCTATATAGAAAACAATACAGAATATCTTGTATTGTTTTTCTTGTACAGATTTCAATATAGAATTCCAAACGTTTGAAACTGTGTGTGACACGGAGACATATTTTATATACAATTTACTACCCATGCACATGCGCCTAAACAGTATAAACACAGATAAGACCCAAACAGAATGCGAGTTTCGGGTTTTTAGTTTTGGGTTTTGAGTATTGATGGTAGAAGTACTGATTACAAAGAAAGAATTGGTAGGGGTGGTAGTGGCATATGGCTCGAATGAGAATGCGGCAGAAGAGGATAAGAGTAGTGGTAGACTACGGTTCCTGCGACAGTTCGATGGCATATTCATCCGGAGCTTACTATGATCGATGTTTGAAGATCGCGAAGAAGTCTTTCAAGGTCGTCGACAATGACCAGAGGGTGGTTGCTGAAGGAGTCTTTGAAATGTTTGAGGGTGTGATTTTTGGGGTTGCCGAAGAAGTCTTTTAAGTTCGTCGACAATGACCGGAGGGTGGTTGCTGAAGGAGTCGTCCGGGGGTGGTGGACATTTCAAAGACTCCTTCAGCAACCACTACGACCACCGACTTCTTCAGCAACCTCTCTGTTGAAAAAATACCCCACCCCTAGCAAACATTTCAAAGACTCCTTCGGCAACCACCCCCTTTCGATGTGGTAGGGGTGAGAAGTCTTTGAAATATCCAAGGCTTTGAAGGGTGGGGGTTTGCCGAAGAGGTTTTTCAAATGTATGACTATAGGCGGTCTGTTATGTGTGTCACCAGTAACTAGTTCACTTAAAAAAATCGCAAAATTCGAACTTAATCAAGCAGAGGATGTGTATAAAAATGTTTTAACCGAATTTTTAAGTCAGTTTTGTTCAAAATAAGATTCCACCTAGTGCAAGCAGAGGTTCTTAAACTTATCGCCATCTAACGGATTTTTAGTCCACAAAGTTTGTGATGTTCCACCATCCATAACCACACAGAAACTACCGATTTCGATCACTTCTGAGTTGCCCCGTGTGTGGAGCTACATCAGTAATGAGTTTGTAACCGGTTAGTAATTTCAATCACAAACCAGTTGCGTTTGTTTTGAGTTGCTCCGTGTGCAGAGGGCCTAACTCGCATAAAAATAAAAAAGATCAATAGGAATTCTAGTAATCAAGATAAAAACATTTGAAAGAATAATATTAAACGAGGAGGTTTAAGTTCAATTACAAAACAATCGTTTTCATGATCAACTCAAATTTTTCATCGCTTTTTGATGTTAAGTCCATAAAATCGTGCAAGGAGAAACAAACAGAATGCATTTAAAAAAAGTTCTTCACCAAATTGAAAATGATTGCAACAAAAAGGCCGTGAAAATTTACATTTTAAATGATTGGCGCAGATATCAAAAGTTTGACAAACACTGGAATATTGTTAAGCGTATTTGTAAATTGAAAAAACACACCAATGATGACATCAACTTCCAAGCTATATATCTTTATGACAGTCGAATCAATACTTTACTTGCTTTTGCTGCTAATAAATTCGGTATTCGTTTATTCAAACAAAAAAATTACATCAATATGAAGCACAAAACATCTGTGTGACGTATTCATCATACAGGGTTCGTCGTCTTCAATTTAACTGATAAAATATTTTAGTTGTACTTAGTCAAAAAAAAAAAACAGTATACTTAAATAATAACAGAAAAGATTCGCAAGTTCCATTAACATTTCCATCGTTAATACATTTTAAGTTATAATTAAACCTACGGTAACAGTAAGTTATAGCCTCCTTGAATTTTTTTTTACATCCGTTACTGTAATAAAGTCAATTTCTTTCCGTCCCAAACTTTGAAAGCTATTATTATCAGATTCTCATAAATAATTCTGACGGGGGAATTGGTTTTCTTTTTTTCATTGATACGTTCTGGCAGGGGTCTTACAATGAGACCGGTATGATTGTTGGTAAAAGCAGTTAGGATGCTTTCAAAATTACTTACGTTATAAACAACTATTTGTTGTACTAAATACTTAACCCTTATCCGGGCAAGGTGAGTCCAATGGACTCTTTTGACTATTTGAAAGCTTATTTTGTGAAAACTATATAAGATGGTGTACTGCCAATTTTTTACTTTGTTTATTATAGTATAGCCATTACAATTCTACCATAATTAATGAAATTATAATACGATGTTATAAATAAAAAAACTTTTTGAAATTGCAAGCGTAACAGAACCACGGAGTCCATTGGACTCCAATCGTCTACCGTAAGGGAATTACCGACGTTCACGTGTGCTATCGTAATCCAGACGCGTTGTGTTTAGACTAATGTTGTCTGTGCTTGCTCGTTGTTGTGTTTACACTAATTCTGTTGGTGCTGTTATTAAAATAAGTTTATTTATAATTTTGGTTTTTTGCAACATTACATCTGTTCTCGTTTGGTATGTAGCTTTTATTAGTAAGTATTTTTTAGTAAATCTTGCAATTTGTGTTTTAGTTATTAGTATCACTGCTAATTACTATGGCTAATAAAAAGTTATCAGAAAAAGAACTTGAGGAAATTCTACTCAATTTGTCGGACAATGAAGACGATGTTGATGTTGATAAATATACTGATTCAGAATCAGATTCAGAGGTGGACAATTACAGTGTAGCAAGTGAACTTAGTGATACCCAAAGTGAATTTGAAGATATAGACGCAAATAATAGCGCAAATAATCCTGAAAGTAATAATGCTAACAATGATATTGAAACTGAAAGTGATAATCAAGATGAACCAATAAAGTTTTTTGGCAAAGATGGGACAGAATGGTCGCGTAGTGCTTTTCCAACTGGACGTGCTCGTGCACATAACATAATAAAAGGATCTTTGAGTAAAGTTTGTCTTCCACAAGGTGTTCTTATCGAGGAACCTGTAGATGCATTTTTGTTATACATAAATAAACAAATTGTCGACAAAATCGTTAACTATACCAACCAAGAGGCGATTCGGGTGATAGGGCCTGAAAAGTGGAAAAATTGCGACTCCATTGAGTTATACGCGTTTATAGGACTTCTAATTACAGCTGGCCATCTAAAATCTAATTATACAAATTATGATGTTCTTTGGAATCGAATTTATGGACCACCAATATTTCGGGCAACAATGGGACTAAAGCGTTTCAAACTGCTATTACGTTTCATCAGATTTGATGACAAAACAAGTAGATCTGAAAGGCGAAAAAAAGATAAACTAGCCCCAATTCGCGACATTTGGAATCTTGTGAATACTAATTTTAAAAAATTTTATACACCTGGGGATAACATTACTATCGACGAACAACTTTTGCCATTTCGTGGCAGATGCTCTTTCAGACAGTATATGCCTTCCAAGCCGGATAAGTACGGCTTAAAAATCTGGTGGGCTTGTGATTCAGAAAATTATTACCCACTAAATGGACTTCCATATGTTGGAAAAGAAGGCAACAATGTTGCGAAAAACTTGGGAAGACAGGTTGTGGAAACTCTGGCAGAACCTTTTTATCGATCAAAAAGAAACATTACCTGTGACAACTATTTCACGGATTTGGATTTAGCGTATAACTTGCTATCAAATGGACTTACGCTGGTGGGAACTGTAAGAAAGAACAAGAGGTTCATTCCAAAGGAGTTTCAGCCACACAAAAGTCGCGATGAGAATTCTTCAGTATTTGGTTTTACCAAGAAGGCTACGTTAGTATCGTATGTCCCAAAACCAAAGAAAAGTGTGATTGTATTATCCACCATGCATCACTCTGAAGAAGTCAGCGAAACCGATAAACATAAACCAGAAATTATCCTCAAATATAATCAAACTAAATGTGGAGTAGACAGTTTAGATCAAATGGTCCATGAATACATGTGCAAACGTAGAACGAATCGTTGGCCTTTTGCGTATTTTATGAATATATTAGGCGTGTGGAGTAGCGGCATATGTCGTGTGGAAAAAATTGTTTCCTTCCTGGAACAACAAAAAGCACGAAAAGAGACGTTTGTTTCTCATAAATATTGCAGAAAGCTTAGTAGTGCCTGAGCTGGAGCTGGAGCTGGAGCGGAGCAACTAAAAAATTGGACTGCTCCAAACCCCTGGTTTTAACAACCCTATAAAGCGTGGGAATAAAACTAAAAAAGGTTCAGTTTCAATATTACAGTGTTTGCGAAAACATCTAAAAACTTCTAATTTAAGCATTGAAAATTAAAATATTTTTATAGAAATAGAAGCGAGTTTCATCCCATGGGTGGTAAAATGTCACCCAGAAATTAAAGGTACTTATACAAAACCTGTAACAAACTTAAATATTTTATAACCCATTATTCATCTCTTAAAATAAGAAACGAGGTCATACGGAAAAAAGTAAATGCAGTAAAGAACTTGACCGATATATTTGGAAAACAACAACTGATTTGGTATGGTCATCTAAACGGAATGCATGCTCAAAGAATCCCACATCAAACAATGACATGGATTCCATCTAAAAGAAGAAAAAGGGGAATACCGAAAAGGAGATGAATAGATGGTGTAAAAATTGCAAGGGACAAAAGGTATTTAACGGATAATGACTGAAAGGATAGGAAAGACTGGCGTTTAGGATGCGGTAAACGGCAGCCAGCAGTATGAAAAACCGCTTTGTATATGTCGTAGGCATAAAGTGAAATCCGGCATTTTATAAAACGCCTAGGCACAAAACTATTAGCTTCATTTTTATTATTTATTTAAAAAAAAAAACTTTAACCAACCTTTAACCTGACTCTCTACTACTGACCAAATGAATGAGGGTCAGGTTAAAGGTTGGTTAAAGCTTTTTTTTTGTATGAACAAATGTATGGGTTTAAGAAAAAGTCATAATTTGCTCGTTTTGCCGGCTTTTTATAAAATGCCTAGGCGTTTTATAAAATGCCGGATTTCACATTATGCCTACGACATATATATTCTTCTCCAATGATCGACGGAGACCTGCATGACTATGCAGCCCCTAAAAGACAAAATTAGTTGTCTCTTCAGCCAGTGCCCCTCCGTGGGTAGGAGGCTCCCTTGTCCAAAAAGTTGAAATAATGATTTCATTTTAAATTGCAGAATACAATATTCGATAAATTACATAGTTCTTGGTTTTAAGATGCTAATAATTGCATTCATTATATAGGTACTAAAACATATGTTACATTTAACCATGCATCTACCAAAAATATAGTGCTGCTAAAACTACCGACCGTGTCCAACGGACCCGGCCTATTTTGAATTGCTCTTGCATACCTAATAATGAAACATAAACATTACACATCGTTATAATTTTCAAAACTTACTTAATAGAAACACCCTTAAATACAAAATTTTAAAATAAAAATAAATAAACACATATCCTGAAAAAAAACAGACAGATCAATTTTTTTTCTTCACATATGTATTAGGTACATAAAACGATACTTTTTTTGCAATTGTTGCATATTGTCTTTGTCTTCTTATCATTTTTCACAAGACAATACGAACATCTTTTCTTTAATAATGGAATGTTTCCCACAATAGCACTCGTTGACGGTTTTGGATTGTTTTCCATCGCTTCTCCATGTTTGGCTAATTGCTTGTCCAATTCGATGATAAAATTGCGGCGCCTTTTATACTTGTTAACTCGTTATAAAAATCAGGATTAATTGCTTTCCAAATAATGAAAGAATTCATTACGCCAATGTCAATCATATTATAAAATAAGACTAACGGCCATCTTCTTGTCATTCGTTTCACACTGTAGCAACTTTGCAACTTTTTCCTCTTGCAAAGCAATAATCTGCCTTAATCTATGTTGTCGCCCAGGAAGTTTCTTGGTTTAAAAGAAATATTTCCAAATAATCCATCTAAATACTAATAAATATTGCTTAACTTTTAATTTTAAAAAACTTTTGTTTTAATTTTTAGAAAACGACTATTAAAAACAATTTATAAAAATTTCAAGACTTTTATCCCTATGCCAGTAGTCAATATTGTTATTATTTATTTAAATAATTTACATGCAGCTATTTAGCAAATATCATAATTACAAACGACGTTATTTAACATCATTTTAATTTAGTTGACAATTTTTTATTATTTTACTAGTGTCTTTCAATTTGTTTTTAAACCCTGCTGTATTATTTATACATAAATGTTTGTGTTTCAAAATCAGTATTTAATAATAGTTCTTCTATTTATTTAATACCTAAAGTGTATTGAAATAAGATTAACACACCTTGGACCTCTATCTACTTCAACAATCCATGGACAACAGTCTAGCAGTCTAGCTCAACAAAGCTGGACAACAGTCCAACAACAACCCTGGACAACCGTCCAGCTATCAGACACTTTGGTCACGTTGGGTACCGTTGGCATGCTGGGTGGACCTGGGTGGACACTCCGGAGTACATCAGGATTTCTAAAGCGCCTCAACACCCAGGTGTACCCCACACAGGGGCCCGCGGGTGGGCCTGCACATGGGACCACTACCCCAGCCCTCTGTATGGAGAAATTAAGAAAATTAGTAGCATGATTAGTACATTACCAAAAGAATTGCAATTCAACACAAAAATAACACATATAACACAATAACATAATAATCACCAATAACTGCAGTGTTACATAATACTAAACGCTATCTGATATAACTGCATACTGCTTGCACTACACAATGCCAACCCTTTTTACAACCACACAGCATCACACACGTAACATGTATATTTTTAACAACTCTAAAACTGTCGAAAGTGATCTGCCCTGCATCTCAAGTGCCCCTGTACCGGGGTGACGTCGGCGAATTCATATACAAATTTCTGAGTCACTTCTAACTACTTCCAACAAAATTAAGAACCAAATACGAGTACCCTATCTTTATTTAATAGTAATACTAATTCTATTGACTAATTTACTGTTTTCTCTAGTAAGACGTCGTGTCCAGAAAAATTAAACGTCGATTGATAGTTTGCACTGCCACTGTGTCTATCCAATAGCTCAAATCCATTACAGGCAAGGAACAACAGCGTCACTTTTCTTTTATTTGCTTTCTAACCGTGCTAAAAAGGTGCCAAATACTTTCAATTTGTAATCTTCTCGGAGACCATTATATTTGTATTTTAACGTTTCGACAAAATCGCTAAAGTCATCACTAGGTTCTATTAGTTTTTCGATGTAATGAAAAATTAGCCAAATTATGGCATTGTTAGCCTTTTCATTAATTATTATATAATGTTATGTTATTGTCTAAGCTGTACAGTTATATTATAATAGTTAGAGTTTAAAGTGTACTTCATGACAAAATAGGGCAGTATTTATTGTATAAGCTGCTTCCTAGATTACGTAAGTACCTCGCAATTTATTGCACAGAACGGTCTAGTTCACTGATTAAACTAATTTGTTAAAGTTAAATGGTTAACAAATTAGTAAGTAATATAACCGGATAGCACCATTATCTTAACGAAGTATCATTTCAACAATAACTTAATAATTTCTTAAATTGTATAAGTGATGCATTCATTAAAATAAACAAGTTAAATTAAAAATCACTGCTCTTCTTATTGATGGGTCTTTTGTAGAAATGTAAAAATGTTAGCACGTTTAAGACTCTCCCTCGTCGCCAGTTATTAGCAGGTAGAAAATTGTTATAATTACAGCAAATTGCCTAAGTCTTTCTAAACTTATTTGCATATTTTTCAAGAAAAAATCGAAAATGTAACCTTTCTAGAATCGCGTGTCGGTCCCACAGACCGACGATTTACAAATTCGTTTATATCTCAAAAACTACTAATTTCTCCGGTCTCCCATTTCGAGTACCTTCCTAACATGGTAAGACCTCGCATCAGTCGCAGCGATACTGTTCCCGGCGGGCTCCCGTAAAGCGCTAGGTCATATTTCGGTCCGTGACATCGACGCGAGTTTATGTATTACAGAAAAAGGAGAAACGTAACAATGGACAACTGGTTCACCAATGTTGATTTAGCGAAATTATTATTAAAAAGGCATAACTTGACGACTGTAGGGACAACTCGCAAAAATAAAAGAGAAATACCTCCAAAATGTTTTGCACAGTAAGGGTCGTATAGTTGAGTCCAGTTTCTTGGTTTTACAAATAACTGTACTCTAGTGTCGTATATGCCCAAAAGAGGCAAAATTGTGTTGATCATTTCGACTATTATCCAAATTTGAGAAATAAAATAGAACCTAAATTAACCGCTCCCCTTTAGGGGGTGTAACTCCGAAAGGAGACGTCTAAGGAAAAAAAATTATATAAAAGACCCCATTTAATTTAAGATAAGGAATCACCTCCGATTTTTTTGCATATTTACGAAACACCCTGTATAATATTCTTGTATAACATTCATTGTCAATGCATCTTAATATGATTAGTTAAGTCAGTTAGTGTAAGCCGACAGAACCGGGTGTGAGCTATTAGGTAGATCTGAATAATATTTATAATGAATTTGTTACGAATACGCGAAGGGTGTTAATTAACAGTAAAGATTAATAAAACTGTTTCAATCGCCTTACTAGATTAGCACAGTACTTTAACGCATTTTCTTTTGAAACACAAAAAGAAACTTTCCAGTGGTTTCTCTATTATTATACCTTGATACCACTGTACATGCAACCAACAATTCGTCAAGGTTATTTTGGTTGCATAAGATTAAACTAGGAGATAAAACTTGCGTGTATATATTTATTAAAAAACAAACACGAAAATCCGTATTTCAGAATAATTTTAGAAGGTAATTACAAAATTTTGTCTAAGAAACTAATATTCAGGATACATTGCAAAAAGTTCTACTTTCTAATATTTATTTTTATTCACTTCAACTGCTTCAACTGCCTATATTTAAAGAAACAACCAAAAGTTACAAGGTTTTTTGTATCGAAAATCGCTTAAGATTTTTTGCGATAAAAGTAATTTCTTTTCTAATTTATTATGGAACGTTAATGTAAGGAATATAAAATAAATATACTTAATGTTGGGGTTAAAAAAAGCACACAAAATACGTTAATTCTACATTCCATTGTATGAGAAAAATTATTGCAGCGCCATGTAATGCCATAACGCGAATATATATAACCATAATTTAAGCTTTTTAAACAGAAATTGTGTTGAGTGGAGAGAAAAATAAAAACTGTGTAACATTATATCAAGATTTTTATCTCTCTTGCTTCTAAACTCATTAGCATATAATATAATTATTGTCCAAATATAGAATTATTTCAATGTTTCTAAAATTGTTATGTAACTTCTACTTGATTATGATAGATAGAGAATAATGTTAAGCCATTGTTACATATAATTTTATAGGTATTTACATTTCTTAAGTTTAATAATTATCAGTGTGCAAAACTTGTGCCTTATAAAAATGTATTGTTTTAATTGTATCGATCAGGGCCGGTTCTATAAGAGGTACAGTGGGTGAACTATTAAAAAAACAGGAAATAAATTTTTGGATAAAACTTTGGCATTTATGATGCAGATAAAGAGTTTTACTAACGTAGATTTTAATAACAACTATACCAAAAGATATTTCCCAATTTAAAATCAAACCATTAGCCCTGCTTCAATTATTGATAACAAACAATAATTATAATAACTCGTAACTTGTACCAAATGAGTTTTAAAAGGTTTTGCACTTTGTTTTGTTTTTGTTTTCACAGCCTACTATAATTTTGTTTAAAAATAAAAACTAAGAAACCTCCGTAAATTGCGTATTATTGAAAATAAATACATCAACCCTTATATATTTGGAATGACAAAAAAATAATAAATTTATATAAGTCATAGCCAACTAAAGGTTCTATTTAAAAAAATACAACTTAATGTCAGAACTCGAATTTACTTTTTTTTTTTAAATTGACTACGCCACTGCATTCCTATCAAAAAAGTGCCTGTAGAACGTCAAAATTATTTTTGTTTATTTTCATAAACGAGCGAGATACAGTCATAAAACGAAAAGTCGAACAATCGAGTTATCGGCGATAACTCGAAAACAAAAGACGATAACCAATTTGCGTTTTGACCATTAACTTTTTCTTGAAAAAAGAGATCGAGGATGCGCGATCCGTTTTTTAATACCTCTTATAGTTACAGAGATTCCCTATTAAAACATCGAAATTTGCCCACCCTGTACATTACTTGATAGTATTTTTTCTGGTCGGAAATGCACAGATTTAAAAGAAATTTTTGAATGTAAAAGTTGCCAAATAACAAAAACTGTACACGTGCGATTTCGCTAGCAACTTACAGTTGCAGAACAATTTGTACAGCCATCGACTGTATAGCAACTAAGTAAGCACCAATCAGAATATGTTGCAAATATGCTACAAGGTGTTTTCAACGATTTAACGCATTCAATGAATTTTCTTTGTATATTTTGTTTGCTGTTGTTTAGAAACAAACATTTGAAACTCATTTCTTTGTGTTACATATGACGTCATAAAAATTATTTATTTATGGGACTAGTGTAAAAACTCGGTAAAAAAATTATGTTGTATATTTTTTAATAGACATTGCGGTGGTAGAAAAATGATTACAGTCATTAAATTAAAACTTAATAAAAAAATAAATTTTGGTTCCAAAATTATTTGGGGTTATAAAAATTAACCAAAATAGTGCAGTTGTATCCAAAATCGCTTCCTCTTTCCAAAAATGTAAAAATATATGTTCCATTTAAAATAACAAAATTGGGGTCATTTCCAGCGAAACCGGAAGTGAAACAAATGTGGGCATGTGCCCGGTTTTTTGCAAATATCATATGTCTAAAATTTAATTTATCTTAAATCAAACTAAAGAAAACAGTGGGTGTACCACACTCTATTTACACCCGGTATACATTTTTGAAAGATAAAATTCATTTGGCTCCTAAAAAATACAAAATATATATGGTGTTCTATTTAAGAAAACAATGTTATGTATCGGTGCGAAAAAAACAATGAATTACCACAAACAACTACGTAACTTTTTGTACGCACGAAAAATTGTGTATCAAAACAAATTAATAAAATCATCTAATTCATGGTTTTGATATACTTTTTATTTTACTTCTATTTCATCCGATTCACGATTCGATTACGTTTACATTTTTTTCAAAGGAATTAATTATCACTTTTTTCAAATTTATCTGTTGTTTGGAGTTAACAAGGAAAACTTCCCCTTTATTATTTGAAAATCTAGAGATTAGCAGAAATAGCATTTAAAGAATTTAAACGCTTTTGTTTCAAAAATTGTCGATTAACGAACTGTCAAGAAGTTAGTGCGAGCTATTCTTTGGACGAATGAATGAGATCGGAAGATAATTTCTTGGAAATAAAGATAATTGGATGAAACGAAGGTACTTCAAAAGTTCAAATTTATTTAAGGTGAAATTTAAAATCTGTAGGGGAGGGTGGGGCAAGATGACGTACGGGGCAAGTTGACGATCTCGGTTTTTAATATCATGTGCATGCAACAACCCTACAGTAACCCAATGTTTATAACCTATCTATAGCCTAGTTGTAACATGCACCAATAAATGGCGCTGGCCTCAAATGCAGACTAGCTATATCAGAAAATGATATTCCCAGCATGCTGATGTAAAATTGTTAGTGTAAAATTACTACTACTACATATTATAGACTGCTAGAATTGTGTCGATGTCTCAAAATATGTTCAATTATCGATAACGCGTTTAAGATATTCAAAAAAAAAAAAAAAAGGTAACTCGGGGGCAAGTTGGCGGAGGCAAGATGACGAATGCGTCAAGTTGCCCCATTGCTACATCAACTTGCCCCTAGATGATTACAATGGTACTTAGGAAAATGTAGCTAACTCTTGCAGATGGTACAAAACTATGTTAAAAAGACCGATCGCCAATCCTGGTCGAAAAATGCCTAAATTATAGCACTTTATGCTGCCGAGGACGTAAATGTGACAGTTAACAACGCCAGCCAAATGTACAAAATACTGGAACCTACTCTTCGTATTTTAATCAGGCGTGCGATTATTTTCTTGTAAACGACTCGAGAAAAACAATAACCGACAGAGAAATTGGAAAACTGTTTGGGCAGGCCTATTTAAAGTCTGCAACTGTAGGCACAGCAGTTAAAAGCTTCAAAAAATGTGGAATTGAACCATATAACCCCAGAGTATTCGACGACGCAGATTTCACACCTGCCTCAACAACCGGACGGGCTGATCCAGAGGTTGCTGATATTCATGAAGCATTAGAAAAACAACGGATGGAGACACTGTGATAAGTGACGACGACGACGAACCTCTAATTAACTTAATGATTACAAAGGACACTCGAAAATCAGATTCGTCGTCACCAAGTCCTGCTGGAGTAAAGACTTTCGAAACGCAGAAAGATCAAAATTGACCAGGACCTTCTGGAGTACAAACGCCGAAGTCATCAAGAGCAGCGCATAGCCCTAAAACTTTTACAGAAATAAGAACATACCCAAAATACAACCGACCACAAACCACGAGATGGAAGAAACAGAAATCTTATGTGTTAACCGCTACGTCAAACAAGGAGGAACTTGAGGAAAAAAAGAGGACAAAAAGATGTAAAGCCTTAACCAAAAAGGGGAAGGATGAGGCACTAAAACGCTCTGTTTTCAAAAATTCATCGCCAGCTGAAAGTGCTACTGCGAAAAATAAGGAATATTTGTGCTCCGGCTGTGGAGGACTCTATTCAGAGCCTCCAACTGAAGACTGGATTATGTGTCTCCAGTGCTCTGGTTGGTGGCACGAATCATGCACAGGTTACGAGGGTGAAGGTGCATATAAATGCGAAATATGTGCGTAATCGTCATCTTGCCCCGATATGTTCGTTATCTTGCCCCATAGGTAAGACAAGATGACTAAAATACACAGAGAATGTTTTTATTTTTTTCCTCAAGTGTTTATATGATTTCTGGTTTCTCGCCCTTCCAGTTTGTAGTAAACTCATATATGTATGTCACCATTATATTTTGTTTAAAAAAAAAACTGTGCATATATTTTTTACTGACAATTTCCGTTAAGCTAGTCAACTTCTGTATTGTATGGTGACAAATCCTGTTATCTAACCACATGGCGATTTTTCTATCATTTTAACTTTCAATTTTTCATTTATACTGTCAAAATTTCAATTTTAAGAAAAATTCCATGCGCTCATCAAAATAAATTTAAACGAATTTCAATCAAGTACCAAGTAACTTCAATGTAAATTTTATCTTCGAAAACTTTAATGTTCATTATAATACTGCTTCCAATTATCCTCGCTCATCGGTGAGTATCTTCTTTATTAAAAAAGTGCCTGTATTTAGGATTCTAGGGACATTATTTAACTCACGTGTAATTTTTAGCTACCGATGAAGGGTCAAATATAGACTCGAAATATTTAGCAGATGTATAGAGTTTTCTTTATAAACCCAATGACCACCTTCCCGTTACTTTCTTCAAACTACTTTATGGTCGTAATTTCTGGTTCAATCATTTAAGATATTTTACATTTCTCTTGGGATTATTAATAAGCACCAAATTTAGCAATTTTGTCAAGTTTGAATCTATACTCTAGCTATTATAATAAGCGGGATCCCCATGCTTAAACTCGATTTTCAAACACCTGTATACCGGGTGATTCAGTTTGACTGTCGCACCCCTATAACTTTTTAATTATTGATAATAACCCCAACAAATCTTATATTTTTGGAAACGGCGACAAATTCCCTATTAAATGATGTGCATTTGTTATATCTACGATGACGTAATATGTCAATTCCGCGATAGGCAACTGTTTTTTTTATATTACATAGTATACATTTTGTTGTTGATTCGGATAGAGAATTTAATTCTGAATTCGATAGTGTATTAAAAAGGTATCCTTACATAAAAAAAAAATCGAGAAAAATCAGTTCTAAGTGTATTCAAATCATAGCAAACAGTCCATTTAACATAACAAAATACCATCAAACCTTAAAAATTATACTGTAACTATAAATGGAAATGTATTCACATTCCAAACACAGTTGTCCTCTATTTGTAACTGCTTGATTGAAATTAGAGTCTAATTTTTTTATGTCAGCGTTTATTATTTGTTTTTATTTTTATTAAAAATTAATTTTTAATACATTTCCAATGATAGTAATAGTATAATTTTTAAGATTTTATCGTTTTTTGTTTTGTTAAATAGACTGTTTGCCATGATTTGAATAAACTGATTTTTCTCGAAAACATATGCATACCTTTTTAATACACAGTCGAATTCAGAATTAAATTCTCTATCCGAATCAACAAAAACATGTATGTTATGTAATTTTAAAAAAAAAACAGTTGCCTATCGCGGATTCGACATACGTCATCGTATAGATAACAAATGCACATCATTTAATAGAGAATTTGTCGCCGTTTCCAAAAATATACGGTTTGTTGGGGTTATTTTCAATAATTAAAAAGTTATGGCGGTGCGACAGTCAAACTGAATCACCCGGTATAGTGTGCCGCGAAATTTTAGTGCCGCGACATTAAAAAGGTTGAAAAATACTGGTTTGCGACATACAAACGACCATAACATTATAAAGATAAGCAAATAAGGAAAAGATAAAAAATTACAACTTATTTTATTAAAAGTTTAAAGAGTTGCGACTAACGGCAATTTATTTAAATAAATAAACTCTACAACATGTAAAAACTAAAATACTGCGTAAGACGAAAGAAAATACCTTTAATTTTTAATAAACAACTGAGTTGTAGACTACGACATTGACGACATACTGACGCTTGCTAGTTAATTGCCAAAGCGCTGTTTATAATCGGTTTATATTTACAGTGTGTGGTGTACTGACAATTCTGTCTGTAAACCACTGCAAAGCAATTCTAGAACGTTAATGACGAATGCCAATTAAATTTATACCTTTTGATTTACCGTCAATTAACTTTAAGCTTTAGACTTTCTGAAGGGTAATATACTATATTAGGAATCCTTTAATTGTATCGCGTCGCAACTGTTGACACGAGATATTTAAAATATAAACTTATACGTTGTAAAACAAAATACGTGAAATATATTATTTTTAATAATAGATAATAATAATAAATCTTGATTTAGCTTTTAGCTAATTTTACATTATCTTAATGCTGCTTATATTTATTTGTACATATTCTCTAAAACTAGTATATCTTAACATTATTTTTCACATATTATACACATGATTTTTTAAAATTTTATATCGACGTTGTTTGTTTAATATTCACAGGTAATTCATTGAAAATCATGAGCCGTTTGTAGTACAAGGCGTTTTGTGTGTTTGTTCTCAATAATTTCGATAGTCTAAAATCTTTTTTGTTCCTAGTCTGGCATTCGTGAATGTTACAGTTTTATGTCAAGTTTTTAGTCATGTAATGTAAAAAAAATATTTATTGCCTTCTATATTGTTGTGGTACGTTGGTTTGTGAGACGTGGGCAGGGGCGGACTGGGTGCATAAAACTGACCGGGCAATTTCTCCAAAATCGGCCCACATAGGTAAAATAAACTTTCGCGATATCGTTTTTATGGCATTGATTGTTTTTGCCCCTCCCCGTGTTTTGGAGATTAAATTTGCTTTAAGGTTGCCAGTAAGTTATTGTATTTGCATAAAAAAATCACGTATAAAAAATGTACCCTAACTTACGCTTTTCAACTTACAATAACGGTGTCGAAACCACCCATAGTGTAATTTAGAGGTATTACCTGTAGACTGTACAGGGTGGCTTATTTTCGATGCCTATACAGGGTATTTCGGTTATTATCCAAGATAGAAAAAAACTAAGTACGTAGTCTCGATTTCGTTTTTCGAGAGAAATTTATTGCCGTAAACAGATTTTTGATATCTTTTTTAATTTTCGAAATATAGCCAAAAACCGATTTTTTGCACTTTTCAAAAATGTTAAATACCTATCTCGCTTAAACGAGAAGATAAAGAAAAACTTTAGACATTTTTTGCATCGTTTTTTTGTCCTTAATAAGATAGCTTTATTGAATTTTTTTATACTCATACAAATATTGATATATTACACCTAACGCTCTTATTTTAAATAGCAACCATAGGCAAATTATATATTTTTGAAAAATGCAAAAAATAAGCTTTAGATTGATGTCAAAGTCGACTATGGTTGCCATTTAAAATAAGAAAGTTAGGTGTAATATATCAATATTTGTATGGGTAAAAAAAAATGAACATTGCTATTTTATTAACGATAATAAACTATACAAAAAATATCTTTTAAGTTTTTCTCTATCTTTTTGTTTAAGCGAGATATTTAACATTTATGATATCTGTTTTCATACTCGAAATATAGCTAACACCATTTTTGGTATTTTCAAAAATGTTAAATATCTCGCTTTAACGACAAGATCGAGAAAAACTTTAAAGACATTTTTTGTATGTTTTTTTGTCCTTAATAAGATAGCGATGTTAATTTTTTTTTTGTTCATACAAATATTGATATATTACGCCTTTCTTATATTAAATGGCAACCATAGTTGGCTTTGACATCAATCGAAAGTTTATTATTTGCGCTTTTCAAAAATATATAATTTGCTTATGGTTGCTATTTAAAATAAGAAAGTTGGGTGTAATATATCGGTATTTATATGATTAAAAACAAATTGAATATCGCCATCTTATTAAGAACAAAAACCATGCCAAAAATGTCTTTAAAGTTTTTTTTTCTCTATCTTTTCGTTTAAGCAAGATATTTGACATTTTTGAAAATTGCCAAAAATCGGTTTTTGGCTATATTTCGAAAATTCAAAAAGATATCAAAAACCTGTTTACGTTAATAAATTTCTCTCGAAAAAGAAATCGAGACTACGTACTTAGTTTTTTTCTATCTTGGATAATAACCGAGATATCTGTATGGGCATCGAAAAAGGCCTGTACGTATTGAAATTTGTATCCAAACAAATGTATTTAATAATTAATCATAAATAATTAGAAGATTAAAAATAGCCAATAAATATATGTATATTCACAGTCATTTAATTAATTAAGTACATATTAATAATACAAATTTTGGATAGTATAATAATAATGCAGTTTATGCTGCATGAGTATAATGTCCAAAATTTATTCAACACAATAATCTTTAAAAAATTTAGTGATACGTGTCCAGTCTAACTTCAGCTTATATCACTTATAATTTAACAACGAAACTTACTTGGTTAATTAATCATTAATCTGTCTTTAATTTTCACACTGAACAAAAAATAAAGAAACTTGTATTGGTAGCCTGTAGCTTCCCCAAATGCTGTCAACAGTCAGCAGACATCGACCGTACACCTAAGGGTTTTTTATTTATGCGCTGACGTAAAGAGTCACTAAAAAAAACACTAACACCCGGCATTTTTTTATTAAGTTGGTAAAATAAAGCTGATTATATAGTAGTAGAAAAATTCATTTAGATTTGGAAATGATTTGGTGTTAACGCCACCGACATCGGCCCTTGAACCCAGCGGCCCACCGGGCATTTGCCCGGTTGCCCGGCGGGCCTGTCCGCCCCTGGACGTGGGTACTTTCAATAAGACTCTTTGTGAAATTTTACTTGATGTTTAGTTGATAAATCGCCAAATTCATCTTACACTTGTACTTAACACAACTTAAGTTATTTGATATCGATGAGAATGATAAGAATTTAGTTAAAACAACCAAATGATTTCGAAGGTGGTATGGACGTCTCGGCTTTACGACTTCAAAGATGTTATAGAAGTGATGACAAAATTTATGAAGTTCCAATTGTAAAATAGTACTGCTGACATCTGCAATAATATTTAACTAATAGAAAAAAAATATTATGTCAGAATAGACCAATCAAAGTGGTTAACGTTATAAGGTACTAAATCTATCTAACATATTAGTTGTTAAGTAGAATTTTTGATAAATAAGTTGTCTCTAATAATGCAATAATTTTGAATAATTATTACCGAATACTTGTCAGCACATATGATGTTACAATTGATATTATGAAATGGCTGATGCGTCGCATTCTTGTATTACTTAGCGGTAATAACACGATATTATATGACAATAATTAAAATAAGAAATTGAGCAACACCGAAATACCTAAAATATTTATGAATTTTGGGATTTACAACAATATTAAAAAAGGCAATTAAACGTAACTTTTTTGAGGTATAATTAACCACGTTACAGTATTTAACATTTCGCTAATTTTGGTGTCTTTAGAGCATTTTAAAATAATACGCATTCCTCTGTTTTGCTGTTTCTGTAGTTTATGTATGTCGCCTTCGTTGCAAAAAAACAAAATACTCGCGCAGTAATCAAAGTGTAAGCGATAAGTGACCTATGTATATAATATGATATTTGCTGTGAGGCTAAGTTTGTTTGTTAATCTACCCAAAAAACCATTTTTTTCCCACTTTTCTTACAATGTAATCCACTTTGCTGTTAAATTTAAGCTTATTGTCCATCATAACACCAAGATAATTAATTTGCGAAACATATTCAAGTTCTTCATAATCTATTTTAACTTTAATGCTTACATCTTTATGTTTCCTTTTATGATAAATTTAGTTGTTTCTATTTCTGTTTTTGATTTTAATTTTTTTACCCTTTCTGATACAACGTATAGGATATTATTTATCCTATTAATAGCTGACTCTACGTTCCTGTGAAAAGCAGTGATTATAGTGTAATCTGTAGAGACTTACACAACAGTTTTTTTACATTATGTTCCAAATCATGTAAGTACAGCACAAAACGTAAAAGACCTAAAACTGAGCCTTGTGGTACACCTAGTGTGTTGATAATTTTTTTTTAATTCTATCTTGATAACTTTAGTTTTTTGATAGCGAGTTGTTAAATAACTTTCAAACCACCTTTTTTCGATCCTTGTATAAACTGTTGTTTGAGTTTTTTAATTAGCCTCTTTCTATCTATGATTTCAAATGCTCTTTTGATGTCTAAAAACACCCCCACAATGTATTTGTTGTTTTCAATTTGCTGCTTCCAATCAGCTAGCACAAGATATAGTGATGTTTTACATGAACGTTTGGCCCTAAAACCGGATTGAGCGTCTGATAATATTTTATTGTCTTCTATAAACATAAATAATTATCGCTTGACAATTTGTCTAAATTTTTCGCATTTTAGGTTCTTCTCACTTTTGGTATGGGCACAACTAACGCCGTTTTCCAACTTTCGGGAAAGACACCGGTCAGTAGCGATTCATTCATTATTTCTGTCATTGTGTTTCCAATTAGAAGTAGTACATCTTTTGATATCACAAGGTACTCAAGGTCTGTTAAACTGATTTCCGTAGGTTTGTTTTGTGAGGATCATTAGAAAGTTTGGTATATTTGTTTTCTATCCACAATAAGTAATTGTTTTTTTTAAATTTTATTAACTTAAACGAAGTAGCAAAATGAACCGCTAAATTCAAGTATCTGGAAAACGAAATTAGTTTTTCACCAACCTTTTAATTGACTTAGCATTCTCGAGACTGACCTTTTTTAAGCTTATTAGAAGAATTAGATTTTCATATTGTTGAGGCTCGCCATTCTAACAGTATTTTAAAAGGATGAGAATTTAATTTAGTGTGTAAATTATGTGCGTTCAAATTTAAAACAATTTTAAAAGCTTTTAGCCTCATACTTTCTTAGTATTAACTTAAAAATATATAAATTAAAGTCCTTTGTATGGCTTTAATGAGCTAAAATTTACTGTTATTGATCGGACTAACCCATCAAAACCAAATTACTGCTATTAGTTTGATCAAAGTAATAGGTATACACGTATGATTTGCATTGTTCCACAAATGAGTATTAGTTAAACGACAAATTCATGTTGACGATTAATTGTTCTAATCAAACAATCTCTATTAGTGGATTACACACTTTGACAACGACAAGTAACTTATCAGGTGTTAATTAAAGCCGGGCCTTTTTTTTATAGATTATTAAACAAATCAAGATAGGTCTCAGAGTAGGGATATACCAGTTAATCACAAGATAATCGTTAATCGGCTTAATAGATTAATCGGTTAATAGGTTCTTACGTCGATTAATCGGTTCATGTAAATTTAATTTTGCCAACAGACTGAATTATATCAAACGTAATATTTTGTGACTGTTATCCTAATTTTAGTCAGTGGCTGCTGAAGAGGCTGTTTATTGACACTTAAAACAAAAATAAAATATTAATTTTAATTAAAAAAAAGCACACAGGTACTTTTTGAACTACTAACAAGTAATAAGGAAATGATTAAGATAATAATTCAACGTCTTACTCAGATTAATTCTTGTTTTTAATAAAAGAAAAGTTGTACTATTCACACTAAAGTTGCAGTAAAAGCTGTGAACATCTGACATATTTAATTGCCTTTGAAATTGTAACTTATGAAATAAGATTAAATTACATTTGAATTGGAGCTACGCCGACTGTTATATGTTGAGATCTTAAATTAATAAGTACGTTATAAGCAACATTTCCTTAAGAATTGAAAAGGAAGTAAATGGGAATGAAAAGCATTTTTAATTTAGCTTATCATTAATCTCGCAACTGAAACGTTTAAAACATATTTTAAGAACTAATTGTTTTTGTTTAATGACACTTTATTATTTACTTTGTAATTTAAGCGTTTCTCTATCTTGACTATTAAGCGAAATACCTATGTAATCCCATCGAATTTGGACCACCCTCTACAACAGCACATGTAAATTTAAATGATTATGCAACATAAATTACTTACGAATTTTCAATTGGTCAAAGCTGAGGATATTTTAAAATATAAACTGTAAATTGTCCACTAATAAAAAGTTTACATTAAATTGTATGTAATTTATATCCCTTTCCATTTTGAAAATCAACTTACAACACTTTTATTAAAAAAGCGGTCCATATAAACAATTACTACTACTCTTAGGGCCGTTATTATAAACGTCAGTTAAATAGTCGAATAGCTAACCTTCAAATAAATTTACTTGGCGAGTAAATGTATTCCCGCTATTATAAACGAAAATTGCCGAATAAATAGTTAACCGTGAAATAACTAATTAAAGTGATAAATAAACAAACACAACCTCATAAATTCATAAATCGTGTGTAGGTATATGCGATATTCTTATAATTATTTATTACTTACCTTTTATAATTTATTACTATGTCACATTTACTAAGCAGTTGACATGAAAAAGTAGAGTTATGTTTATTTGACAGTTAAAATTTATCCCGTGGTTTATCAGAGGTTAGTTAACTTCGGGGAAAATTTTACTCCACGAGTAAACTACTTATTCGTCGTTTATAAACATATTTAATGTAACAAATTATAACAACGAATAACAAAATATACTCTAAATACAAAGTATTGACTTATTCAAAATGTGTTAATGAATTAAAGTAAAAGTCAAAAAGCTTTCTAGAACAATACCATAAATGGAAATAAAACTATATGGAACCAAAATGCTTATTGGGTTTTATAGACCCGAGGAAAGCATGGAGAATAAAGATTTAGTGATATTTACGATTTGCTAAATAACCTATGCATCTTTGTCTAATCGCATTCTACCATTAAAAAAGCATTTTATAAAAGAAATATGTGTAATATGTTAGTTAAAGTTTAATTAATTTTGTTTATGATTTTTCGTTTTTTTTGCATTTAATATTAAGTTTATTTGTCTAAACTAAATTGTTGGTAATTGTATTAATGTAGTTTCGCTGTTTTTGCTCTGTTTAATATCAAATTCATACCACAATAAAAGTCAGTGTATTTGCTTTCGCATACACATTAAAATATCGAATTTCGTGTTTAATCGAACCAAATGGTTCCTGAAAAAAATACGTATCGAATATTTTGCGTATAAGTGTTTAAGTGAAAAGCAATTTTGAGCTCATAACTGCCCTTTTCGTGTTTATCCTGTACATAAACGATGCATATCGACGCTATAAAAATGGATATATGTTTATTCGATATTTTACGACACCCCGTTGCAAATTTTCATTTTATTTATACATGCCTTTTGCGATAAAGTTTGATGTAATTATTTATACCGAGAAGCGGAAACCATTTTGCTATAAAGTGTTGATATAAAATATACATATAAAAAGCTAAACGTCCAACAATTTTGGTGTATACAGAAAATTGCAAGTATTAGCAATAATTACCCAAATTGAGGAAAAACATTAATGGCATAAGCTTTACAAAAAGTATGGCAACATTTATTTCTTAAAAAAAATCGAAATAAAAGACGTAACGTTAAATCGAGCATTGAAAACGCATCTAACAAATATGTACAGAATGTGGAGGTGAATTTAGAATCAGACAGTTCAAAATTTTGGACGTTCAATAAATCAAAACAAAATTCTTGTGCATGTCAAGCTAATATGAAATATAAAGATTCAACATTTAGTTCTTCGCAATCTATAGCAGATGCCTTTGCTGCGCATTTTAATTCAGTCCTTGGATATTTTTTTGTAATCAAATAAATCTTGATAACCTCGATCACACTTTTATTAATTTGTTATTCTCCAGGATACAAACATTACCAAATATGACATATTAAACGTTGTTAAAAAAATTAAAGCGTAGATGAGTGCAGGTGTATTTCAAATTCGACTATATGTATATAAGATAAAGGATGCGTAGAAATACTAGTTATTCCATTAAAATTAATTTTTAATAAAGTTATCTCAACTGCTTAATATCCAATAAAATGGAAAGTAACCAAGGTATGCCCAATCTATAAAAATGGAGATCGTGGGAATATTAAACATTACAGACCAATTGCGTTAATTCAAACTATATTCAAGATATTTGAGTCAATAACGTACCAAGAAATTTTCGAGTATGTCAAACCACTCGTACAGGGTGCCCATTTTTTTAACCTGTTATATGGGTAACTCCCTTAATATTAAAGATATAGAACTGTTTAAATTAGCAAATTTGTGCAGAATTTAAAAGGAAGTCTGATGCCATTTTCACATTTGACCTACGTCATCAACTTTTTGAAATATTTTGAAAAACCTGAAAAAGGTCGATTTTTTTAAACTTGAATAATTCCGTAACAATATGAGCTAGCACAAAAATGAAAATTGGCGTTTATAGATGTTTTTTCGTAGATTTTAAATATGTTAACGAAATTTTCATAGCACTCTCGGTTTCCGAGATAGAACAAACTTGCATTTTTTTAAATGGAAGTCGTAGTTGGCTGTGACCTTATTAAAAAGGTTATTTTTTTCTCGTTTCAATGATATAAGGTTTGTTATGCTTTTCTCTTGTAGTTTTCCTTTAAATAAGCAAAAATCATTTTACATGTTCACTGCCTACTAATACATGGGAGCAGGGTTGAGCAGATTTAAATCAATTGATTTAAATCAAGTGATTTTTAAAAAAAAGTGATTGATTTAAATCAAGTGATTTATCAATTTAAATCACAGATTATATGAGTACAATATAATATTTAAAATAAAACAAAATTGTATTACTACATATTAGTAATTAAATACACAAAATGGTGAATAAACCATATCAATTTGCTCTTGTAAAGTAATAGGTATTCATTGTGGAAATGCAATAATTCAAAAAATAAATGACAGGTTTTTGACTTTAGCGAAGTGAACAGTCACTTTTTTCAATTTCCACTGCACTCTATTGCTTCAATAACGATTTGAAGAAAAATGTCGAATATCTCGAAAAGTATGAGTTTTGGGTATAGGACATACTTAACAAAATATGAAGCTCTTTTAAAGACGAATTCGATGACATAAAAAATACAGGGGTTCGCATTTGAAAAAATCGAGTTAAGAGCTTTTGAAAATCATGGAAGTTGCCACCTATTTATAAACACTCCTGTATGTGTGATTCAAATTTTTTCATATCGAGCGAACAGAGAAATTTTTTCTGCATGTCCATACCAAATTAAAACTCTGTACTTCAAAATAACTTCAGGAGAGTTTTTTAAATAAAGACTTAAAACCTTGAATAATTTAGAAAATTATTTTTTTTTTACAACGCCGTATAAAAACCTGTAGTATTTTATATTGATGTAAAGCTAAAATTAAGGCGGAAAAAATATTAAATAAAAAATTGGGTGTTGTATTTGAAATATAAAAGTTGCTATTAGTTCCAGGAAGGTGACTCACCCTGTATATTTGAAAATATTTTTATTGTGTTGTTTAGAAAAAACTGTATAAAATAGCATTTGATTCAACTTCATATCTCAAGCCGTTTAGCCACAATCGACACCCTGTATATAATTAATTAAACATCACCATTTAGCACTGATTTTTTCAAATTTTTTTATCATTTTATTTAATTTTTCATTTTGACAAAAATTAACCACCGAATTAAATCTATTGGTTATTAAATATACATATTAGCACAAAACAGAAATAGCATGTGAATATGTCACAAAATTCGATTATAGGGTACATTTGATTTAAATCAAAAAAATCTGATTTAAATAATCGATTTTTTTGATTTTTTTAAATAAATCATGATTTTTATCCACCCTGCATGGAAGTAACCCGTGTCGATGTGACATTTAAAGAGTTGTCTCTTATTGCTGTAAACTTTACATCCTAACATGAATGTATTTGGCTATTAAATAATCTATTTTCACCGTATTGCTAAATTAAACTGTTTCACAAAAAAATATTTGGAAACCCTAATTGGGCGAGTATTTTGCTTATAAAATTTTGGCAAAATTCGTTGTAAAAAAAAATTCGAAGGTTGATAATAGCCGCAATAAAAATAATGATGGAAAATTTTTACTTGCCTTTAAATCACACATTATCTGCTTTACTACAGTCACTGTTTGTGGAGAATTAAATTGGTTTTAAAAATTACCAATAAGAGTTAGATTCAAGTTTTATAATCCAAAAATAAATCATTGAAAGATATGTACACAAAATTGGTTGCTAAAACTAAACATTTATGTTAGGCCAATGCCCTCAGAGACGGCAAATATTGAAAACCTGTGCACATAATGCTACTATATCAACTGGGTGCAAAGTAAATCAGTTATTCAACTACAATATAAAAAAGCTCTCGTGAAGGCACCCACGTAGCCAGTTTTTCATGATATTGTATGTTACATGCGGAAAATGTTTGCCATATAACACATCGAAGATAACCCGTGTCAACAGAAATATAGATAAGTTGATCGTATGTCGTGGTAGCGTTTTCCTTTTTACTGTTTGCTTTTACTTTTCAAGCATATACTCAACAATATTTAACGAAAAAAACGTAAGTGTTATACAAATATAAAATTTTTAGAGTTTTTTATTTAAACAGACAGCAAAAGAGGAGAAAAAATCACGTTTAATTATTCAAAAGCCAATATGGCCGTATAACATGTTTCATGGCCAACTTAAAATACCTAATATTAATAAAATATAATTTTTCTTGATTTTCTAAGTTATGTGCAGTTATAGATATGACATATACCTACTTAATATATCGTTAGAAAGAGTAAAAAAACACACATCGAACTATTCCAAAGCCAACTCGACGGCCCAAAAGAATAAATGAAGTTAGGGGTAATATCTCCAAAATGAAGAGTGATAAAAAAATCTAAGATAATAGTTACATTCAGCATAAAAAAATTTAATCAATTTAATAAATAAGAAAAGTTATGTGAGAAAAATTAAATTCGGTATGTTTATATTTTTTGCTATAACATCTGAACTACGAGGAATGTTGTACTTTAATTGATTGTGCTCTCATACTAAGGAATAATTCATCTCATTTAAACAAACCTGTATCTCTTATAACAAGCGAAATCCTTATGCTGGATATGTAATCTGGGACACCCTGTATAGGATATTTTCCCTTCCTTCGTCCCTTACTATTAGATCAACTTTTAGTTATTGCTACCGCACACTGCTATGAGTTGTTTGTTTATATCATTTGTTTATACGTTAAACGTTCGTTGAACAGTTCGGTTGTGATTATTTGGGTTGGAGTGCATCATAATTTGTATAGGTGGTAATGTAGTGTTTTTAATAATGACTTTTATATCTACCCAATCGGAAAATCTCCGCGATCACTATTTTGTTAAAACAATTAGCATTGCTTTACTTTATCCAATAATTAATAAACAATTAATAAATCTTAAATATAAACGGTAAAATGTCTGGGGTATGCTCCACGTATACGCAGGCGCTGAACAAAAATCGCCTGGTCTTGCCTGCTATAAGTGTAAAGTGTAATCTGTTCTTTCACAAAAATGTGCTGGCCTAACTACCTTTGCATTACCTGTTATCGATAGTAAAGAAGTTTTATGGTGAAATACACAGTGCAATTCTAATCGCAATTATTTTACTCCATTAATTATTGATCACAATGAAGATAATCAAAACCATAACACTCAATCTATGCTGCGAGCCATTAAACAAGGATAAGCAGCCCTTAACACCTAATTTAATGATTTATTGACTCCCAATGACTTCATCTTCAATCAAGACAAAGATTTTGAAGGTCAGTTAAAGAAAATTAATTAATGCAAGTTAATGGATAAATGGAGAATGTAGTGTTAAAGAAATAATCCAACGATCTATCGAATAGACTAGACGCATTTGAACAAAGGAGTCGCCTAAATAAATTCAAGGACTTCCCCAAAAAAAAAATGTATATACATATACACATCTGTATTTGAAATTTGAAAAGCGATTAATTTTGTAATTAACGAAAACGATACGGAAATAGTACATAAAGTCGCTCCCTGAGTGCGTATTCCTGGTAAACCAGATAGCATTGTTGTCTGATTTGGATCTAGGCGTTTTCGTGAAAATGTTTTGGCTGCAGTCAGCGAATATAAAAAAACACATAAACATATCAATGGAAAACTCACCACACATAATCTATACAAATGAACGCCTATCTTTCAAAAACAAGTTGCTGTTTAAAAACGCAAGAGAAGCTTGTCAAAATAAAAACTAAAAGTTTTCAAAGGCTAAAAGTTTCGCTATTTATCTTCGCAAAAATGAAACTAGCAGAGTTCCAACAATTCGTGACAGTAATGGGTAGTTCACACAGTGACATTTGATGTCGCGACATCAAAAGTACCCAAGCGTACTTCAAATGTCGAATTGTCAATATCGATGTCGCGACTATGTTCTGTGGTCGCGACATCGCGGCACTAGCGTTGTGACATCGCGACATCAGGCTGTTCACACGGTGACATTTGATGTCACCGCGTGTGAACTACCCTTAAGGATATCATTAAACTAATTGGCTAACCTTTAAATCACAGAAACAAATTTTAATTCATCGTTTCACGGCTCCGAATATTTTCCATACTATTGCAACGTTTATAGAAGATATGGCAACCACGGCAGCACAAAAATACATCGACGATGGAGTATTAATTACTGTCAACAACAACTGCATTACTCTGCCAAGACCTGGTGCTGAAGACATGTGGATAAGTGTAAACAGTGCAAGTAATAATAATTTAAAAAAATTTAACTCAGTTGTTTGTATTTATCTCCTGGAGATGTTGCTTCTCTCCTGAAATTTTTAGATAATCTTAAGATGATTATAAATAATCATCAAACGGAGAAGTTTATAATTGTTGGAGATTTTAATTTATCAAATAGTGACTGATCAGATGCTGCTGAAGGTGACTTAAAACCCACATTGTTAACAAGGATAATATTTAAAGACCGTGCGGCTTTTCATCTATCACTTTATTCATTTAAACAATATTGTTAACCAATCTATAAACATAACTCACTCATTTAGCTAACCATCCTCTTTAATTGAATTATATTTGTTTTGGGTAATTATCTTAAGTATTTAAAAACAAGAGCATTGTTTGAGTTCATCCTGTTTTGTTCTGTATTTGTTAATAAATAAATAAATTAGAGAAGGTCAGGTTACAGATTAGTTAAAGTTTGTTTTTTAAATGCTGACTTACATTCAGTGGCAAGTGGTTACAATATGTTTGTGTGTGGTGGCAGCAACTAAAACTTTGTTTAATAATAGGGAATGGCAGAACTATAAAGATTACCTACAACATTTTATATTTCTCCATGTAATGTTTATTATTATCTTATATTACGTTTTATATAACAAGCACAATTCATACAAAATTTAATTTCTTTATATGGTATTTTGGTATGTTTTAAGGGCCGTTTGGATTATTTTCATTGGGCATTTAAACCGTATCTATTTGTATCTTCAGAAATACAAAAATTTCTTATCATTAAAATTTTTGTCAATTATTCAATCTTTTTTTAACAAACGAACATTCGCAATAACGCTTTGCAAATGGTCGGATTGACACATCAAATTAAGCAAAATTTTACACACGTTGCAGGGTAGAATAAGTGTTGCAAATTCGGTAGCATCAGGAAGTTTAAATAATTATATGAGCAAATCGTTCTTAATTAACTGAATTTTGTTTAGCAAAACTTTATATTTTTATCATTTTCCAAGAAAAATCAGCACGCCAGTACTTAATTTTCATTGTTTGTCTGCTTTATTGGCTACTCTTAAATAATGGGACGTTACCCCAAAAACCAACGATAAATTTCCAAGGCCCTCCATTTTATGCAATTTTATCACGTCCTTAAAAGGCAATAAATCCTTTTAAAGCAGATAAAAATCCACTATTACCATTACTATCAAGTAGGCATTTATTTGCGGATTACCAAGAAAATGCCATGCTTTTTAACCCATAAAATTATCACAATATCAATCTTTTTATTTCGATAGTCATCGTTTACAAAGAAACTCTTAACATAAACGTGTTTACAAAATTTTAAGAGTAGAAGAATATCTGCAACTTTTTCTTTAGCTTTATGTGTCTAAGAACTTTACTCATATACGCTTATTTCAATTTTTTGTCAACAGTTTAAAGTATCAGGAAGTATTTAAAAATTAAACATAGTAACTCTTAAATCTGTAGTCCATATTTTATTTTCTTTGCTCGTTACCATTATAGGATGAAAGAAAACTAAAAATATTTAGCAACATCCTTATATATTTATTTAAATAATTAAGAATTACCTTACTGTGACAATAGCAAAATATTTACAAGACTACAAGTATCACTTACAAAGTAAGACAAGTCCATTAGTTTTATAAATACTGATGCATTGAGAAAAGTACGATCACCGGGGCGGTTATAATTTACAACTAACTTAAAAATATATACAGGTTTAAAGGTTATCTTCGTTTTATTGGTGTTGTGGATCTTCCAAAATTCGATAAATAGTTCAAATCCCTCTTATACGAACAGCAGCAAGCTGATGGCATGAGGAACGTGTCAGGAATTGGTTGTCCAACATCAGTTAGAGACAAAAGACGACGGTAGACGTACTTTTGTTTACATGTCGTTACGTAGCCATTAGGGGCGTCCCCTAAGAGATCGCAAGGTCCATTTAACCTGGAAGATTAAAAGTTCATTACACCTTGGTTTAAATCATTTCAATGATATTATAAGAGACATTTTATTGGAACTTTTAAACCTTTGTATATATTTTTGAGCCTCCCTGCCACAGTTATTCAGAAGACTTTTAATAACTATCAAAAGTTGTTTTAATAAAATGGGTTTTAAAGCAAAAAATAAAAGAAAGACTTGCAGAAGCCGTTTAAGAGGCGAATTTTTAGATTATGTGCATAATTCATCAAAACAAGATATCCTTCATTAGCTCGACAAGTTTTTGGAATGTATCACTTAAAATGCTGTTGTTAGTTGATAGGTCAACAATTTAACAAATTGAGTCAAATGTAGGCGGATATATATGTCTAAAGACTTTATCGAAAATTTCTTCTTGTGCGATCGTACTAGAAACAGCTGTTTGACGGACGCGTTAGCAACCATAAAGTACTGCATTACCGGCCCTATCCTTAGCAACGTCCGTAAAAGTTACTTTTCAGGCCGTTACCCTTAGCAACGGCCGAAAAAGTAACTTTTACGGCCGTTGCTAAGGAGAGGGCCGGTAATGCAGTACATACGCCGTCATCTGTCAGTGACAGTATGTCACGTAGTTTCTAACCTATAATCTTGAAAATTACTAAAAATTTAAATTGTTTTTAATTCGATCGCACAAAAAATGTAATATGCACCTCGGCCAAAACGTACTTTTTCGGCCTTGCCTGTTTGGTGGCCTCGACTACGTCTCGGCCGGCAAACCAGACGCGGCCGAAAAAGTTACACTTTTTGGCCTTGATACATAAATAATAATTGTACTTCAAGCAGATTTGAATTATTGAACTGTATAGCAAACAAAACATCTTAGCCATTTTTACGAAATTGATGTAATAAAATTTATTAGCATTGCTTAGGACCATCGTTTGTAGTTTCGCTGAATATTTTAATTTGAAAGTTTTTTCTAAATTATATATTATAAGTGGGCTTAAACTTCGTTTCCAAAAAAACTATTCTTTTTTTACCATTTATTTATCTCCTACTATTTACGAGATCCCGCCCTGTGTTATGGATCCCATGTCTTACCTTTTACAGGTTTCTATTCTAACACCTTGCACATATCCTTCTTGGGCACCTTGATTAATAATATACTTCCATTTATTATTTTTATTTTTGCCTACTTTCGGAAAAATCGTCCTATCAACTGAAGCACAAATAAACGTATCTTCAACTTCTCCTATTCTGTTGGCAATTTCTGGGGGTGCTTCATCGGTACCAAACAGATCATTGTGAGCACGCGTTTTTTGCAGAACGTCGCGCAAATGCTGATGTGGATAGTTTTCAAAGTTTTCGCAAAATGTCGCGTCTCCCGCACATTTTGGGGTGTGATCTATCCTGGCGATCGGTTCGAACACAACTTCATAGGAATCGGGGAATACAATGTCTTGATCGCCAAACATGTCCTCCTCTGATAAATCTGGGAAAAAACCTAAAATAAATATAAACACTTGTAGGGGTTAACGATTCACAAGAAGTATTTTTATTATTCCAACGAAAAATAATTATGTACCTAACCTAAAAAAAGTCAGTCTCAGACATTCAGTTATCTTTTTAGAAAATTTGCATATTTTTAGCAAAAAGGAAAAGTGTATCTAATATTGCACCCTATTTTCAAGTATCTATTTAAGGAACTATTTTTTAACGTAAATTATAAAGCCTTTCATATGTTTTCTTGATAACTAAACGCTAATAAATTGGTAACTAAAGTTTACCTATATATAAAAATTATCCCAAACAAATTCGGCAATGTATTGTTAAATAGAACTTCAATTCTTCCCAAATCTGTGATAGTAAACTATTTAATGAAACAAAAAAAAAAGTCTTTTTTGTATGATATCCTGTTTACATTGGTGTTAATAAAATGCTGGAAACTGAATTTATAATATTTCCTTTCATTTACCATGCAATTTCTACAATAACAGCGGGTTATGAGAGGAAAACTGATGAAGCCTTACAATAAAAAAAAAAGGACAGAGAGTTAAAAATCTTTAGCAAGGCTGTATGCCCGAAAGTCAATGAGATGGACATCTGCTGTTCAACACGTTCAACACCTCCTGCACCTTTGCTTGCCCCAGCAGAACTAACAAAAAAAACAAACTTTTTAGCTATACAATGAACATTGAGCCCAGAAAAAATCTCTTTCATGTAAGAAAACTTGGGAGTTTGTTTAAATTATCCTACTATCATCATTAGATTGGCTTAATTTTATGTCCTATTCATGTACTACACATAAATATCTTTTCTAATACCGTTTTACAACCCAAATTTGTTTATCTCTTCTATGATGCATTAATAATTAATACGGGCAAAATTTTTTAAGACTAATTACATAACAAAAGCAAAGCGGTTACATATTTTATAAATTACCTTAAGTAAAACGCCTTAAGTTGTTAATATTAAGGTCGGTACACAGGGAGCTTGCTCAGTTGATTATACAATAATCTTTGTTTATTAAAATAAGACTTTCACATGCTATTAATCTTTTCATAGGCAAGTTAAACCTACTTAATATTTATGATATCATAAAACAAAATAACTCCCTCACTTGCAGATACAAGTTGCGCTATCAACAAATATCTAGTGTTAGAATAGTGAGCGATTTAGAAATACACGCCTCCCCCAAATATTTTTCTGTGAACCTCCGAAAATAAATGATAAAACTCACCACCTCTTGAACGATTTCTGGGATAATGCAGTATCCTAAGCGATTCTGAAGTGGCAATTTTATTGTTCTTCTCCGTTTTTGTATTATTTGTGGCGTTGAAAAAGTGTTGTTCAGCATGTACGGGCGGAAATTGTGGTCGAGCTTTAACCTCAAATACCTGAAAGATAATTTATTAAGTTTTTAAAAGGTAAAAACGTCTGCGAATTTCTGTTAGACAATATTTTATGTAACTCGAAAAAGCAGACCATTGAGTGCGATGACATGAAAATGTAAGTTGAGCGTAAAATGGGTTCTTCGACCGTAATATGGGAAATACCAACAAGTATAAATTATGCTGTTTATTAACATCTCCGTTAATTTGAAGATGTTTGGAATTTGCAATATAAAATATTGTATTACTCATTAAAATTCAAACATGTCATTTAAATGGGGTTAATATTTTTACCACGATCTTCTAAAATTTTAATTTAATCTATGTCATTTTAGACATTGACCTAAATTTATTCAAAATATTTATTAACCTAGCTTGTGTCCTTTTTATAATAATAATACTGCTTTGCTCATACTGCATTATAATTTTATTTTAAAATGTTTTTATTTTTTAGTACGAATGCTACACCAGCTTTATTAATATTTAAGTAATTTTTGTGTATACAAGGTGCCCATTTTCCTAACCTGTTGTATATGTAACTCTGTTATAATTGGAGATACAGAAACGTTTAAATTAGCAAATTTGTGCAGAATTTAAAGGGAAATCTGATGCCATTTTCAAATTTGACCTACGTCATCAACTTTTTGAAATATTTTGAAAACACTGAAAAAGGTCGATTTTTTCAAACTTGTATAATTCCGTAACCAAATAAGTTAGAACAAAAATAAAAATTGGCTTTATTAGATATTTTTACGTTGATTTTAAATATGTTAACGAAATTTTCATAGCACTCTCGATTTCCGAGTTATAGCACAAACTTGCATTTTTTTAAATGGAAGTCATAGTTGGCTGTGGTCTTATTAAAAAGGTAATTTTTTTTCTCGTTTCAATGATATAAGGTTTGTTATGCTTTACTCTTGTAGTTTTTCTTTAAATAAGCAAAAATCATTTTACATGTTCACAGCCTACTAATAGATGGGAGTTATCCCATGTTGATGTTCCTTTTTTTTCAATGTGACATTTAAGAGTTGTCTCTTATTGTTAGTGTAGCCAGTTACAAATTTAAAAAAAAAACCTCAGAGTTTGTCAAACATAATTTATTGTTTGTTTTACATATAAATCTCTCTCTCGTGTTGATCAAAATTTTTAATTGAGTTTATTGTAAATTTCAAAAACAATGTGTTCTAATGAAAAAAAACACATGCTTTTCTATTACTATGCTTGTAATAGAAATAGTAGAAATTCAAGTGAAATGTATTTGCAAAGATTTATGGAAAGGAGCCAACCAAGAAAGAAATTATTTTCGTTATTAGAAACCAATTTAAAAAAATACGGGTATACCAAAAAGCCTGATAATAATTCTTCATAAGAAAAACATTGTTTTTGAAATTCATAATAAACAAAAATGTTGATCAACACGAGAGAGAGACATACGTATAACAAACAATAAATTTTGTTTGACAAACTCTGAGGTTTTGTTTTTAAAATTTGCAACTGGCTAATAACTGCTACACTAACAATAAGAGACAACTCTTAAATGTCACATTGAAAAAAAAAGAACATCAACACGGGATAACTCCCGTCTATTAGTAGGCTGTGAACATGTAAAATGATTTTTGCTTATTTAAAGAAAAACTACAAGAGTAAAGCATAACAAACCTTATATCATTGAAACGAGAAAAAAATAACCTTTTTAATAAGACCACAGCCAACTATGACTTCCATTTAAAAAATGCAAGTTTGTGCTATAACTCGGAAATCGAGAGTGCTATGAAAATTTCGTTAACATACTTAAAATCTACGTAAAAATATCTATAAAAGTCAACTTTTATTTTTGTTCTAACTCATATGGTTACGGAATTATTCAAGTTTGAAAAAATCGACCATTTTCAGTTTTTTCAAAATATTTCAAAAAGTTGATGACGTAGGTCAAATTTGAAAATGGCATCAGATTTCCCTTAAAATTCTGCACAAATTTGCTAATTTAAACGTTTCTGTATCTCCAATATTAACAGAGTTACCCATACAACAGGTTAGGAAAATGGGCACCCTGTATAGATGAAGAAAATGTATATGAATCCGTACTATTGTTAAGAAATAAGCCTAAATGTAATTGTGCTCTCAAATAGATGTTATAAACTACAGTACAAAGAAAGAAATAATCAGGATTTATACGGGAAAGGCCACGTAGATTAAGTCTGAATACCATTAAAGCACAGAGTCTTCTCTTACTCCAATACGTATCATATGCCACGGGAAAGATATAAATAAAATACCTTTATTGATATTACGGCAATATATTTGTATAATTTACAATGTTATTTATATTAACAGAATTTTGTTTGTTGGAATATTGAGACAAAAATTGATTTTCGGACTCATTCAAACTAGCAAATGTATCGACAAGACATAATTATGATGAAGCCCGAACGTATCTAGGACTTTTTACAAAAATAAAATTTAACAGTTTTTGGTACGTAACAGAAGATAATGCAGTAAATAAAAATTAACTATCTAATAACGATCAGACTACAAATACATGCGTGACCCTTAAAACCCTTGTGTTACCAAATGGTTACAGGTAATACAGTAACTTTGTTATACATAGCAGTTTTTAAGTGTAACTCTGTATTTTTAAACTTGATTGTGGCGAAGGTATACGCCTAAATTATGTATGAAATGGTCGGGCAAATATCCTATCTTGAATTTTTTCTTGTTCGTATATAATAGTGCGATAATGTTTTTATATTATATGTAAGAGTACAATGGGTGTTACACTAAAGCAAGTATCACTTTTTGCATTCTCTTTTTGAGCAATATTATTTTACTGCGCTTTATATACTTTCCTTAATAAAAACTCAATGTTATGAGATTACTGAACTTGGAGTAAATTATTTTTACAACCTATATTTAAGTTATAAATTGTGAGTTACGGTCTGAAAATTAAATATATAAAATACTTTAGCAAACTGGCATAAATAATTAACAAAAAAATATTAGTAACGCTTATTTAATATTTTAAAGAAAGGGTTTTTCAAAAATGTAAAATAATATCGTTTTGAAAATAATGCACGAAAATATAAGATAAATGGTAATAAAAGCTACGGACATTTTTTATCTCAAGACATTTCCAACCACGCAGCTTGATTTAAACGATGTTGCTTTCAGTTTGATATAAGTTGTTCTAAAAGTTTTCGAGTAAAACTTGACATTTAAGAACATTATATACAAAACAACAGACTTAAATATACTTCTGGGAAACATAAATAAAAATCAGTTGTGTAATGGAAAAATATGTTTCGGTTTACCTGACATGTAATAAAGTAGATGAGACAATTAAGTTCTAAATTTGCATTGCTGTGTTTTATTAATTCAAGCTTTTTTAACAGCCACAGCGATACCATGTTACTAAAGCAGTAGAAAATTATCAACCCAATTAAGGTCAATTCAATTTTAAAAGATCTGGCAGCAATTGCTTGAAAATAAGTTTAAGAGAAAGAAATCTCGATAGAAAATATTCTGTAAAGTTTATTATTGGTTCAAAATTAAAACAAATTATAAGTAGTGTAAAGGTAAACGACTAAAGCCTAGATCTAGTTCAAAATCTTGTTTATTATACAAAGTCAATACAATTATTAAAATCAAAAAATTTAGAATAAAATGTATTCATAAGACACGGTTATCATAAAACATCAAAGTTTACCATCTCCTTAATAAATACTACATATACAGGGTGAATATTATGTACCAGGCCGATGTTGTTTTTGAATAACCCGGAAATGAATAACATTTTTTTTTATTTGGATTTTTTTATTCAACAGTAGGCTTATGGCAATTATGTATGGAATATGACATCGCTCAAGTGACCACCTCTGGCAGCGTTACAAATGCCTGTTCTTTTAATCATATTTTTCATGACATTCTCGCACGTTTCGCGTGTTATTTCCGCAATTTCATGTCGTATATTGTCCTGAAGCATTGGAATTGTTGTTGGTTTATTAGCGTAGACTTTTCCTTTCAGGTACCCCCACAGAAAATAGTCGGGTGACGTTAAATCGGGTGATCGCGGGGGCCATTTGACATTTAGTAATTGGCAGTCTTAAAGAGTAGTCAATTACGATCAAACGTCGGCCGGAAACGTCCGCCGAGCGCGAGCGCGGAGCGCCAGTAGTCTGTAATTGAACGTTTGGGAACGTCCGCCGGGCGCGAGCGCGGAGCGCGAGTAGTCTGTGATTGATAAAAGAGAATTGTAATCACCCTTGCAACGCCGGGTAAATCGCCTAGTATAAAAAAAAGTTTATTTTGAAAAATTTTAAAGTAGTTTTTTTCTTTTTTTAACTTTTGAAGATCAATAATTAATTTGTTCATTTATTTAACTTCACTTGTTTCTTAGGGTCAAATATTGTAATTTTTGGTCCATTTCCACATATCTCATAAAATTTTAGCTTTGTTTTAAAAAAAAAAATTTAAATAAAAATCCTATTTTATTAATTTTTGGAGCGCGGAGCGGAGCGGGAGCGGAGCTGGAGCAGGCATCTAGATGCCGGAGCGGAGCTGGAGCGGAGCAACTAAAAAATTGGACTGCTCCAAACCCCTGGGTAATACAATACCATTTTGCGATATTTTGTTAAAAATATAACTAACAATAGTTTTTATGTTGAGCTAGATTCGGTATTCCCGCGTGTGTCATGATTTCAAGCAATTTAGAATCATTACTAAGATAATCTATCTGAAAATCCTACTTATAAAACTTAATATTAGTTTGAAACATGTTATTAAATAAATATTATACATTTCTCATGCACGAAGTATTTTTCATTAATTTCACTCACTCATTACTCATCAAGTACTGAAGCTGACCGTACTAAGGGCACTGAACAGGTGCCCCAAATGTAAAGTAGGGCTTCAAAAAATCTTTTTTTTTGCATATCGTTCAAAAATAATGTTGGTGAAAATGTTACCACATTCATATTATAATGTATCGTATAAGGGTAAATTTATAACTTTAAATTGATTTTCATTTGCTGAAATATAGTAATATTAAAATCAGAATAGCACTTAGTCCATTTAGCTGGCTTACGTTATCATGAATAATGATCAAATAAAACAATTTGTATACTGTATATTCAGCCGTCTCTCATTAAAATACATAATATAATGAATATATTATGAAAAATAATAGTTGGTTATTGTAATGTAAATTAACTCCATTCCAACGAAGTTTAGAACTTGCTTATATAGTATATAAATTATGCTTTAGATGTATTTAAACAGCATAATACAATCAAGGTAGACCTATATGAAATTTAAATAACCCAACAAAATAAAGTCTGCGGTAATAATTAACATGTTAATAGCGAAATAAAATTTAAATAAAATGTGTAGTGTGCGTCAAATCTATATACTCATAAACAAGAGCAATATAACATAATTAGTCAGTTTCAAACCAAACGTTAAAACTTACTAAAACATTTAAGATGCTGCTAAAAATGTAGGGAATTTAGTTGAAAACAGTCAGTTACATTATTTATTAAAATAAACACAAAATTTTGTTTAAAAAAGGTTTTAACTACGTTTGCCAAGCATAGTAATAAAGATATAAAAGTGTACTTTAATAAATTTTACTTTAATTAAAAATATAATCATAAAGTTAATTGAATATTTTACTGCTACTAATAAATTTCTTAATGTTTACGTTATAAGCTGCCCTTGCAAACAATTTTTTTAAACGCTAAAGCCTATTTGTTTTTACACAGTCTTGTAGAAAATTTGATATTTTTCGAGATATCGCGATTTTATTGTAAATTATTCGGCAATGTAATATTTTCGAGTACGCTATGAAGGTAGACAGCGGTAAGTTTAAAACAATCGAAAGATAAAAACAAGAAAGTTGTAATATTATCTTTTTTCACTTATTTTCGACATTTTTCATAATGTAGATGTGATTTTACCATTTTTACATGTAATCGAGATTTCTTAAAATTATGCATTTATTCCTTGGACCAGTATGAAGGGACAATTACTAAATCCTAAAAATGAATGTTTTGTGTTTCTACAGTATGATTTTTGGTTCAACCCTATTCGTTTTTGTAAATTTAAAGATAAGACTGGTAAGTGACTTTTGTTTAATCAGCGTTCTTTTCGCGTACTCAATACATTATCAATCGATTTTTAAGACTTTGCACACGATCAAAATAAATTATGTGAAACAAATTATGGCCCTGATAAGAAACCTTGACATAAACTTAATATTAATAAAATCACATCTACATTATAAAAAATGTCGAAAATAAGTGAGAAAAAGATAATATTACAACTTCCTTGTTTTTATCTTTCAATTGTTTCAAAATTACCGTTGTCTACCTCTATAGCCTACTCGAAAATATTACGTTGCCCTAATAATTATCAATAAAATCGCGATATCTCAAAAAATATGTTTTAGGTATGAAACACGCTTAATGTTTTCAAAAAACAATCAAATTTTCTACAAGACTGTAAAAACAAATAGGCTGTAGCATTTAAAAACATTGAGTTATTGATGTTTAAAGTTTTACGAGTTTGACCAAGCGTAAAAAACACCCTGTATAATATTTTTTATATTAAATATTATATTATATACATATACAGGGTGTCACACAAAAAACGCCGCAAGCTGTAACTCCGTTGCTTGTGGTCCGATTTTGGTGAACAAATAACTAAATGAAATGGCTCCTCAAATACTATAAACTGATTTGGATTAAATTTTTTTCAAGTTGAACTTAAATGTCAAACGATAGTCAATTTTTTTTTCCAAATTGCATCATTTATTTTTTTTTTTACTACATCTGGTAGACATATTTTTCTGAATTCAAGGTAATCATAAATTAATTTTAGTGCTAAACTAATAAGAAATAAAAAATAAAAGTTTAAGGGAAAAATAGGTTAGTTTTCACAACATTTTCAAGCGTGCCGTAGAAAACAAAAAAACCTGAATCAACAAATGTCATTTAAATACCACACTGACGTTTTTCAGGAGGAATAGTATATATTTTAGGCGCTGGCAGTATAGACCATTTTGAGTTAAAAAATCATATCAAAATGTGTCCAATTATCAATGGATAGGAAGATACAGCTGTTTGAATGTTAACCTTAAAAAGTCTCATAATTGGTTGACTATCGCATTTATTGATTATTTAAAATATAAAACACACGAATTATTAGCAATAGTTCAAAGTTTTTATTTTTATTTAGTCATTTGTCTTTCTACCGTTAGGTGTAAGACTATATTAATTTACTAAACCAATTTAAGATAAAAACTAAACACAAGTTCGATAAAAGTACATTTAACATAATATTTAATGTGAGCTTCACTATTATGTTAACTTTCTTTCTTGCTCACTAACTATTCTTTTCCACCCCACTCTGTTTTGAGACAGCTCCTTTACGTCCTCCCATTTAATACCTTTTTCTTGCGCTGCCTTCTTTACTCCTTCTTTCCAAGTTTTTCTTGGTCGGCCCCTTTTATTTTTTCCCTGCGTCCTTGCTTCGTACGTTTTCCTTGTTAATTTTTCATCTGTCATTCTATTAATGTGGCCTAACCATCCTAACTGTCTTTCCCATAACTTAACTTCTGTTGATTTTATTTTTAGTTTTTCTCTGTATGTCTCGTTTTTTATTTTGTCTAGTTTTGTCTTTCCCTCGTTCAAAGTTCAAAGTTAATGTTCAAAAATCCCTCCGCCAACTTCAATGCACTCTCGAACACTTGACAATACTACGTGTAGCTGAACATTCTAGCCGTCAGGTGACACACTATCTAATTCTAACATAACCAGAAAGATGGATCGGTCGAGATGGTCACGTTAATTGGCCACCAAGGTCCCCATACCTTACCCCATTAGATTTTTTCTGTGGAGATGGGGAAAGTGACGTCTGCCAAGGAACAGTAACAAACTATCTTCCTAACCATTAAGAAAAAAACACATGTTTATATGAATTTTTTAACTCAAAGTGGTCCATATTACCAGCTCCTAAAATATTAATAATTCCACCTAAAACGCCCTGTATATATTATTTTCTTAGGTTGTAATTTATTCAAAGTAAATAACACTTTATGTGCATCAATATCAATAAATTAGATTTCTACCAACAACATCAACTGTGTCGTACCATTGTCATGACAATGATTAATAATTTAATTATCTCAATAAGCATACATTTTAATGGAAAAATAATCATACTCCATTTAAAATTCGTTCCGTTTTTTAGTTTCGTAACTAAATTACTTCTGTCTTGCATTATATTAAATTTAGAAAGCGCCCTCCTTCGCCTTATCCAAGCAATAAGGCCCACGTTAAATTTGTGATAATCTAACAAGGTTATTATTTCTTAGAAATGGTCATTCCCACACAAGCGAAAATGGGTTAGGTGCATATGCAACATCGCTGTGTATTCAAAGAAATAGCGATGTTAAATATACCCTACACTTTCATCAAAAACCACAAACCTTTTACATAAATTAAGAAGAAACAAAAGAGAATATGCTCTTCTAGGAACTAATATATTAAGATGTAAATCTTCCACAATAAAAAAAATATTTTTAAAACTCATAATTTTTGTATTAATAATATATTACAAGTTTATTAAATTATCAAGCATAGACAAAAATTATTATTAAATTCAAAATATAATCAAAGCAGTTTCCAATATTCTGATAACTCAGGAAAAACTGCAACTATTAAATAACTATTGCATTTTTTAAAGCAATAAAATGTAGCAAAACCTAATTTAAGCAATTTTTATACTGATGACATTGTTAGCTGCAAAGAACACAAAACCTAAAAATTTTAAAAATACATTTCTGATAAGCGACCTTACTCTCCTGTCCTAGGAAAAGCCGAAAGTAATGAGCAGAAATAATTAAAGTTTTTATGTTTCTTAATATACAAAGTTTGGTTATCAAAAACCATAGGTTTATTTTCTGGTTTATCAGAAACTTGATGTCAGCAGAAAATTTTCTATTCAATAGTAAGAAAACTTGGTGTTTGTGCTGTCCAATATTGTACATTTGATATAAAACAATGTTATTGTTAACATATTAAAAACAATATTTCACACAGAAATTGCATTAGAACAGATTTATATGGTTTTTATAATAAGATAAAAGAATTATTTGAACAACAATTTGCACCAATTTTACTGTTGTTACGTCCTTTGAGAGTAATCCCTTAAAACCAAGTTATCAAAAGTCTATCTATTACAGGACCAAATGAGGAAGGAATATCATCTAAAGTATTTAAAGATTCAATGTGTGTAATAGGGAATAGGTTATTAGAAATAATTAACTTGTCGCTGAGAAAAGGGATCTTCCCAGAAAACTGGAAAACATCAACTATTATACCTATCCAGAAAGTACCTAACACTAAATTATGTCAAAACTTTAGACCAATCAATACAGTGCCCGTTTACGAAAAAGTTTTAGAGCTAATTGTTAAAAAGCAAATCCTAGAATATTTACAGATTAATGATGTGATAGTGGATAACCAGTCGGGTTTTCGCAGTGGACATTCTTGTGAAACAGTGCTTCAGAATATTTGTGATTTGTGGTTTAGAAATATGGAAAATGGTGAAATAACACTAGCCGTATTTTTGGATTTTCGTAGAGCCTTTGAGACGATCAATAGAGAATTATTAATAAAAAAATTAGAAAAAATAGGGATAAGTGAGGTAGCATTGTCTTGGTTTAAATCATACTTACAAAATAGACATCAACAAGTTAAATATAATAGAACTATATCATCTTGTTTAAAAACCACACATGGTGTACCACAAGGAACCGTTCTGGGTCCTCTGCTTTTTGTTGTTTATATAAACGATATGGTTAAATACGCCAAACATTGTGAAATAAAAATGTTTGCGGACGATACAATGTTGTTTGTTAGTGGATTTAAAACAAGTGAATTAGTAGATAAGATGAATTTAGATCTAAGTAATATTTATAAATGGCTATGCGATAATAATTTATGTATTAATGTTGATAAATCCAAATTCATGATTTTGGGAACTAACCACATTATCTATAAAACAAATATTTATAATGCTAATCTGGATGTAAAAATTAGCAACACTAATTTAGAAAGAGTAACCGAAATTAAATACCTTGGTGTTATATTAGATGAAAATTTAACGTTTAAGTTACACGCAAAATACATGATGAACAAAATTTCTAAAAAGATTTTTCTCTTTAAAAGATGTAGCAAACACATGAGTATGTACACTAGAGTTTTACTGTATAAAACAATAATAGCTCCTCATTTTGAGTTTTGCGCTTCATTACTTATTAATTTAAATAAAAATGAACTTCAACAATTACAGAAATTGCAAAATCGCGCCATGCGCACTATTTTAAAGTGTTCAATTCTTTCCCCTATCAAGGTTATGTTAAATACACTTCAATTTATGAGTATTAATCAGAGAATAATATTTAGAACATTAGAGCTAGTTTTAAAAATTAAACTACAAAAAACACCAAAATATCTGTATGAAAATGTAAAATTAGTCCATGAGATACACAGTTATAAAACTAGAAATAGGCTTAATTTCGTTATAGAGAAATGTACTAAAAGTCAAACTGCTCGTTCATTATTTTATCAAGGTTTTAAAATATTTAATAATATGCCGCATCAAATCAAAGTATGTAATAATTATAAGAAGGGTATTAAATCAATTAAGGAGTACGTATTAGAACGCTATTAAACTGTTATCTTAGATACTTAGAATTTAGAAGATTTTTTAGATTTTTATTTTATTTTATTCTATTTTTATTTTTATTATATTTACTATTATTAAATTATGTTACAATGTAATAGCAATTGCTAAAATAAAGCTAACTTACTTACTTACTTACTTACTTAACAAAATTTATCGCTCAAAAGTAAAACACTTTCTTGTAAGCATTCAAATTATGAAAATATTTTGTTAGCTCTGGAATAACAATTAATTGTAACATAATCATTGTAGCCCTGAAGAAGGCGAAAATGTACTCAACGAAACATATAGGACAATAGTGAAATGTAAAATAAATATTAAGGTAATACTAATATTATTAATTAGAAAGCAGATTAAGTCACATTCTCATAATTTGTTTACTTAAATGTTTATTTTCTAGATTTTGTTTTAATATTTAGCGTCGACTTCGGATTTCACGGACAAAAATTGCCTTAGGCTTTTTGACATAACCAACCTGTTACACGGCCTTAGTAAACAAAACATTCATTACCCCCTTCATACTGCTAAAGTGTCTTTCAAACGTTCTTTAAGAATTAACAACTTGTTATGTCATAATTTGTTTTAAACTTCTCATCGTTCATTCCAATGTTTATTATGCTGACGTTTTTTGTTAACAAAACTCCGTTTTGATTACTATTACGGTTATTTTTGTTTACAATCAAAACATCACCCAACCTTTTTTGTTAAATTAACCATCAAACACAAACCACCTATCAGCAAAACAAAAGAAACGCAATACATTTCAAGGATAGAAAAGAAAATGTGCTACTGCTCAAAGAGTTGTTATTTTAACTCGTAAGTTTTGTAATAGTTTTTACAAATACTGTATTAAAATTTAAAGAACAATGTTAAAAAGTCATTGATAGATATTAAAATAGTTGATTTATGGAAAGTAAAAGCAGTTTTAGTATTAGAAAAAATTTAAAAGTTTCAACACCATACCAAAAGTAGCAGTTAAAGTCTTGTCTTGAAGACGGATGTCGATATAAATATTTTACTAAAAAATTAAAGACGAATCCGGAATTGGAGAATAACATGTATAAAGCACTTTTTAACAAATAGAATTACTTAGATATCAAAGAAATATTTGTTTAAAAAAAATATTTACGCAATTAAAAAGTTTACAGAACCAAGATTTTTTGTTATTATTGTACAAAGTCTACACTTATGGGTAGTTCACACGGTGACATTTAAAGTCGCGACTTTAAATGTCACCGTGTGAACTACCCTTAACTTCTTTTGCTAGCTCAAAATGAAGATATTGATAGACAATGAAGGTGAGAGGTGATTGAGAATAAAATAATATTTACATTAATGGAGCAAGAAAATATAGTCGGAAAATATAACTACAATATTTAACAAAATCTACTCGAGAAATCAAATTGTCTTTGTATAGTTCAACTTTTTTTTCTAAATACATATGGCGATTCCGAATGTTTCTTCGTGGAGTTTGATTGATGCAATGAACGCTGTTAATGTTAATCTTAACAATCTGTCTGAATGTTTATTAAAGTATGCATAAAAACGTGAATATTGGGATGTGGTGAAGGTTAATATGAATTGATTTTACTATGAAAAGATTCACATGTGTTTGTAGTTCTCATAGTACATAATTTTAAAATTAATTCTTGGAACATTAAATTAGGATCTACCCATATAATCAAGGTTTAGAAAATATTTGTACGCAGTTTGAGTGTAGGAATAAAGCATGGTCATAAAAGTTGGTAATGATGGGATTAGAATGGCTGCAGTTCGTGTGCACCGATTTTTTAAATCGTAATATTTATCTGTTAAAAAAAAAACTAGTAAAAAAAAGTATTGTGTTATTAAATATTGATACCTGTATTAGTTTCCTTTCTGTTAACATTTAAATAAATGTGTTCAAATAAATTTTGATTTTTTCTTCAAATAGGTACATCGTTCATACAACACTTTTTTTAAATTTAAATCATAATAAAGGGTCCTCCCTGGGGTTTTTCATATTTGACCATTTTGTTTGTCCCGGAATTCCAGGAAGAAGTAGGTCTTTGTCCCGGTATTTCCCGGGACCCGGGGATGTAATAAATTATGTCAATGTTTTTAAATAAATAATCCAAAAAATGAAGGGAGGGGTTTATTTTTTTAATCCCGATAATTCCCGGGACGAAAAGCATTTCCCGGGAAATATAAAATAGCTTAAAATGGACCGGGATCCCGGGAAAAAAAACGCTAGTCCTCCCTGTTTTACGAAATTATTGTTAACATCGAAGCAACGTCGCCTAAAAATAAAAGTTCCGCAAATTCACTAGAATTATCGAGGTCCAGAAATAGAAAAGTGATCCAGACACAGAAACCTTTTGACAAAATTGCTTGGTGCAAAAGTATAGTTTCCCTCTCTACAAGGCATACCTCAATCCGGATAGATTTATTTTACCGTCTATTGCTCGCTCGCAAACTAAGTTATATCATAAACCTCTAAAACAGAAATTCCTAACACCAAATAAACTGTTTAGGAAGTTCAGTATTTATGGTACAATCACATAATTCCACTAAGTGGGCACAACACAGCTTAGTAAACTTTGAAAATTACGTTTCTTGTTTTATATAGCCCATAAAACCACGGAATGTCTTATAAAATTACTTAGGAGCATCATATAATATGATCCGACAGTCCGACACGCTAATCAAGCGTAAGAGATGTGAAGTTAAAAGTTGAGAAGCTTCGTAACATGCACAGAATATTACTGAAAGCTAATACCTGCAGTTAGTAAACTTCTCGAAGCTAATAGTTGTAGCGAGTCCACCTGAGCTGTTGATTAAAAAATTGTTATTTTTTAACCTCGAAAATGCTCGTTCCGCAATGTTGTTTTTACGCGCATCTGTAAATTAGTTGCTTCGTTTTACAGTAAGCAAAAGCAAGTTGATGCACAGCTGGCATATCAGAAAAATAGTTTACCAGAAAGTTTTAAAATTACAGATTAAGCATGCAAATAAAGACTATGGCATGTGGATGATTAGTTATTTTTTATTTATCGTATAATACATTTCTAGTCTATGCAAAATATGAGCAAATAATTGTCTGTTTTAAAATTTGTAAAATCTTTGACCAAATGTATCAAATTTGTTTTAGAAGCTTGTTGATTTTAAAAGCCAATATTGTAACGCATCGTATTTTATTCAACCAAATAGAATTTCCTATGGAGTCTATTATAATATCTAATCGTAATTTGACGAACTGGCTTTTAACGTCTGATTTTGTCACAAAAAAAAACTAAAAAATATATTTATTTTTTATTTACTTTCCAAAAGAATTTGTTTCAACTGAAGTAATAAATTGTCATCGACTACTAGTGGACAATTTTTTCAAAACCTTTTCATAATGTATCTACTATTTCAATCAAAAAATATAAAGTAGCTCTCGGCTAGTTGTTTTTCCTTAAAACATTTGGATTTTAATGAAAAGCAAGTGAAAATAAGGTTTTTATGTTGATTTTGTTCAATGCGTTTTACTGAAGTGATGCTTAATAAGATAGTAAAAAAAGCAATGAGTAAATTATATGAGTAAAGATAAAAATACTTAAGCAGTATTATGAGGATTAAATGGCAATTACTTCGTAGCCAGAACAAAAGCTATATCAGAAACGTGGCATTAGATCCAACACAATAATAACAAAGCCGGAGGACTTTTTCACCTGCAAATACTGGAGTAAAATGTAATTTTGGTAGTTGGTAAGTGTTGCCAATTCGAGTGCACAATTTTGTATGTGGTTAACCCGCCAAAGGCTAATGAAAACACTTCAAAACGTTAACATGACCTCGCATCTACGTTCAAGCATGCTCATGTTAACGGATGGCACGCAAATGCAAAATATTTCGGTAATAATTTCACGTTAAATATTAGTTTTGGATAATCTGACAATGAAGATTATTTCAGCAGAGGCATATTTTACTCAATTTTCGTATGATATGTAGCAGACATATTTAAACCGTTGTTCTAAATCTTACGAAGCCATAACAATTGTCTCAAGATAATATTAACTGTAAAACATTAATTACATTTTAAGTAGCCACAACCTTATTGTGTTTTGTAAATATCATGAACAGTTATAAAACTATTTATACACAAACTTGTAGCAAAAGTTCATTTTTAGTGCAGTATCAAGTACCTACAACGCACTATGTTCTTGAAGCAACAATAAATAATTTTAATACCTAGAGGTATTGATATTGCAATATTTTAAACAGTGGGACTTTTTTACGGCAATTTATCATACAATATAATTTAACAGTTTGGTAAAATATTTTTAATGTAGTAAATTTTCATTTAGAAATGCGCCTAAATTCCATGTAACAATTAGTAGGTACTTTATCAATTATTTTTTTTTCAATTCTTGATTAATATTTATAAGTCATGAATATCTGGTGTTAGTAAATATATTTCGTTATTCCTTTGATACGAAAATGTGATATACATGTAAATCAAGGTAACTCACCCATTGGAAATTTAACACCACTAAAATTATATACGTTTTGAGCACAAACATTGTCCACAGTGGAGCAATCTGGAACCAGACGTAACCTAGGAACAACACTATACAGTTTGTTCTTTAATTTCTCAGGCTCTAAAGTTGCCACTGAATAGTTCAGTACTGAGTATCCATCCGCACAAGAAGTAAGATGTGCACAGATATGAAACATTCCAATTCTTCGAAAATCACAGTATCGTATGAGCCTACACGTTCGCAATAATTGAACTACCAGCGATAAAAGTGTATTCCACACGCCGGATGTAGGTAATTGGAACAGTTAATAAAACATCGACATTGAACTTAGCACTTCGACTTCACTTCGGCAGCTGCTACTACACCAACTACCTATTATTGTATTCTGCATGCAATTAACTGTTGCTAATCCCTGTTATATTTACTAGAACAGGTAGTCGACTGATACCGGTTGTCACTTTGGTGTACTAAGAAAGTAAGAAATGTTGAAATACAAACTTGTTTGCCCATTTATCATATTTCTACATATTTAACATATGGATGTATTACAAAATCAAGGTGAAAATATGCACCACACCGCGCAGCGTTGGATGTTTTTGACATTACATACCTCGAAAACTCGTAAAAGAAATATTGTAATTATCTTCAACAATTAACAAAGTTATTTGGTGTTTGAAAAGTGCATAAACAAACATATTAAGCTCATTCAAATTGAAAGTCCCTTCTATTGGAAACTTTCACAATAGTTTCAAAACAAACGCGAAAACTATTTAAATATATACATCCATAAACGTAAATTTATAAAAAAAAACATTGAGTTTTAACGGTTAAAACCGGTTTTGGAAAATATTTATTTTGTTTTCGTTCTTGAACGAAAAATAATAATTTCGTTTTCGGTTTCGTTTTCGTTCTTAAAAAAAATTCGGTTAATTTCGTTTTACGTTTTCGTTTTCGTTCCGTTCTCAGTCCCTGGTTTTAACTATTATTTTCGAATTCGAGTCTCATTCTTGCTATCAGAAAAATAACAGAAAATATGAGACTGAATAGAAGACCTTATTTTGTTCACTTTTAAAATTGCCTAAAACCTTTGCATATAATACGGAATAAAACTTTTTGAAAAGGGTACACAAATATTCTCAAAACTGTAAGTGCTACTAAAAAGTGCAATATATATTTTTTTTAAATAAGTTGCACTATTTTGGTTTAAAGTCAAGAGCAGCTGTGGGCAAACTTTTTTTGAAGCGGGCCACTTTTCGCAAAAACTGTGACTAAAAGGGCCGCACTAAAAAAAAATTATAATAATAACAACTTATTAATTATGTGTAAGTTGGAAGCGACAAATATTTAGGTATAAAAAGCTTAACATATATATGTTTACTAATATAGTAATTCATAGAGGGCCGCATGTAAGACTATCGAGGGCCGCATGCGGCCCGCGGGCCGCGGTTTGCCCACCGCTGGTCAAGAGGGTATTTTTTAGCTCTCATGTCATGTGCAATATTTATTATTTTTTCACAATAATTTTTAGATAAGGCTACCATGATCCAGAGACGAACCTTTGTGCATTCATAAAACTTTAAAACCGATACATGATTCTTCGTTAAATCTATGGTCTTCGTCTTTTTCATATTGATGCTCATATCTTAATGTATCTGTTTATACCCCCAGATATTCGATAAGATAATGTTTTTTTCATTGTTTAATATTGCCAGATCCAAGTTTAAAGGCGAAGGGTGGGGGTGCGCACTAAACACAATTGGAATTAAACACACCTACTTACTTAGTTGTTTTGGTATACAGTGGCGTACCGTTACGGAATTTAAAAAGGGTTATTTTACGATAATAGGTATAACATATTATACTTCCAAGGCTGTACCTGTTTCTCACATATCTGTTCCATTTTCGTAAAGTGATATGGATATTACCCGATACTAAAGTAATAGTAAAATGCGTTATTTTACATAGTAATATGGCGCGTAAGCTATCTGCTAATGAAAAAGCCGTTTATTCTAGTATTTTAAGTAATATTAATAACATTGATTTCAATTAACTTTCTTTATATTATAAAATCAAGAAAATTAAATGTTTTTGTAAAATTGAAATGACTAGTAATTGTACAACATTATGCTAGATAAATATTTTTTAATTGTCTTAAAAACACGTAGAACTTTACAACAACTTTCAAATTATAAAGCAACAAACGCAGAGAGAACCCTATTTTATTGGTAAAATTTTTATTTTTGAAAACGATACTTATTATTAACGCCGTCAACCTTTATTTCTATTTGTAGGAATGATAATTTTTGAATTTTGCATAGTCCTACAATTCAATAACTACACTGATAAAAATGATAGTAGTTTTACATAATATATACTGTAAATATTACAGTACATATCATGTAAAATATTATTTACAGTATTTCGACTGTAATGAATTAAAAGAATGTATAATTACAGTACAGGAGGCATGTTTCGCTTTTACAATGTACTTTTACAGTATATATTATGTAAAGCCAAGAGTACACGATGTAGCAAAGGAAGCGAGTCTGCGCAAACCGCTTTAATACCGCGAAACCATCGCGAAACTAACACACATAACCTAAAATTGCTGTGTGTGCCGCATGTAAACTACAGTGTCTGTAAATTTTTGTTAAAATTGCTTGTAAGTATGCAAAATACTGTTGGTAATAATAATAATAATAATGTTTAGTTGTAAGCTTTGTAATTTTCGATGTTGTACTATGCGAAAATACGAAATTCACCAATACTTACATCGTAATTGGAAAGGGGCTGAATTTTACTGTGTGTATGCTAATTGCAATATCGTTTTTAAAACATATGTTGGATTTAAACAACACATATACAGATTACACCTCAATAAAAAGAAATGTACATTATTTGTCTGTACTTTAGCAAATTGCCAACGTAGCATCAATTCTAAAAAATTGTTTATGGCTCATATTTGTAAACATATAAGAAACGGAATACCGATGAAATGTCCTTTAGATAACTGTAAAACTAATACAGTGTTCCAAAATATTAACAGCTTAAGATCACACGTTAATAGAAAACATTTTGACGATACAGTAAGTAATATTGATGGAAGTACTGATAATGGCGTAATAAGTAATATTGACTTCACGACATCAAACAACGACGATATGAATCCTTTCGAGTTTGCTAATAACACATTTATATCAGTAAAAGAAAAACATGAAAATGCTGAAAAGATCGAAAAGTTAAGTTTAAAATTGTTTTCTACTATGTACTTAACGTTACAGTCAAAATATTTTGTTTCCGATAATTCGCTTAAAACTATTATTGAAGGGTTCTCGGATTTGGAAAATTTGAACAAAGAGTATATTTTATTACAGTTGGCCAACAGTCATGTAGACGTTTCAAAATTAAATAATGAATACAAAAGTTTATTTCAAAACTCGCACAATTCAGAAACAGGAGTTCTACGTTCAACCTATTTGCGAAAAAAATATTATAAAGAAAATGTTAGTTTTATTGAGCCTGTAAAAGTTAGCGTGGGTAACATTGGAAACAAAAATAGTTTTTTTTATTATGTGCCTGTGTTAAAAACCTTGAAACTACTTCTTCAGGATAAAAATATTGTTCAACAATATTTTTCTCCGTTTACGTCAGTTGAAGGTGTATATGAAAATTTTTTTGACGGCTCTTGTTATAAAAGCAACCCATTTTTTCACAATAATATGAATGCACTTAGTATAATTTTATACCAAGATGCATTTGAAATTTGCAATCCGTTGGGTTCGTGTAGACTAAAACATAAATTAGTAGGCATCTACATGACTCTTGCCAATGTTTTACCTTGGAATAGGACGCGGGTCGAACAAATTTATTTAGTAGCACTATGTTACGAAAAGCAAATAAAACATTTCGGATTTTCAGCTATTCTTAAAATTTTAATAAGAGACCTAAAAAAGCTTGAAGTAGAAGGAATAAGAGTTGATAATACTTTAATTGCAAAAGGAACGGTTGCTGTAGTCGTGGGAGATAATTTAGGCAGTCATCAAATCGGAGGATTCACAGAAACTTTTAAAATAAATTCATATTTTTGTCGTTATTGTGAAATAAACAATTTTACTAATGCACACTCCTACTCACAACTAAGAACTAAAAAATCGTATGATCAAGATGTGAATATAGCGGTAATGGTACAAAATCCCTACAAAGGTACTAAATTTAAATCACCACTGAACGAGCTACAATATTTTCATGTTTGTTCTCCGGGATTACCACCCTGCATAGCACACGACTTGTTTGAAGGTATTGTTCCTCACGATTTAATGTTGTGCATAAATTATTTTGTCAAAAAAAAAATAGTAACGTACGAATATTTAAATTTATTATTTAGCAATTTTTCATTGCCTAATGAAAAAAAGCACAAAATTGCAAAGATAAAGAAGGGAGAAAAGCTAATTGGAACAGCATCAGACATATTATACATTTTAAATGTTTTTCCTTTCGTGTTATACAAAAAACTAGATTGCCTTGAAGGCTGTGAAATTTGGGAAATGGTTTTATGTCTTAGAAAAATGGTTAACATTTTAATGGCATTTAAGTTATCTATTGATCAAATAGCAGTTTTAAAATGTTTATTGTACGAATACGTAGAAATTAGGCAAAATCTTTTTCCAAATGTTAACTTGAGACCAAAACATCATTACATTTTACATTATCCATACTTAATTCAAACGTTTGGCCCGTTAAGACATTTGTGGACATTAAGATTCGAAAGTAAACATAGATTTTTTAAAAATCACATGCGCCATTCACCGAATTATAAAAATGTATTACAGTCATTAACTACAAAACATCAGTTTTTACAAGCCTTAAATACCGAATACGGTAGTCTTTATTGTAACAAGGTAAAATCTGATTGTTTAGATCTGTTTATTATTAATAATTATTCCCAGGAATTTTTGAAGTTACTTACACGTAAGTATGATTTATCAAACTACAATTTTGTTGCAGAAGAAGTAACGCATAGAGGAATATCCTACAAAAAAGATATGATTATTTGTTATGAAAAAGATTCATATGGTTATTACAATTTATGCAAAATTAAATATATTCTTGTTGGAAAAGAACTGACAGATGTTTATTTTGTTGGAAAAAGGGTTAAAGTAACGTATAATGGGTGTACTGGTTTGTACGACGAAGTTTTTTACTTTGATAAAATTGATCAAAATGATTTTGATGTCTGTGTAGCATTCGAAGAAATAATATGTACTGAACCAATTTTGTTTAAGAAAATTGAGTTGACTAATGTGTTTTATTTTAAATCAGCCCCTTTCGAAAAACTGTAAAGAAAGAAAAACTTTGCTGTTTGGTTTTCTTTCGATAGATTTAGGGTCAACTCACACCGGCGCGATCTTGACGCGGCCGCGGTCACGATAATTAGTGACCTGGTTACGTAAGTAAGTAACATGGTTACCATTGATACCAATCATAGTGATCGCGCCCGCGGCCGCGGCCGCGTCGAGATCGCGCCGGTGTGTGTGGACCTTTTAATTCTTTAAAATAACATTTTGTGGTATGATGTACATACAAAGTCATATTACTCCTAGAAATGTTGGTGTTTAAATTTAAACCTTTTTAAGAGAATATCATGAAAGCCATATCAGCACTGTATAGTTTATTTTAAAATATTACCAACAGGATTTTTCATTACTGTATAATTACTACTGTCATAGATTATTTTTTATAAATATATGTGTTTGTAAATTGTAAACGCACAGCAATTTAAGAAAATGAAAACATTGTATACAGTGTGGTCCGCAAGGAGGGACAAAAAAACTTTTATTTTAATTGATGCTGAAAAAGAACAGCCGTATGAAAGCTTAATACAAAAAGGTAAAAATTAAGAAATATTTACTAATGTGCATTATTAAGAATAAGTTATTGTTTTTAAGCATCGATGAAGTTGGAAATCAACGGAACGAATCTGGTATTAGAATCAAACGGGACCCCTGTTGAAGAAGACATAGTAGAATATGTAAAATCAGAAGTATTTATTTTATTAGAAAAAGATGAAAAATGGGTGTCGTCTTTAGAAATTTTATCTAACATTTCACTCTCGACAACAAATTCGTCAAATGAAATAGAACATCAGAACGTTGTATTGGAAATTCAAGAAGACTATCAAAATGTAGATGTTGCATACAGTGTGGACTGCAACACTGAATTTTTGTGGACAAACTTTCAAATACCATGGGAAAAACTAAATATAAAACAAATTGATGAGTTAGAAAGAGGTATTAAAAATAAAGTGACTATAACATTTCTTACACAAATAACAGTAAATGATATGAGATCAACAAAAAAAATTATTCCAACGAAGGCATTTAAGTATGTGGCCAAAAAAATTATTGATAAATACCCCAAAGTATTCAGAGACGTTGATCATGATGGAATAGTGCTTGGAGATGGCACCCATTCTCTTGTAAACAAATTGCAAGATCGAAATAATTATTTAAATCGTCCCAATCGGAGACGACCCAACTCTAACAACCCATGTCCAGTTCGATCGAAAAAACAATTTGTGAGTGCTAGAGCCGGCTGTTTGAACTGGAATCCCGATTTTACTGATTCTACTACTACTAACGAAGATGCGAAACTTATCAAAAGTACAGACCCAAATTTTATTGATGTCTTGGAAAATACATACTGTAATATAAGGAAATATTTGAACGTAGAAGAAAACCTACCTACAGTTCAAAAAATTAAAGAAGATTGGCCTATTCTTTTTTCAAAAAATGCTATATTTTGGCATTTTAGTAAATTAACGAATTCTGACATTAATTTGTTAGACAATTTCTCAGAAACAGCCGAAAACATAATAAAATTTACAAACCAAAAATTGAAACTCGAGGTCAATAAAGATGTTTCATGTATAGAAATAAATTGTTTAAAACAATTGGGTTTTTATTTTAAGGAAACTTTTGAGGACTTCTTCTTGAATTTCAAGGTAACAGCATTTAAAAGTAATTCATTCTTTATTTTAATCACGAATATTTGCAGGATGTTTCTGAAATTAATGTGGATAATATTCAGCTATCTCCTACCATAATACAAATTGGTAAGCAGTTTTCATGTGTTTTTTGCATAATGATTTTAAAATAATCAATTTAATTCAGTTTGTATATATATTTTGCATTGTCAGTGCTTTTTACTTTACTCATTGGCAAATTTACTTAAATAAAAACAAAATTGTCTATAATACTAAAACTGAAATCACTTTTAGATTCAATTTTTTATGTGTATATTGAGCGGATGGATATTGATCCCGAAGGCTACAAAACTTTTAAAGAAGCTTTGAAGGTGGCGTTTTCCTTTTTCTTTATTTTGAACATAAAATACCCAAAAACATTTGAGGCAACATTGGAATTACTTCAAAGAATGTTTCTGAAAATTCATCCTGATACCGGATCAAAATCGAAGAATGGCTCAGCAATAAAAAAAAGGATTTTTAATTTTATGAACAAATTTAAAAACAATGTATAGTTTCTGCGTCAGAGTTTTGTGTATTTTTTTGGTGTAACTTTTTTATGAACAATAATTAGTATCTTAGTTTTTATTGTAAGTATATATTTATATTTTAGTGTATTATATTTATGCGTACTTTATTAATGTGTTTTTTACGGATGTGTACTTTATTTGTGTTCATTTTATTTATGTTTACTTTATTTATGTGTATGTATATATATATATATACCAGGTGTAACTGAAATCAAGCTCACCCCATTTGTATTCTTTAGTTTTGGTTTTAAGACATATGATATGTACAAATATTCAGATTATTTGAACAAATGCGCCCTATTACTTCACTTCCGGTTTCGCCGGAACTTGGTTATTTTGAATGGAACATCCTGTATATTTTTTTATTTTGTGAAGACGAAGCAGTTTTGAATACAGCACATTTTTTATTAATTTTTATAACTCCAAATAATTTTTTGGCAAAAATAATTTGTTTTAAGTGTGCCGTGACCTGTTTATGTATATCCTATTTTATTGTATCAGCAAGTGCCCGAAAAGTATTTTTGGAAATTTTCATTAATAGTAATGTTACTTAAACAGCTTTAAAGGTTGCGCAATCAGTTTTTTTTTTGACAATTTTTTTATGGAACGATGGTGGCTCATGCGGTTATTTAAATAGAGCATGTTACCAAGATATTGTTATTACTGAATTCGTCCAAAAATGCTTTATTAAAATAACCCCATAAGCCACTACTGTTCCATTAAAAAAAATGGACTGTCAAAAAACTGATTTCGCAGCCTTTAAAGCTGATTAAAATAAGCTAAATGTTTATTCAAATTTGCAAAAACCTTTTTCCGACATTTGTTAAAACAATAAAATACATTGTATGCAGGTCAATAAAAAAATAAAAAATTAGCCTAAAAAATATTGGAGGTTGTAAATACTATCTAATATAATGCAGTTCTATTCAAAATTGCATCCTTTTTTCAAAAAATGTTAAAATATACAGTGTGTTCCATTTTCAATAAAAATTGTGGTCATTTCCGGCAAAACCGGAAGTGAAACAATGGTGTACACATGTTCAATTAATCTGTTTTTTTGCACATATATGTCTAAAATTTCATTTGTCTTAAATGAAAACAAGAAAAAAGAGAAGGTGAGCCTGATTTCAGTTACACCCTGTATATATTATACATTTTGTATTTCAATACAGCATTAAATAATTTTAGCAGTATACATTTTTTTTTCTCCCTGAATGCAATCAAGAATTACATTTAATTATTCCTATGTAATTTTACTATGTAAGCGGCGAGAACAGTTCAAATAAGGGAAATTTACATAGTAAAAATACTGTGTTACGCGATATTACTATGTGATTTTACTATGTAAGCGGCGAAAACAGTACAAATAAGGGAAATTTACATAGTAAAAGTACATACTGTTGCGCGATAATACTATGTAATTTTACATAATATATTGTGTAAATTAAAATTTACACGACGTTATGTAATTTTACAGCACTTTACGTTGGTCATATGAGCGCCAACGTAAAGTACTGTAATTTTACACAACTATTTTTATCAGTGTACTGCTATTATGCCATGGTTAAGTTTTTGGTATAGATAGTACGGACAGACGAACAGTTATTTTTGAACATGTACAATTTTCCCTCCAACTGGTTATTGTATACCTGTGATAAATAAGGTCCGTTATGGCCCGTTATTTTGAAAAATATTAAATATTTTCATGCATTCGTTGTTCTGTACTTGAGACAAACAACAGGTTAATTATTTTCATACCAGCTTTTGCGTGCAGTGAATTTTCCTATTTGACACGAAAATGTCTGGTCGAAAAGTGTTTAATGCTCAAGCTCGCGAGTTGTTGTTTAATGTGTGGACTTACTTTGTGTCTAAAAAATGTAGTGCCGATACGTTAACTGATGTGAAAAACCGTGTTTCCGACGCTACCCAAGTGTCTATCAGAACTTTGGAAAGAATTGTGGCAGAACGCTCAAAAAATCAAGATCCAACGTTTTCCACTCCATGCAAAAAACGCAAAACAACATGCCCCATAACCATAACAGATTTGCCTGATTATATTAAAAATTATATCCGTGCTGTAATTCATTCGTTTCACCGCACAGAAGGTTCTCGTGTCACTTTAGAGAGTTTACGGCAAAAACTTATAAAAGACCTAGATTGGCACGGATCTAAAGGTTCTTTGCGTAGGGTTATAAAAAAAATGGGATTTAAATGGCTAAATACTCAAAATAATCGCAAGGTTTTAATAGAGTCTATGAGTATAAGATCACTAAGAATAGAGTAGGGTAAAACCCCCAAACGTTGGCACTTCACCAATGATTGGCACTTCCTTTATATTTTCTTCTATATATAAAAAAGTAAGTTAATTCAGCTGTTAGGAATATTTTTTATGAAATCTGACAACATCGAAGTGCATCCTCGAACCATTACGCATGCCGTTGTTTCAAAGATGGCTGAATTATGCGGTTAAATGTGTGACGTCTTCTTCATAAAAGTAAGTTTTTATCAATTTTCATAGTAGTAGGCTACAGAAACAAGTTGGGTTACTGGCTAGTTTTGTAGTAGTACTATTTGCAAGGTTTTAGTAATAGTATTTTATGATTTTCTGTTAATAATTCTTGTACAAAACATAAGATTGGTTAACTTTTTAATTAAAAAAGAGCGGTGCCAACATTTGGTATAGCAATATAGGCTCCCGCTAAATATTGGCACCCGGTGCCAACATTTGGGTAAGATAATTTTTGAATTTCGCCAAACATTGGCACATCTATCAAAGTTAGGAATAGGCTCCAGGGTGATGTGTTTTTTTTCCAAATGCCCAAGATTAAGAAAGATAAAAAATATGTTTAGAAATATTCTGAACAGATTCTTCAAAGTGCTCTGAATGAAGTCAAGTCTAGCATACCTAAGAAAACAGTTTCAAAAAAATACGGAATACCAAGGTCAACTCTCCAGTTTAGGTTGGGGCCAAAGTTCACAAAACCCGAATTCGGAAGGCATACTTATCTCACGAAAGAAGAGAAAAATACACTTGTTGAGTATATCCTGGAAAGTCATGAGAAAGGCTTTCCACGAAGAAAAATCGACATTCAGTGTTCAGTCAAGGCTTTCTTAGATGCAAACCAAAGGCCAAACCCATTTAACAACAACATACTAGGAAATCATTGGTATAACATAACTAAAAACGGATACAGCAGAATATCTCTTGCACCCTAAAACACCCGAAAGAAAAGGAACATACCAGTCTAGAAGATCTTCTTATGTCGTCACCTCTATACAATATAAAAAAGAAATGGAAGTAAAAGAAAAGGCCAAAGAAAGAAGAGAAGAAGAGAACAGACAAAAGAAATTGATCAAAGAAGACGCTAAGAAAAACATAATTTCAGCGAAAAAAAAACTCAACTACAACGAAGAAAAACTCAACTCTAGTCATGAAAAACCAGAAGAACAGAAACACTTTTGCAGATAAAAATGTTAAAATTGGAACTGATGCTAAAGAAAGTCCTGAAAGTCAATCTCTGAAGATTGCACTTAACCCTTTCAATACGGTATTTGAAGAATAAGGTTTTCAAATATTTTCGGTAATATTTTGGCTTAATAAAGTATAAAAAGAAGCTTTATTGGAAAAACATTTTTTTTTCAAACAGATTCTCTTGGAGAAGGTGGTACATATATGTACCACTAGGGTTATATGTGGTTATAGTGTGGTATATATAAGTACCACCAGTGTCTAACAAAACCAAATTCTCTTGTGTTGTGTAAAATACTTCAGGGGGCGCACTTGCAGCGTAAACTGTACAATTTGACACTAGGTAGACCTATAAAACTGACTGGTACATATCAGAACCATTCACAATGATAAATTACAGTTCTAGTATTTTACAAACTTTCGGTGGTACATATATATACCAGCAGTATGGAAAGGGTTAAAAGTTCTAATAAAATTTTCAACAAGATAAATCGCGAAGTAAATCCAGGAGATTCATGTAGACGCGAATCTGAATCTGAGAAGAAAGAAAAAGAGCGTCACATAAGAAATCTATTTGAGGATAGTGATTCAGATGAGGACTCAGATATTTCCTTGACAAGTAGCGTGCATTATTCACCACCAAAAAACAATATTGTCATACGTAGAGGCCTTTGTTTCATTTGTACCCAGAATATCTACTTGACAAATGTGGGGATCGGATGTCAAAAATGTCGTAGAACCTATCATGTTCAATGCCTAAAGTAACGCCAAAACTTCAAGGAAAACTTTATATGTCAAACATGCGCATCACGTGGCTCATTATTGGGCCTTTAATACTGCAGTATTATATATTTTTGTTCCTCGGTTAATAAGTATTATTTTATGAAGAATTTTTTTAATTTTTATATATTTTTATAATCTAGATTTTTCAACAATAAACATTATTTTGAAAGTTATAATTTATTCTATTATACTATGTATCTAAGGTAACCATAAAAACTATATTTTAACTAAAACTACCCTCCCAACCAACCATACCACCCTACATCCCAATGGTTCTAACGAACAGTAAGGGGTGCCAATTACTGGAATAATTCAAGTGCCAATCATCGGTATTAATGTGCCAATGACTAGAAAATCGGACCAATTTTATAAATTTGAGGAAAAAGGAACATAATTGATCTTAAAAAGAAAAAAATGCAACTGTAAAAGTAAGAACTAACTTTGCGGAATGTAATAAAAATTCATTTTAGGGCTTTTACATGATAAATTGTTAAATAAACGGTTTTATTTGTCTTTATAGCCTTAAAGTGCCAATGGTTGGGGGTTTTACCCTATTTGGAAAAAATTAAATATTTTAGAAACCAGCAATGTGTCAAGTATATTTTATCTTTAAATTTTTTGTAAAACGTTTATAATAATGTATACCCGCCTATGGTTTGGGAGTCTGTGGACCATATTGTGGCGTCTGCTGCGCGAACTTACCCCCGCTCTTCGCCTTTAAACTTGGATCTGGCAATAGCTTGGTTATTGGTAAAGTTTAAAAAAATTTGTAATCACTATTGTAATGTACAGTTCCATAGGAAGTTGTTTTGGCGGTGTAAATTTGTTAAAGGTTAAAACTATTTTTGAGTCATGTATATGTCAATATTTCCGAAAATACATAAACTACTTAAAAATAGTTAACTTTAGACACAAAAAGTTTTGTTCATTTTTGAAAGAAAAAATGATTTTAAATTTAAAAATCTAATATATTTATATAGTGTACAATTTAAAGAGCAAACCAGTCCGCAAAAACAAAACACTTAGTGCAGTTGCAAATAATTTAAGTACTTAACTAAAGAATCGATTTTCAACTTGTGGACGCTCCCCTTGGGATATGGGGGGGGCAAAATAGCTCTGGTAGCTATACATTGTCCCCCCAATCTCACCTAGTATTGGATTCTTAAGGTGTTTACCCTTGCGATGTGCACATTTCGATGAACCCAATAGACACAAATGTCATTTACTGTTAGGCCAGTCGTAAAAGCGTTTCTGCAGCGATTAATACATTAATTAGTCCATAGTTGACGCATGTGCATAACGCAGTTCATGTATCAGTACATGGATTAGTAAATTTGGGTCTGCTGGAACAAACCTTTTATTTAGGATTTCCAACATTCGAGATATCCTAGAGTGGTAGTCACTGACTTTTGCTTTTCTTTTCCAAGAAGCGTACGCTTAAGTAGCACATTAATAATTTTATATTTAACACTATGACTAGCTCTTGATACGTCGCTGGATAAAAACGCTACAATCCTTAGTTGTTTATTTTTAAGCAAGAACGTATGAAATACAACAACTACATCAGTTGAATCTTTGCAGTTAAAATGCCATTAAAGCCACTCTTAAGTGTGTAAAGTTAATGTGTTTATTTTTGTGCTGCATAAAAGTACATAGGTACTCCAATATTTACATTGACCATCAAGTGAAGGACAACATTCCTTTGTTTGCAATGCTGCGACCTCTATTATTATCAAACTTTTATATACGGATTTTCAATTTTTCGTAAAAAAAATACCAACAAAGAAATTAAATTTTAATAACCAGTTCATGAATAACAAAAGATGAATTGGTATAAATATTTCCATATTTAATAATAATGGAAATATATATTTCGTGTTCAAATGATTCATTTTTTAATCTGATTAACGTTAAATATTCCCTATTATACTGTTGTGTATATACCCGTATTATGTCGCACTTGTTATTCCCCTGCGCAATATCATTAACCTTCGAGCGGGCGCGACTAAAATTATAATATCACCAGGCGCGCAGGATATTTTTTATCTCGTGCGCTATTTGTATGTATTTTGCTGATTTAATATATTTTGACGGTTCCGAGGGCCATATTTTTGTTTACTATTTATTGTTGAATAGTTGTGGCATACCTAGGTCATAAGGGCATTCACTTTTTTATGTAATTTTATATTCTTTTTGTCACAGATAGACAGAGTCAGGCTGGACTTTTATATATATTTATTATTATTATTATTATTATTATTATTATATATAGCAAAAACATTGTTTTAGGAATACCTTTGGGTTAGACGGCACCGGGAACTCTCAAAAAAAAGTTATCGCCAAAAATCTTAAAAAGGTATAAATTTTATCACTGCGCGCCTGGTCGAAGGTTAAATCTAAAGTCTGTTTTATACTACACTATTTTTTCGTTTAAGAAAATCGTATACGATTTTCTAGTACGGTGTCAATCAGTAATTAAAAATCTTGAACAAAAAATTCGTACGAAATTATTACCGTCCCTATATGCGTCCAATTTTAGCATGCGCGCATGCGTATTCTACTGTTATTTTATCTGACCGCATGTCATTTGTGGGTTAGGTTAACTGAAACAATCAAACGATGTTAAATACTACTTATTACCGTTAATCCCTCACAATTTATTTTGTAGGAATAAATATGTAGTATGGGACAAGCGTTAAATATACGTTAAATTTGAAAATGATTCGCTTTCTGTTGTGATCAAATTGAACATTTGACATGGTTACTCAAGGTACCAACAAAATGTGATAAAAGTTACTAAAAAGTAACCAAAATATATTGGGGTTTTCGTACCAAAATATAATGCAATGTAAAAGGTCTATATTTTCCATGCTAAATTCTTGAACGAAATTTTTGTATCAAAAATCTTATACGATTTTCTTAAACGAAAAAATAGTATAGTATAAAACAGTCTTAAAAAATATATAGTGACAGATATAATTGAGTTAAATACAAGGTCGACTGTGATTTTTTTATTAATAGGCTCACCTTTATTATGTCCTTATGGAGGCGATCTTGTTACAAAGTCGATGGAATTAGAATGTAAAGTAAGTAAGTTTAGTTACAACTTCTTTATAACCAGAACCATCTCTGTAATAATAAGGGTTGATTCTTTTTCAAAAATTCAGGAACATATCCTGTTCGGCTCAATTTAAAATATCTCTAACCTGATATAAATCAAAGAACTTTTTTCTACATTTAGTGATAAAGAAGCACAACAAAATTACGGCCAGCCTTAGTAGAAATGGATCGTACGAAGCCAGACTTTATTCTTCTACAGACACATTTTTTTCATGTTTTCCAGACTTATTAAGATTCTAATAAAATGAAAAAAAGCAGTCCATGCGTTTTGTTAAATATACGGGTACGCAATTTTCAGCTCAAAGAACTATTCACTTAAAAGTTAAAAAGTACTCAAGATCTGTGAATCTTTAAAAAAATTAAAGATATAAAAATTATTTTCAATACATAAAATATTAAATTTGTAGTAATGCTGAACATTAATTATCACAATATATTTTTTTGGATGTAAGCACGCTTCAATCCCAGCTTTCGAGTGCTACCTTAAAGAAAAAACAAACATTTTCTTACTATTTTTTCGCAAAGTTATTGCTATTTGTATAAATATTCATTACGAGCATGTAAGCCTCACCTATTGGATATGTCTAGAAACTGGTTCCTCGAATTACTATAATGTCTTGAGTTTCAACATATGGATGGCAGTACATACTAATTTTAATGTATGTAAAATTAAACAAGTACAAATTACATTTTTTTTTTTATTAATACAAAATTTTGAACTTACTTTAAAATATTTAAAAAAAATACGTTAGTTACAGGATGTTTAACTATCTTTCCTAATGTTTTTGGATATAGAAAGCCGTAGAAGCGAAAAAGGATAAAAATGTATCGCTTTTTGAGCTGATTAAAAATCAGTTTGCAAATATCAGATAAACTCAAATAATAATTAAAAAAACTTTTTGTTTTCCTAGTATATCTGTCTTTTTTTTAACAGTTATACAAGACCAAAAATCGAAAGGTAGCATTTGTTTTTGGTGATCTATAAAAATATATTTTAGGCTAAATTGAACTGTTATTTTTTAAAAATTTTTAGTTCTTAGCAACTTTTGTGTTGATATATTATGTTTCACATTCATTAGTGAAAATTTGCATAGTTTAAAACTTTAAAATAACCAAACATTTAGTTGCAAGTACAACTTACGATATTTTAGCGTGTGTTTATAATGATGACTTATTCAAAAATTTTAATGCATTTTTGCGTTTAACTATTTAGTTATTTTATTAAATAAAAATAGCAAATAACTTTAATTTTATAATTTTCAAGAAGTAGTTCCTGGATTTAAAAAGGGTTCAAGCAATTCTCAAACATCAAATAAATAATCAACATTAAAAACTGTAGTATTTATATCCTATTCAACTTTTTTTACGAATTAGGTACATAAATTCAAGTTTTATTTACTTTTCATTGCTTAGAGAAATTTGTTTTTAAAATTTGTAATTTTTTAGTATTTTGCATTATCCTCAAAAAGTTGGTAAAATTAATAAATTTTGAAAATGTATTAAATATCTTTCATAATTTTTGCCTACTTTAATAAAACAGATATTGGTGTTATTCACAGAAATGTACCTACTTAAAGTGGTAGATTTTGTCACCTTACTAACATTTTTGATATTGATAATACAAATTTTATATTTTTTGCGTTTAAACACGGATTATGTTAAGGTAAATACCAAACTGTAATTGAAGCACGTCAATCGCATTTATCAGGTATCGTAATAAAAACTTGTGACCATAATACATCATTATTCATACTCACAATAACTATAATTATCGCCAGTTTTATTCAAAATAAAAACATGACATTCTTGATTATTGCTCAATCCATTGACCTGGAAAATCCCAAAATCCGGATAAAATAATGACTATTGTTAAATTCTCATCTTCAAACTTCAGACCAATAATCCCTCCAAGTTCAATAACATGAAATTAACGAAAATATTAAAAGTCATAAGAACTGAAAAAAAATGAGCTTGTGAAATTTTGTGCATTTGTGTATTTGAACTTTACCAAGTTCAAAAAGCAACATAAAATATAAATAATATTTAATATAGGTACATATTGCCGTAGAAGAATTTCTTCTCTAGAAAAACTAGACCAGTTTTTAGACCCTCATCTCTTCTTCCTTATTTAAGACAATAACTGATGAAGAGGCAAACTGATTAAGTTTTTCTGGCATAATAAATATTTTCATAGATAATCAGATTAGTATTTTTTTATTGAAATTAAGCCATGTTAGATTTGGAATTAATAATTAAACAATTTAAAGACATGAATAAGGTTTTCTAATTCAAAAGTTTGGGAAAACTTTTTTAATTTTGTTTATATTTTCTACTTTAAATCTTTAAATTTTAATTCAAAATTACCCAGTGGTGTACATAATTGTTTTCCCGAAGTTTTTCAAGAAAAGTTGGTATTTTAGAAACACGTGTCTATAAATATATTTGCTAAGGATACCTTTTACAATTCTACACACTATCTAAATATTATTTTATGTGTTTATTTTAATTACCGGAATGTAATTAGATTATAAATAATAATTATTGGCCACGTGTTAATTTAAAACGATGCCTTTAATTTTAAAACATATAACCACTCTATAGTTTGTGAACTAATGGTGCTATTTGCGCCTAAATTAATTAGTATAGGCAGTTTAATTACCATGATTTCATAATTTATGCAACCAACTACGCTATAGGCTCATAAACACTATTTTAAATCTAAAATTATGCTTTAATGTTTATCAACAAACTTTGTTTAACTAAAATTTAAATGAACAGAAAAAAAATGCGTCAAATATTGTTTACAAGTAAACATAACTGGAGAAATATGATAACAAATTATTTGTTTTATTTCTAATTTAATAAAAATGACAACATTGAGATAAGGGATTGAATTTCCCGTGACGAAATTTTACCTTGATTGAAATATCTAGTTGTTGCATGTTGCTGGAAAAACAATTTTAAGCAAAATTGACGTAGATATTCTTAGGTCCTGCAAATATCTTTTTTTTAAGTAGGCGCACCAACAATTAAAAATGTTTAACAGATGTTAAAAGATAATTAACTCCAAAACTAATACTTCTAATTTATTAATAGTTAAATCTCGTTAAAGACCGCCTAAGCGAGGTGTGATAAGGTGGACCCCAAATTAAGTAACAATTAAAATGCCTCGAGAATACTTGTCATTCTATGCCTCTATGATTTGTAAACTAAGCAAAGAAAATAACTGAAAAAGAGATTAAAAAAGCGTGCATCTTTCCCCATCCGTCTTTCAATAGAAGTGATTTTTAATTATCTTGGGGTTTGAGGAATCACAACCTTAGCAATTACTGGTTAAAAATTATATAAATTATAAGTCCATGGATATAGAGACTTTGTGGATATTTTGGCGATTATAGTATATTACATACCAAGCGGGGAAGTGGATCATTACAGCCAAGTTTTTGGTTAGATGCATGTAGGGTACCATAGAGAGGTACCTTAGATGTACGAGGGCGCAGAGCCGAGGGCAGCTATAAGCACGAGGCTGAAATGATCCTTCCGTGAGATATGTGTACTGTATACTATTTTACTCACAATCGTTTAGCAACTCTAGATAAGTTTTAAACAATATTAATTTTTATCATAATTTGATAAATTATTTCAACAAAAACGTTTGTGAGACCGTTGCTAGGGAATATAACAAGTGTGTTACCGTTACTAGGAAATACAACAAGTTTTTTGATTCTTATAGATAGAGATAGACAATAATTATTATTTTGTTACTTATACGGCATTTTTAATAATTGTCTTTGTATTTTTACCACGGTCTACTACACAGGTTAGGAAGCCTGTCAAAAAATCTGGAACTTTTAGACATAAATTTTCGCTAGATGGCAATAAGTCCAAGAACCATTTGCCATAAAAATCCGTTAGATGACGATTAAGTTTAAGAACCTATTTTGAACAAACCTGACTTAAAAATTCGGTTAAAACATTTTTATATACATCATCTGCTTGATTAAATTCGAATTTTTTAAGCGAACGCTTATAAATCTCGCTGATTATGTCAAAATCTTGTGCACGAACCGGTTCTTAGACGTATCGCCATCTAGCGATCATTTATGGCGAACGGTTCTTAGACTTATCGCCATCTGTGGGATAATTTACGGAACCAGTTACCGACCTCAGTCGGTTTTTCATGGGAGTTTCCCAACCTGTGTAGTAGACCGTGATTTTAACAAATATGTTCGACAGTGTAATTCATTATACTCCACCAGAACTGCGAGAAGCTGCAGAAAAAGCTACTGAAGGCATGATTCCAGAAAAAATCAGGGCGAGATACGAAAACACTTACGAGGTATACAGTAAATAGTGCGTGACTAAAGATGTGCAGCATACCTCAGAAACGTTACTCCTTGCGTATTTTTCTGAATTAGCTAAAGGAAATAAGGCCTCCCCATTATGGTCAAGATATTCGATGTTGCGGGCAGTATTAAATATTAGGCATAATGTTGATATCAGTAATTATGTTTTAATGCAGTTTGATTTACCAAAATGACAGTAACAATTGCTGGTAAGGAAATGACACATGCTAGCCTGAAAAGATTTTTCCCAGCTAGCCGGTAAGTAAAATAAACAATGAGTCGTTTCCCGACTGTTTTAACGGGTACAAATAATGTATATGTTACGGTCAATTCGATTATTCAGGGCTGTTACCATATTGCTTGGTCATAATAAATAATGACCGATAAAATCAGGCAATTTAATAATTTTGTATTTGCCTACGACATTGCCCTGTCATTATAGATACTGCTATTATTTCTCGGGTCACTTTAATTAAAAAATAAATAGAAACTCTAGGATTTCATTTGTTTGTGTGTATATTGTGTCGTAGGTATAATGTGAAATCCGGCTTTTTACAAAACGCCTAGGCATTTTATAAAAAGCCGGCAAAAGGAGCAAATTATGACTTTTTCTTAAACCCATACATTTTTTTGTTCATACAAAAAAAAGCTTTAACCAACCTTTAACCTGACCCTCATTCATTTGGTCAGTAGTAGAGGGTTAGGTTAAAGGTTTGTTAAAGATTTTTTGAAAATAAATAATAAAAATGAAGGTAATAGGTTTGTTTTTCTTAAAAACAATTAGGCCGGCATTTTATTATTTGCCTAGTCAAAACACGAGAGGCTCGTTTTGCAGGATTTTTATAAAATGCCTAGGCGTTTTATAAAATGCCGGTATTCACGACATATGTATTTGCAAGTACATACCTAATATGTTTTTTTTAGTTAGGCGTAGGTACGTATATTTTATACTTATTTTATCACTACCAGTTTGTTTCTTTATTTGTTTGTTAGTTATTTAAAAATTTGTTTTAATATAATATCTTCTTATTTTTGTATGTAGAGAAATATGAATAAAAATTTTCTCAAATTGCCCACTCGATTTCCAGCATAATTCATAATACCCGGGCAATGTAATATTTTCTATATAATTTATTATTTTGTCACATCCCAATGGGCACTTTTTAAATTGCCCGGGCATCATAAATAATGCCCAATTACTTACATTGACCGTAACATATAGATTACTAACCGTTTGTGAATAAATATAATTTAATAAACATTGCATCTGACAGTTAAAGTCAAAGGGAGAATATTCTGTATTTCATTCCTGGCAGTCATTATTTCGTATTTTTTTAAACATATCTGTAAGGTCCCATTCGCAAGCTTTGCTGAGGGCTTTAACAGCCCTTATTTATGTTCTGGCTAAGAATGTTAAATGAGAATTATGCCCAATCGTTTTACGCACACAAAACAATAAGGTTTTCAAAGCAATTTAATAACGATCACTTTAATTTCTTACACAAAATATTACTTAATATCCATGTCATAAGTAATCAACATTACCTAAACAATATTTTAATTGTTTTCATGTACTAGCGCTAACGACGTCCATTAATAATCAATTCTCTTTAACACATTTGATAAAAACGGCATAACCGAACTACTTCAATATTTGTTTATCTTTTAATTATATTTTCAAAGAACTGCTTTCGGCTAATGATTAAACGACTACAAAGTGCGTTTATTTTATAAGACAATATTGTTGAAGGCTAAGACGATAAACTATGTATTTCGGATAAATCAATACTATGTGGAAATACAAGAAACTTCTAAAAACATAAAAATTTTGTTTTAGCTATTGTTTCTTAGCTGAATTATCTAACTACAGTTTAGTTGAGCATCTCGAAAATCGATTAATGAATAATAATGTTATACAGGGTGATTGATTGAAACGGGGACTTAAAAAGATATGAAGAATGAAAAAAGGTATTGATCTGAAATTTTGGTTTTGACCATAATGGCATCTGATCTGTTTATTGAAAATATTTTCAAGATGCGACACTTCCGAATATACCGGAAGTTGACGTCTACTTTCTTATTTCAAATACAATGGTATATTTTTTATTGCATTTTTAGATTAAACACGTTATTTTAAAGGGACTTTAAATAGCATTTCCTATACCTAAGTGCAGTCGTTTTTTAGATTTTTGGACTTTCCTGAATTTTTTTTTGATTTTCATTGTGATGCTTAATATTATCTACCGCCGTTATTTTTAAAGAAAAAACCCTCAAATATAGACTATGCATAGAAGAAACCTTGGTGTTCATCCTGGAATTTTTCCAATCGATGCATTACTTACAGGGTGTCCAAAATTTTATTTCCTTTTAATACAACTTCAGACCAGTAAAACTCCTTTTTTCAAATACAATGCCCACATTTTTTTAAAATTTTGTAAAGCAAAATTAAATTCTGCATCAATCTGTATTGAACACTACAGACAAACGCGATAAAAGTGGTTAACAGTTATTATTATTGGCTCTTGTTGTCATTTCCAAAGTCAACTATTTAAAAATTTTGCAATTTCTCTTAAATTTATCAGAAATTCTTAATAATTCGAAAATTATTGCAGAGAGGTATAGGAAACGCTAAAACAGATTGATGCATAATTTAATTTTGCTTTATAAAATGAAAAAAAAATCTGGGCATTGTATTTGAAATAAACGAGTTTTACTGGTCTGAAGTTGTATTAAAAGGAAATAAAATTTTGGACACCCTGTAAGTAATGCATCGATTGAAAAATTCCAGGATGAACTCCAAGGTTTCTTCTATGCATAGTCTAGATTTAAGGGTTTTCTCTTTAAAAATGGCGTCGGTAGATAATATTAAGCAACACAATGAAAATCAAAAAATTTTCAGAAAAGTCGAATAATCTAAAAAACGACTGCACTTAGGTATAGGGAATGCTATTAAAAGTCCATCCAATATAACGTGCTTAATCCAAAAATGCAATAAAAAATATACCCTTGTATTCAAAATAGGAAAGTAGACGTAAACTTCCGGTATATCCGGAAGTGTCGCCCTCTTAAAAATATTTTCATTAAACATATCAGATGCCATTATGGCCATAATCAAAATTTCAGATTAATACCCTTTTATATTCTTCATATCTTTTTAAGTCCCGGTCTCAATCAATCACCCTGTATACAGGGTGCACCACGACCCTGAGATTCTTCGATAGCTCCTTTATTAATGAAAATATCAAAAAATGTTTAATACAAATAGTGTGCGAACCTATTTTCTACATAACCTAAAATTATTTTCAAATATACAGGGTGTTTCGTTTGACCGGCACATATAAAAATTTAATTTTTTTAAATAGAACACCCTGTATATTTTTACATTTTTGGATTTCTCTTAAAATTTACTTTAAAAAATTTAAAAGGTTATATGGGTCTTAATACAACCGTTTTCGTAAAATTTACATTTTTGTGAAATTTTGAGCGATACAGCACTTTCAATTTTTTTTTACAATAAAGTTATTTAAAAAAGCGGTTAAATTTCGTTTAAAATTTATATTGACAATAGATTAATTAACACTTTGCGCTAGCTACATTTTAAAAATATTATACAGGGTGTTTTTTACGGTTGGTCAAACTTGTGAAACTTTAAACATCTATAAGTCATTTTTCTTTACGCAACAACCTGTATATTTTTACATTTTCTTGTAGAGAATTTGATTGTCTTTCGAAATTATTAAGCATGTCCTATACCTAAAGTTAATAGTTTTCGAGCTATCTCGATTTTTATTAGTATTACTAAGGCAATTAAAATATTTTAAAGTGGGCCATGGACGTAAGTCGTAATTTTTCAAAGAATTTTTAAACAAAAGAATAAAAAGAGCTCCAATTTTAATTTTAGTCCAATAATGTACCCCTTTTCCCCGAAATTTATCGTATAAATTGTTTAAAATTATATCCTTGTTCATGTTCTACGCACAGTCGTAGATGTTGTCTCAAAGACTCTAGCACTTTTGATAACATTTCGGGGGTTATACCATTAAAAGCAACACAGGAAGTAATGCAGTTGCCGAACACAGAATATCCTAATAGATGGATAGGACGAGGTAGACCAATCTCCTGGCCACCTAGGTCACCTGATCTTACCCCTATAGATTTATTTTTGTGGGGACCCATAAAACAGGTGTATCAAGACACCCCAACAACTGCTGAAGATGTGCAGAACAGGATTCGTGTTGCTTTTGATGGTATAACCCCCGAAATGTTATAAAGGGAGCTAGAGTCTTTCAGACAAGGTCTACGGCTGTGCGTAGAACAAGGACATAATCTTGAACAATTTATACGATAATTTTCGGTAAAATGGGGTACATTTTTAGCCTAAAATTAAAGTTGCAGCTCTTTTTATTCTTTTGTTTAAAAATTCTTTGAAAAATTACGACTTACGTCCATGGCCCACTTTAAAATATTTTAATTGCCTTAGTAATACTAATAAAAATCGAGATAGCTCGAAAAATATTAACTTTAGGTATAGGACATGCTTAATAATTTCGAAAGACAATTAAATTCTCTACAAGAAAATGTAAAAATATACAGGGTGTTGTGTTTAAGAAAAATGACTTATCGATGTTTAAAGTTTCACAAGTTTGACCAAGCGTAAAAAACACCCTGTATATTGTTTTTAAAATGTAGCTAGCGCAAAGTGTTAATTAATCTATTGTCAAACTAAATTTTAAACGAAATTTTACCGCTTTTTTAAATAACTGTAACGTAAAAAAAAAATGAAAGTGCTGTATCGCTCAACATTTTCACAAAAATGTAAATTTTACGAAAACGGTCGACTTAAGACCCATATAACCTTTAACATTTTTTAAAGTAAATTTTAAGAGGAATCCAAAAATGTAAAAATATACAGTGTTCTGTTTAAAAAAATTAAATTTTTATATGTGCCGGTCAAACGAAACACCCTGTATATTTGAAAATAATTTTAGGTTATGTAGAAAATAGGTTCGCACAATATTTGTATTAAACATTTTTTGATATTTTCATTAATAAAGGAGCTATCGAAGAATCTCAGGGTCGTGGTGCACCCTGTAGACAATATAAATGAGAAAAAATTTAAAGACTCTGATTTGAAAATATAGCATTCGAAATACCCTCGAATGAAAACTGAAACTGGTAAAGAACACTTAAATTAATTGTAATTATAATAACACGATTAATTCTAATTTAATTTTAGGCATTTAGTATACGTTAAGTAACTTCTTATGTATTCTGATCACAATCCCCACCAACAGTTGCTTGGTCTCTGCTAATGAAATGAATCCGAAGACGATGTGAGTCTGCGTTAACTTATTAGTTTAGCTAAACTAGATTTGTTTTCTTAAACGAGCCTAAGAAATAGCAACTCTCGATTTTCGCACACCTTTTAAAAATATAAAATTAAAATTAAAGCTTTCTGAAAAATATACCTAGGTGCTTTGAAATATCTAATGCTGTAAAGCAGACGATAAAAGAATTGTATTTTTGTATTTCATACAGTACAAGATCTTCCGATCTAGATACATAAAAATATTAAATTATGACGGGTTCACATTTTACTAAAGATACTTAGGAGAAGATGATAGATTTCGATGGGCAGTCCAATATACTAAAACTAATACCCAATCAGAACTGGTTGTCATACATAGATCACATAATTCTTTAAAATAATAATTTGAACGGCTAACTAAATCATACTGTAGAATTTTAAGTTGCAATAGCGGTTTTTTAAAATCCTAAAATAGATTATATATAAACCACATATGTTATTAATTTAATGAAAAGTATTGTCCAATCGGAAAATTTTTCATCAATTAATATTGATGTTGTTAAACAATTATTGTTGGAAGACTTTTAATATTTCCAAGAATATCGTGCGTTTAACACGATGAATAAGTTTGCCATTTCAATTCACATTGTTAGCCGCAAAGCACAACAACTGGAAAATAGCGGCACATTACTTACAACCGATTTACATTTTAAAAACCCATTTTATTAATAATTCCGATGACGAACGCTACAAATACGAATTTTTAAAGTTAACTGAAAAGTTAAAACTTCTCCGTCGTTAACGTTCTTTTGACCAAGAAAATATTTACAGATTTTCATTATTAATATTGATGAGGATATTTGTATGCAGCTCATTGTTTTATGGAAACATATTTATGTATTATATTTAAGATATAGGTATATGGATGTACCTAAATAACTAAGTATCTAAATATAGCTACAATTTTTTTTTTCTACTACCACTAATGTAAATGATTCTTAGCCTGCATGCATAGTGAGTCATAACGCACGGTAAGCAAAACGCACACTTGTCTAGAAACGTCAAAGTAGGCTTACGTCAAAATTTACGTATTACATGTGTATATTAGCCAAAAAATCGTTATAATCGTATGTTTTATGTGTTCGTAGAAAAAGTAAGCAACATAACTCAAGTTGAAAAGCAATTACCCACTCATGGAAACTTTTCCACTCGTGCGTAATATGCTTCTTACAACTCTTGTTATGTAATATATTATTATCTACGACTGCTATGATAAGAAGCTATAATGACATTCATTTGTGTTAGATAATGAAGCTTCTTACCGCACTAATTGTAAGTGGGATAAGATATCATTATACAACTCATTTTGATATAAGTTTTGACGAAAACCTTACAATTATTACAATTATTTATACGCTCGTGATTATATTTACATATTTTATCCCAAAATTTTCACCACGAAAAGAGAAATTACAAAAACTGTAATATTTTTGACAGACAAATTGTCTGGTTGCTATGCTGTCAAATGCCAAACAGCTCGATTTTAAATTAAAAAATTATGACGGTTAACAGGAAATACGTACTTCATCTTACAAAATAATATCTATTTTTTCAATTTTGGGCAGTCGTAGATAAAAAGTTGTATTTAATACGTGTGATATAGGCTTTAAACATAGGGGAGACCGAGAATGAAAGTAACACAGGTAGGTTGTAACAGTACCTATAGTTTCTTTAATTTTTGTTATATGTCGCCCTAAGCGCTTTAGCAATGTTCATTTACATCTACCTCCCTGCCTACATTGCTAGTTTTCATCTGTCATAGAAGTAAAATTTTTGCCACCCAGTCACTATTTTTCGCCTAAAAGTTACTGCGTTGTGTCACCGGTCGAGTGACTTTTAGGCGATCTCTAAAAGAGGAACAAAAAAGTACCTAGTATATTATGTTCCAAATTATTTTGTCTGTTGGTGGACGCAATAAAATTAGACGTTGGAATCGTGGTTAATTGTGGATTCCCTCCAATTTGTTTTGTGTACACTTGGGGTCAAAAGTAACGGTGTTACAACCAATCCCAATTAATGTTTGCACTTGCAAATGTTCACTCTTAGCACATAGTTGGTGGTTTTTTTCGTAGATGAGAACATACAAAACTTGTCGGATTAATTTTCCAATTTTCCAATTTTCCAATTTTTTTTATTTTTTTGTTTCACATTTTTGGATATTTTTGCATTTTGATATGTGTATTTTGGAATCAAATATTAATTTTGTTGATGAATACTAATATATTTACCCACTACTTACGAGCTGTGTAAATTATTTTACCGTTACAACTTACCCCGATCATTAATACTTACAAAAACAAATTTCTCACACAGCTTTACGAAACATACGAAATAAATGTTTTGGAAGGAAGACAAATGTCCAATCTATCATTAAATCGATTTGGATGTAAGAAACTTGTTATACTCTATGAGAAATTAAATAAAAACAAAAAAAATTTAATTTCATTCTCGGTCTCCCCAACTCGTGCTTTTACCCGACTCGGGTTAAAGCCCTCGTCAGGCAAACCACGTATTCGTATGTTTAAAATGATGCCTTTATCCCACTGATTAATTGTAATATTGTAATATTAGATATCATTATTTTTTATAGCTCCTGTAGCTAATGATACCTCACAATAAAAAAGACTATTTCCCATAAAATAACGTAGGTACCTACATAAAAAAACTTAAAAAACGAAAAATAACTTTTGTCTTTGTCATTATTATAAATTTAATGTATACCTTACAAACGATTTCTTTTACGTACTTTTAAAAATTTATCGACTGCCTCATCGTCTATTAAAATTACTGTCTTAAACTCCACAAGGAACTCGGTATTCTAACAATAACCGAATATACTAAAAAGTTAACAGTTAAGTTCCACTCCAACTTGCAGCACTGCGAAGGTGCCCATCATTATTCGCTAGGTCGCAAAGACATTCACTCTCGCCTAAAGCGAAGACTGCCCCAAGACCTATACACGTAGTGAGTTTGTTGTGAAATGTTTAACCAAGTGTCCTAAGTGTGAGGAATAAGATCCTATTCGATAAACTAAGCTAATAAACATCTTACAGCTCCGTTATGAATAACGACTAATGTCGTGGAACTGACGATTATATATATATTTTTTTAAAATGCTTTAATTGAAACATTTAAGGTGTGCATCAAACTTAACTCTTCGTCGGGCGCATTACATTTTTCTTCGTATCGGTCGCAATGTACCAAACTGATATACACTTGACTAGACTTGAAATAACGGCGAAGGTATTGGAATTTTTGAATTATTTTAATTTTTATTTAACGACTCATCGAATTTCCTTTTAAGTACTATTCAACATTTCATTAATTCTTTATTGAAATGTAGCTAAATTAGGCTTTCTAAATATTTTGGCAAGACATAGAAAACATTAGTGGTGGCATCAAACGCGATGTATCAATTTGATATATTGCTCCAAAACTCAGTGACGCCAAGCCCGATATGTGTCTTTTTATTTGCTGTTAATTCAATTTTGGCGTACTGAACCTTTTAGCGCTTCAGTAGGAGTAATTGGAAGCAGGGATGGAAAACGTAACGTAACGATACCCGATAACGTTATAATAACGATTTAACTATAATTTTTTATACAATAACGTAACGATACTTTTATAACGTTATATAACGTTATAATAACCGATAACGTTTCATTAAAAGTTATTTTGTATCGTTATTCTCTATATATTAAATTTTTATATGGCGATCTTTTTATTTTTAGATTATAATATTTTGTTTGTATTTTAGAAATTAAAATGAAAATAAAATATCTCGACGTAATTTTGTATCAATTTTTAAATTTACATTTACAGATCCCAAAAATAATTTCAGAGTTAACAGATAAAAATGATTTTTATACAGCATGTTCCTTAAACAATGCGAAAAAATTCGGGAGGTGATTCCTTATCAAAAATTAACACTCCGTTGCTAGCGCTCACTTTTGTTACGTTAGTGGTCGCGTGGGATACCTACTATGGTATCCCACTCACAATAATGGTTTTTAACGACTTTTAAAAAATCATTTTTGATTGTTTGTAATATAATATAACATGAACATTACAATCATGACAGAAATGCATTACAAAAAAAGTTGCGTTAATGTTTATTACAATTTTCTAAATAGGTAGTCGCATTTTTCGCCTCACTCCTGGTTTCTGGCAATTCAGCGATTATATTACGTGTAGCTGTTCTTTTATTTTTTTGAAAACATTCTTTCTCCAGCGAGTAAAGTTATCTTTGTAAGTATCTACATTATATGAATCGTTATTTCTACCAGAATTGATGTCTTGCTCTGTTTTCGATTCATGTTCTCTAAGATTTTCTCCTCCGTCTTCATAGTCTTCCAAATCACCTTCGGATTCTTCATTTTCACTGTCTTCAATATATTCTTCGTTCTCCTCAATTTCCTCTAACCACTTACACCACTGCTCTGGATTTTACCTTGGGAAATGGTCTAAGTTTCACGAAAATGAATATATAATTGCAAACAAACAAAAAATGCATATACGTAGGAGTTTAAAATGTTCATATCGGAAGATATTATTTTAAATATTTCAAATTATCAATAACAATCGTTTATACAAATAAGGAAGCATTAAGATAATAGTAAAAACCAAAATAACATGAAAAATACCTTACGAACAAAACTCGAGTTATAAAAATAAAAATCACGTTAGTGATCGCGCGGGATACTCAGGTATTCCAAGCGTAATTTTTTTAAGTTGTCCTCTTTTTTTAGCACTGGTCACTGATAAGCAATAAGGCTAACTAAGTCTACAAGATGAGATGAAAAGGTACGGAAATAACGAAGGCCTAATATTGTGCCATTTGACAAAAATTTGCAGAAATACATCACTGGGATACTATAGTATTCCGCGCGAGCACTGGAGTGTTGAGCGGTCTTTCACATATTTTTTTTTCTTTAGGGCCTCCTTTAGGAGTTACACCCACCTAAAGGGGATCGGTAAAATTGGGTTTTTATTTTATTTCTCAAATTTGGATAAATGTAGGAGAATGATATTCGGTAGATGTTTTATACTTATTAAAAGGTTTGCCATAGTAATATTTTTAATCATCTTCCACCTTCACAGGGGGCTGAAAAGTGCGACCCCTGTTGGTTTTTTTATTAGAACTTTTTGGTGGGTTGAAATCTGGCATTTTGTTTTTGTAAACTTGATTAATTTAGAAGTTTTTTTTATTCTTTAACTTTTCTCGTTAAAGACCCCACTTAATTTTCGATAAGGAATCACCTCCCGATTTTTTTGCATTATTTAAGAAACACCCTGTATATCATAATTTATGTAACGTTATATAACGTTATATAACATAACAATTCATTTTTTAATGTTATTTATAACGTTATGTAACGAAAACCAATAATAAATAACGTTATACAATAACGTAACGATTTAAAACGTTATTCCATCCCTGATTGGAAGACCCTGTATCTGAAATACAGTGTCTTCCAATTTCCAAACCTCATTAAAAACGAACTGTAAAGAAACTTACGCGTTCGGGCGCGTTATATCAATTTGATACAACACGCCTATTTTCTAAACACGCTGTATCAATAATAACATGTAATAATAATTGTCGGTGGAAGGCAGAAAGGTACTGTACACTGTACAGGTGAAAACTCCCAACTCTTGCGTTCGATAATGGCGCCAAAAAGAATTGTTCTTGTATCATTTTTAACGATTACGTCCAACGGAGTTGTCTTTATTTTTTCTCTCTACATCCTTTTTTATCTTCCTCTAGCGTTTCTTAGACTTTTTGCCCTATCTCACATTATTCTTCCAAAATAAGTGTCTCAGCGAACGTAATTGTCTCTCCTGTTTTTCAATTTTTCACTTGCTTTCGTGTCGTGTTTCATTTCTTAATCTATGTCTGCTTGTTTTCTCCTTCAATTCTTTTAAAAAATGTCTCTTCGTTACCGCCCCAGCTTTACAACAATGATGCATTCAGTGGCGGATCACGGTACAGGCGCATGAGGCGCGCGCCTGGGGCCTCAGCAAAGCGGGGGCCTCAAAATTGTTGGGTACCTCATCCTCAAAAACCAAAATTAAATTTTATTGTCTGTTAATATGAGAATTACAAAATAATAATTGTAGACAAATTGTAATATCTTCTAAAATCTATTTTCATAGTGGGTATTGGGTAATAGTGATTAATGCCAATTTAAAAAAAAACATGGTAAAGTAAACAAAAAAGATAGCCAATTTGGTTAAAAATCGCCAAAACATGCAACCTTGCTTGCATCTGATTACAGTGCAGTGCCTTGTACAGTACGTACAGGGTGTCCAAATTCGATGGGATTACATGGGTATCTCGCTTAATAGTCGAGATAGAGAAACGGTTAAATTACCAAAAATGTGCAGTTTTTTGGGATAAACTTGAGCCATTTTCAAAAATATTCTATAATCTCCGGTTTTTGAGTTATTAAAGAAAAACTGTTTTATTTTTAATATATTTATGTGTCATATTTCCGCTATTGATTTAAATATCAAAAAAGTTTATAAAGATTATTTTTAGATATTTTTATGTAAATTTTGATAAGACAGTAAAATCTCTCTTAACGGACACCTCCGATAAGCGGCCACCTCTCTTAACCGGACGATTTTACGGAAACCGACATTTATATATTGATACTTCTAATAAATATTACTCTATTAGGCGGACTTTCTTTTAAACGGACACAGACACTAAGTTTGCTTCCCTTTTATGATGAAATCTCTCTTGTAGGGACGCAAGTAAAGGCATGCGTATTGCGTACGCAATATTATTTTCTTAAAAACGCCTTAAACGCGTACAACCAGCTGGCAGTTCTTATTATGTTGGCATTTGTTTGTTAACTAATAAAGTAAAGTTTTTTTTGTCAGATTATATAGTGTGTATTAATGTTATGTAGTAAGGATAGTGCCAAAGAGACGCATGTTAACCTTAAGAGAAAAGTTAAAAGTGATTGAAGTTTATGACAAAAAAAAACTCAGAAAAGGGTGTACATTAGCACATAAAATATAATGTATGTAGACAATATTTACCTATTCTATTAGGCGTACACCTCTTATAAGCGGACATACAATCGGCGACCAGTGATGTGCCCTAGGAGAGATTTCACTGTACTAAAAAAAAAATTTTTACGCTCGCTGTTAAAAAGTTGACACAAACTCACCTTTTTGTAAATGGAAGCTATAGTTGGCTATGACCTATTTAAATTTCTTATTTTTTTCCCTTTCCAAATATATAAGGGTCGATGTATTTATTTTCAATAATACGCAAGTTACAACGGTTTTTAATTTTTTTAAAGATGAGAAACAAAAAGTAAACTTTGAAAACGAAAAAAAAAACAAGAAAAACCGGAAATGATAAAATATATTTGAGAACTGTTCTGAGTTTGTCTCAAAAAACTGCACATTTTTGATATTTCTCTATCTTGACTATTTAGCGAGATACCCATGTAACCCCATCGAATTTGGACCATCCTGTACTGTATGATGCAGAATTTTACTGTGATTTTTTTACCTGAGAAGTGATTTTTTTCTTTTAAATGGGAATGTAATTTTTTTTCTGGAACCTGAGAATATTTTTTTATTTCCGTATCTTATTTTAGCGTTTATGTTTTTGTTGATTCCAAAAATAAAAAACGTTTTAGTGAACCATCCCATTCTTAGTAGGGTCAATAGGGGGCCTCCAGATCAGGTTGCGCCTGGGGCCCCACAATAATAAGATCCGCCACTGGATGCATTGTTGGCTTACCAACTCTGCGGACTATTTCTTTTTTCAAATCTTTTGGATTTTCCTTCCTGCCTAAAAAAATGTTTTTATTGTCTTCAAGCTTCTCTTAACTATTGTTATATTAATAATACATATAATAAAATGATAATTTTTTGGTTAAGGTTTCCGTTGATGTTAACAATTAATGACTCCTTGGTTAATTTCCTCTTTTATTGTCCCTCAACGTTTATGTTGTGTTTACAACCGATGTTTCTATTTTACCTTTTATTTTTAGCGACATACGTTCTATCTTCAACAGGAACGATGTAGCGCGTTTAGACTATCAATTCCATTAACGAAATTGTAGTATTATAAAGCCTGCAAGTTTTGCAAATGTGACCTTTATACAAGGTTAAAAAGTCGCAACGGATGCTTTTTCGGAAGTATCTATTTTAGCTATTAAATATCATCGAATATTTTGCATCTCACGATGTAAATTGTATATATTACCATATAGATCAGCAGTTAAAAGCAGTTCATACTAGATAGTTCTACGAAACTTAGGTATAACTTAGTTTACTATCAGAGCGGCAAACAGGTGTGCTTATATATTTTATAATCTAATGGGAATTCAGTATAAAACTGTAATACTCTGAAATGGAAATTTTCAATTTTTCCGCCAGCACGTAAAACTAGTATGTAACAAGCATATATGCAATAAAACGGTAATACCGAAATGTTCATCCAAGTATTATGCCTTGAGAGTGCTAAGTAACGGAATAAGATACATATTCCAAGGCTGTATGAGGCGGTGCATCAATTTCCGTACACAAAAAATATCAGACCCTTGTATTCAACGAACATAATTCTAATGTACTCCCATATTTTTATTATCTATAAAACTTATAAGAGTTCTTAATACTAAACATTATCATCATCACGTTTTGAGCTCGCTACGCGCTCATTGTGTGTTCCATATCTTAGATGGCCTTCGTATTTTTCTTTTCCCTCTTGGTTTATATTTGTATTTGTTTTGTTGGAATTCCAGAATTGTTGATTTTGTGTAGGTAGGTATTTTTTTCATTCAGTTCTAGATTCTCTTATTTTTTCGTTAATGTTGTATATGTTAATCTCTTTAAGTATTTCGTTATTACGTTGTTTATCTGATAGCGTATAAATACAATGACCATTTATATTCTTAGAGAAAATCAAGGACAAATAGAGCCTACGGACGAAAACCCATACCTACCAACCGCGTCGGATGCCTCCGTGCCCGTTAAAAAACGACAAAATTCACCTTTTCCTAGTGGTCTTAAGGATGATTATAAAAGTTTAATTAAAGCAGTTTTCACTGCAATAACGAAAATTATTTTGTTTTTATACACAACACTAATATAATAAATACTTTAATTAATAAATAGTTGAAACAAATTTACATTTTAATTGTTATTTCAATAATATTTTTAGGAGAAATGTATTTTTGTACAGGTATTTTTTGTTTTGTTTTATGTAATAAAAAAAAATTTGCCGTTCATATTATAATTTTATTTGGTGTAAACGCAAGCTTGCGTTGTTTGACTCTTAAGTTATTTATTTTTCTCATTGACACAAATTTTATTAATGATTTAAAAAAAAAAACTCTCAGTGGTAGCGTTTGAACCCAGCATACTCAACAATTAGCGATAGGTGTTTTAAAATGTATTAAATTGTCAAAGATACGTTAAAATGTTGCAACCCATTTTTGTACAACAGCTATTGAACTTTGCTGCCATTCGTGTAATTTTTATTTGTATATAAAGTTTTTGAGACAACAAATTTTATGCAAAAAAACAACTTAAATTCGTTATTTTATTTTATTGGAAAAAGGACTAAACGATTTTTATTAAAGAGGATACGGTCAATTTTAGTATTTTCTTGTAGAGCATTATCCCACTGATTTAAATACGTAATCAATACAAGTTTAATAAAAGTATTGCACAATTTTTTTAAATGATTCTGTATTCTGGTAGTGATCTTTAGCCAATCGTAAAATAAAATTTGACATTAATTGGTAAAAAGTTTTGTGTTTTACATTCAGACAATTGAAGTTCAATTTTTTTTACAGTAACAAAAGTTACGCACATTGAAATATTCTATGATACAATTTTCAGCATGTGTTTATTAAAAGCTAAAACTTGACAAAGGGGAAAAACCATCTTTAGCGAAGGGATCATAAGAAAAGGTTTTGAGAATTGTAGGACATTACTCCTGCTTTAAAAAAAAAATATTTTGAGAGGCGCCAACAGTTTTAGAATCTTTTAAAAAGTCAGTAATAGAGTCAACCTCATAGCCTTACTGTACCCTGGTAGTCTTAGATACTGAACATACATATTTCATCACAAATTGCCTTAACATTTTTGTAAAGATGAATAATTTTTTACTAATATCTTTAATAACAACTGGACTAAGCGGCATTTTTTAAACAATACTAATACAATTTTTCCACGGGTGGCCGGCACAATAAACATCAATTAAGTAATTTATCTCAACACATTTTTTAAAATAATGGACCAAATTAAGTTTTAAAAAAATAAATAAATCATAAGGACATCGCTTTGAAATAAAGGACTGTCCTTTATAATAAAGTACGTATGGTTATCTCAATATTGATTTTAAATATACCATTTTACTGCTTAGTATTCTGTTTTCTATTTATTTTTTTTTGTTATGGTCCATGTTTTACTGCCATACAGTCGTGTTGGAGTAGACGAAACCTTTAAAATATCATTCTAGTGTTTTTCTGAACTTTTTTCTTTATTGTTCTTCTGATTGTTTGTTGATACAGTTTTATTTCTCAATCTAATTTTCATTTTAACTTCTTTGTATAGCGCAATATGGCAGCCCAGGAAATTAAAATAGTTTACTTGTTCTATCGGTTTATTTCTCAGAACTATTTTTGGTCTTATTATTTGTTTACCTTAGAATGGCATTAGTTTTTTTTTTTTTTTTTAGGAGATATTGCTAAAGTATATGTATGAGGAGAAGGTTTGGTCTAATTTGTATAATCCTAGCTGTAAACTGTTTTCCGAATCTTTTACTAATACCTGGTCTTCCTTAAATAACAATGCAAAGATAAATGTAGCTTTGTTGAAGTTATGAGTATATTTTTTCATTTTGTTTTTTCACTATCCACCATCGTCAACATAAATATTAAATAACATGGGAGATAAACAACAAACAACCTTTTCGTAAGCCCAAGCTCGTGTTCTCTTTTAGTTTTTCATTTGCAGAAATACATATCTTTGTGTTTAGATAACATTCCTAAATTACAGATATTAGGTGATATGGTATACCTTTTTTTGCATGATTTTCCACAATGTATGTCTGAGTATTCGATCCAATGCCTTTATATAAAATACAAAAAGCATATGCGTATGTCTGTTGTATGCTTTATGTTACAACATAAATTGTCGAAATGGTATTGATTAGAACGCGTGTGAGCAAGAAGTTTGCACTTAGATAGGTATATTTTTATACAACATTCATTTTAATGGAATTAGTGTTTTATATGTGCATATATTGAATAAAATTATGTGCCCTTCCAATCAGGCACCGTTTTCTTAAATAATCCAAACGTTATAAATAATTTACTATAAAAAGTTTAATTAACAATTAGACTATCGAAACTGGTCTAGCATTCTTCATAAAAAAACTAGTTTTTTTTAATATATATTTTGTAGGTAAATGCCTCACTCAAATAATTTAAGCATTTTTCATAATCTAACTTCACAATTTAAACACTTTTACACATTACAAATATGAGTAACAATCGTTCTACTATTATATCTAGTGCATCAGGGAGCCGAACTTTATCGAATGCTTTCTCTAGACTTCAAGGTAATTTGCTTAATTAAGCTGTAATTGACTAGACGCTTCGATATATGGAAGTGAACATAAGTTTGGCGTTTACACCGCAGATATATTAACTAAATTATAATTTAATTACGAAACTCAACTATTCTCTTAACTAATGACATCAACAGTTTTACTATAATTCCTTTGCATCGGTACGCTTCAAGTTTTAATTTATAAACTTCCGTCACTAAAATAGAGAAATACAAAATATTAGATAATTAAAAAAGCTTTTATTCTTAATCAAATATATTAAACCATAAAGATAAAAAAGTCTTAAAAAATAACGAATATCGAAAACAGCACTTGTTTAAGTTTAAAGTGAAGGACACAAAAATGTTGTATCTTTTAAAAGGAGAAAAATGATTGAATTAGCCAAAAAGTATTTTCACTTGCTTATTTAGAATTTAAACTAAAAATGCGCTTATTGTGCCCATTTCCTGATGAATTTGTTTACCTTTAATGCCCAGTATAGTCTACACATTACAATTACCAATGGCAAACATTTGGAACTTCTAGTTTATTCAAAGGTTTTAGTCACACAGAGCTGTTTAAATGTTTACAGTCAGCTTAGTTTTTTTAAATGACATGTTTCATTTTATAATTTTTTTTAGCGTTACCTTAGATTTTAATGCCTACAGTCGGCGTTTTTAATGATGAATACATCAATAAAGAAGGCGACAGAACAGTGTGTGACAATTACCCACGCATAGCTCTTCTTAACACAGCACAGCCTACATGGAAACGAATATAGGAGACTTTTAATGCGGTTTCAGAGCCAATAGATCGGTTATGGAACAAATATTCACTTTAAAGCAAATACTATTAAACGATTACAAATACAAAACAGAGCTACTTGTGCCATTTACATATTTCAAACAGTCGTACGACACAATGAAAAGAGAAAAATTATACGCAGCGATGAAAAACCTGAAAATACTTGCTAAATTAATAAACATAAGAGAGAGAAGTTATTTCGCAGACTCTCATCGTTTTGTATGTCTATGAGTTCAACCTGTACTGCTTCAGATGCAATTTCAGACAAAATTGAGAAACGGTTGCTAAACAAATCTACCAATGGTTTTACTTTTTAAAAATTAAAAAATCGATCCAGCGATGTTTCTTTGCTGCTAGATGCTCTCAAGACAATTTCACCAACAGCAATTGAGACTGAGAGACCTTTTATAGAGCAGGACTTTTTTTTTAATAAATCAAGAAAAAGACTAAGTGATTAAAGCACAGATTATCTTTGTTTTCTTTAATCACATTACAAAAGTTCATTGTAAAAATTATATTAATGTGTTCATAAATATGAAATTGCAATAGAAAGGTTATATTTCCCAAATGTACCTATGTTTCTCTCACCAATATTATTTAATTATTTATAATAATCATGGAGCAAAATGTATTACATATATGACTTAGAGTTGTTTTTATGTAATAAACCGCTTCCTTGATTTTTTGGGTTATTTATTTAAAATATTGACATAATTTATTAAATCCCGGGACAAGAGCCGATTTCTTACCGGAATCCCGGGACAAGCAAAATGGTCAAATATGAGAAACCCTAGTCGGCACCTTTTTGCTATAAGGCGGGATATTTCAAAACTAACTTCTTTTGCAATTTGTGCATCTTAAACAGGTTTTGTTAACAACGCTTGTCGACACACCAATTCTCGTTTCTAAGATAAAATTTTGTATTTACGAAACTAGCCAGTTAATTTTGAAAATGTTAAATAATGACTTGCAAAGCGTCTTTTTATATTATATTTTTTTGGGACGGCTACAAAATTTTTGGAAATTGAGCAAACCATGTTATTAAACGACTGCACAAAAAAATATTTTTCTGCCAGATATACTAAAACTGTCGCTTTCCATCTTGTATTTTGCGTTTCCTGCTTGATCCTGCTGTATCCATTCTAAACATTTTACCTTATTCCAAAAAGCATGGGGTGATAATTTAATTTAAAATTTAAAGTGTCTAAAGGGCTAAGACAGGGAGACGCGATATCAACGCTTTTAAATGTAGCTTTAAAAAAAAAATTCAGTTAGTGGAATTAAAAGGAAGTGTAATATATACATGCAGAACAACACCAATGTGTTGTTTTTGCAGATGAACTCACTATCATATATAAAACAGAAAAAGAATTGCAACACATTGTAGGGAAGCATGATGATAAAAGAGATGGGGCTAAAAATAAATGGAGGAAAACCAAAAACATGATAACGCTACCTAGAAATAATAAAAAAGAAAAAAAAAAAGAAACAGCTAAAACACGATAAGATCAAGAACGGCATCAAACCGACATTAAAAAAGTAAAAATTCCGGAATGAAAATTACTGACAACAGCGACAACGCAAATAAAATCAAAACAAAAATAACAAAAGGCAATAAATTTGTAGCGGCCCTATTAGCAAAGACCGCAAATATATCAAGAAGGGCAGAACTATAATAAGACCTGCAGTAACTATAGGTACGTGCAAAACCTAGACACACTAAACAAAAAATAAAAATAAAACTTCAAAAGATGGGGGGGGGGGATATGATACACAGGATATATGGTGGTATAAAAACTAACACCAGGGACTGGCAAAGACGAACAAATAAAAAAAGTAACAGAAATATACAAAGTTCCAACCTTGGGCCTAAAAGAGCTGTAGGGCTTTTTATTAATATTATATATAATGTAACTCAATTCAGATGTGAAAAAACGCTTTAATTTTAATTAATTTATTAGCGAAGTCACAAAAAAAACTTAAATGGATTTTTTAATCTATGGATGGAGTGTAATAATGAACATAAAAATTAAATATCAAATTCGTCATCGAGTATTTGTATAACAAATTCTACAAAGTTCAGTTGATACTTATTTCGGGGTATAGTTTTTCAACCAGTGTATGATATTCTCCTCATTTGTTCCAACCGTTATTAACATAGCATTTAATTTTTTTTACAAAGTTATAATCAGGACAAATATGGTAAAATTTAATTGGGATTAAAAAAGTATTAATTTTAGTTTTAAATATCTTCTCAATAACTGTTTCGCCTGCCATTCCTTTTTTGTGGAAGACTGCCTTATATTATTATGAAGTAAATAAGTTACAAATAATGGCAAATTCACGAACTGAGAAAATTCTATTTCATTTTCAACGTTTTCAATTTATTCTTCGAAGCTTTCTTATCTCATGCTGCATTAATTATCCTTATCTAGTTAAACTTCAACAGACCCGATTTTATTGTGTAATTAGACCCCGAGGAAATTTAACTAAATCCGCATTCAGTTGATAAAATCTACTCTGGTTGAAAAGCAGAAAGTCAATCACCGCAAAAATATGCCTTCTGGCCTTACGACAGATTTCTGGGATAAAAGCTAATAATTTAAACAAACGTCTATTTTTAGCTTATCCCTTTTGTGACAAATTTTTCAAAAAATTATATTTTTTAAACAATTCTACAACCATTTTTGAATTGTACACAATAGTTTTACACCACATTTTTAAGTTTTACGTAATCGATTTTTTATATTAACAAGTGTAAAGGAAATATAATCAGTTGGAAAAAGTATTTATACAAAAAAATAACAGTAAATTAAACGCATGAGATCAAAGTTGTTTAGCATAAAAGGTGCAAAAAAATTGTTTAATTTATTTTTGTTGTAAAAAATCTTAAATCAATGCAACAAGCGTTATAGCGTTAAGGTTAAGATTATTAAACATCAAGTTTGTTTTATTGTTTTGCTATGTGTTTAATAGGTAGGTATACATTTAACTTTATTATAATATTATAATAACGTCTCCACGGAGAACAAGTTCCCAAGGAATGGAAAACATCGTATACAGGGTGTCACACAAAAAACGCCGCAAGCTGTAACTCCGTTGTTTGTGGTCCGATTTTGGTGAACAAAAAAGTAAATGAAATGGCTCATCAAATACTATAAACTGAATTGGATTTCAATTTTTTTCAAGTTTAATTTAAATGTCAAACGATAGTCAATTTTTTTTCCAGGGTGGGTAGAAAAATGTAAATGTATGGGACTAAGAGTGGGAGACAACACACTTTTTAGTTTATACTTCGCACACGATCAACTGGTGATTTCCAAAGACGAAGAAGTTACATGATGAGGAAATTAAGGGAAGGGTATTTATAATAACAACTTTACCCCTATGATGCGGATACTTGTCTAAACTAAAAACGAAAAATATAACGCTTGTTTTTGATTGGAACGAAAACGAAATATTTCCCACGTTCCCACCCATATAATTTCATTTTTCTACTCATATATATAAAAGTTGTAATTTTTTCACTGCCTACTTAAAGTAGGCAGTGAGAAAATGACAACTTAGTAGGCCCTACTATACCTGAAAATTTTACTTTCGTCTCTAGTGTATGTTAATGTGTAAATCAAATTGTAAAATTTACCTTTTTTTGTGGCTTTAACTCATAATAAACTTAAATTGCGTTAATATTCTAATTAAAAATTTTAATTGTAATGTAGCATTTTATATAAAAGCCTAAGAATGGTACAAAAACTATTATTAAATATATTTCGTTTGCAGGTTATAATTTTATTTATGTCAATGTCAGTATGGTGGTGTCGCTATGGAAATGAAATGATTAATTAAAACTTTATACATAATAATTAATTGTCATTTAGTTTGTTTACATTAACTTTTGTCCCATAATATAATTTTAATTTCGTAGAAAAAATAGCATTTACGACTCGAGATGAAATCAGATTTTTCGTTCGTGAAAAAAACTGGACTTTCATCACTTGTTGTAAAATATACTATTCCGTTTTTGTGAACCGAAGAAAATTAACGGTAAAATCTTTTTTCAAAATCCAAGGCACATGATTTTCTAAAGGACGATCGCCAAATGCCAAAAGGACAGTGTTGGCATTGGCAACCCCAATAATACGATGAAATTCCGACTATTCGAATATTTCATTAATCATATTATAAATACTGGGTATGTATGTGAATCAGCATAGTTCACCTTAAAAAAAAAATATATTGAACTAATTAATTCGTACTTTTGACAATACATGTGAGATATACAGGGTGTGTAAAAATTGGCGGAAGGGCTACACGGAGCGATGTTCTTCGTAAAATTCTAAGTCGAAAATCTTAATACGAAAATGTTGTACCATGCTTCCTATGGCCTCAGGAACCATTTAAAGAAAAAAAAATTGGCAACATTGCATACATTGATTTGCGTTTGGACATTTTTTTATCAGCAATTTTTACTTAGGTATTTACAATTTTTGTTCGAACTGAAAGCCTTCAGTTCGTAAACATAGCTGCAAACTTTTGGGTATCGTAAAACACAAACACGAAATAATTACGAGAAAAACAGAGATGACAGCTAAGGACAATGTTGCCATATGTATTACTGTCATTAAAATCAGTGATTTACATATTTTCAACACCAATTCTTGAAAGGAAGAACACAATATCTAGGAAAAAATACTATTCGAAATCTATTTTTATTCCAAATTGCAGCTTTTTCATTTGCAAGTATTAAATAATAACGCCTATTAAAGGACTAAATGTCAAGCTTTGAGGACCTCTTGCAGACACAGTAAGCGTGGTACAACATTTTCGTATTAAGATTTTCGACTTGGAATTTTACGAAGAACATCGCCCCGTGTAGCCCTTCCGCCAATTTTTACACACCCTGTATAATGTTTGTGATGAATTTTAAGCCCATTTAAATTGCTGCTCCATACTAACATCAAAAGAGACGATAGGATGTATAATATAATAGGGATTAAGGAAGAGAGCAACCACAAGAGGTTAATATAAATTGTTACAATAAATAAATATTCACATGGCAAAATAAAAATTCCAATTTTCGTAAACCGTTAACTATCAACTAGTTCTTTTAAACCTACACCAAGTTTTCACAAGTCTATTTATCTCTTTCCATGTGATGAAGTTGAAATCAAGAACATAATATGTAATTTAAAATCGTCTAATGCATGTGGTATTGACAATCTATCGAACCTGATAATAAAAAAATAAATAACTTTATCTCCAAGCCTTTAGCTATTTTAATTAATCAAAGTTTTGAAGAAGGTATTTTTCCAAATAACCTAAAGATTACTGTAGTTCAACCTATTCTTAAAAAAGGTGATGCATCTAACATTAATAATTACAGGCCTATAAGTTTAACCTCTATATTTTCTAAAATTTATGAAAAAGTCTATTATAATAGACTTTATAGCTTTTTAACACTAAATAATATTCTGTCACCTAAACAATATGGTTTTATGAAAGGCAAATCTACCAAGGATGCTTTATGCAAATTAATTAATTACGTTTATCAATATATTGATATAAAAAAGTCAACAGTGGCTGCTTTTCTTGATCTAAGCAAAGCTTTCGACATGATATCCCATACCTTACTACTAGATAAGTTATATAAAATTGGCATTAGGGGTAATGCACTGCTCTGGATTAAAACTTATCTACGTGATAGAATACAATATGTACGTATTAATGAGAGGTTGTCTGATCCTTGTTTCATAAAAAAGGTGTACCTCAGGGCTCTATCCTGGGTCCTTTATTATTTATTATTTTTGTTAATGATATTTTTTTATTAAACCTGAAATCTGATATTATCATGTATGCGGATGATGTATCTATTATATTCAATTGTGAAAATGAAAAATTTTTACAAAAACAAATTGAAAGAGATCTTTTTTTAATTAATAATTGGTTTAGAAATAATTGTTTGAGTATAAATGTAAACAAGTCGAATTTTATTTACTTTAATTTGTTCAGAGAGAGAAACTATAGTTTAGCTATCAAATTAAATAATTCTTTAGTAAGACAGTCTACCAACGCTATACTATTAGGGATCATCATTGATGAATGTCTTAATTGGAAGGTACAAATTGATGATTTGTATAACAAAATTCAACCCTTATTATATCAAATATTTAAAATTAGAGATATGGTTTGCATTGATACCTTGATGATGCTATACTATGGGCACTTTTACTCTAGAGTATCATATTCAATTATTTTTTGGGGAGGTCACAGTAATCATTTGCGCAGAATATTTTTATTACAAAAAAAAGTAATTAGAGCTGTTTTTCGTTTAGATTACATTTCCTCATGTAAGCCGCTATTTGTTAAACATAAAATCTTAACATTACCATCACTTTTTATTTTAGAATCGTTAATGTTCATATTTAAAAATTATGACATGATATGTCAGAATAAATCGTACCATAGTTATAATACTAGATATGGTAGTGATCTCTCATTTCCTTTGCATAGGCTAACCAATTTTGAAAAATCACCTCTATATACTGCAATAAAATTGTATAACCATTTACCTCCTACATATAAAGGTGCAATCAGGAAAAAGGGATTTGCTAAATTAGTGAAAGGGTTTTTGGTTGAAAACGCTTTCTACTCACTAGATGAATATCTCGATCGTGATGTGTGATTTTCATTGGATTTTGGGATGTGGTTTTTCCCTATATTTTATTTTATCTGTAATCTTGTTATAAATAATTTGTTTTTTTTTTGTGTTGATGTTTTGTTAACGGCTTGTTTGTTATTTGTTCTTTTTTTTGTTGTCTATAATGTATTATTCAATGTTCTGCTGCTTTGATCAGCAGCTTTTTGTCTCATGGCATTTTTTGTTTGTGGACAATAAAGATTTTTATTATTATTATTATTATTACACAATTTCATTTACGGAAGTATAACCTCCTCTTTTTATATTCTATTGTTGCAACAAAGAACAGAATTAGCATGTATTTTAAATTTAATAATGTATAATTTTTTCGTGGTTGCCAAATCCTTCCTGGAAATAAAATAAATCCTTAAAATTATTTACATCGTAAATTGTACAGTATAATAATCGTGTTTCCTAAAACTAAAACACAGCTACACAATTCGCGATAACAATGTGTCTATTTTACAGTGCATTATTAATCTATTTAACTGTAAATATATAATCTTTTGACACTGTTAATAATTTATCGACGGAATTCGCGAACATATCGAGAAGGTCAGTTTGTTATACATTCAGCTGAGTTGCGTAATGTAAAATTTTTTCCGTGTGGTAATCGGAAATGGCTAGGGTTTTAATTTGGTTTTTGGAAATAACGCTTAGTTCATATTCCTGCAGAAACTACAAACCAACTTATTTTCTATTTTGAAGCAAATGGTTTAACTCTTTTTTCATATGTTAATTTTAATTAAATAAGAAACGGTTTAAGATCTGGACAGTATCTAAGACATTTTAAGTGCATACATAGTAAGTTTTCCAAAACTAAACATTTAACAGTAAAATATATTTTTAAGTAAAGTAACAAAGAGGTAATGGCTGTAGGCGACTGTGATATAACTACGTATTTAAACACATTATGCCTGTAAAACAAAATTAAATAAAACAGTTTATCAAAGAAATAAAACATTGCTTGTACGCATAAACTATTTTAATTAAATATTTACTTTTATCTTAGTAATTTTTCTCCTGATAGTAACTTTACCTTTGATCAAGGCCGGCATATTTCCAGTGCACTACTGGCAATAAAACTATACGAATAAAAATCGATTTTAAACATACTGAGAAAATACAGTTAAGAATTCGATGAATCACATGATTAAAAAAATATTTCTACTTGTCCAAGAATTCAAGAATTATGTAATATTTAATCATAACTATTAATTAAGTAATAGCAGTAAAAATTCAAAAATATGGTAATTTCAAGTTTAAAGAGTGATTTGTACCAACAACACCATAAATTATCAACATAAATCTGAATATTCGATGTCGCAAGCCGAAAAGCCTATACAGCCTGGTCCACAAAATATAATTTTCATGATATTTACAAATTTTTCTGTATGCATGCTCACCTACGGCAATTTATGGATTTATCAAAATTCAACATTCTAAACTATCGTATTATTTAAAACAAGTTCAGAAACAGTAAAAATGTCTTTAATATTATATAATTATTAAGTAATGTTACTTATCTTTAAACTAATAATCTAAAGTATTTGAGAATCACTGTTATAATTCTAAACATAAACTAGAACGAGTATTTGTTTACATAAATGATAAATGAATTAGCAGTAGTGTTAATATAAAACAGCAACATATGCGCTTCATATATCGGATGTCCTATAACCTTGGATCTAGGATGATTGCCACCTCGATTATATCTTCTGTTTTAAGTAACATCCCCAACTAACCTTAACCATTATAAATGGGGAGAAAAAACAAAATTATATTAAAATATGTTTTAAATTTATATACAGGAGGGTCCACATGAAAGGGCCACTATTGGGATCTCGTAAACGGTTAGCGAAGTTACAATTAGACAAATTGTTTTCCTTTCTGAGACCTATTCAGTGATGCCTTAATGTTTCAAAAAACCAAAATCAAGATGGGCAACTTTTTTAAATAGTTAATAACTCGGTTATACTTGATAGTACAAAAATATTTTTGGGGAAAAATTTGTACATTTTTTTACGCACCGTAAAATAAAAATATTAGTTTTTTTCAATATTGTGTAAATTTTTAGATAAATTGTAAAATGGATGTTTTAATTTTGCAGTGCGTAATAAATCTACAACTTTTACTTATCATCTACGTCAAGTGTGATATTTTTAAACTGTTAAAAAGGACCTGCAACATAATTTAGAAACTCTAAACCTGGAATTGGAAAAATTAATATGAAAATAAATACCGAAAAAACTAAAACTATAATCGTTACAACAGAAAACAAAGGGCATAGCATCACTTTAAATGGGCTTAGGTTAGAACAGGTAGAAAGCTTTAAATATTTAGGAGTGATCATAGAGAATAATGGAGGAATGGACAAGAAAATAAGCGAAAGGACAGGAAATGTGTGAAGAATATTTAACAGTTTAAGAACAACATTTTTTGGAAATAGAGAAGTCCCAAAAACAACAAAAGTAGAAGTGGTCAAAAAGGTAGTAACTCCGGCACTTTTATACGGAAGTGAAACGTGGGCACTAACAAATAAAAATAGTAGCCGAGTGAATGCAGCTGAAATGAGATTTCTAAGAAAAATCCAAGGAAAAACAAAAAAAGACAGAATCAGAAACGAAACATATAGAGAACAATTAAAGATAAAATCAGTTGAAACAAAAATACAGGAAAGGCAGCTGGGATGATTGGGTCACATTTATAGGATGAAAGAAGAAAGGTTAACCAGAAGAGCATATGAAGCAAGAACACAGGGAAAAAACAAACGAGGTAGACCAAGAAAAACCTGGCACGACGAAGTTAAAAAAGCAGCAGCGGATAGAAACATCAAATGGAAAGACATAAAAAGGCTAGCACAAGACAGAAAAACATGGAAAAAAATCAGCACAACACAACTCAACAGTCCTACACCTAACAGTAGAAGGACTCATGAATAAATAATAATCTAGCATGCCATGAAACTTTTCAATAACATTAAAGCGTCACTGAATAGGTCTCAGAAAGAAGAACAAATTTTTTAATTTAAACTTCTTTGTGGCTCTATTGTTTACGAGATCCCAATAGTGGCCTTTCTATGTAGAACACCCTGTACATCAAAAAGCATCAGTCGAAGTATATTATTTAAATTAAAGTAGTACCAAATTAATTCGAAAATCTATAGCAATTTTGCTTATCTTTCTAATCATTTAATATTTAAAAACCATACCAGCACCATTAAAAATACTTTTTTTACACCACTGATGGTGATGACTCTTACCGTACAGCCTGCATGCATAGTAAGTGGGTCCTTACGCACGGTAAGCAAAGAGCACAGTTTTTTAACGGAATGATCAATGTACACTCACATCAAACACTTCCTGCATGCCTAGTAAGTGAGTTATAACGCACGGTAAGCAAAACGCACACTTGTCTAGAAATGTCAAAGTAGGCTTACGTCAAAATTGACAAGACAACGTAATTACATGTGTATATTAGCCAAAAAGCCGTTAAAATCGTAGATATTATGTGGTCGTAGAAAAAGTATTCTACATAACACGAGTTGTAAAGCAATTACGCCCTCGTGGAAATGCGCACTTGCCGCAACGCGGCTCCGTGCGCAATTTTCCACTCGTACGTAATATGCTTTTTACAACTTTTGTTATGTAATATACATAATAATACCTATTAAATACAGACAAAATTTCAAATACATTTTAAGACAATTGAATGCATTTTTTTTTATCTATTTAATAAGTAATAAATAACTTAGTTGGGGTAATTTCAAAGACCAACGAGATATTCTTGTAGTTCTGATACAAACACCTTTAGTTTTATTAATTTTAAATATGCAAGTTATTGCTGGATTATATTTGACACATAAATAATAAAATTATTGCATACTTATACAATTTTAATAGAAATTCGTTTGTTACAAAACTAGACCCACCTTTCTTTAACTTTTTAATTTAAAAAACCAAATTTTAGATTCGTAAGACGAACATGATCCGAACATAAGCATCGAAAATAGCCATAATTATTATTTCAAATTAAATTTGTATTATAGTTAAAATAATTTTTAACACAATTTTATTTTTTATTGGTGCGTCGAAACTGCAAAATGTTGCAAAATCGGTTTTTTGAGATTAAATTTAACGGGAACGATGGTGATTCATACGGTTATTTATATAAATAATTTTTTAACGAATCCAATATTTCCAATAATATATGTCTGTAGGAAAATGCGGTGAATATCATTTCGATTTCACCTACTTTAATTAAAGCAGCTATTAAAATGTGACAAAATATACACTTGTATAAAAATTGAGTTTAATTAACATTATTATAATAGCTAGAGTATAGGTTTAAGGTTCGAATAGTTGCTAAAGAGAAACTTTAAATATCTCAAACGGTATCCGAGAAAATTAGGAAAAACCAGAAAATACGATTTTTGAAACTAGCCTATAACTGCTTTGGAGTATCAAATATTTTAAATGTGTAAACATTGCCTACGCAACTTCTTAGGCTGCATTGAATGGTAATCACAGATTTTTTGTTAGTCAATGATTTTTTTTGACAACCAACTTTTTCTACGGGCGCAATTTTTGCTATTTACATAAACAACAAGAATTTTTCTGAATTCATTAAATTAGTGATTACATTCGATGCGGTTTAAAAAGTGGCTTGAGCCATTTTTGTACACATTTAAAATATTTTATACTCCAAAGGAGTTAAGGGAGAGCGGGGTAATGACGCTCATTGGGTAATTACGCTCACCGTCGTTGTGCGCCAGTTTTCAAATATTTAAAAGTTAAACTTAGCAGCCACCTAGCTTTCGTTCTAATAAACACAATGCCGTAAGTAAAAAAAACTTATTTCACCATAAAACGTAAGTTAATTGAGTGTGTGTCATTTTTAACATTTTCATATAAGAAATCGCTTACAAAAAAAACTAAGTAGCTCAATTAGTGTAATTTAAGTTTGTGCTTTGGTCTCCTATGAAATTTGTGTCATTTTTAGCAGGAGTGACCATATAAAGTTTTTTTTTTAATTCAAGGCTAGCTTAGTAAAATACCGAATTTAGACAATTGTGCGACAGGGGGTAATGGCGCTCAATTAAATATAGTAATACCGCTTGGTGAGCGGCATTACCCTCAATGATATTTTTATATAATTTAATTTAGATTTTATTTTTTCTTATAGTAATTGTGCACAATGCCTCGTACAACTAGAAGAACAACTGGTAAAGCATCCTGGAATATCAATATCCAAAAATGTTTACACATAAAATAGGTGAGCGCCATTACCCACTAGCAGGCGGGTAATTCCGCTCACTTACATGTTTTTAAATTATTAATAACTTTTTGTTCTTTAAGGTTCAATCAAGTTTGACTTAACCCGAACACTAAGTATTGTTTTGGCGACAACAACCTCAAATTACAGGGTAATTGTTGTTACGGTTTAGAATATATGAATTTTTTCGCTTAGGTGGGCGCCATTACCCCTCCCACCCCTATAGACGATTTTCAAAAATCTTATGTTAGGTTTTTTCTAATTTTTTTGGATAACGTTTGAGATATTTCCAATTTCTGTTCTGATTATTAATGAACACAGAATTTAACAAATTTGCCACGGTTAAACCTATACTCTTGCTATTAGAATAAGAGAGATCCCCACGTTTAAACTAGAATAATTTTAAACACCTTATAGAAGTATAAATGATAATGTAACTAAAATATGAGAAATAAAACGTCGAAACAAAAATGTAAAAATCGATTCGTAAGTGAAAAAGATATTTTTTTATATAACGCTGTACATTCCACTATATTACAACTACCCGCAAGTTTTTATATTATTTTCAGATCTTCCATTATACTCCTCTTTGTTACGGCCCGGTGTTATATTTTATGAATGCCACTACCGCGTGCCGAATACAAATTATCCAATTTTTCTTCCCGAGAACTGGAAATTCTAGTTTCTAGTTAAGTGGGTACGTCATTACTAATCAATAATTGTCCCATTACTATCGGTGAAACTTTGGTAAACTCAATTTACTCACTTTGTTTAACCAATTTTTCTTTCAACACGCGTCCTTGTCGTGCCACTGCAGTATACTGAGCCGCTGTGCGCTCACATCAGTTTTGTTGTAAGCCGTCGCGAATCACATATAAGTCTGACCGTCTCCCGACAATTGTTGTGATAATGACTAAATAGGTTATTAACAGGGACACAGTAGTTCGTAAAAGACTAGTGAAGATGAATCGGTGTCTGTTAATGTGCGTGATTGTTTTTAACGCAGTAAGTTCAAAAATAATTTTTATGTAATTTTAAAACCCAGCCATATTTTTACATTACCGAACGCGGAATTAAGTCATTTAATTTTTACCTTATTTGATTCAAATAATTTTTATTAGCTACAACATTTAAAAAAAAAATTAACTATGAATTGACGCTGGATTTAAACTTGTAACCCAGAAACATTATCTAAATGTAATCAGTTTTTTACAGGAAGTTTCTTGTCTCAAGCCTTATGTCCACTTAATCATCATAAAATTAACCTAGCGGAGTCATAGACGACAATTGTGAAAAAGTTTCGATTACTGTTCGTTTTTTTTTTTGTTTTAAACTGCATAGACGTATGTGCACCTGCAACTTGAAACTCCTGAACACACACAGACTTGAAAACTGGTTTCGTTGTTGTTAGATTTTTATAAACAGATTCGCAGAAAATTCAAGGTTGTTGATTTATATCTTTGTTTATTTACTTGTTTTCCACAATTAATAACTAGTACTTAACATGGTAACGGAAGACAATTATAGATACGGTTAAAAATGCATGGCTGATTTTGATTTATATGAGTTTAAATTTTAAATTAAGAAAAGTACCGTTAAATTGTGATTTGTAAGTTGTTTGACGTTTAAAAAATATTGTCTAATAACCATTGTCATACATCGGATAAATTTATAGATAGATACAAAAGATAATACCCAATATATCATTACCACCTCAAATAATATCTTACTAACTAGTTCTTAAAAATAACCACAAAAAAATTAATTTATTAACAATTGTGGAAATAGCTGCATATCATAGCACCAAAAAAAGCGTAATTTTGACAAATATTGAAAGGGCTTTGATAAATGTTTCTTTCTCGAGGTACAAGCATAAAATAATGGTTCCGGTCAAGTTATCATCTTAATAGTATTGATATTTTTTTCGAAAAAAATGTCAATTATCAGTATGTTTCGACAGAAAATCTCCTTGTGTAGGTAAGAATTATTGCTAGTGTGGAAATTTAATTTTTGACGTAATTAATTGCTTCATTTGGCTTTCTAAATCAAACTTTTATTCATTAACGCCAATGTATTTTTATGCACCACACAAACTTTAAAAAATATTCTCAGAAAAATCAACACCAAGCACTCACAAAAATACATAACTAAAAAGATTTAAATTCATTATTAAATTTCGTGGTTAACCCATATTGTTGCCATTTAAAAAGAATGTAAATAAGGCCTGTTTAAAATATGTATGTACACCATACTTTAAATGCTTAAATAGATATACAGGGTTCTCGTTTTTCGAGGGCCACTATGGGGATCTCGTAAACGGTAAGAGTTACGACTTTGGTTAAATTAGGGCAAAGTTGTATATTCAGGTGCTTAACAATTTGAAGCAAACAGAACTTATCTAGCTCTTTTAGTTTTTGAGATATAGGGAAAAAAGTAAAAAAATGGATTTTTGTTTTTTGCTCGTAACTTTTTCATTTGATGTCGAATTTCATTTCTGTAAAAACTGTTTTATGGCCACTTTTTGCAAGGAATCAGAATCCCCAATTATATTTTCCGTGCGACGTTTCGTTTTTTTTTAAACCATCATTAGGTCAATTTTTTCTTATGGACGCTATATCTGATTTTAACGCCAATTTGTAGAGCATTTTTTTCTGAATTCGAAAATGTATAACTTTTGGCAAATTTTTAAAACAATTGTTGTTAAAAATGGCAAAAACAAATATTTTATTTAAAACAAATCCTAATCGGCATGGTAAATAATTGTCTTTGTCCCTTTTTCCTTGGAAGCGCGTAAGTAAACCGCATGAAATTACTATAGGGATTGAATTAAAAAAATAGGTATTAATAAATATCTTAGGAATGCATTAACATTGTTCACTTATTAGCAAATATTTTTAGAATATTTTCTTTGTCTAAGTAATTTAACCGTTTCTCTATCTTGAATATTAACCGAGATACCCATGCAATCCCATCGAGTTTGGACCACTCTGTACAATTTTATGATAATTTGTATACAAATGTTTAACATTTCACCTCGTGTTCAACTTGTTTAAACTCAATTGAAACAACTACGGTAATTTATTAAATCTACGATTAAAATTGAAGGCGGATGCTCTTTTCATTTTGTTCTAAATCATAAATACTAGGAGTAATATTTTGCGTTAATTTATCAGCATTACTGGCAAAAAATTATGATTAATAAAAGGAAGTTATTTAATAATAAACATTTAATCGCTTTTAAACAAATATAAAACTAGTTTTTAAACGCTGATAAATCGGCGTGTACTGTAGCGATAAATATAATTAAATGTAATCATAGAATTGAGTTAGACATTAAATAACATTTAACATAACTTTAAAGATATTGTAAGTGGCTACTTAGGTTTTCGTAAACACAATTTAAGTTTATCAACAATAACACATATTTTGTCACTAACACAGATTCTTATACTCTGAGATATTGCAAATTTACAAATGGCTCTCAAAATTTTGTTGCTTGCGATTGGCATATGATTTAATTTGTGAGTTAAGATTAAACAAAAATTAAAAAAAAAGTCGAGTGATTTCTTAATTAGTGATCTAAGTTTAATGTTACTATTGTGTAACATTAAAAACACTTTGCACATTAGTTCAAAATTAGTTTGTGTCTGAATAGCAAAACCAATGTTAATCACGGTATTGTTTGGTAATTAGTCTTAGTCAGTAATTACTTGTTACATGAGAGAAATTATCCGATGTTAGCAAAAAGACAAGTAAATTTTGTTTAAAAACAAAGTACAGTGTAGTAACTTAAGCTTACAAAACACTGTTGATGCATACGATACATTTTAACAACGTTACAACTTCGTATTTAGAACTAAATTTGCATGCAATGTTATAAGTGAAGACTGGAGCCAAAAACTTATTTTATGAGTGTATTAACATAATTAGGATGACTTCCTCTTTTTATTAGCAAAAGATGTTTAAGATAGGGGAGACCGGGGATAAAAGTAACACGGGTAGGTTATAACAGTGCCTATAGTTTCTTTAATTTTTGTTTTATATCGCCCTAAACGCTTTTGCAATGTTAAGTTACATCCAGCTCCCTACCTACATTGCTAGTTTTCATCTGTCATAGAGGTTAACTTTTTGCCAGCCAGAGTCACTATTTTCCGCCTAAAAGTTACTGCGTTGTCTCATCCGTCGAGTAACTTTTAGGCGATCTCTAAAATAGGAACAAAAAAGTACCTATATTATTTTGTTCTAAATTTAGTTGGCTATTGGTGGATGCAATACAATTTGACGTTAGAATCGTGGTTAATTGTGGATTCCCTGAATTTTTTTTTGTGTACACTTGGGGTCAAAAGTAACAAAGTGTTACAACCAACCCCAATTAATGTTTTCACTTGCAAATGTTCACTCTTAGCACATAATCGGTGGCTTTCTTCGTAGATGAGAATATACAAGAGTTGTCGGAATAATTTTCTAGTTTGTTGTATCTTTTTGATTCACATTTTTAAATATGTAGGTACTTATAATCTTGGCAAACCTGGTAACTGCAGTCCCAAATTATTAAATTATAAAACTCAGTATATAATATCGGTTTAATGATGGAAATGTATGTAAAGCTAAATAATTTCTTAAAAAGCATTTTAAATTATAAAACCTATGTAAATTGGTAAGATCTGGTACTTTTGGTCTTCCTACCAGCCGCCATTGTTTTTATTCTATTACCTTTATATTTATAACTTAATATAAACAAAGCTTAAACCAACCCAACTTAACCTGGCCCTCTTTTACTGATTTAATGAATGACGGTCAGTTTAAGGGCGGTTAGATTTTTTAAAAATAAAACAAACAGTTTTTATGATCCAGTATAAATTTAATAATTTGGGACCGCCCTTACCTGGTATGCCATACTGTTCACTTATCATTTTGTATTGTACCAAAGATGTTTTTTTTTTTTTTTATTTTTTAATTTTGCTTATGTGTATTTTTGAATAAAATATTAATTTTGTTGATGAATACTAATATATTTACTCACTACTTATGAGCTGTGTAAATTATTTTGCCGTTACAACTTACCCCAACCATTGTTACTTTTAGCCCCAACGTTGAGGTTGAAAGTAACAGCTGTCTTACTAAAGAAAAAACTTTTTTTCTAACAGTTGCTTTACGAAACACACGAAATAAATATCTTGGAAGCAAGACAAATGTCCAATCTATCATTAAACCAATTTGGATGTAAAAAATTTGTAATAATCTATGAGAAATTAAATAAAAACAAAAAAAAGTTACTTTTATCCCCGGTCTCCCCTACATAAAACTCGATTATCTGAGCGGATGCATGTTTTAAATTATTTAAGTTAAGTTAAGTTAAGTCAAAACATGCCGTAACTTTGTTATTTTAAATAGAATATTTATAATTTTACATTTTTGTAAAGGGGAAGCAATCTTAAATACACAACACTATTTTAAAACTCTATTTAAATTTTAGTAAACAATAATTTTTGAGAGAAATGACTTTTACATAAAATAACGAAGTTCATCCTCTATCTACAATTAATTATTTACTCAAATCTTCATAAACCATTACCACATACGAGATTTTGTTTGGTTTTTTAAATTGTACTAACAAACCTGACATATTATTAAATGGGGAAATAGGAACAAAATTTTAAAATAATTTAAAAATTGATTATTTAAATTTTGTTCAATGGTAATGGTAGTGATTTTTGTTGTCCTTATCTTGTCTGCTACATGTAAACACTTAGATAATGATATGATTTTCATGCAAAAATGTAATATGCAATAGAGATGGAATACTTGCCTGAGCGAAAATTTGCAAGGACAATATTTTGGTTTTCTAAAGCTCAATACGTCAAAGGCGCTCAGATTGGAACAGGTAGATAGCTTTATTAAATATTTAAGAGTTATCGGGAGTAATAGAATGATGAAAAAGAAAAAAAAAACAAAATAAAAGTGGAGAGAATATTTAAAAGCTTAAGAACAGAAACATACCAAGAGGAATAAAGTAGATGTGATTAAAAAGATAGTAACTCCAACGCTTTTGTAAGGAAGTGAAACATGGAATCTGCGGAAACAAAAATAGAATAAAAATAGTTAGGCTAGTTCGACCACATTTGTAGAATGAAAAAAGAAAGGTTAACCAGGAAACCCTATAAATAAAGCAAGCCTCACGGCAAAAACAAGAAAAAACAGACCGAGAAAAACCTGGTAAAAGATGTTAAAAAAAGCAAAGGATAGAAACTTTAAACAGGAAGAGATAAAAAATTGACACAGGACAGATAAAAATTTACTCATAAATTTGATCTAAAAATATCGCGAAAAGCAGAAAATTGCAAGTTCTAGAGTAAATGCTTAAAATGTGGATCATTAATCGATAATTTAGCGAAACTTCTTCCCCGATTATAAGCATGTTCTGTTATTAAAAACTGCAAAAATCGGTAATTATTTCTTTATCTCGAACGATATTTTTAGATCGAACTTATGAGCAAATTGTTTTACGAGAACAATAAAATAAATCCAATTCCGCGCCAAACGGTGACAGATACGTAAAAAAGTCAGACGGCACTTTTTGTTTAGAAAAAATACTCTATCCAAAAACAAGTTCAAGTTTGATTTTAAACAGGGCCGTATTAGTTTGAACCCCTACCACTCCGCCACTGCTTGCTCGTGGTGCTTCACATTCTTGTTAAATGTGGTAACCTGTATACCAATTTGGTTTAAATATATCTGTCGTAGGCATAATGTGAAATCCGGCATTTTATAATACGCCTAGGCACAAAACTATTAGCTTCATTTTTATTATTTATTTAAAAAAAAAACTTTAACCAACCCTTAACCTGACCCTCTACTACTGACCAAATGAATAAGGGTCAGGTTAAAGGTTGGTTAAAGCTTTTTTTTTTCTGTATGAATACAAATGTATGGGTCTAAGAAAAAGTCATAATTTGCTCGTTTAGCCGGCTTTTTATAAAATGCCTAGGCGTTTTATAAAATGCCGGATTTCACATTATGCCTACGACATATCTACTGGAAGAGAAACAGTTAACCATAATCGTTATTTTTTCGAAAATTTCAACACCCTATATCTTTAAAATGAATCGTTTTCGGACCCATGTTGATATAAAATATTCGCTTTAAAATAAGTTTTTCTATCGACTGTTAAAGTCCTGCTGCTAAAAAGTGGACCACCCTGTATACTCTATTCTATAATATGACAAGACACCGAAAACACTTAACTCTATATTTACTTACATAAGTCTTTGAAAATTCACCAGCATTGATGATAAAAGTTGCTTAACATTGGGAAGATTATGTATTATCCAAAGTATTTAAATTACGAAGATTTTAATATGTCTATTCATTTATTTTAGCTTATTATCTACATTCATCATTACATATCTCATAAAAACACCAATATAAATAGTTTGAATACAACTGCTATCAATATGCTATTAACTATTTCAAACTTCGTGACTATGTGTACATTAAACATTGTGTAACCTTTCCAGACATGCAGCAAACGTATTATGTTAATGATTACTTCCTCATCTTATTTAATATGAATCATATACTGTTGGCCGTGAGTAAATTATTTGTAAGGGATTCCCGACAAACCTTACTATTTGTAAGTTAATGGGCACTAGTTCATTCCACTCGTTTTTTTTTTTATATTGTTGTTCTAATCTGTAGTCGGAGAGCTGTCATTAAACAGGTCAAAAATTTTTGAGATAATTTATGTATCCATCAAATTTCAGACTATTCTTTTAATAAAAACACTGACTAATAGGCATTTACCTTGATGTCATAGATATAGTATATTGGCAACCTGTATAAAAAAATTGGTAATTTCCAAATAAAAACTAACAATTAATTGCTGTTCAGTATAATACATATTAGTGAATCCCATAAGAATTATTTGTTTATTATAAATTCTTTGAAGAAGATTATACCTCAAGGAGCTGTTGTTTGGAGTTGAAAAATAAAACAAAATTTTTATGACCTTTTGTTTCTTTCTTTGGGTTAATTAAATTATTTGAAATTTTGTAGACATGGAAAGTAGGTCAATGATACTAAATTTTTACAAAATCTAGAGCAAAATTTGTAGAAGGATACAGACTGCTACTACAAGCAAATTTTAAATTGGAGCTGAAATTTCACAAATCTTTTCATCAAAAATTGTTTTAATTTCTCCAATTATCTTCATGGGAATGTTATGCAGGTTGTTCCATTCCTCCATGTGGCACAATAGCTATCTCCGTAAATAACGAAATTAGGTAGGAAGGTTGGTTAAATGGGAAAAAAATGTGCTATTTCGGAGTGTATTTTAAACAAGATACTGTTTTGTTAAAAAATGCTATGGCTTGAGTGATATAATGAAAAAACTGAAATCGATCAAAATTTTCAAACTTAAATATCGCGGCTATCATTGCTAATACACAAAAATGCTGAAGCAAAAAATGTTGCTGGATTTTTTTTTGCTATAAAATGCTGATAGTTTATTTATAAATTACCCTGCGAGATGACTGATAAAACAACTTTTTTTTAAATGGCATTCTGAGTAGGTGGTGACTTAGATGTAAAGATTATTTCTTTCTCTCATTTGACGCTAGGACGTTGGTTATTTATACTCGTTTGTCAGTACTATTTTCTCGTTTTCCACTTGTAGGTCTTGCCCTGGTCCACCTATTACCGTAGGTTTGTTCCAACAGCAGTTTAAAACCGATCCTTGGATGAACACATGAACTGTTTCATTCGCATGCGTGAACTATGTACTAATAAATGTATTGCCCAGTATCAGCCGTTGTTGAAACGCTTTTACGACTGGCCTAACTGTAAATGACATTTGCTTCTATTGGGTTCATAGAAATGTGCGCATTGCTAGGGTAAACACCTTAATAATCTAGCACTAAATGGGATTGAAGAGCGATGCATAGCTTAGCTACCTGAGCTCACGTTAGTTATGAACAGCGTTTGCGTGTAAAAATCCAAATGCTGGTACACGCTCTTATCCAAAAACTGTTCTGACCGTACACTGACTAGTTCATGCAATTATTTTGTAATGATGGAACGGCCGACTAAACCGTCCGGTGAATTATCAGAGCGATATTGATACTGCGCACACTCCTGATAGTGCGGCGCACTGTCAGAGGGCTTGTAGGAACAAACATCATGTATTGAGCTTTTTCGTGTTTTTTTTTTTACCTTCTTCTTCTTCTTCTTCTTTTACTAAGCCTTATGCCTCACGGCGTCGGCTTTTGGTGGTTCTCCACCCAGCTTTTCCAGATCTTTTTGTCTGCCGTCATCGCTCTCAACTCCCCAACTGTTTTCCCTCTTTCACGGGCTATTTGTTCTATCCTGTTTTCCATGTTAGCTGTTGGCCTTCCTACCCGCCTTTTCCCATACCTCCTACTTTCTGTTATTTTTTTTGTCATGGATTCTGGCGGCATCCTTTGCACGTGTCCGTACCATTTTAATTGTTTTTCTTCGATATTCTGGGTTATTTGTTTTTGTTGTAGGTTATTCTGGATGTCTTTATTTTTGCACTTATCTCTTTTTGTTTTTCCCGCTATTTTTCTTAAGAATCTCATTTCTGCTGCCGTTATTCTTTTCTCATGTTTAGATGTTAGTGGCCATGTTTCACTACCATACAGCATAGTTGGAATTACGACCGTGTTGTATATTCTGGTTTTTGTTTGTGCACTAATTTCTTTTTTCCCGAGGATAGTTTTGTTTAGTTGGTAGTAAATTCTCGTGCTTTTTCTGGTTCTGTTTAGGATTTCTGCGTCAATTTTCCCATCTTCGCTAATTTTCGTTCCTAAGTACTCTATTGTCGAGACTTGCTCCAGTACGTCGTCTCCGCATTTGATGTTTTGCTGGTCATCATCGTTTATTTTCATTATTTTTGTTTTCCCTGTGTTTATTTCCATTCCCATTTGTTGTATCGTTTCGTTCCACTGGTTCAAGGATTTTTGTATGTCTTCTCTGTTTTCCCCCACTATTATTATATCGTCTGCATATAATAGGCACTGTATCTGGATGGGCCAAAGATCTTTGAATCCGACTGTTACTTTGGGCGTATTTCTTTTACAGGTCTTCAGTATTTTGTCCATGTAAATATTGAATAATAGGGGGCTTAGGCTGTCGCCCTGTTTGATTCCTCTTTGTAGTGTAAATTTTCTGGAGCTTTTGCCTTTTATTCGTACTTCCGCTATAACTTTTCTGTATACACTTTTTATTGCCTTGGTGAGTTTTTCCGTGACCTTCAGTTCTTCTAAGCAGTTCCACAATCTTCCTCTTGGTACTGTGTCGAATGCTGCTTTCAGGTCCACGAATGCTAAATATAGTTTTTTCCGTTGTTCGTTTGCTCTTTCAGTTAGTTTTCTAATTATACTTATGTGATCTTGCGTTCCCATTTTTATATTTACGTTTTAAATTTCTCCATGTGTTACCAGTACTTGATCATGTGCAAATAGTACGGTATACACATTTTCGTTGCGAATTTTTCCCCCATAGGACTACATTGTTTAAATTTAGTTTCGCCATTTGGTTAATTTTTTCGTGTATTTATTTATTGCAACAACAGCAATTAAAGTATGCCTACAACGTTTTTTGTTGAGTTGATGATTTTGAATTTGTATTCAACGGTTTTCATTCGAGTTATTGTTTAGCTAAAACTGTAAGAATAACCCTTTATCTTAAAATGTTAATGATAACTTGTAGTGTATATTATAAGTAAAATTTTATTTGTTAAAATCAGTTAGCAAATATACATTTTATAATTTTGCATAAGTAGAGTCAAATTGTCACTGTTATTGTCAACCACTAAAAAAAAATTGCATTAGTTGTTGAATCTTATCACCACTGTATTTCCAACACATCTATTACGCAAAGGGAAGGTGATAATTAGTAACTTGTTAGCACAATTATTAAATAAATAGTGGGAATAGTTAGGTGATTTGTTTATTGATATATAAATAAAAATATAATTAACAGTCACTTATCTTTTAAAAGAAAAAAAATGTTTTTTAATTAAACCAATACGCATTAATTAAGAAAATGTTCAGTAGACAAATTTAAACAATCTATTGCTACAACAATATCGAAAACGAAAACGTTAAAAGAAATTATCCGAAATTTTTATGAGAATGAAAACGAAATTATTATTTTTCGTTAAAGAACGAAAACGGAACAAATAATTTATAAAACCGGTTTTAACCGTTTCCGTTGGTGCCGGGAAGACTCCCACAAAGCAGTCAAATATCTCACTTGAAATAAGTGAGCTTCACTTTTCTCCATATAAATTATGTATTAATAAATTTATTACTAATACTTGCTATTTCGTGCAACAAACGTAACGAAACAGATATTTTCTCTTTCTAATTTGTTAATTGGATCATCAATAGATAATATACACTTAATTGGACAACAACACGGCGCGTAATAATCACGTAATTTTAAACAGTTTAAAAATATGACATTTGACGCTGATGATCTATGGTTTGACAAAGTAGTTGTGTTTTTGCACCTGACCGGTTGTTATACTACATAAAATGCACTAAATTTATTTGTTTATATGTTCAGTGTGTTGTATTTGGTAAATTTAATATGGCTATTCGCTAGTTTAAATTACTTTACTGAAAACGAATTAAAAACAAGCAATTAGGAATATCAAACCAACCAATAATTTTATAAAGTATTTGGGACACAAAAGCAAATGATCGAATATAAACGATATTTTACAGAATTTAGTTGCAACCTAACAACATAGAAAATTAAACATTCCAATCACTTGAAACAGAATATTTAAATGTCCAAGTAAATTATCAATAGAACTTTTCATTTGTCAATAATGACAAGTTTGCTAATAGCTAGGGTAATTTGTTATCCATAAATATTTATATCGTTTTTAATCAATGAATAACATTAGGCTTTTTTAATTTAGTTCTCACGTGTTAGGTACTACAACCGGTCGTCTAAAACAGGAAATTTAATGTTGCAGATGGCATTCAGATTTTTAGAATTTCAGACACTGGCTAGCTCTTCTTCTCTTTTTTTGCGAACAAAGGAAACAATGATTAAAGATTTAAACAATCTGTTTAATAAATTTTCAGCAAGATTGAGATTCTTTTTATAATAAGGACAACCTTTGTCTTCTTCCATTGACTTAAACACCACAAATTTCTTTGAACTTTAGAATTTATGTTGAATTATTCATTTTTATAGATTATAAGCTTGAATTATTTGGATTTACCTAACATACTAGATGTGTGTAGGAATAATATTTATTTAATCATATTTAATAACAATTCTATAAGTGCCTTAGTTGAAAATTATTCCAAATGCAATAGACAATTGCCTTTGTGTTTTTATACCCCGAAACCTATTAACCTTTGTTTTATATGACAATTTTTTTAATAAAAAGCATTGTTGAACTGTTCCTAACACGAAACATAAATGAATAATACTGAATAACTTTTACTAGGTATGTTGATTCAAGGTAAATGTAAACTATAATTAGAGCAATTTTCACGGAAGTACTAATTATTTTTCATACCAATTTTATGTAGTGATTACCATTCTATTTTTAAATTTGTTTGTATTCCCGTACGACTTAGTGTTTGTGATTTTTTGCACGTAATTTAGCTTCATCAAATTCTGTTTACTGTGGCTGCAGTTTATAAAAATTAAAATGCAATTTTCTAAGCGTACTTTTTTCGTTTGACCACTATTGGAAAACTTATCAATGCTCATATTTAAGGATTAATTAAGATAAAATAACCCGTTTTAAACATTTTTTACACGCTAAACTAATTTTGTCAGTTAATCAATAGATAAAAAGCGTCAAACAGTTGTAAAACTGTAGGTAAACAATAAATTGTTTGTCCACATTCCTGAAAAAGTTTTGTTGTTTGTCACTTCTTATCGGCCTTTGCTTAAGAGTTTAATTACAAGGAAATACTGTAAATACTAATTTAATTACACTCAAGGAATTTTTTATTCACCTTTATTTTAAAAGTGTAAAATATACAGTGTGTTCCAATAAACTATGACGCACTGTTTATGTTATATTAAATTTGTCATTCGAAATCATTTAAAAGTAAACAAATAAAAGCTACAACTTAAAAAAAAAAACTAAAGTTTGTTTCATAGGAAAACAAACCAACATATAAACGAGGCTTGCGATCATAATAATCATCTTAATAAATTTAAATTAATTATAAAAACGCGAATTTATCGTCTATGCTGGAAAGAATCCCACAAAGCAGTCAAATATTATTTCACTTAAAATAACTGAGCTTCACTTTTCTCCATATACCATATACATTATGTATTAACAACTTTATTGCTAATACTTGCAATTTCGTGCAACAAACATAACGAAACAGATATTTTCTCTTTCTAATTTGTTAATTGGATCATCAATAAATAATATACACTTGATTGGACAACAAAAGGGCGCGTAATAATTACGTCCTTTTTATTTATTATTTATTTATTTAGTCATGAGTCCTTCTACCGTTAGGTGTAGGACTGTTGAGTTGTGTTGTGCTGACTTTTTTCCATGTTTTTTTGTCTTGTGCTAGCCTTTTTATGTCTTTCCATTTGATATTTCTATCCGCTGCTGCTTTTTTAACTTCGTCGTGCCAGGTTTTTCTTGGTCTACCTCGTTTGTTTTTTCCCTGTGTTCTTGCTGGTTAACTTTTCTTCGTTCATCCTATAAATGTGACCCAACCTCCAACCATCCCAGCTGCCTTTCCTGTATTTTTGTTTCAACTGATTTTATCTTTAATTGTTATCTATATGTTTCGTTTCTAATTCTGTCTTTTTTTGTTTTTCCTTGGATTTTTCTTAGAAATCTCATTTTAGCTGCATTCACTCGGCTACTATTTTTATTTGTGAGTGCCCACGTTTCGCTTCCGTATAAAAGTGCCGTAGTTACTACCTTTTTGACCACTTCACTTTTGTTCGTTTTGGGACTTCACTATTTCCAAAAAATGTTGTTCTTAAACTGTTAAATATTCTTCCCACATTTCCTGTCCTTTCGCTTATTTCCTTGCCCATTCCTCCATTTCCCTCTATGATCACTCCTAAACATTTAAAGCTTTCTACCTGTTCTAACCTAAGCCCATTAAAAGTGATGCTATGCCCTTTGTTTTCTGTTGTAACGATCATAGTTTTAGTTTTTTTGGTATTTATTTTCATATTAATTTTTTCCAATTCCAGGTTTAGAGTTTCTAAATTATGTTGCAGGTCCTTTTTAACAGTTTAAAAATATCACACTTGACGTAGATGATCTATGGTTTGACAAACTAGATGTTTTTGCACCTGACGGTTGCTATACTATCATACTTAAAATGCACTAAATTTACGTTAAATGTGTTAAACAGTTTTGTACATTTAATATTGCTATTCGCTAGTTTAAATTATGCCGTCCACAATAATCCAATATTCGAATATTTGGGGTTTCATTGTAATAATAAGGTTAGTTTGTCAACACTGTCCTTTTGACATTTCGCGATCGTTCTTTAGAAAGTTCTCTGCTCTGAATTTTATAAAAAGAGGGTGGTTATAAAAAAAAAAACAAGTCCTCGACTTATTTATGTATCAAGACCAAAAAGTACGTTTTGGCCGAGGTGCATATTACATTTTTTTGTGCGATCGAATTAAAAACAATTTAAATTTATAGTAATTTTCAAAATTATAGGTTAGAAACTACGTGACATTTTGTCACTGACAAATGACGGCGTATGTACTGCATTACCGGCCCTCTCCTTAGCAACGGCTGTAAAAGTTACTTTTTCGGCCGTTGCTAAGGGTAACGGCCTGAAAAGTAACTTTTACGGCCGTTGCTAAGGATAGGGCCGGTAATGCAGTACTTTATGGTTGTTAACGCGTCCGTCAAACAGCTGTTTCTAGTACGATCGCACAAAATACAATTTAAAACCGGTTTTAACCGTTATACAATTTTTTGGGTGGGGTCGTTGAGAACGAAATATTTCGATCTCGTTCCGATCAAAAACGAACGAAATAGTTTTCGTTTTTAGTCCTTGATTATAAATATTTGAGTGGTAATAATTCAATTTTTTTATTGTAAATAAATAAATGATATTTCTACTGACATGGATACAAGAGTCTTGTAACTGGTCTAGCATTTCTGAAAGACATTCATTTTAATAAAATATAATATTTTTATATAAAGATTAATCTTACTGATAAGTAATAAACAACGTGAAACTTTTAAACAGCAACATGTTATTCTTTTATTCGACAACATAATGATATGAATCACGAGCAAATAAAAAAACGTATAGGTATATTATGTCGTAAAATAATATGTTATATCATGTTAACAATCCTTGACTAAAATGAGGTAATCTATAAAAAAAACTAAGGATATACTGTAATTATAATTTGAGACATCACATCATTAAAAATTCCAAATTTTAAGTAGTACCTAACGTTCAAAAAAACACTAACACAAAATAAGAATTATTTTACGTTTTTTTTAAATATTTCTCTTTTTTTTTAAGGTATGGTTGTCAGAACAATTTCCTCCTCCAGCAAGCAAAGGTCCATTGAACGATGATATACGCTTTGATGACGAAACTAGAGTATACAGAAACAGAAGGCGTTCATATAGCCGCAATCAAAATAGAACAAGATCAGATCGCCATAGAGGTACATGCCAGTAATTTAATTTTTTTATTCGTACAACTGTTTAGCTCCATCTAACAAATAGATTGGATCTTAAGCAAAAGCACACAGGTTACAACGCGAATACATGTCTAAGCAGTCGTACAACTATTCACGTAAAAATCTTCGCCTTCTTCGGTTCCTCTCACATAATTCAGTGTAAAGATGTATTTTCCTAATCTTTGATTAAGTTTCTCCACCTTTTTTTTTTCAGTTGGTAAACTGTAGCAGCTGACTTGTCTTTTCCAACACACACTTATAGAAAATGTCATCTTAACTCTTTAAGGTGCAGAATTATTTTTTTCATTATTTTTAAAAGATATTGTGAAAAAGCGTAAATATATGATACTAAATGATGAAAAAAATAGTGAAAAAAATAATAAATATCCGCTACAAAATTATGGACATTAAAGAGCTGGTTCATTTAATAACCACATAGCATTTAAGAATAAAGGTGAATGTAAGGAAGCAGTGGTCTATTAAACCAAATAGTTGTTCCGAAGTAATAGTTTCCAGATTTATATCTCGTCTTCTGAACATCTGAAGCAATATTTAGTTTTAAAATTGAATTTTGGACCAGGATTATTTATTTTAATAAGACACTATTAAAAGTTATTTTTAAAAAATTTAATGCGCTCAAATATAAGAGAAATATTTTCTAAGCGCCAACGAAACGAATTCTAATATATGTTTCATATTATTCTACATACAATTACCAACAGATTGGTATATGATTTATTGATATTATGTTTAATTTTTGTATATATTAAAATTAATTATTGTACTTACCCTTCTTATAAGTTGTTGGACGTGTAAATAAAAATAACTTTTTTGGACTAATTTACCTAGAAAATTTGAAAGTTTAATTGAACAGTAGCTGCCTGAACATCTATTTACCATAAAACCAAACACGTAAATGGGTTACACTGCTACATCTTTGCATGTTTTGACAGAACTGTTGAAATTAGTTCGAAATTGCATAAAAATTGATTGCTTGAGTACGCTGTGGTTAAATTAGTAACCACATTTCAAATAACTCGTTAATGTGGTGTCTGATCGAACCACAGCGCATCTAGCTCTAGTTATGAAGCTCAATATTGCATATTTTCCCATTTAAATTTCGTTAAGCATGAACTTTTTTAGCTGTGGTTAATAAATCAACCACAACGCGCTAAAGGGTTAATCAAATCTCTTACATCAAAACTCTTTTCAGTTTTATTAAATATTTATGTCCATGCATAGAGGTAAAACTGTAAGCCGCCAAGCATCAAATTGCCCTAAAAAGTTCTGTGAAGTTGATTGGTTTCATTTTGTTTTATTCTATTCTAAGTAGGTTTTTCCTTCGCATTTTTTAATTTGTATGGTTCATCTAGATAAAAAAAAACAGCGGACTTAAACTGTCCCCTGTTTTAATGATATGGTTGTAACAATTTCCCGAGAACTACTGCTGTGGGTCCGAACATAATTTCTACTCGTTTTGTATAGACTGTTAATGGAGGTTATTAATCCTCCGCTAACTCTGTTTTCTCTCAGTATTCGCCAAATCTTTCCCCTTGGCACTGCGTCAAATATGCAAATAAATTAAAAGTTGAATAGCCCCCAAACAACATACATGCAAACATGATAGCGACTGGATTATTCTGTCGCTTTAACTAAACTCACGAAGGACAAATTGTCTTAGATTTCGTTAAAAATAGTTATATTAAAATGAAATGTAAAGGATCTTTTTTTAAAAGTTTTCCATAACTTTTATACTTTTTTCTGCTAAATCATTGCAAAACATAGACTCCATTAAAAAGATATTGCCCAAAAGGCACCAAATTGCCATAAAAACGTCAAGAACAATTAATGTCCTGTCATCCTTAAAAATTAAATATTGCATAGAACTTTAAAATTTAGCTGCAGTTCACTTTTCTAGCTACTCACAATCTGTTTTTTGTTTTTCCAGAAGCTGCGAGAGTTTTATATGCCAACCTCACTAACTAAACTATTCACACAATGCCTTTTATTTTTTCGGTTAGCGGATTTCCATTAAATTTCCACTACATACTTTACAGCTTTATTTTAGGATTGTATGTATGCTTGTAACTTGTAACATTAAACTCGGTTTGAAACTGCACTCTCCCACAAGAGTTTTAATTTCCGCTTGTGGTTGGCGCGTTGCCATTTAAATTGTTTTGCAACCAAGTGGTAGAACTAATTCGAAGTGCTTTTTTAGGCATCAAGTCATTATACACTCTGCCGTTTATAAAATGATCTCAATTAGTGGCAATAAAGTTATGCTAATTCTGACAAAATAAAATAAACCTGGTATTCAAAACCGAATTAAAACAGATAAAGAATACATTTCTATGAAATATGCAATAGTTTTATTTTGTGTAGCTTTGAGTGTAAATAGAAATTACATATAGGGTGTACAAAAAGTAACGTAACGGGTGGTTATTACCTACATAACCTTAAATTATTTTCAAAAGTACACAGTGTTTTGTTTTTGAGCACCGATTCGTTATATTTATTTCCTAAAAAAAACACCCAGTATATTTTGTATTTTAGGTGCAAAATTAAATTGTCTTTCAAAAATTTTTAATTTTTATGTATATAAAATCAATTGTTTTCAAGCTATTTCGGTTTACATTTATTTATTTATTTATTTATTTTTTTAGTTATTTATTTAATTCTTTCAAACAGGGGGCTAACCCCTACTTACAAGAAAGTAGTGTACCTACATAACATTATAATATAATATTACAAGTAAATATAAAGTACATAGTACATATAAAAAACGTGTAAATACACAAATACAAATTTATTTAATACAAAAAAAAAGGTTATCATTAGCATGCAAAGTGGATACTAACCTATTCTTAAGTTTTACCAGCGAACAGTTACAAAAAATATCAATAAAACCTGATAAAATATTCGCTATTAGACAAATTCTATGCAGCGGTGATAGTTGCAGCATATTTGTTCGGGGTTTCCTCAAGTAAAAAACATCAACTGAACGACTACTTAGACGAGGATACAGATATTGACAGGACCACGACTAGAAAAATATTAATATCTCACAACTTAGCAGTGTCAGAACGAATTCCTTTAAGATTCTAGTTAGCTGACAATAGTTATAGTGATTGCTGACTAGTTAAAGTTTTAAAATGATACATAGATTGTATCTTAGGCTCAGTCCAATTGTATAAACTTCAAACACGAATAAGTCGATTTTTTGTAATAGAACAACCTAAATATTTTCATATAAATTAATTATCTTCAAAATCTATAGGAGGCTGATTATGTCTAAAATTAATATATCTTGTTTTTTTTTGGTAAAGTTATCACAAGACGAAATATTGACGCGTTAAGTTATTTTTTGTACACACTCTATATGTTATTCTATAGATAACAATAGGCAAGAAGTTTTAACTTTTTTTAAATAACATGCATAATGTTTGCCATTCTTTACTCATTTAGGGGCATTGATTTTAGATATAACCCCAAAAACAGCCTACTACTTAAAGTCATTTTTTTACAGTAACTTTTACTTTTCCTCATTTTTATGTAGCTACATACAATACTTAAATTGTATCTCCAACTACTGTAATTTTTATAAGTATATTTGAGTACTCAGATAATAAAAATACAGGTTAGACCAAAAATAGTAAATTTTATTTCATCAATTTACTTAAGTAATGATATTTTGACACAAGACACTTACCACATTATTTGTTGCAAAACATTTGTTAACAACAATTCAAAATTTCTACAGTAACTTTTACTTTTCCTCATTTTTATGTAGCTACATACAATACTTAAATTGTATCTCCAACTACTGTAATTTTTATAAGTATATTTGAGTACTCAGATAATAAAAATACAGGTTAGACCAAAAATAGTAAATTTTATTTCATCAATTTACTTAAGTAATGATATTTTGACACAAGACACTTACCACATTATTTGTTGCAAAACATTTGTTAACAACAATTCAAAATTTCTACAGTTTCATCGGTAACTTACAGAAAGACTTTTTGCCTATTTAAGTGCCTTATTGTGTTTGCATTTTATTTTGTTAATGCGTTTAATTTGATTTCAGGCATAGACCAAACTATAATATTTCCAGACTCTCACCCAACTCCAAATCTCGACGACATTTTACCAACAATTATAGCTAGCAACTGTTCTAATGGATTTTGTGATACGGTAGAAAACTACCCCGAAGAGACTATTAATTTAGTTTTAAGTAAATTAAAAGATGTAGATAATTATTTTGAAACGTTTGAACCGATACTTGCGGACAGAGTAAGACCAGATGAAGGACAAACACTTTGCGCAGTGGAAACGATTATTAGAAATCCAAAAACTGGTGTTAACACAAACAATGTTGAAAAATTGCTTGTTAATACTGACGAACATAAACAGGGTATTGTTTACGAGACCTGCAGGTAAATATTGGTTACTATTTCTTGAAATATACGTTTTCCATAGTATTCAATGTATATAAAACCATTGTTTTGTTGGCAGTAAAAACATTTTAAGAAGTTATTGAGCTTCAAGCACTTTTATGGCAGCTTCATCAGCATTTGGTTAATTTTTTAGAAGCTTGCTAGAAATACAATTTCTTTTCTGACTTTACACCAGTGATGTATCGATTGATCCTTCCAGACATTAACCGTTAACTTCCATTGTTATTTTTACCACATCTATTCATCTCCTTTTCGGTCTTCCTATTGCTTTTTTCTAGATGGTATCCATGGCAGTAACGAATAGAAATAGGTACACAATAAATAAAATAAAACACATTCAATTTCACTCAGTCAACCTTAAATTTGGCAGAAACTTGACGTGGTTTATTTTCGAAATCAAAAATTTCGTTTTAGCAACAATTGTGCTCAATATACGGGAGAGTTTCGGTGATTTATAAAAACTGATATAATATCAAAATATAATGTACAAGTTAGCCCTCAATACTGCCCAAATGCGTGCCAATTTACAAAACACTCCGTTATACATCGACTATGCAATTATCACTTTTTTTATTTACTGTTGTTAATTAAACAGAACAAAATTTTACCATAAGAACCATATTTCTACAAAACTTTCAAATGTCAACACGGGGTAAGATTGGATTGACTACAGAACCCTATCGTGCATTATACGATCATACGTTTTGTATCTGTGCGCTGTCTATAAACCTTATCCAGAAGTCATTTTCCAGATAAAAATTGGACGTTCACAGACAAACTGGTTTGTGTCACTTTATTCGTTCCCGTTTTAAAACAAAATCGATTGAAATCGGTATTTTGTTTTTGTTTTAAATTTTTCGTTCTGTTCTTATCTTCGAAAAAAACTTAATCAAAAATGAGTCGGAAATCGGTGGTTTTTCCTACCCCCGACTCCCGAGTCATCAAAAAAAGCTTTAACCTCTTGACTTCCGACACCCGACTCCCGACTCCCGACTCCCTACTTCCTACTCCCGACTCCGACTCCGACTACGACCCCGACTCCGACCCCGACCCCGACTCCGACTCCGACTCCGACTCCGACTTCGACTCCGACTCCGACTCCGACTCCGACTCCGACTCCGACTCCGACTCCGACTCCGACTCCGACCGACTCCTACTCCTACTCCGACTCCTACTCCGACTCCGATTCCGACTCAGTATTCCTGTATTCAACATCCTGTTCGTTTTCTGCCAAAATTTGATCATCGTTGAACAGAAGTAAGAAAGCGTATCTATGTGTTATCGCCATTGTAAATTGTACAAGTATGGCGTGCGATTCTTGACCATAAGTTAGGAGCCATATTTAAATATAATATGAAGACAGTGGGCATCCATAGGGTACACTTTTATTAATATTGAATTTATTCGAATTTCCTATCCTTATACAATCTTTGCGTTTTCGTATAATTTAATAATGGCATTTAAATAGTTTATTTATGGGGACAGAGTCGAACGCTTTTTTAAGATACACAAAAATTAGATGCAATTCGCACCGTAAGTCCTAGTTTTCTCCATAAGTTGTTCGACGCTGAACACGTTATCTGTGCACGATTTTCCTGGACAGAAAGCGTTTTAGATTTCTTCAACCGTCACTGTTTCGAGTCTCTTTCCTTTTATACATCCATACATGCCTATCGATGATAGAACGCTAATGCCTTTATAGTTTTCACATTTTTGTTTTTATTCAAATTTTTAAAAAATTATGCTATATTCTGTAGCAACGTTTTATTCTGCAATAATATTGTGACATTTGCTAGTTAGGGGAGGGAGGGGTAATGGCGCCCACCTAAGCAAAATAATTCATATATTCTAAACCGTAACAACAATTACCCTGTAATTTGAGGTTGTTGTCGCCAAAACAATACTTAGTGTTCGGGTTAAGTCAAACTTGATTGAACCTTAAAGAACAAAAAGTTATTAATAATTTTAAAACATGTAAGTGAGCGGAATTACCCGCCTGCTAGTGGGTAATGGCGCTCACCTATTTTATGTGTAAACATTTTTGGATATTGATATTCCCGGATGCTTTACCAGTTGTTCTTTTAGTTGTACGAGGCATTGTGCACAATTACTATAAGAAAAAAGAAAATATAAATTAAATTATATAAAAATATCAATGAGGGTAATGCCGCTCACCAAGCGGTATTACCGTAGCTAATTGAGCGCCATTACCCCCTGTTGCACAATTGTCTAAATTCGGTATTTTACTAAACTAGCCTTGAATTTAAAAAAAAACTTTATATGGTCACTCCTGCTAAAAATGACACAAGTTTCATAGGAGACCAAAGCACAAACTCAAATTACACTAATTGAGCTACTTACAGCTTCTTTGTAGGCGATTTCTTATATGAAAATGTTAAAAATGACACACACTCAATTAACTTACGTTTTATGGTGAAATAAGTTTTTTTACTTACGGCATTGTGTTTATTAGAACGAAAGCTAGGTGGCTGCTAAGTTTAACTTTTAAATATTTGAAAACTGGCGCACAACGACGGTGAGCGTAATTACCCAATGAGCGTCATTACCCCGCTCTCCCCTAATTTAGTTTTGTTTTCTGCATTTATGTTTTTATCTATTTTATTTATAGTTAAATATATCTCAAAATATGTAAACTACGATTTTAAAATATTTATGAAATGTTTTACTTTCTAAATTTCCAAGTCATATGGGTTACGACATTCTTAGTCTTGAGTCCCGGGACATTTAGTTCGAGACTCGAGACGAGACTAAATGTTACAGAACACTGAAATTAATTTTTTATACTTCTAATTTTTTAACAAATTTTACTGTCACGAGTTTAGCAGAAATGTTTTGTTTCATAATTTTCTATGTTTATAGTTTATACTAACAAATAGTATTTACTTAACTTTATTTAATTTTTTTGCCTGCCATATTTAATTATTTATGTTTATTTCTTGTCTGCTTTAAAGCTTAAGGATAATTGTTAAGTTTATTAGTAAAAATATATTTTACTTATGCTTGTCATGTTTTAAAGTTTAATGGAAATTGTTAAGTTTATTTAAAATAGGCATTTACTTGGAATTGGAAATATATACTTTATTTACTGTAGAATGTAGGTTAAATTAAAAATAATAATACTACTCCTACTACTATACTTTATTTATAAAATAAACGCTTCAAAAACAAAATCCGTGAATTTGGTTTAATTTTTAAAAAATATTCTGTCAACTGTCACGACCGATCCACGATCACGGTACATGCAAAGAAGCAATTTTAAATATGTAGCGGGTGCTTTCAGGAACAATGTCACTGTCAAGAAAACTTATTTTTTACAGTGAAAATAGCCGACGAATTTTGAGTACATGAATATATCATCATTTTTCTTGCACCTTATAAAATCTTCCGTAATTTTTGTCAGGTTAAACCACTATTTTTTAGTATGTAAATAAAATTCGCAAAAGTCTCAAAGTCCCGGGAATTTCCGGGACTTTAAAAATTGTCGAGACTCAGAATCCCTAGTTACGACCTCTATTGGATATATTTTCCACTTGTATTGTTTGAAACAGAAGTGCATGAAATAATAAAAGGTTGCTAAATGCATCCGCATATTTCGAATACGACTCTTACCTGCATTGTGTTACAAAGAGACAACAAACAGATGCCTTGTGTTCTTGAATAAGCTAAAAATATACAAAATAAACTCCAACCTTTCAGAACGTCTGATACTAAATCTATCTTTGTCCAACATACTGGCTATGTTGCGTGCATTTCATGTGCATAATTAAATTTTATCATCTCTTTTTTAACAGCTGATCTTAAATGATTAAAAAAGATCATAGTAGCCTTATTAACAACATTAAGGGTAAAATAAAAACTACATGTCCATTAAAATCGAATAATCTTTGAACAAACATAAAATCTAAAATTCAAATTAAAAAACGTTAAGCATTACAAAATACGCGGTAATTTCAAAATCAAAAAATATTATTTATTCTCGTATATATTTTCATAGAAATGTCACTACATGTAAAATATATCGAAAATATAGCTGTTCTTTAAAATTTTAGTTGAGGTTATACGATGTAAACTAGGGATGCACAGATTAATCGAGAGATAATCGGTAGTTAGACTTATCAACTCTTCATTAAATTTAAATGTTAGTAGACTGGATAATCGTAATTGCTTTTTTTCACTATACTCTAATTTTAAGTGTGTCTGCTAATATGACTATACAGGGTGTGTAAAAATTGGCAGAAGCGCTACACGTGGCGATGTTCTTCGTACAATTCTAAGTCGAAAATCTTTATACGAAAATGTTGTACCATGCTTGCTGTGTCTGCAAGAGGTCCTCAAAGTTTTGACATTTAGTTCTTTAATAAGCGTTATTATTTAATACTTGCAAATGAAAAAGCTGCAATTTGGAATAAAAATAAATTTCGAATAGTATTTTTTCCTAGATATTGTGTTCTTCCTTTCAAAAATTGGTGTTGAAAATATGTAAATCACTGATTTGAATGGAAATAACATTGTCATTAACTGTCATCTCTGTTTTTCTCGTAATTATTTCTAGTTTGTGTTAGATGATACCAAAAAGTTTGCAGCTATGTTTACGAACTGAAAGCTTTCAGTTCGAACAAAAATTATAAATACCTAAGTAAAAATTGCTGATAAAAAAATGTCCAAACGCAAATCAATGTATGCAATGTTGCCAATTTTTTTTTTCTTTAAATGGTTCCCGAGGTCATAGGAAGCATGGCACAACATTTTTGTATCAAGATTTTCGACTTGGAATTTTACGAAGAACATCGCCACGTGTAGCGCTTCCGCCAATCTTTACACACCCTGTATATTGTTCAAAAATATAAAAAGTTCATTAAAAATGTAGATAAGGTAACACAGTTTTTAAACAACTACATAACAAAATACATCTTGTAATATTGATTTTGATTCTCAGCATTCTAAAGCCAAATAATTTAATATTGCTTTTTTAGTAAACAACAAAATTCCAAATACATTTTTATGTCATTGTATACGGTTTATTTAACCATTAAATAACATACAAGTAAAGTTGAAGGTTTATATTTACGATGAACTAAAATAATATCATTAAAAAAAAACTTTTAATTTTTAAAACTAAACCTTAAATGGACTTATTATTACATTAAATGACTTTTAAGTTTTTAATTTTATTATTTTTGGAAATGCTATATTTATTTGTGTACCATCTTTGAAAAGGTTATTAAAACTATTAACTACATTAAGGGTAGTTCACACGGTGACGCTAGCGTCGCGACATCAAATGTCAAGACATCGCCTGACATTCGGTGTCGCGGCACTGGGTGTTCACTGTTCACACGTAAAATGATATATTTGAGCGTCGCGACATCAAAATAAAAATGGCCGCTCTTGTAACTGCAGCAACGAGTGTTGTAGAGCAACTAATTATTTTGAAGTCGCTATATTCGGAAATAGATTTGTCCCATAAACAAGGATATGGTTGATAATGCTCTAAAATCGTTGGAACATCTATTGAGAACATGATAATTGATAAATTGTAAATCGATGACAAACAAATTATTGTATATTATTTGTATGCAGTGTCAAAATATAAAAGTATGGTAGGCTTACGTCAAATGCCGCACTGTCAATATCGGTATTGCGACATCACGGCACTAGCGTCATGACATCGTGGCATCACGACATCAGGCTGTTCACGACGACATTTGATGCCACGGCACCTAGTGTCAAGACGCTAGTGTCACCGTGTGAACTACCCTTTACTTTAGCTCTATTTTGTCTTTGTTTAAATACACAAATATAAAATTTGTCTTTTTTTTGTGCAATGTGAAAATGTTGTGTCTAAATATTTTGCCTTTTTTTACAGAAAAGGAGCAAAATGTGAGTTTAGCGAACTATTTCCCAACAATTACGAGACGAAATGCGTCCAGAAATATACCGTACGACGGCTACTTACTGTAAACAAGGACGATTTAACTACAGCATTTGACACATTCGAAATGCCTTCTTGCTGTGTGTGCACCTACACGAAGAAAAATCGTAGATGAGCTACGTGTAATAATTTCTTTACCACTGTAATGTTTTCACGTCGCTATTATTCTCTCGATTTTATTTATTTTAAACAAAACATGAAGAGATGCGTTTGATAAAACTGTAAACTTACCCAAACTTGCGCAGTGTATTTCTAAATATACTGAAGCAAGTTAGAACAAAAATTTAGAACAAATACTACTTATATTATAGATTAATCAATCGTCCAGTTGATTGCTGTACTGAGAAATATTCGATTAAAATGAATCATTATATTTTAGCACATATCAATTAGTATGATGATCTCATACAACTTAATTTGCTAAGTTAAATAATGAACTGCTGAAACCTAATGTCAGCGTCAAAACAAATAAGTTAAATAAGTTAGTGTTTTATATTTAGGTGCATTAATTAAGTTTAGTAATATTGGTTTTATTTTTAAGTTACTTCTAAACAATATAGTTTTAAGGACATATGAAATAGGAACTCAATTAGATGCCAGTAATAACTATAAAAAAATTACAGGTAATTGTACGTTAAATGGTACCTAAAAAGCTTTATACATCTGACATATAGGTACTAATACAATAAATTTTTTGAATGAAAAATAATGGTGTTTTTATTAAAACCTGCTTTGATATCACAACATAAAAGATGTTCTATTTATTTAAGCACTGATTCAGAAAAATAAATTATACAGAAACGTCTTACAAACGTTTTACTTTTTGCAACATTTTTTTATTGCCGTTAGTACTATCAATACAATCACAAAAAATGCTAGGAGCAGGCTTCTAATGAAGTTAATTAGAGTATAAGTTGATATAACTGTGCAACTAAACTAATTTTTTTGCGTTAGCAACGCATTGAGCCAGCATAAGCTTAAATTAGTTTTGAACAAAAATTTTGCTCTCATTAATTAGCACACTCTGATATTAATGATCTTAAAAATTATTTACGAAATAATATTTCGCAGTAAAGAATTTCAGTAAAGAGAAGTATACAAAAAACTAACCAATAGAATTAAAATATCTGTTTTTAAAGAATGCCTTACATCAGGGGTCTTCAAACTATGGCCCGCGAAGGGTTTTCATCCAGCCCGCGGCTGTTAAAAAAATATAATACTGCTAATGTCACACATAAAATACATACAAACATAATTCATAGCAATTTTAATTAACAAAGTAACTTCAACCTACAAGTTGGTAACTTTGCCGATCAAAACAGAGAAATTGTTATTCGAAAGTAAAAGCTTGATGTAAGTTTTATTTTTTGTAACCAGAAAATAAATATGGAAACATAAAACATTTTGCAAGATAAATGATTTTCGCATTAGGCAGTACTTACGTAAGCGAACAATTATTGTTAAGACTGTAACATATTTATTGAAAAATCCTTTCAAAATTAACCATCGGTCATATGTACAATTTTTTTTAAATAAGCGTTTTCAATTTGATACCAAAAATCGATAAGGCTATTCAGGCTTCGGGGCAGGGCCGCCCTTAGGTATGGGCGACATGGGCCTGCACCCGGGGCCCCGCGCTACCAGGGGCCTCGCGCTACCAGTGGTCCGCATTTTGAAATGAAATGGATAAAATGTTACCTCCTCTACTTCAGTATTTTATTCACAGGGTGGTCCACTTTTTTGTAGCAGGACAGTCGATACAAAAACTCATTTAAAAGCGAATATTCCATATCATGACATTCCATAAACGCTTCATTTCAAATATACAGGGTGATGAAATTTTTAACCGTTTCTCAACCGGTAGATATATTTGAACCAAATTTGGTACACAGCACCACCTTACAGGTTACGACATTCGGTGAGAATGTCAAGCCTCACAAGCAACCAGTGGCGGAGTTGTGGGGGTTCAGTTTTATAAAAACTTAGTATGACCCTTTTCAAAATCAAACTTGAACAGGTTTGTGGGTAAAGCATTTTATTCGAAACAAAAACTGTTTCTTGACTTTTCTTCGTATCTGCCACCGTTTAGCGCGGAATTTGAATTATTTTACCATTCTCCGGAAAAAATAGCTCATAAATTCGATCTAAAAATATCGCTAATATTCAAAATAAAGAAGTATTTACCGATTTTGCAGTTTTTAATAACAGAAAATGCTAATAATGAGGAAATAAGTTCCACTAAATTAACGCTTAATGATCCACATTTTGACCATTTTACTCTGCAATTTGCAATTTTCTGCTTTTCGCGATATTTTTAGATCGAACTTTTATGAGCAAATTTTTCGCGAGAATAGTGAAATAAATATAATTTCGCGTTTAACGGTTGCAGATACGAAGAAAAGGCAAAAGTTTGATTTTGAACAGGACCGTACTAGTTTTTATAAAATTTATTGAAACTGAACCCCCACAACTCCGCCACTGGTTACTTGTGACGCTTGACATTCTCACCGAATGTGGTAACCTGTAAGATGGTGCTGTATACAAAATTTAGTTTAAATATATCTACTGGTTGGGAAACGATTAAAAATTATCCATATTTTTTCGATAATTTCAACACCCTGTATCTTTAAAATGAAGCGTTTATGGACCCATGTTGACATGGAATATTCGCTTTAAAATGAGTTTTTGTATCGACTGTTAAAGTCCTGCTACAAAAAGTAGACCAGCCTGTATAACAAAACCATTCTCCTTCAGGATGAAGGTTTTATGATACTTTTGAATCAAACAAAAAAAAATGTAAAAATTATTGCCCAGGGCCCCGCAACTTCTAAGGGCGGCGCTGCTTCGGGGAAACAATTACAAAGTTCTTATTAGCAGTATTTCAATACATACTTGACGATGATGATCAAGAGGGTTTTGGGAATAGATTTTTGTGGAATTGAATTTTTTTTAAATTATTTTATTTGCTGAGTATATTGAGTTTACTTTATTGTAAGTGTAAGAAAAATCCATTTGTTTAGTTGTGCTTAAGTTGTTATTCTTGTTTACTTATACAGTTGTTTCATGTAAATAAAATATACTCCTATTATATTTTTAATCCGGACCAGTTAGCACTTTCGGTACTTCTATGTGTCCCTTTTCAAAAAGTTTGGGGACCCCTGCCTTACATCTATATACTGCTAAGCAACTCCATTTTAAGTTATAACGAAAAAGTGATTAGTTTACGCCTTAATTTTTCTGCCATTGAGGAAGATACATTTACGAATTTTGCACTTTTTGTGCTTCAAAGACGAAAAACTCTTTCATGTTAAGTGTTTTTTATATTATGTTACATAGCATTTAGTCAGACCCAAAATATTATTTCATGTTAACTAATTATTCATGTTAGGCTTTTCGTGTATTTGTTTCAACTTTTAGAGAATAATCTAAGAGTATCTAAAATAACCTGACGTCTCACTTATTTTGAGGTGAACTCGTCCAGTTTAAAACTTCTTATTTATTAACATAAAACGAGAGAAGTAAAATTAATATGTTCTTAAGAAATCCACCGCATTATCCCTCCATTTTATGTTATCTCACAAAAAGTAATCTGATTCAGATAGACCTGAAAATACGACGACTTACAACAGACGCTCGAATTAAGTAGATTAGGAAACATTTTTCGCAGGATAATTGTGCTGCTTTTCGTCGACTTGGTCAAATTAAAACTTTTCACGATTCATTATGTCTTGCCGCTGTGATCTGAAAAGTTTAAGCGCATTTGAGCGTATCGATCCGCAGTATCTGTCAGTGAGATACTTTTCCAGTAAAAATAAGGTCCAATTATCCAGCTCATTGGAATAGTGATAGTGCATGCAGCTGTTCTTTAAGCAAATGGGACCCTGCATTCAATTTTTTCTGATAGCGTAAAGTGGAAATTTATTTGGCAATGAATTTATTTGGAATTCCATTTCCCTCGAGGGGCGTTGAAAGCTGATGCAGGTCTCGAGGTGATACTGAAAGACGATGCACTTAGAATGTAGGTATATTGATAAAGAATAAAATAAAAATAAATTCACACTGATCCTGTCCAAGAGTAGAAGAATTGTGTCACCAGAAACCATCCCTTCCAAAACATTCCTTTTCTATAACATTTTGTTTTAAATAGCTTAAGAACTTGAAAATATCATTTTGTAAGCTAAAAAAACTGAAAATAATGGAAGAACGCTAAAAATAAACTCCTCACTTATGCCAACACACAATTTTTAATGTTTAACTAATATTAATAAAAGTTATTTATAGTCTGTTGCTATACAGGGTGACAATAATCTACATGTGTTGTATAGGTATTATTATAGGTGTTACATAGTTAGCTAAAAATAGCGAAGTTGGGCAAAATTTCAAAACAAACTTGTTTTTGGGTAGAGCATTTTATTCTAAACAAAAAGTGTCAATTGACTTTTCTTTGTATCTGCCAGGGTTTGGCGCAAAATTGGATTTATTTTACTATTCTCCCGAAAAATTTGCTCATAAGTTCGATCTAAAAATATCACTTATATTCGAAATGAAGAAATAATTAACGATTTTTGCAGTTTTTATTAACAGAACATGCTAGTAATGAGTTGGAAGTTCCGATAAATTCAGTGCCGTAACTAGAAGTCAACTCGCCGGATTGCAAAATTTATACGAGCGCCTATTATTAATATTTAAAAAATATATATATCACAATTTTATGTAAAAAAGTAAAATTGAAATAAAGGGTTTCCCAATTATACACCGCCAAAAAGTAGGTGCATATTCCTGAGTGAAAATGATGATCATTTGTCAAATATTTTGTTATCCGAAAATGCTTCCTTTCAAAGTTAGAGACCTCCAAACTTGCAAGAAAAAAAAAATCAAAAAATCGAATACGTCCTAGCCGTTTAAGCTAGAGCTATCAAACTTGGTCGAAATGTTTATGTGTTTCCCATTGACTTTGTGGGATAATTAGAAAGAAAACACGTAATTGGAAATATGATTTATGTCTGTTTTATACTATACTATTTTTTCGTTTAAGAAAATCGTATACGATTTTTAATACAAAAATTTCGTTCAAGAATTTAGCATGGATAATATGAACCTTTTACATTGTACTATCTTTTCGTACCAAAACTCCAATAAATTTTGGTTACTTCTTAGTAACTTTTATCATATTTTGTTGGCACCTTGAGTAACCATGTAAAATGTTCAATTTGATCACAGAACAGAAAGCGAATCATTTTCAAATTTAACGTATATTTAACGCTTGTTCCATTTTACATATTTATTCCTACAAAATAAATTGTGAGGGATATAACGGTAATAAGTAGTATTTAACATCGTTTGATTGTTTCAGTAAACCTAACCCACAAATAACATGCGGTCAGATACAGTTACAGTAGAATACGCATGCGCCCATTTAAAGAACACGTCCATGCTAAAATTGAACGCATTTAGAGCAGGTACCTAGTAAATTCGTACGAATTATTCGTTCAAGATATTTAATTTTTGATTGACACCGTACTAGAAAATCGTATACGATTTTCTTAAACGAAAAAATAGTATAGTATAAAACAGACTTTATAGTCAGTTCATCCGCTTACCATCTTCAGATTTATTTTCTCTGGAATAAAATTGAAAATGTCATCGTCCTTAAGAGAGTACGGCTTTAGAGGAAAAAATTCGTCCCTCTTTGGTTTTTGCTGTAAACGTAGCCGTTTTCGAGAAAATTAGCGCTAAAGATGCATCGACAAACTCTGTTCATAAACCTCAAATATTTTTTTTACTAAACTTAGTTGGCTAATGTCATGCTTGACTTAAGGCTTGTTCATAACCTAACCTAAGGTCTTTGCTTGGAAGTACTATGGGTCAATCTAAACAGATGAATCTTCCTTAGGTGAAAACAAATTTTACTTTGGTTACCTTTGTTAATAACAATCATAATCTCAATAGCAACAATGGTAACCACAGCAAAATGTGCTTACACCTAAGGAAGATTCATCTGTTTAGATTGACCCATAGGATAGGCGAGGTGGCGCATTTTGCTTTTTGTCTCATACAGTTTGTTTTTCGTTTGACGGTTTTTCATTGAATCGACAGGCGCCTATAGTAATGTGGCGCCGGGTAGCGCCGCAACCCCTGCTAACCCTATAGTTACGCCACTGATAAATTAACGATTAATGAACATTTACTCTGCAATTTGCAATTTTCTGCTTTTCGTGATTTTTTTATATCGAACTGATGAGCAATTTTTTCGCGAGAATAGTAAAATAAATCAAATTTTGATTCAAACGTTGGCAGGTACCAAGAAACGTTTTGTTTAGAATAAAATGCTCTACGCAAATACAAGTTCGAGTTTGATTTTGAACCAAGCCGTACTAGTTGTTTATAAAATTCATTGAAACTGAATCCCCATAACTCCGCCACTGGTTGCTTGTGCGGGTTAACATTTTCACCGAATTTGGTAACCTGTAAGTTGGTGCTGTATAGCAAATTTGGTTTAAATATATCTACTGGTTGGGAAACGATTAAAAATTGTCGATATTTTTTCGAAAATTTCAACACCGTGTATCTTTAAAATGAAGCGTTTATGGACCCATGTTGATATGGAATATCCACTTTAAATAAGTTTTTGTATCGACTGTTAAAGTCCTGTTACAAAAAAGTGGAACACCCTGTATAAGACGAGAGTCGTAAACTTGTGTAGCGTTTCTACAGGTTATTAATTATTGTCGTTATTAACCCTCCGTTCGTCGGGTGTGGTCTGTGAGTCCACGGCAAAATAAAACTTTTAGATAATTTGTTTATTATTTTTTACAAAATATCTACCGCCTCAGTACCTTTCAAGTAAATGAATAGCAACTGTTTGCCCTATACAAAACTGTTATTAAAAATTTCAGCTTGTTACCGCATAGCATTTTGTCCTGATAGACCCCACCCGATCAAACGTGTAACAATATTTGCAATGTTTTTCAGTTGATATAACCTCCTTAATGTCGCAGTAATAACGCATTTAATATCTAAAAAGCTAACAGCCCAGAAGGACAATTCGCCAAGGCTCGGAGACTGTTTCAAAAAGATCTAGGTATGGAATTAGTGAAGGAAAATATGCGAAGGAGAGCCGTTGTCAAACACTTGACAAAAAGTGAGCGCACTTCGCGGCCTTGAGGCTTTTAGGTATCAAAGAGGAAGTGGTGCCAGAACCACAGCCAGGTAAAAGAGGGAATTGCAAATATCGAAAGACACGTTTTTTTTTTGAAAATTTGTGAATCCTAGTTAATAGTTAATAGTTAATAGTTAATAATATGTATATATTTAAATAAATTTTCTTGTAAGGCAATTTTATTTTCATTTATTTAGGCGTTGTTCTCAAATTTTGAAAAATATGCTGTATAATAATTGTAAGTTTTTTTTTCAAATTTAACTGACACAAGAAAAATGTGTTTGGAATTAATCCTGTGTTGGGCATTATATAGAAAAAGGTTCGTAGAAAACACATTTACGCAAAATTAGCACTGGAAGGCATGTTGTTGCCCTTCAGAATCTATTTTATTTTGGTCTCCACAGACCACACCCAATCGAAAGTGTTTCAGAGAGGTACCCGACGGACGGAAGATTAACTTAAATTTTTTCATTGTTTTTACCAGTTTTTACCTGCAGGTAATGTTAAAAAATGATTTGAAGTGTTTAAAATCGCCTTAAAAGAATATTCAAGAAATACTTTGTAGATGGTAGGACTTTTTGACCAAGATCATGTATCATTTTCCAGCAATTTTCCCGTCTTGCATTATTTTCTAGTTCTATTCTGTTCCAGAATGCTTTTAATTAAAATGTGCAATGAATTATTAAGACGTCATTTTACTATGTCAAAAAAATTATTTATTAAGAATTTGTACCACAAGATTAAATAGCTCGTCGTAATATTATTCTTCAAAAGTTTTTTTTTGCACAGTTTAAACTTCACAAAAACGTATTTGCTCTTATGTCGCACTTTTTGGCAAACAATATTAAGTAATAGTTATGGTCACTCACTTACCTTTTACATTTTTCACCGAAATAATATCGTGGGAACGCGAACAAGAAGTTTTTTTTTCCTAGTAAGGTATCGTTATTGTATGTGTTTCACTTTTGACGCATGCACTATGACACATCCTTTGTGGGAGTGACCAGTAAATTTTGTTCAATATTGTAAAATAACGTTCAAAACAGATACCACATAAAATGTTCTAATTATAAACCTGGTTAGTGCTTTAAGCCCTCCAGTTAATACGAGGTTGTAAATTATAATATCGATGATGAAATTGTTTGAAAGAATAACAAACAAATTTGTGAACATTCTCTACCGGTATAAACAACCACATAATTAACACGTTTGTTTATTTACACATTTTTGGCATTTGTAAGAACATAAATTGGTTGGTATTGGTACACCTACGAAAAATTTTTTTGAAGTTACTTATACCGCGTGTTTCACTTTTCCATGTGGCACTATTGCTATCTCCATAAGTAATGAAATTACAAGGTTGGTTAAACGGGACCAAAGTTAGCTCTTCAGAATTGTATTTTACACAAGCTATTGTTTTGTTTAAAAATTCCACGGCTTGCGTGATATAACGAAAAAACCGAAATGGATCAAAATTTTCAAACTCAAATATTTCGGCTATCATTGCTGAAATTTTAAGACAATCTTAAGGTAAAAACCTAAGTCTTATAGGCAGAATAATATGACAATTAATAATTTTACTCGTACAACTATTTTTGCGATTTATGTAAAAATGTGGATGCACTAATATAAATTAAACATGTCACTCACCTAAATGTTGTGTTTTCTTTGATAATAAGGTCGAGATAATTGATTGTTAAAAAGATAAGTGATACTTATCATATTTAAACAAATTTCTAAATCTATATTGATTACGAGTCTGCATCGCCTCTTTTATTGTCCTAAAATAACCAATAAGCGGTCCTAGAATTTCATAATTCAGAATTTTCAAGCGTCACTAATAAGTTAATGACGTACTGATTAAACATTTCACGTCAAATGTTTGTATACACAGCAATGGAAAGTCAAATTTACTAATACATCAAACATCTTAGCGTCTTATTTAAATCAACAATGGCCTTTACCACAGATTACACATTTTTTGTAACATCCGAATTCCCAACGTAACTTACGGTGATTTTTTCATTTACCGTAAACCACGTTCAAATAATGTTCGAGTGTTTTCGCTTCAAATGAGTAATTTGTAGTGCGTCAATTCTAACTGAAGCTCTTCAATTGGGTGCTAAAATTATTTGTTTAACTACGAAAAATCGGAAATGCGGTTAGAACATGATCTCATATTTGTCATATAAAAAGTTATGCAGACCGATCGGTGTCTTAGTTAAAACGTTTTGTCTGACATAAACGGTCAGTTAGTCTTCCCCAAAAAAAATAAAAATGAATACGTTAAATTTTGTGCTTTCAGTTTTATTCATTCACATCGTAAGTTATCACAAAATGCAACCGCAAAGAAATTAATTAGGTTTGTCTTGTAGCTGTTGTTGGAAGTGACCACAGGCGCTTATAAAATTGGTAGAACACACGCAGTCAACAAGACCCGAAAAAGAAATACGAAACGCCATATCCGATCCAAAATAATACCAAAACTCGAATCTGGATTGTGCATTCATAATCTATGCAATAACGTGACGAACTATCCAGAAAGTGACATATACAAATTAGTTAGGAAAAACAAGGAATTTCATAAGTTTTTCGGCACCGTTATCGAACCAAAAAGGGAAACTTCGCTATTTCTTAAGTCTCCATCTTATATTCATGAGGATAATGTGTGTAAATCAAATCAAATTACTAAATTTCCGGAAATTGGACAAAACAACTACAATCAGCTACGATATATTGTCAATGTTGGACAGTTTAGGCAAGCCATTTCCTTTGAAGTTTGCGCGTAAGTAGTTTTTTATATACAGGGTCAGTCAACTATCTATGATATGTGATTATGTGAATAGATGTACAGGGTAGACTATTTTCGATACCCGTACAGGGTATCTCTGTTATTATCAGAGATAGAAAAAAACTACGTACCTACGTATCCTCGACTTCTTTTTTCGAGAGAAATTCATCGCCATAAACAGATTTTTGATATCATTTTTATTTATTGAAATACAGCAAAACCCGATTTTTGGCACTTTTCAAAAATGTTAAATATCTTGCTTAACCGAAAAGCTAGAGAAAAACTTTAAAAACATTTTTGGCATGGTTTTTTGTCCTTGTTAAGAAAGCGATATTCATTTTGTTTTACTCATACGAATATTGATATATTACACCTAACTTTCTTATTTTAAATAGCAACCATAAGCAAAATATATATCTTTGAAAAGCGCAAAAAATAAGCTTTCGATTCATGTCAAAGCCAACTATGGTTGCCATTTAAAATAAGAAAGTTAGGTGTAATATATCGATATTCGTATGAGTTAAAAAAAATTGACTATCTTATTAAGGACAAAAAACCATGCCAAAAATGTCTTTTAAGTTTTTTTGTATCTTTTGTTTACGCGAGATATTAAACAATAATAAAGACTAATTTGAATTCGTCGATAAATAATAAAACAGGAAATTGAAAATAAAAGTTTTAAAACTAACTATATCAAAAACAATAAAATACATGCAGAATCTAACAATGTTAAACGATAACTTACAGACCTCAATTTTTTTTAAATAAAAACCGTTTAAAGTACCTAAAGAAGTTATAAGCTAAGTGGTTTTTATTGGGACACCCTGTGTATTTCAAAAATATTTACAAATTTAAATCACTTTCCCCAAGTACATCACTTAATTTGAGAATAAATTTTAATGCATTTGCTGAATGACGTTTATTTCATAGAAATGCCTTAAATATTTTTTCTTTTTATAGCGACAATGTGCTCTTTGAAAATACTTTGTAGTGTAACCATTAAATGCGAAATATTATTATTCTTCTTAATAGAGTCCTCTTGTGCCTTTCGGTATCGAGGTATGTTTTTCTAGTTCTTGATTATGTTTCTTTATCCCTGTCTATCATTGGTTAACTGTAGCAAATCTCTCCAGCCACTTTTTTTTCTAGTTAGTGTTTTGCTTTCCTTTTTAATTTTGATCTTGGTTTTCCTTTATTTTTTTCGTTTTTCATCTCATTTTTGCGCACCTATTTGCTCTGTAGCATGCGTAGTAAATCTCTCAGAGGTTTTAATTGACCTGTCTCCATCTTTTTTTGTCTTTCACTCCTAGGCTTTTTCTGATTTTATCGCTGCTAATCTTATTATTTAGTCTACATCCTTTTCTCTTCAAACATTTCATCTCCTGCTTCTGCATATTTTGTTTTTGCTTTCGCGTTGGTACCCCGGCTTCTGATTTATAGTAAGAATTGGTACGTACACTGCATCTTAGTTTTTTATTTTTGAGATCTTCTTACTTATGAAGCATTTATTAGTGACGTGATAAAATTTCGTCACTGCAGCTATTCTGTTATTCAGCTCTTCCTCCAATTCCCTGAAATTATCGCTCATAAATGTTTAAAACTTCATACCTGCTCTAACTACACCTAACAGTAGAAGGACTTATGACTATATAATAATTACCTGCTCCATCCATTTTTAGTCTAGCATTATCTAAACCGTTAATTGATCTTTCGTTTTAACATTGTCTCTAGAAATAAGTTTAAATAATCATTTATGTTTTTTCCAAGGATATTTAGTCAAACTGCAAAACCATTTTTAAGACGTTTACTATAAATAAGAATGCAGCTAATAAAGAAATAATGGTCTTAAAATTGTTATTACCTTTTGACTAGAGAACCGTTAAATCAAATAGAAGTAATCTTTAATTAAGCTCATTTGTGTTGTTCATAGTTCATACTAATCAAAAATAATAAACAACACAAAATCATTTCTAAAACGAAAAAAAACTGACGTTTTAGATTAAATGTACTTGAGTTATTTTAAATAAATTTACTAAATTGATTTCAGTAAAGTAATTCAAAATCACTTGCTCGTAATGAAATTCGTTTGTGCAACAAACGATACTTTACTTTTCAGTGCATTGTAAAGGTAGCGGTCTGTAAAAACTTTTGAACTTATGTTACAAATTTTCTTGAATAACAAAGTGCTTTGGGTGTTTTGCTAAACTTTCCTGCTACAAATCATAAGTACACTGCCTCTTGTTAACATTTTCATCAAAAATGTTGTTTAACCTTTCAGGGCTAACGTTTTTAATTTGAACATAAAGGCTAACGTCGGTCTCACAGACCGAAAATAAAATATAACAGAAAAATATGTTTTTTAAATAATTTTAATCTGAAATTTATAAGACATGTAGTAGACTGTATATAAAAACAATTCAAATTTAAAAAAAAATTATTTCGCTGGTTTTTTACAAAAAAAAACTATGCAAAAAAACCCTTACAAAAACGTATACATATTTTTTAAATGAAACAAAAACAAAAAAAAAATTAAAAAAATAAAGAAAAAACATCTGAAATAGGTTATTTACATTATAAATTAAGTAAAATTCAGGTTTAGCACAAAAAAGTATTTATAGTATAACGTAACTTTTCACTATAAAAAGTACTATATATTTGCAGAGCATTCTACACATAATATGCCTTTTATGTGTTCCATAAACCTAAAGTTATTGCATATATAGCACTTATATTTGGTTTTTCTACTTTTTTTACTACTGCAGTAAAAGCAGCGTCCATGTGCCTGTTTATTATTTGAAACATTCAGTGTTATTTGAAAAATTTTTTGAAGGCGTCCTGGGTAGATATTTTGCAAGTGCTCTGCGTCTTGCATGTGGCTTAAGTAACTCCATACCTAGTGTCTCTAAAACAATTCTTCAAAAAGTCTTTGCAAGTAATTTTGTTGTTGTTCGTAATCGATTTTTACACTATTAGGATAATTATTACTTAAAATAAAACACTAAACCAGCATCTCCATTACCTTTACTTTAATTACACCAAGGCTAACGTCGGTCTCTGAGACCGAAATTTGATGTAGTTAAAAAACTATACACGCATTTCTGCTGCCGTTTTGGCACAAGCAACATCTACATATAATATGAAGCTACTGAACGACCGAGCACGATATTCGAATCCATCTATCATTTATCGGAATAATTCGGTTCCGTCGGTCTCTGAGACCGCACGTTAGCTCTTAAAGGTTAAAGAGTCGACATCTGCTCTAGTTTTTATCTTTGAAATAAGGATATTCAAGTGCACAGTAAAATCATCTGCACCTGCAACAAACATGTTACCAAAGGTACTCCATTATACGAAATTTATGTAATTTGGTTTTACGAGTTGTAGCTTAAATACGATTGAAACTTAAATTGCTTACCATTAACTACTATTCCGATTTATTGTGTCTCTACTGATTGCGTTAATGTCAAAATTTAATTCAGTTGTCAATTGCAATTTAAGCGTAGAAGTTGCTAAAAACCTATCCAAGGCTTAAAAAATAAACTAAATAACTAATTCTTATAAATGGGCTTGTCGTTAAATAAATTATAAATTTGGCCTCACTAAAAATTTTAAGACATTACAATCGTTTATTAGCTAACATAAAATTATTTTATCCTACCTTATCACCGTGGGTTATGGTGATATATATTTATTAACACTTCCTCTGATTAAGGAAACAATGTGGTTTGTTAATTGTAGTAACATACCGGGTGTAACTGAAATCAGGCTCACCCCCTTTTTTTTCTTTAGTTTTGAATTTAGACAAATGAAATTTTAGACATGTAACATTTGCAAAAAACTGGATTATTTGAACATGGGTACACTTTTGTTTCACTTCCGGTTCCGCCGAAAATGGCCACAACTTTGTTATTTTAAAAGGAACACCCTGTATAATTTTACATTTTTGGAAAGAGGAAACCACTTTGGATACAACTGTACCATTTTGGTTAATTTTTATAACTTCAAATAATTTTTTGACAAAAATTTAATTTTTTATTAAGTATGCCGTGACCCGCATAAATTAACGCATAATTTAAATTTTATTTTGTCAACAAGTGTCTGAAAAACGGTTTTGTAAAAAAACATAAAAAAGCATTTGTTTTGTTGCCATTTGGCATAGTCAACTATGATTATTAGGATATCTTACCAAAATCTTACAATAATTTGAAATTTATAATGCCTGCTCCTAATAAAAATACCAAGTTATTGGTATTGTTGTATTCGCCAGAAAATACTCTATTTAAATAACCGCATGCGCCACTATCGTTCCATTTAAAAAAATTGATTTTTTGTCAAAAAACCAATTTCGCAACCTTTAAGGTCTATTAAAGCAGCCCAAATGTCAATTAAAATATACAAAACCGTTTTTCTGACACTTTTTGACATAATAAAATTCAGTTTATGCGGGTCACGGCACACTTAATAAAAAATTTAATTTTTGTCAAAAAATTATTTGAGGTTATAAAAATTAACCAAAATGGTACAGTTCTATCCAAAATCGTTTCCCCTTTCCAAAAATGTAAAAATATACAGGGTGTTCCATTTAAAATAACAAAGTTATGGTCATTTCCGGCGAAACCGGAAGTGAAACAAAAGTGTACCCAAGTTCAAATAATCCAGTTTTTTGCAAATGTTACATGTCTAAAATTTCATTTGTCTAAATTCAAAACTAAAGAAAAAAAGGGGTGAGCCTGATTTCAGTTACACCCGGTATACTGTATGATTTATCCGGGCGTTTAATGCAGGTCTCTATAAAAAATAAGAATTATTTAATATGTTTAATTGTGTCAAATTTCTCCTCTTTTCTTCTTCCTCTTTCTGATGACAGCTTCGAGACCTACAGGCGAATTGGGTTAGAGCTGTCGGCGTCTTTCAACTGTAATCTGTCAACAGTTTTTTTTTGTTGATATATTGCTTTTGCACTGCATGTTTCCAATACGTTCTTGGTCGACCTCTTCTCCTTCTGTATATCGGCTCCCAAATTCATCTCTTTTTGGCCTCACGATCTTCCATTATCTGTTGGAGGTATCCATACCATCTTAGTCTTTCAACCTCTATTGTTTTTATTTTATCTATATCTACATCTATTTCATCCCATGAATTTTGAGCGTGGTCCACTGTTGCACAGGGTGGTCCAAATTTGACGAGATTACGTGGGTATCTCACTTAACATTCAAAATAGAGAAACAGGTAAATTACCAAAAATGTGCGGGTTTTTAAGACAAACTCAGAACCGTTTTCAAAAATATTCTAACATTTTCGGTTTTTCAGTTATTAAAAAAAAACTGTTTTTTAACAATGTGTCATATCACCGTTATTGTTGTAAATATCGAAGCAAATTGGTGTAGATTTTTTTTTATATTCGATGATAACAAAAAAATTGCGCTCGCCGTTATAGAGTTACGACACAAACTTATCTTTTTTTAAATGGAATCCATAGTTGGCTATGGCCTATTAAAATTCCTTAAATTTTTCTTATTCCAAATAAATAGGGTGTTTCTTAAGTATTGCAAAAAAGTTCGGAAGGTGATTCCTTATCGAAAATTAAGGGGGGCCTTTCATATAAAATGTTTTCCTTGAACGTTTCCTATCGGAGTTACACCCCCCTAAAGGGGAGCGGTAAACTTAGATTTTTATTTAATTTCTTAAATTTGGATAAAGTAGGAGAATGATATTTAGTGGATGTTTTATACTCATTAAAAGGTTTCCCAAAGTAATATTTTCAATCATCTCCCACCTTCACAAGGGGCTGAAAAGTGCGACCCCTATTGGTTTTTTTTATCAGAACTTTTTGGTGGGTTAAAATTTTGCAATTAAAAAACCAAAAAGTTCTGATAAAAAAACCAATAGAGGTCGCACTTTTCAGCCCCCTGTGAAGGTGGGAGATGATTGAAAATATTACTTTAGGAAACCTTTTAATATGAATTAAACATCTACCGAATATCATTCTCCCACTTTTATCCAAATTTGAGAAATAAAATAAAAACCTAATTTTACGGCTCCCCTTTAGGGGGGTGTAACTCTGAAAGGAGACATCTAAGGAAAAACTTTTATATGAAAGACCCCCCTTAATTTTCTATAAGGAATCATCTCCCGAATTTTTTCGCAATACTTAAGAAACGCCCTGTATTAGGGTTGATGTAGTTATTTTCAATAATACGCAAGTTACGAAGGTTTTTTAGTTTTTATTTAAAGAAAAACATAGTAGGCTGTGAACACAAAAAAAACAAGGTGTAAAACTTTTTAAGACTCATGTGGTACGAAGGCTTTTTAATTTGTTGTTGAGATAAACATTATAAATATTTGAACATAAGATCAACAACAATATAGGTAGGTACTACAAAAGTGCTGATTCCGACTATGTTCAAATAATAATTATATTGTTTATCTCGACAACAAATTAGGAAACCTTCGTAACTTGTACCACGTGAGTATTAAAAGGCTTTACACCTTGTTTTTTTCAGTTTACTATGATTTTTTTTTATCTAAAAATAATTCGTAACTTGCGGATTCTTGAAAAAACTATATCAACCGTATACAGGGTGTACAATTATTGGATCACTGAACAGTAATTTCAATAATAAAATTTTAAAAGTTGTATAATATCTCCCCTAATTATTTTAGAAAAAAAGTGCAATGAGATTTTTGTAGAGACAATAATTCTGTCTCTATAGATGTATTCAATATTAATTTTTAGTTTTCCAATAACTAAAAATAAAGGAAATTACAAAACGCGTTTTGACAAAGATCTGTAGTGCTTTGGAATTATGCTGTGACAACTGTCCATCCCAATTCATGAAGCCCCAGTCCCCTAGACTTATTTTATCTTTGACTTTCACTAAAAATTATTGTTTACTATCAAAGATTTTTTTGCTAAACATTTGTTGCTCTATAAACTAAAAATTTTACATTTTAGGCTCAACGCTAAATGTTTTTTGGCCGACCACCTTCCATACGGCTATACCACGGCGTGCAAACAAAAATTTAACATAATCCGACTGGTTTCGTTGTCCGATGATGGAAAAATTACTTTGGACAATTTTAAAATACCATCCAGTTGCGTATGTACATACACAAAAGATCAAATTTTGACGAAACGCTCATTTAGTAGAAAACTTTTTCATCACAAAAAAGAAGAATGCCGCTAAACCGGTTCTTTAATGTAAACGTGTTTATTTTTTTTTTGAGCTTACCGTACAAGCTATACAGCTTATTAATTATGATAATCACAATCTCAACAATTTTTGACAGCCATTTGTCCTTTTAATATTTTATTTTAGTGGAAGTTAATGTTCTTATTTTTCTTATTTATTATTTGTTTGTTGTTTTTGTGTGAGTTGTGTTTGTATTTATAATTTTTAGTTAATGGCTGTGATATATTTATAAATAAGTATAAATGTGTTTATACTTTATAACATTTTAATAAACCATTGAAAATTATTAATCTTATTTATCATGTCAGTAAAAAGCTCTCGCTACGTGGAGAGGATGTCTAGCGGTTAAATTTTCATGATAAATGTATCTATATAGCAGGGGATCTTCTTCAGCGCTGAAAGTCTGCCTCAAGGGCATAAATAGCTTCAGAGAAGGATTATATCTCTACAAAGCAAAGATTTTCAGCCAAAAAAAAAACTGCGTACATTTGATATGAGAATATAAATGCAAAGCATATTGTATAATTGATTAAAAAATGTGGAAAATTACATCACAGCAAATGAATGTCGTCAAATTTTTTTTAACAAATACATCAAATAAAATTTTCTTTTAATTTCACTAATACGTATATATATAAGTTTAACAATATCTGAATTCAAATTAAAAATAAATTTATAAAAATGTTGTAGTGTTGTAGCATTATTTAGTTATTTTGTAGACTTGTACTTACATTGTTCGAATTTTTATTTGTTTTAAAAGTACAGGTTAAACATTATTTATCAACCATTTGCTTTAAAAGCTTATTCTAATTATAATTTTATGATAAAAAAATTACATCTCTTTTTTAACGAAGTTTCACGTCACTTATATGACGTAACAGGCAACCGGGTTTATAGCTGAAAGCTGAAACGACGTGGCTACCGCACGTCCGTGTGCAGGTTTTACGCCCGGCTGTCGTCAATTATATGAAAAGTCATGGATGTCGAACCGTACTTTTATTTAGCGCACTGTTTTTAAGTTACAGCCTAATGGAGAGCATTCTAGATATTCAACGGCTATAAAAAACAAGAGTATACATGGTCATCATAAGAATTGTCCAAACCATTTTTAAAATTAAATACGATTAGAGAAAAATGTTGACTAACATATTTACTTACAATACAAATATAAAAGTCATTTTTTCTTTGAGCAGTAATTATTCTATTTTAGTCTTATAAAAATTGTTCCCAGAAATGTTTTACTCAAAATACCAATAGTACATTAAACTGTATATGTTTCGACATTACTCCATCCGCCATCTTCTCTCAGAAACTACCTCTCTCACCTAACCTACTAAGTATGTGCATATAGTTTGAAATATAAATGTACACGAGAAATAACGAACATTCCAACATTTTTAATCCAACAATTTTAACAAGACTGTGGTCGTAGGGTTAACCAGGGCATAAATAATAAATAAATATATATAAAAGTCCAGCCTGACTCTGTCTATCTATCTGTGACTGACTGACTCTGTAACGCATGAATATAGTATACTACGGGTTCATTTGACCGACTGAGTTGTGTCTAATGAACCGTAAATTTTTACTCACGGGTAACATAACAGTGTCTAACTTGCAGCTCACGGTATTATAAAAAGTAATAGTTTAAATTTAAGATATACAATATTCCCGTCCTAGGACGGGTTACGTGCTAGTTAAACAGAAAACTCTTGTTATCTTGCAGCTCAACTTGCTCGAAAACTGCAAGCACATTTTTGTTAACACGTTGACTGTCTGATGAGCCAAATTGGCTCATGACGCTCCACTTGCACACTCTTATGGCATATGTGACTCATTTGACAGATGTCAAATCTAAACGTGAATATCAACATAAACGTGCCTTTAAAGGTTCTAAAATGGTTGTACGATGTAAAAAGAGAGTTGTCTAAATCTTACTGACCAAATATTTTGTATCACATATGACTCTTGAAAGTTATATGTACGTAATTTTAAAAACAGTTGAACAGTTGTTTTAGGATGTGGACACATTAGCATGTGACGTCGATTTTTAAAAAATTCTTGGACAGTTAACGTGTTAAAGATGTAATTCTTAATAATAGTATTAAAATGAACGTAAAATGATTTTTAATATTTAAAATGTATTGTTAAATTTTTAATTTGTTCAAATATTTTACTATTTTACCTCATCTTAAAAAAAATTGATTTGTTTTATTTATCACGAAGACTTGTTTTCTGTTTAATACCCTACAGTTAACCTTACGATACTTCTGACCACACTCCCGTTAAAATTGGTGGATTAAAAGTATACTACACACAAAAATGTATACAAAAAATTGCATAGGTTTTTATGCAGCATAATCTAAACATACCTGTAATTATACAGGGTACTGAGTTGAATTAAACCAAGTTCAATTTAATTTTGTTAAGATAGAAGACTGCAAAATGTAATTTATTAAATTAGTGGTGGGTACCTCATTTTTAAATTTACTTTATAAAGTAAAAGAATTACTAGGATTGTAATGCCAAAAAAAATTAAGAGAAGCTGTCGTCCAAAGGGATCTGATTTAACAACAATTGGCACACCAAGACGCAAGTGCCAACCTCTACAAAAACGAATAACATCAGGTTTGTTCCAACAACGATTTAAAACCGATTTGTTATGAGTTTATGAACCGGTTTATTCGCATGCGTGAACTATGTACTGATAGATGTACTGCACAAGAATTAAGCGCTTTTACGACTCGCCTAACTGTAAATGTCATTTGCGTCTATTGGGTTCATACAAATGTACGCATCGCTAGGGTAAACACCTTAAGAATTTAGCACTCAGTGGGGTTGGGAAGCGATGCATAGCTAGCTGAGCTCACGTTAGTTATGAACAGCGCACGCGTGTAAAAATCCTGGGAACAATTCATCTTTCAGTTCATGTACTGCTCTGATCGTCCGCAAACCCGTTCATGAATTATTTTTAGAGTTGTTGGAACGGATTACTGACCGTCCGGTGAACTATCAGACCCTGTGTTGGAACGCGATATTGATACTGCGCAAACTCAAATCGTTTACTGTACTGTGCAAATCGCTGTTGGAACAAACCTGGGGGCCAATTTTTGAACCTTCGCTAAAATAAGATCGTGCTTATATTTGCGAAAACTAACCGCACCGAAATTTTGAACCTTCGCAAATTATCGCAGGCGCTATAAATTACACGTTCAACAGCGAGCGCATTCTGTGCGTCTCAGTGCATGTATTTGTATTGTCTACTACTTGATTGCAAAAATATTAACTGAAAATGGATGATATTATAAATCTATTTGTTCTTGAAAACTTAGAAATGGCTGAGCAGGTACGACCAGTCAAAAATATACGAAATCCACATGATCCGTTTCTTGCCTTAAATGAAAGGCAGTTCATAAAAATGTTTCGGTTGTCAAAAGATTTATGTAAATACCTAATAGGTTGTTTGCAGCCATATACAGGGTGTTTCATAATTGAATGCTGATCCTTAAGGGTTTTATTCCTTGGATGATTTTAAGAAAAAAAGTTCATATCAATGTAGGTCCGCAACCGCCGTATTTTTGAGATACAGGGTGTTTTTTGAATTTTAGTAGGTAGGTACTAACTAGGTATAAAAACACATTTTTTTCAGAAAAAAAATTGTTCTGTTTCTACCAATGGCGTCCGTACTAACATGTCCTTAAATATATTTACTTGATTATTAAAAATTAAAACTAAAGTGAAATGTACTCTTTTACTCTTCAAGAGTACCTAATAGCCTTTTATTTTTTTACTCGAAAACCGTTCGTCGAAAAAAAAAAGTCAAGAGGCCATTTTTACTAAGAGATAAAGCAAAAATATAAAAATAACATTTACTTTGAAAAAAAAAACAGTGGCGTTTCATTTTTTTCATTAAAAATATTCAAGGACATGTTAGTACGGACGCCATCGGTAGAAAAAGAACAATTTGTTTTTCTGAAAAAAATGTGTTTTTATGCCTAGTTAGTACCTACTAAAATTCAAAAAAATATCTAAAGTTGCATCAAAAATATTACGAAAAAACCGATATTTTTTTCAACTTTGAACTCTCACTGTATCTCAAAAATACGGCGGTTGCGGACCTACATTGATATGAACTTTTTTTCTTAAAATCATCCAAGGAATAATACCCTTAAGGATCAGCATTCAATTATGAAACACCCTATATAAAGCAAAAAATCAGAAAATCTGATTTAGATATTGAAACAAAGGTTAGTAAGTCATATTAAGTATATTAACTTTATCTTGACATTATTCCCTTTTTTATGTTTGAATTTTCATTGCGCATGCACAAAATCGGTGGTACTTTTTCAAATAGCCGAGAGGTGGCGCGACAATTTCAAATCATATGATCGCTATTTAAATTCCAACGTGGTTTTAACCCCTTATGTTTTTTTTTAATGTAAATAATTTAAAATACTTGCTTTTTACATCTGCTATTTGAACTTGTTACATATTGTAGAATATAGTTTTTAAGTTAGTTCATAAGTACGCCACTAGAGTACGTTAGGGCAACCGCGATCGTGTCTGTGTGAGTTGACATTAAGACGTTGCCAAATGTGATTGTCGCTTGTTTGCGAATGGTTTAAATATCATAACGAAGGCTTGTCAAGAATTCCAAAATACGCAACCCTTCGCTATTGCAGCGTTCGTTAATTAACTCCTGCGATATGTAACGAATGAAGTGAAAAATCGATCTCCTGATCATATCAGCCATAAACCCGGTTGTCCGTGACGATAATAAGTGACGTCAACCGGGCATGAAACCCGCACCCGGTCCGTGCGGGCGGCAGTCACTTCATTTTTTTAATTCAGAAAAGTATGTACAATTTATCACAACATAATTATGATTTTCTTTAATCCTGATAACCCAAAGTATGTCTCTTCTATGCACTTTGCAGCTTTTATTTAAATAACAGATGCAATTTTTATAACTCTAAGTTTGTAAGTTCTTCCTGTTTCAAAGCTGTACCACCTATAACTATTTTATTATGTCGTAAAAATCCATAATGCGACCTAGTTTGCTTTGGTAGAGTAATAATGAACTTGGGATAATTTATTTCTCGTTCATCCCTATTATACGTTATCCTTGTGAAAAATTACATTTTAAGAATCTTGGCATCTGTAATCTGTAACAACAAAAATTTAATCTTCAATATGATTACTTTCTTATTTTAAAGTAATCTAACGTATGTTATGCCAAGTTATCACGTACATTTATTCTTTTCTTTCTATGTGGTTCCTTGGAGTTTGGTGGTAAATTGTTTAATCAATATTCAACTATACAGCAATTCATATGAGACAAACAACAACAATATTGTGATTTTGATTAAAATTTTGGTCTTAAAAGAATATTTTTTAAATTTAATTTGATGTGTTCTGTCAAACGATTCATTAGAATGTATATTTTTAAGTGTGCAAACGTATTTAACAAGTTTATAGTATGTAATAAGGAGATTTTGATCGTTACGTAGGCGTCTAAATCCCAATTAGCATTTTTTGTGTATGAAAAATAACAACTAATGCGGAAAAAAATTGCAATACATTTTTGTTGGTTGTAAAGGGTTTATCTCAATTATTTTCAAAAAACGACGTAGGTATAACGAATCAATGTTGCGTTTAACATTTTAGTTCAAATAAGAAACATTATTTTATTATATTTGTAATTAGTTTCTAAAAATAGGGAAGTAAAATAATCCATAAAGTTATAATTACTTTGATCTATTCATCTACTCTATTTAATTATACTGAATAATACAATTAGGAATTCCTTTATTTTATCTAATGTTCCAAAGTAGTTATGATAATAGTTTGTGTCGTTAACTTACAATCCCTAATATTATTTCAATAGAGCACAGTTTTTTTCTGACTGCAGACTTGGACATCCGGAAAATCCTCAACTCAAGAGGATTATTAATATTAATGTAATTAAATACAAGCGAAAAGCTAAAAGAAAAAAGGCGATAAATTACTTCTAGTCTATTGAATACAGAGAAATAAACAACAGAGTGGCTACATTTCACTTCTTTCTTATCATAAATATTCCAATTTATTTAAAATTAAAAAATTATGTACCTATTTACAACAAAATCCTGATCGGCTTATTACTAAAACAGGTAACAAAGAAATACTTTAAAGCAGCAATTCTCAAACTTTGGGGCGCTCTTGCCAAAGGGGGCACCAAATATCTAAAGGAGGGCGCAAAGATAATTTGTAATTTAAGCAAAACTATTTATTAAAAAAAATAAAACACAATAACATACAAAATTTACTAAATATGACAGCCGTCAAAAGCCCAAAGACTGTTAGAAATAAAAACAAATAAAACAAAAGGATTGAAAGGGGCGCAATAAAAACTGATTTGGAAAAGTGGGGCGCAATAAACTTATGATATATAAAAGGGGAACCCAAATGCAACAAGGTTAAAAAAACACTGATTTTAAGCAAGTTTAAGTCCCCCCTTTTCCAGATATTTTTCTACTTCCTTCCCCTTTTTTATATCAATTTTTATTGCACCACCTTCCAAACTTTTTATAGGGATCCTGTTTTTATTAATTAATCGTCCATTACCGAGTATAATTTTTAAATGTATATTTTTGTAACTTCCTTTTTTGTTATCGTAAGCCTAAAAATATATTGTAATCCGAAAAATTTGTTATTGCGCTAACCAAGAAAAATGTGTGACTGCTGTTATTTTAAGTATGTATTTTATGTTATTGTTTAGTTGTTTCAATAAGCAGATTTGCCTTTGATTTCCACATTTATTCGTGCCTCTTCCCTTAGATATTTTGAGTTTCCTTTGGGGAGCGCGCCCCGCCCCAAAGGTTGAAAATCACTTTCTTACATCATATGTCCACCCAATCTGAGAATGCCAAATTTTGAAATACTTTAACGTTTAACACTAAGCACCGCCCCCGAAACAGCAAATGTGTCGCTGGGACCAAGTAATTTTTTAATATATTTTAAGAATTTTTTTAACTTCGTGTTTATTTTACTTCGTCGCACAATCTGCCCAATCCAAACACGAATATACTTGCCTCAGGAACCGTACAACAGACCTGTATAAAAAAATCAATGCATATCGCGACCACCGGTGGACATGTGTGGTTTAAACTAAACCTTGCGAGTGGCCACCGGTGGCCACGCGATTTCTTAGTCAAGTCACAAAATGTCCACCGATGGCCCATGCGGCGCTCAGCGTTTTCAAAAAGGGTAATAAAACGATGTGTTTTTTATATTACGAAAGAATCAATTAATTATTTCAAATGCTGGTACAGTCATCTACATTTCGTATTATCAGAACAAAAATTGCCAATTTCAATAAATCATATTGCACACTAAATCGTTTGATGATCATGCAATAAAACAGTTCATCAGCAACAATAATTAAACCGAACAATGATAAAATGTTAGTACATTCATTATTTGTATAATAGGGTGGATCGAATTTTATTTTTTTATTTTTTTTTTCTGGCGGGGTGCGGAAAAGATGCTCTAGGGGAATACAATCAGAAGTCATGAAGACAATATTTTGATATTATTAGTGCAAGTACTGCCCCAAGCCTGCTGAGTTTTGAAAAAAATTTGCTAAATGTAGGTTATAGTTTATGCCCAATAAAGGTATTCAAGGTTAGGCTACAAAATTTTTATAACTTTTTTGGACAATTAAAAGAATAAGAAAATAGAAACGAATGTAAAATCACACAAAAACAGTTTTAAAAAAAATTAAGATCAGTCCAAAATTAAGCTAATAATTTGGTTTTGTAGTCTTTCTTGGTATGATACGACAAGATTCTTATTTATTTCTGATCCGTCACCAATTTGACACATCTTTCAGTGGTTTGTGTGTGGCAAGGTATCAAACAAAATTTAGGTAAAATATCAGTTTCGACTTTGTCCAGATTTGCCATGGCTTTGGAAATGATGCAAACAGTCAATTGGCAATTGTTTTTGCGTCACTAGATTTCATAGAAATATGGTCAATGTATTGTGAGCCAGGTTTTTTCAATAAACTAATGTGCTCTTCGAACACAACTTTTCTGCGATAGTCCTCATTGCTTTTCCTGCATATCAGCATTTGCTTTTAAGGGCTTAGAATTTGAACCCTTAGTTTGAGACGTGGATCTTCGGGACTTTGATGTTTGGGAAGCTTCTTCATAAAAGTTTTGTTGCAATTTTTTGGAAATATTGGTTTCGTTTTTCCTTGTAGTCTCTCTATCTAAGAAACACATCATCATTTTTCTTTGACCTCGCTGGTCTAACAAGAATTCTCTTTCTTTAATGAGTACCTATCTTTCGCGATTTGTCACAAGAACTAGTCTTGAACGAACTACATTTGCGTGGCAATGTCAAACAGAGTCCTGGCGTCCATTTTGAACTTCTCCAATTTGTTTCTGTAGGTGTCACTATTCTTTCTACATTGATAGGGCTTTAGGATTGCACGGTATTTGTCATGATATGTTTTTATTCTCGCTAAGATTGTTCGATGCTCTACTGTAGGTAAGGACGCTCTTCTCCAGATTTGTTCTATGTTAGTAGTAACTATTTTACTAGTGTCTCTTGCCAAATCCTGGAATCGTTTGCTAAGGTTTGGAGACGTAAATAAAATATTATATCATGCCTTCATGCCTTCATGCGTCGGTAACAAACTATTCGGGAATTCTTTGCCAACACCAAATATAGGACAGTTTGTATCACTGCTACGTAAACGTTTGTACTTTTATTACAAAAAAATCACACTATCAAATCTCAAATATTCGAAATTAGAAAGAAACGTGATCTTTTCCTGAAAGAAAATTGAAACTATAAAGCGAAGGGATGCTAAATGACATATCCGCTGCACTACCCGCGCACACCACGCGCACGTGACAATAAAATTACTCGGGAAAGTAAGAAAAACGGTGTGTTACATTGTTATTTTAATAATTAAAAGCATAAACTGTGATAATGTTCCAAAAAGTCGTGAAATTCGTTGTTAAAAATAGAACAAAGACATTTTAATTTAAAGTAACTTTTTTTAAATTCTCGAAAACTTTGACGACTTTGGGGCAGTACTTCCAATTATTATTTTTTTAAAATATTTTGCGTGATTAACCAAAAGATACCAGGGCATCTATCGCGCACCCCCCGAAATCGAAATTCGAAAAAAAAAAATTCTCCCATATAAGAGCGATCCACCCTATTGTATAAACATTGATAAAAATGCAGTACAAATCGGATGTGGTTTCATGATATACAACAACGTCACAAGCCATTCAGTGTGGGAAAGTGATTCAACTACAGTTTCAAACTTTTGAAATATAAAAATGTGGTCTTTCACATACACTGGTGGTGTCGTTATGATCCTTTTAATTTCGGTAAGTCGCTAATTTAAACAGAATTTAACTTTTGTGTGACGAGTGTGTTTTAGTGTTCTGTAATACTGGAAGGTAGAAGACATGGAGGTAGTAGACGCCATCGCAATATATTAAAAACAATCACTGCACCGGAATCAAATGAAGTTGATGTGAATGTTTGTATCCCAAATATGTGCCATAACACAACTAATTATCCTGGCGAACAAATTAAACATTTAATTGGTGAGCGACATGAGTACCACAGTTTTTTCGGTATTGCTATAAAGCCACAAACCCACTTGAAAAACTCGGTAAGACATCCAAAAGTAAGAAAGTTTAAGATAGTTCAGACAAGACTAGAAAATATGTGCAAAACTATGCAATATACAAAATATCCTGAAATGGCTTTAACACAAGATGGTCTCACAAAATTTATAGTTAATGTTGATGGATATAGACAAGGAGTGACGGTTGAAGTTTGCGTGTAAGTAGGAATTTATAAACAATAGCCTTATTCTTTTATCTAAACATTTATTTTGTGTAATATTTGTGACTGATACAGTAAAAAGTCTTTAATTTAATTGTTTTGTAAAATTCATGTACGACAGACGGATAGACGAAACGTCCAAGTTTGTTGATTTTTTGCTATAATAATTGTGCATAACAACAATCAATTAGTTATGTATTTAAATAAATCTTAACCAAAAGCAATGAAAAAATTATGCCTATAACTATTTTTAACCAATGTTCTGTTAAAAAAGTATTTTAAAAAAATTGTAAGTAATTAATCAAAAATTCAATATAAAACCAGCAATGTTCACCATTCAGTTTTTTTTTGTAATTACCTACCTATAACGTGGAATGATCAAAAAATACGGTGAATCTTTTGATAAATAAAAATTTATTACAGTTACAAATACATTACTATCAGTCCCCCCTCAGTCACACCCTTGCTTCGAACACACTCATCCCATCGTTCTTGCCATTTTCTTTAACAGTTCTGGAAGTCTTCTTTTGTGAGTCTTTAGTAGCGCTGCCTCAATAGATTTAAAACGTTTGCCTTTCAGGATCATTTTGACTTTAGGGAAAAGCCAAAAGCCGCACGGTACCAGATCCGTCGAAAAAAGTGGATAAGGACACACCATAATGTTTTTATTTGACAGAAATTGGTGTACCAGAAGCGATATGTGACACGGAGCGTCGTCATGATGGATGATAAAACCGTTTGCCTATTTCTCGGGTCATTTTCTACCCAAATCGTTTCTTAAACGCTCTAGTAAGCCGTTGTAATATTCAGCATTCACAGTAGTATTTCTGGGTTTAAATTCAGCTCGCACAATTCCATGAAGGCCGAAAAACACAATCAACATAACCTTGATATTGGATCTTGATCGACGTGCTTTCTTCGGACGGATTTCCTTGAGAGCTCTAATTCTTGGGTTCAGGATCATACCCATGAACCCAAGATTCATCTCGGTGGTGATATTTCACAAAAAAACAGCAATCTGAAACGCCACGATCGCGCAACTCCAACAAAATTGATAATCGGAGTTTGAAACAAAATTTCATGTTAATGCGTTCTTCACGATCGATTATTTATGACACATTTGAAAAAACACCTTATCGTAATAGAGTGTCACAACCGACTGAATGCACCGAACATGTTGAAACTTGTCACACACTTATACTAAGCCTGCACAGAACGAGATCTGCATTAAAAATTACTGCTCTGTATGGCGCTCGACTGCAACATTCACCGTACTTTTTGGTTATACCTCGTATATGCAAAAAATATGTTGATGGGAAATTAATTTAATTTAATTTGTATATATTGTTTTATAGGGCCGGTGCAAAATGTTTCATGGATGAACACAAACCACTCGGATACAAAACAGCTTGTACCCAGAAGTTTAGTGTAATTAGGCTAGTATCATTCACACAGAATGAAAATATTTCCTTAGATTATTTCCCGGTACCATCGAGTTGTGTGTGTACTTTCGCTAAACATTTAGAATACGATTGATTTTTATGCTTCCTAATTCATTAATTAAAGAGTTTTTTATTAAATGCCAACCTTTTCTTCAATCAACCCAAATTTCCACCACTAAGTCACAAAAATCAAAATATCAAAATAAAATTTGCGATTTTAAATTTTTTAATTTCACAAATAAGCGGGTTATATTGAAAGTGGTAAAAGTTACTTTTATGTTATTTTGAGATATTATATGTCTTACATTTTAATGAGTATAAAAATATTTATTCTAACTATAGTGAAATTTCACTTATATTTGTTATCTCGGTTACTTACATTTTTGTCAATATACATAATTTCGTTAAAGAATCGCCATATTTTATAACTGTTAGTGACTTAAGCCACTTTCAAATTTAATAGTTTATAAAAACTACACACTTGTGTTGATTTTGTCTGATGTATGTTACTAAACTAATGTTTAATAAGACAGTATTTTAGGAAAATTATAAAATATAAGTAATTTATGTAATGTATTTCATTAGGTACAAGTTTATTTAAATCAGGGATGGAAAACGTAACGTAATGATACCCGATAACGTTATAATACGATTCAACTATAATTTTTAATACAGTAACGTAACAATATTTTAATAACGTTATAATTATAACGTTATAATAACCAATAACGTTTTATTAAAAATTATTTTGTATCGTTGTTCTATATAAATTAAATCTTTATACAGCGTTATTTTTATTTTCAGAAGATATTTTATTTTAATTTTAAAATAGAAATAAAAAAAATTTAATAATATAATGTTAACGTACATTTGTACCATTTTTTAAATTCACATTTTACAGATCCCAAAAATAATTTCAGAGTAACAAATAAAAATAATTTTTATAACGTTATACTATATCATAATTTATGTAAAGTAATAATTTTATATAACATAACAATTCATTTTTTTAATGTTATTTATAACGTTATGTAACGATAACAAATAATAAATAACGTTAGACAATAACCTAACGGTTTAAAACATTATTCCATCCCTGATTTAAATATTTTCATAATCATTAATATTTATAAAATGCCTTAAGTAATAAGTATATTCATTAGTATTAGTACCCTGTGAAATATAAGTAATTTATTAAACGAATTTCATAAAAAAGTTTATTCATGTATTGAATCATTAATAGAACTAATAAAGCCTTTGGGCATTCTACTTTGTTTCAAATTTTAAGATAACAAGTGTCACATTGAAAATAAACGGCTCAAATTTTAAAGGAAGCAATAAATTTTTCGCTAAAAATATTCTAGTCTCTAGGTTTAGTACTAAATTTGCGTGTTTTAAGATAAATATTCCAATGATTTCAGCACTATTTTTGCCGTAATCTAAACAATATATCGATAAAGTCTTCGACGAAATCACTTTGGAGCAAAGTTTTGAACAGTAATGTAACTGAATAGAACCAAATAAACAGGAAAATTCATTGTATAATACAGGGCTGCGGAGTCGGAAAAAAAAAGTCGACTCCGACTCCTGATAATTTTAGTAGGTCGACTCCGACTCCGACTCCGGCAAAATTAAATACTAAAACATTTTATGGTGTGTAATATAAGAAAAAAATAAATAAGTATAAAAAAATTATTTAAAATTAGAGTTTTAATTTTACGGCAAAGGACCACCTCGCAATTTTTTGTTTTACTCGGAGTCGGAGTCGGAGTCGGTACATTTTTTCCGACTCCGACTCCTACTCCACTGACCAGAAATTTCTCCTAAACTCCGACTCCGACTCCGACTCCACAGCCCTGGTATAATAATAGAAATTTATTCGAAATAAAAATTCTCAACGTTCGTCATATTAAACTGATATGGTACTTTTATTAATTTAGCTACAGACTTCAGCCTAACCTAATGGTAGGTTATGCTAAGTTTATACCAAAATCAGTTAAAAATAGCAAACTTAGAACACAAATTATTTCAGTGGACGCTGAATGTTATAGAGCAATGATTCTCAACCTTTTTTTGGTCGTGGCCCCCTTTGAAGTTTTATTTTATATCATATACCTTAAACGTGGAATAACAATTTTTTAGTGGTTTTACATATGCCAAATTTACAAAACTTTAACCTCAAGCGACTCGTACACATTAGGTACCAGTAGTGGCTTGTATGTCCAACTTAAACAAGTGTGTAAGAGTACGGGTAATTTTATTAGTTAAATATAATTATTAATAGTTTTTATTGTTATATCAAATATAAAGTACAACTTTTATTAGAAAATATACAGGGTGTCCCAAATTCGAGTAAATGCATGGGGATTTCGCTTATCTTAAGAGCTACGAGGTCGGTTAAATTAGGGCAAAGTTGCGAAATTAGATGCTCATCAAATATCTGCAAAACAAATGTTCATAGCTATCCTAGTTCAAAAGTTATTCAAGAAAATTGAAAACATTGATTTTCGTTTTTTGACCCTATATCCGACACTTTTTAAGATATCGTCAATCTGGAAGCACTTCTCCATAGCAACTTCTTACGCTTTATATTTTGAGATAACATTGAATTTCCAACAACGTTTCGTCTCTTCAGAACCATCATCAACTTCATTTTGTTAAATACGGCGAAAAAATTGTAATCTCATAGTCGGAGAGCATTTTTTCTCCTGATTTCAATGATATATGACACTTAATATCTAAAATGATACTTTACCACAAGAATTTGAGAAAAACTCATTTTGTCCAATTTTTGAATCAAATGAGAAATGATACAAAAAAAAGCAAAATAAACAACAAAACTAATTTTTTGTTTTGTTGTTCGGTTAAAACCAGGGCTGTGGAGTCGGAGTCGGAGTCGGAGTTTAGGAGAAATTTCTGGTCAGTGGAGTCGGAGTCAGAGTCGGAAAAAAAGTACCGACTCCGACTCCGAGTACAACAAAAAATTGCGAGATGGTCCTTTGCCGCAAAGTTTAAACTCAATTTTTAAATAATTTTTTTTGCTATATTCACACCATAAAATGTCTTAGTATTTAGTTAAATTATCAGAATTTGGAGTCGAAGTCGGAGTCGACTTTTTTTTCCCGACTTCGCAGCCCTGGTTAAAACTGTCACTTTGACATTAATATGATCGTGATTGATTGTATAATTTGCAACCAGCTAGAAATTCTTTGAAATTTGTGCTTTGTTCTCAATTTTTATTTTCACTTTGTTCTGGTAGTACATTTTTAATTAATTTATTTATTCGCTATCCCTTCGTGTATTGCCGAGTATTGTAAAATTAATTTTCGTCAATTATGGAAAATAAAGTGTGATACAAATATTATTATTATAATTGATTTTAATGAAGTATTGAATAAACTGTTGAAAATTAAAAAGCATGCCATGAGAAAACAAAATTCTGTGTATATTACGACATTTCTCGAATTCCTTAAAAAGTGTTGTTGTCATATTTAATAAAAAAAGCACAAATTCAAAGAATTTTTTGCTGGTTCCAAATTATACAATTAATCACAATCATATTAATGTCAGAGTGACACTTTTAACAAAACACCAACAAAACAAAAACTTGTTTTGTTTTTTATTTTGTATCATTTGATTCAAAAATTGGACAAAATGAGTTTTTCTCAAATTTTTGTGGTAAAATATCATTTTAGATATTAAGTGTCATATATCATTGAAATCAGAAGACAAAATGCGATCCGACTATGAGATTAGAATTTTTTCGCCGTATTTAAAAAAATGAAGTTGATGATGGTTCTGGAGAGACGAAACGTTGATGAAAATTCAATTTTATCTCAAAATATAAAGCGTAAGAAGTTGCCATGAAGAAGTGCTTCCAGATTGTCGATATCTAAAAAGTGTCGGAAATAGGGCCAAAAAACGAAAATCAATGTTTTCAATTTTTCTTGAATAACTTTTGAACTAAGACAGCTATGAAAATTCTCTTTGCAGATATTTGATGAGCATCTAATTTCGCAACTTTGCCCTAATTTAACCGTAGATAAGCGAGATCCCTAAGCATTTACTCGAATTTGGGACACCCTGTATAAGTAAGGAGTAGGACACTTGCCTACAGGGCTGCGGAGTCGGGAAAAAAAAAGTCGACTCCGACTCCGACTCCGACTCCGACTCCTGATAATTTTAGTAGGTCGACTCCGACTCCGACTCCGACTCCGACTCCGGAAAAATTAAATACTAAGACATTTTATGGTGTGTAATATAAGAAAAAAAAAATAAGTATAAAAAAATAATTTAAAATTTGAGTTTTAGTTTTGCGGTAAAGGACCACCTCGCAATTTTTTGTTGTACCCGGAGTCGGAGTCGGAGTCGGTACATTTTTTCCGACTCCGACTCCGACTCCACTGACCAGAAATTTCTCCTAAACTCCGACTCCGACTCCGACTCCGACTCCGACTCCGACTCCACAGCCCTGCTTGCCTATGTTAGATACTTCCAAATATAAATGTCTCGAAAAAAATTCTGTTTTATAAATAAATTATTAATTTTTTTACATAGTATCTGTAAATTTATTTGCTAATCAGTTGTACAAGTCTTTTTATATTCATCATAATGGTAATTATAGTTTAATCATTAAAGTCAATAACACAGGAACATAGTTTTTTAATTAACGATATTAATCACAGTAAACATTTAAATAAATATTAACCCTCTAACGCCGGATAATACACATTAAAGAAGACTCATAATTTTTTACTTAATTAACACTTGACCCATATATTTATAGCCATAAATTATTTCCAAATTCTCGAAAAAATTAGCACTGATCAATAATAGCTCGCAATTAAAATTTGAATATTCAATAAAACAACATAAATAAAATAGTTTCACGATTGTGAGCCTTGTGCCTGATGAGATTTAGTTGGATCTTCAATCTTAGGTTCAAGCGATGTTAACATTCATCTGAGATCACTTCTCTTCACAATATCCAGACGATTACGTTTTTTGGTTAACAGAGGAGGACTATTCAACCAAATAAGATGTGGAAATGCTACGATAGACAATTGTGCTTTTTCCCAAATTAAGATCCAAGTGATGAAAACTGAAAAAGCTCTCGACGCTCAATATTTTTGAATATTTTTACTGTGGCCCCCTTATAAATTTGTATGGCTTTCCATATTAAAAATTAACTTTTGTGGCTCCCTCAGAAATAACTGTGGCCCCCTGGGAGGCCACACAGCCCCTGTTGAGAACCACTGGTATGGAGTATCCTACTAATCATTCTGTTTACTATATTTGCTTAATTTGCTTTGTTTTATAGATTAACATGAATATTTAGTTTTAGTAGGTACACACATAATGATTGTTAAACACAGACACAGGAGTTTACGGACAACAGATGTACTACGAACTACGTAGACAACACGCCATACTAGGTTGTTTAGAATTACCCTATTTTATGAAACATAAACAAAATAGAAAACTTTCGAAATTAAACATAAATACACAACAAATTAGTTAATTAACACATATTTATGCTGCATCGCTATCAAAATCGTGTTTTAAAAATATACAATGTATAATTAACTCGTAACCGACTGCATAATTTTATTAATTTAGCATGTGGCATTTGCCGCTGTTCTATAGTTATATAATTACATCAAATGTTATTCGGTTAATACCATAAAAAACACTATTTTTCTTTGTTTATGTATAACCTTGTAGTTGAACTAAATAAATTAATACAACAATTAATTCCAAATTTTTACCCCAGTATCTGATCTAATGTTAACGTTAATCGAAGATTATCATTGATCTACCACTTCATCATCAATTTCCGATTAATGGTAACCAGCGATAAAGCAAAGTCAACGAAGCATGTTTTCATCACAAACTTACAATGCTTACCGACTAACTTCCGACAGTTCTGGGAATATTCTGTCATGTTGTTTCAAGTGGCGTTACAAATTCCTGAAGGAGATGTGCACACGCGTCTATTTATATCTACACTTTTATTTGACTTCCGACGACGCTTAGCGGAAGTGTCAGTGTAGTGGGATGTTGAAATTGCGACAAAGACAAACAGTAATAAGCATCAGGAATAATATTTTTCATAAAAAAACTTTTTAAAATCCTTGCTGTCCAAAACTGTACTTTTAGACATAAACACAATTTTCTTTGGTTAGTTTAATAACACTTATATAAAATATGTAAGCAATATTTTTTTTTTAAGCCTATTTCTGTGCATCTATTTCATGCTATTTAAAGATTAAGCATAATCAAATCAAACTTGGTTGCCTCTAGTTTTTCTGAACATGAAATAATTCTGACTTACAGATTTGCTCATTTTGTATCCATTATAACTTTTAACAACAAAAAGTGTTTTAATTAAATATAATTAGAAAATTAAATAAGAAAATGACTTTTCTCTTAACATAAATCTTAAATTAGTTGTTACCTGTTTTTTTATTAAGTTTATAAGAAAAATACCACCCCTAATTACAAGCGATCACCTCCGACAATAAAGAAGACGATTGTGACGTCCATTTAGAACAGGGGTGTCAAACTCGCGGCCCGCAAAAAACAGTTTTGTGGCCCGGCCAATATATCGGCACACAATAATCTTCTTCTTCTATATATACAGGTATAAAAGAGCTTGTTTGTGTGTTTGTTTGTTTGTTCGCTATAGAATCCTAGGTCCGTTGACCGATCGGGACCAAATTTTGCTCAGTTACTATTTAGGACCTTGCAGATCTAACGCCAAACTTTAAGTACAAGCACATATTACGAATTTAAAAAAAAAAAAAAATTACTTGGACGGGATTCGATCTTACGTCGGCAAATACCTGGTCATAACACGATACGGCGCGGTGTATTTCACAAGTAAAGATTGTATTGTATACAATTAGTAATAAATGTACATGAAGTATTATTTTTATTAGTACATTTTTAATTGAAACAAGACGAAAGAAAATAAATTTGAGTTATTATTCAATTTTTAAGCAATAAATAGTTATTTTTTAAGGAATTATAAGAAAATGAAAAGATGATTGATCAGAGTATGTCATTTGTGTATGATTTGGAATTATTGGGCTTATTCAAGTTAAAACAGTAATTAAAATTGTAATCGCCCGTGCAACGCTGGGTAAACCATCTTGTATATAATAAAATAACAAACCGATGCAGAATAAAAATAAGATAGGTAGAATTCGCTAAACGTTTTTTTAATTATACTCTTTTTTGCTATCATTAAACAAAAAAATATTTGTTTGCAGCCCACCTAAAGTGAAATCTTGTTTGTATGGCCCAAGTTAGCCATTGAGTTTGACACCCCTGATTTAGAAGATAGAAAGATAACTCACCAGATCAGAACTAATCCAGTTAAAGACAGGTAAATTTCTCTATTTAAAGTAGAATAAAAAGAGAGAAAATAAAAATGATAAACAAATTTTGGTTGCAAAACAGTATTACACTAGCCTCTAATTTGTAATCATTAACAGAAAATTGCGTCAGGGCAAGCAAATAAAAAACGTAGTTAGTGGCGGATCTATAAGAGAGCTAGTAAGGGTTAAACGCAAGGCTTTTAGAGGGCCCCAGAGGGGAAAGTATGCAATGGTTGAAGAAGCGATAGAGGTGTAAAATAATAGTGATATAGAAAGTTATTGGTAAAATAACAAAACAGTGTCTGGCAAACTCATAACTTCCTCATATCTATACAGGGTGTTTCCGTGACTATGTTTTAACGTTTTAGGGTAGATAGAGGAGGTAATTTGTGATATTTTTTATTAATAAACCAGTGGTCGGAAATGCATCCCCTCGGAGTTGCAGGCCGAAGAAGCAAAAACGTGGAGGTCCAATCGCATGGCCTGCTCGGTCACCAGATTTGACTCCATTAGATTTTTTCTTTTGGTGGCACACGAAGAACCTTATTTACGAGACTCCAGTAGCGTCCGAGGAAGATCTGGTGGCCAGAATTGCCGCTGCATCTGAACAGGTCCAGACAATGCACGGCGTCTCTGAAACAATCAACATAAGCCTATTGCGTCGTTGCACGCACTACTAGTATCGAATGTGAGGGCTGCAAATTTAAGCAGCTTTTGCAATATTTATTGCTGTTTTTTTTTATGAGTTTGTTATTAGACATAGGCCTACTAGTTTTTCTCGTTTTTCGCATTTAATAACAAAATTTAAAATGAAACAGTTCGATTTTTTTACTTCTTCAGAATGTAACTCCGAGGGGATGCATTTGCAAGGCAAAAATATCACAAATGGCCTCCTCTATCTACCCTAAAACGCTGAAACATAGCCACGGAAACACCCTGTATATCCGAGAATTGCTCGTCTGGTTCTTAGAAGCTTTGCAAATTTGTCTTCATAGGACGCCGCAGAAAATTCTGCTTCAGTGAAGTTTTAAGTCGTGAAATTGTTAAAAGTTTCCATAGGAACAATAAACAATTCCCAAATTAAATTATTTGTGGGCTAATACCCTTAAAAAACTGTCACATGCTATTTTAGACATTATTTTCACCGTCATCTAAAATATACAGCGCATTTGACCCAAACCGTGAGAAATTTAAGTTTCATTTTGTTTATTTACGTTGCAGTCAAAATACATCTCATATTTTTTTACTTTACTGTGTTATTTCGTTTAGATATAACAATAAAGCTATCAAATACGTAACAAAAGTTGTATACAGCAGTTAAACGCTTAAAAACTAATATTCACTTAAATTCTAAAGTCAGCTAATTGGAATGTTAAAAAAGAAATTGGTAAAAAATAATGTTAAACGTTCAAACTTCTACAAAATGTACTTCATGCAGATTTACAACTGTGTTCAAAATCTACAAAGAAACACGATGTATAAGTTGAAATAATATTTTTAATCCTATTCAACTACTAAAAACACCACATATGTATATGTATTTCATTTATAAGAAAATCAATTGCATTTTAATAAACATTATTTCACTTCTTATGCTTGTTAAAATTCCTCCGAGAACAACATGTCTATTTAAATGAAAGTTTATTTTAACCCTTGAGTCATTTCCTTTGTAATAAAAAGCCACTTTACAATATTTCACTTTAAAAGATCATGCTGTACTATAAAAATTAAGTTTATTATTTATTCATCGGCATGGATATTAGAAGTCTAGACTCATGTATTAGCTGAAGCAGCAAGTTTACTTCAGACTTTTTTGAAAGATGTTACGCATTCATATTTTTTACATAAAAAGCGGTATACTAATGATAATAATAATGATTTTATAACTTCTAAAAAATGTCGATAACTTCCCAATTATAGATATAATTAGTTTTTATCAAGTAGAAATAAGTAAAAGTATCAGTAAATGATGGATTCATGTAATAAAATGTATCCTAAAAACATAACTCTATGTATATTGTTATTGTTTTGATATTTACTCTTAGTTTATTAATAAAGTTTAAATACGCAAAAGTACATGCGGACAGACAGAAAAGCAGAAGCTTTGTAAAATACTTCTTTATTTCTATACCTATTAAATGCCCTGTGGTTTGATTCGTTTATAAAACCATCACTCTTTTAAATAATAATTAAATCATGTACTGACTCATTTTGTTGAATAAATAAACGAAGGAAAAGCTACTTAGATATTCTAAGCTACAATTAATAGAGTCTCCAGAACGTGCAGTTCTCAACATTAATCACCCAGTAAATTTTGTTTTATTATTCAAACCATTTATTGCACAAATGATTTTATGCTTAACCAAACAGGACAACAATAAACTAAAAACAATAATTTAGATATATTGTATATCCTTTACAGCTAACAACATTTAAAATTTACAGGCCATTTTAATAAATATTAGAATGTATATTTGGTTTATTTATATTTTTTGACACATTGCTTATTGTTAAGTTAAAATTAATTATTAACAAAAAAATTTGCCCTATAGAAACGACAGTATTCCTTTTTTATATTAAAATGTTTGTCACGGAACGCAAACACAGAATTGGCAATGAAACGATTTTTAATTAAAATAAAACACAAAAAGCAAACAAAAACAAAATTTAAATATTAATTAGGGCATAAGCTATTAATAAATCGATTCTTCACTGTGGTTAAATGTATTCTGTTCCATTTTTAGCAATTTTTCTTTTTTTGCTTTTAATCAATAAGTTGATTCTATAATACTGACAATTAATTTTTAAAAAAAGTTTAAATTGTGCTCATCACAAACTCAAAAACAAAAAAATTTAATGCTACACTTAAGAACTTTTTAATTTCTCCTTAAAAGTAGTAAAATATTACAAATTGTGTGCATTATAAAACAGGTTTTCAATTAGCTCCACAAGAAAAATTAATTTAGTAGAAGAAAATGAAAAATTTTCCATCGTTACTCATTTTATATGATTAAAAATTTGATTAAACTAAACGACATAAATTTAGTTCTTCTAGGATAATTAATCACAAGCCTGCAAACACGATTAAAACTTTTTATCCTGACGATGATATTTCATCCACTTTTAAACCAACTAATAATAGTTGTATCTTCCGCGTTCAATAGTCTTAGATTAGTGGTTAACAAATACATTCTAAGTCTACTTTTACTTAAATCACGAAAGTCAGTTCAATAACAGAGCGATGCAAATATGTACTGCAGGTAACTTTTGTTGAAAATAATAATTGTTATTAGATTTCTGCGCTATTAAAAAATCGTTAAGTTTTAATATTTCACCATCGTTGTACCAAAAAAACAAACAAAATAATTTTCAGTTACAAAATTAAAGGAAATTACTACACATTTTTAAATCATTTCTACCACCAAAACCTAAAAGTAATAATTTTGGTATTATTAAGAATAAAATGGATAAATATACAAAGAAAAAATTATAATCTTCATAGTTTTGATTATACAACTGTAAAATAATTTAATACGGAAGTTAGTTGACCGTTAACTTCAGTATAACAATTGCGTTACCGGATACGATAATTCCTACAAGAACTTTCAGTTTCGTATGCTAAGGACATATTAAGTACAATGCCCAATTGAATTATTTATAGTTTACTAATGCCCTATTACTAAATGATGTTTGTACGTGCAGATTATTATAATGAAATACAAGTTTTAATTTGTATTGATAATAAGCTATTCCGATTACATAACCTGCAATTTATGTATTAATCTTTTTCTTCATTTTGGTAAAGTAACTAACAGCAATTTATTATTCACGATCACAAGTAATAATTTTACTCTGAGAATTTTAAACTAAAGCAATTAGCTCAAGTCTTTATGCGAACGATATTCCTACCCTATATAGGAATTATTCACTATTACTTTAATATAATAACAATGTGCAATTTAAAAACTGCCTTAACTTCATTTATTAGTAACATAAATATATATAAAAATAAAGGTGACAGAAAAGACTGCTCAACCTGTAGAGTAATTAGCGTAACAAATTCGTTCGGTAGACCATCTGGAAAGATTTTAAAGAATGTAATAGAAAACTGGTGGACTCGGAAGAGCACATTCATTCAGAGCTGTTCGTTTGTGCATATATATTGTCTAAATCAAATAATAGAAAAACCAATTGAACCTAGCCTGGAAACGCTCTTGGTATTCATCAATCTTCAAATAGCTTATGACAGGGCCATTTATTATTTGCTCATAAGTGTTAAAGACTAAGGGTATTCCACCAATATAAAGGGTATTTTAGGAGGAATAATAAATATTTTAGGAGTTGGTAATATGGACCATTTTGAGTAAGAAAATTCATGCAAACATGTATTCAATTCTCAATGGTTCGTAAGTTCAAAAGTGCATTGAAGTTGGTTGTGGGGTTGTTAACATCAACTTTGAATTATTGCTAATTATTCGTGTTTTATAATTTAAATAATCAATAAATGCAATAATCAACCTTTTGTGATGCTTTTTAAGGTTAACATTCAAACAGCTGTATCTATCTTCCTAACCATTGAGGATTGGACACATTTTTATATGAACTTTTAAACTCAAAATGGTCCATACTACCAGTTCCTAAAGTATTTATTATTCCTCCTAAAATACCTTGTGTATACACGCTGTATGGAATTTATATGAAAAAATAACCAGTTTAGAAAAACAGGACAAAAGTCACGAAAGGATTGAGACAGGGCTGCTGTATCGCACCTACATTGTTTAAAATCTATTTAGGAGCCCTAGAAAATTGGAAAAAAAAGTGCGAACCTATGGGCTATGGGTGTCTATGGGAGAAAAAAGATATATAGCTTGCATTTTGTTGATGACCTAGTTATCTGGGCGGAAGATGAGATGGATATAGTTACAATGATGTTACGATGATGACATCGACAATTTTTGCCCCAAACACTAAAAAGCTAGTAAATGTGTATTCAAACGTATTAAATGCAAACAATTTTAAAATCTAACCAATTAAATAATGTGTGCAATAAATAATTTTCAAAATTTCTACACATTTCTGCAACAAGAAAATGTAACGGAAATTACAAACAAAAATGAGATTTGTCTTTCGTAAACGCAGTGAAATATATTAAAATCTGCACATTTACATAAAGTGCAAAATATCACACATATTTCTCAACTATTTGGTTATTTAACCGGTTGCGTCTTGAAACTCCTGACATTTGTATATCCAACTTTATGTCAACGACCTCGACAGAAATCGCAACCACAGTTTTTATCTAAAAAAAACTGATGTGACGTTCGAACGGTAATTATTTGTCCCGTCTCGTAAATCATTTAAATCATAATTGAACTTGAACTTTCTCCAGAGCAATACAAGAAAGTGAACGTGAAGGCAAATAGCAAAGAGTACAACAAACTCTAATTTTGTAGTTTTTGTTCATATTTTTAGAAAATATTGCAGAGTTCCAATCAATTCAAAATAAACATAAATTAGGAGATTGTATGAGGGTTCGAAGTAGCTGCCAGATCTTAAACTGCATAATATAAATTAATGTATGTTCAGAAATTTAAAAAAATGGTATCAAATAAAAAGGAAATTTAAAATTGACTGAGAGCTATCAAATGAATTTCGTCTTGCATATTATGTTTGTATAAAAATATATCTGCCATTGAACATTAACTAATGGTACTGCATAGGCGGACGCAAAGCGGGCTTCAGACGATCAGTATATATGTTACGGTCAATGTAAGTAATTGGGCATTATTTATGATGCCCGGGCAATTTAAAAAGTGCCCATTGGGATGTGACAAAATAATAAATTATATAGAAAATATTACATTGCCCGGGTATTATGAATAATGCTGGAAATCGAGTGGGTAATTTGAGAAATTTTTTATTCATATTTCTCTACATACAAAAATAAGAAGATATTATATTAAAACAAATTTTTAAATAACTAACAAACAAATAAAGAAACAAACTGGTGGTGATAAAATAAGTATAAAATATACGTACCTACGCCTAACTAAAAAAAAACATATTAGGTATGTACTTGCAAATACATATGTCGTAGGCATAATGTGAATACCGGCATTTTATAAAACGCCTAGACATTTTATAAAAATCCTTGCAAAACGAGCATCTCGTGTTTTGACTAGGCAAATAATAAAATGCCACCCTAATTATTTTTAAGAAAAACAAACCTATTAGCTTCATTTTTATTATTTATTTTAAAAAAATCTTTAACCAGCCTTTAACCTACCTCTACTACTGACCAAATGAATGAGGGTCAGGTTAAAGGTTGGTTAAAGCTTTTTTTTGTATGAACACATATGTTAAGAAAAAGTCATAATTTGCTCCTTTTGCCGGCTTTTTATCAAATGCCTAGGCGTTTTGTAAAAAGCCGGATTTCACATTATGCCTACGACACAATATACACACAAACAAATGAAATCCTAGAGTTTCTATTTATTTTTTAATTAAAGTGACCCGAGAAATAATAGCAGTATTTATAATGACCGGGCAATGTAATAAATTATCCTAGATTGTCGTAGGCAAATACAAAATTATTAAATTGCCTGATTTTATCGGTCATTATTTATTATGACCAAGCATTATGGTAACTGCCCTGAATAATCGAATTGACCGTAACATATATATTGTCAATACAATATTGTCAATAGTGTCAATAAATACTGACAAACTGCATTTGCCTCACACGATCAATATTTATTGAGAATACATTTAGTTTACGTTTGGCAGTCAACGATGTCGTGTCAAAAGAAAGCTTGTATTGCTATTATGGTGGTTATCGGTAAAAACCTAAACAAAATTATGAGGAAAGGAATGGTTAAATGAAGTTCGTACTACCACCTCAAAAGATTTTCAAAACAATTTTCGCATGACTAGCACGTCTTTCAAGTAAGTATTCATTTAGCCCGCCATCGGTCGCGTGGGGCGAATGAACGCCCAGCGATATTAAAAATTCTCAATATTTTTTAAATTAACAAATATTAAGATACGCCGCTTCGTCTACCTTCATGGATAGGCGGCACTGTTTACGCACAATACCCCTCAGTTCGCACTTTGCGTTTGATGCACATCTGTCACACGAAGAGGCGTCAATTGACCCCACGCGACCGTTTGCGTTAGAAAAAAGTTTATATTTGTGTTTTTGAAAAATGGTTTCTCGACAAGAATTACGTCTATTGAAGTGGTTAGAAGAGGTTAGTGATGAAGAAGAAATAGTTGGGGGTGAAGAAGACGAAGAGGATGGTGATGATGAAGAAATAACGCTAAATAACTCACATGATACCGAGCATGATACGGAGACAGAAGAAGAGTACATTTCGGAACATGAAGATCTGTCTAGTAGTCAGGAAGACATTCCATTATCACAAATTAATTCAATTTCTGTAAAAAAAAAAAACTGTGCCCGAAACGCAGTAAAATAATTTATAACAATTGCACTGATAATTTGTAGTGAATTTTGAAGGCTGATTAGATCTACCTAATTTTTTGATATTTGTTTTTATTGTTTTTGAGTATAACTTTGTTGTTTATTTGTATTATTAAAAAGAGTTTAGTTTTGTTCTTTTGAAGAGTTTTTATGTTATGTTTTTCTAAAAAAAAGACCAAAAACAAAAAATATGTTCCTATTTCAGTTATATGCATTTTTAAAGACTTAAATAAAGATATTTTTAGACAAAAGCAACTAGAAATAAACATAAATATTTAAAAAACTTGCAATATTTGGATTGAAGGCGTTGACTGACCCCACGCGACCGACGGCGTTACAAAAATGTAGCGCGACCGATGGCGGGTTAGTAGAACCAGCTATCGTGGAACAAGATTAGTTGGATGGAAAAGTATGATTTTGATACACTTAAAAACGATAAGCATACTTGTTGACTTCTTCTCGATGCAAAGTGAGGTATTGTCAATAATCACTGTCAGACGATCAATATTTATTGTCATTGTTAAAAATATTTAGTTTTTCATCAAACCACCCCATCAATATTTGAAATATTGACAATATGGCAATATACCGGGTGTAAATGAAGTGTGGTACACCCCCTTTTTTTCTTTAGTTTTGATTTTAGATAAATGAAAATTTAGACATATGATATGTGCAAAAAACCGGGCTTTTTGAGCCGTGCCACACATTTGTTTCACTTCCGGTTTCGCCGGAAACTTTGTTATTTTAAATGGAAGACCCTGTATATTTATACATTTTTGGAAGAGGAAGTAATTTTGGATACAAATGAACTATTTTGGTTAATTTTTATAACCTCAAAATTTTTTTTAAACAAAATTTAGTTTTTTGTTAGGGGTGCCGTGACCTGCACAAATTGATTTTTATTATGTCAACAATTGTCCAAAAAACGTTTTTGTAAATTTTAAATGACATTTAGGTTACTTTAATCGGCTTTGAAGGTTGCGGAATCGGTTTTTTGACAAAAAAACAATTTTTTTTAAATGGAACCATGCTGGTACTAGCAGTTATTTAAATAGAGCATCTTTTAACGAATCTATCGGTACCAATAACTTGTATTTTAATTAAGAATCTACTTCAAAAATTTCAAATTATTGTGAAAATTTATTAAGAGATCCTGTTGATCGCAGTACACTGTGCATAACCAAAACAAAACAAATGATCGTTGTTTTATGTTTAACTACTATAGTCATTTAATTAAAAAGTCTAAAAATTTTGGTAATCATTTTTATATAATTATATTACTGCGATTAAAAGGATCTCTTAATAAATGTTCACAATAATTTGAAATTTTTGAAGTAAGTTCTTAATAAAAATACAAGTTGTTGGTACCGATAGATTCGTTAGAAGATGATCCATTTAAATAACCGCTAGTACCAGCATGGTTCTATTTAAAAAAACTGACTTTTTGTCAAAAAACCGATTCCGCAACTTTTAAATCCGATTAAAGTAACCCAAATGTCATTTAACGGGTGGGCTTAAAGTAAGTGGATTTTTTAAAAATCAAGTGTACTGTTTCTCAAACAATTGCATGTGATGTTTGACAAGTGTAACTGAGACACCGAATGTCAGTGTGTGTATTTTGGTGCAGTTAATTATTGTGTTTGTATGTCGAATGGAAAAGCGACTTGATTTTCGTCGTCGTGTGTACAAACTTCCTGGACAACTATCAAAACAAGAGGTAATAAACCATTTTAAAATAGAAAATGTTGCAAGATCCACTTTATATAAAATCATCAAACGATGGAAAATGGGAATTTCTATTGAGGAAAAACCAAAAAGTGGTAGACCACCCCGTTTGAATAATAGACAACAAAGAGGTGTAACATAAAGGGTTGAAAATAAAGTTGGAGCATCACAACGCAAGTTGGCGGTGAAATATGGCGTTTCTAGGGGTTGCATACGAAATATTTTAAGAAAAAACAACCTTAGATATTACAAACGGAAGCAGACTCCTAAATACACGGCAAAGCAATTAGAAGAAATACCCAAGAAATGTAGAAAATTACGAAGAGAGTTTTTAACAGGAAAAATTTCCATCGTTATGGATGATGAAAAATATTTTTCTTTCACAAACACCAATCTGCCAGGAAACGAGGGTATTACACTAGCAACAAAAAATATGTTCCAAACGACGTCAAATATAAACCAAAATCGAAATTTGAACAAAAAGTCTTGGTCTGGGTGGTCATCTCGGATAAAAGCATTTCTCAACCAGTCATCAGACCTTCGACTGGTCCTGCTATTAACGCTCAGGCGTATCAGCGTGAGTGTTTACCTATTGTTGAGAAATTTGTAAGAACATACCATAAGGATGGAGAATATGTGTTTTGGTCTGACCCACTAGCAGTCATTATGCTGCTACAACTCAAAATTGGTTAAAAGAAAAAAAACATCAATTTTGTAACCAAAGAAGCTAACCCTCCAAATATACCCAAAGCAAGACCTATTGAGGATTTTTGGTCAATACTGTCAAGACTTGTTTATAGTGAAGGCTGGGAGGCTAAATCGGTGTAACAACTGCAAACTAGAATCAAAAAGCAAATCAAAAACGTTAGCCTTGATGTTGTCCAGAACATGATGGCGAAGGTTAAATCTAAGTTAAGAAAAATCGAAGAGGGAGGTCCATTTGCCATTTTATAAATTAAATGAAATAATAGTGTAACTGTTTATTTTTGACTGTAAACGGAATTTTTCATTACGGTTTTGTTATATTATCTATAAACGACAATAAAATAATTCCACTTACTTTAAGCCCACCCGTTAAAATTTACAAAAACGTTTTTTATACAATTGTTGACATAATAAAAATCAATTTGTGCAGGTCACGGCACCCTTAATAAAAAACTAAGTTTTGTTTGAAAAAAAATTTGAGGTTATAAAAATTAACGAAAATAGTGCAGTTGTATCAAAAATCACTTCCTCTTTCCAAAAATATAAAAATATACAGGGTGTTCCATTTAAAATAACAAAGTTGGGGTCATTTCCCGCTAAACCGGAAGTGAATCAAATGTGTGCAAGGGCTCAAAAAGCGCGGTTTTTTGCACATATCATATGTCTAAAATTTCATTTATTTAAAATCAAAACTAAAGAAAAAAAAGGGGGTGTACCACACTTCATTTACACCCGGTATACCGTCACACGTTCAATAATATTGACAATACTGAAACATTGACAATATCGTCTGAACACCCCTTAATAAGACGTTTTAAGAGCACTGAAAATGGGTCCATATTTAAATTATTTAATCATTTCAGCATTTTTTACTTCTTCAGTTAAATAATTTTTAAAAAAGTCTGATGCATTTTTACCCTTAAAACGAAATTTGCTCTCAACATTTGTCAGTTCATGTAAAGAGAATCTGGGAAATTAATTATGGCAAGATTCGCAGTGGGTCAGCGAACTAAGTTCTAGGAATTTTATGTTGAAAATCAACATTCGATTATACAGACCCAACGAGCTTATTGCAGCCATTTCGATGTAAGAAATTCGTCCCCGTCTTCATGATTAGTCGCTTGGTGAAACTTTTTCGGAAATAGGGTTCAGTTTCATGGAAAACGCTCAAGCGCAGTGGTTCTTAACCTTTTTAGCTACCGAGACCCATCAAAATCTTAAAATGTCTTCTCGCACCCCCAATAAAATAACAGATCGGCGACAAACAGTACAGTAGAGTAGAGTCGCTTGCAGTTCTGCACATTGAGTGAAGAACTCAATGTACAGAACTTGATGTCGCGCCCCCATGGGAAGCTCTTCGCATCTTAGGGGGGCTAAGATGGACTCACCTTGCAGTGCCCTTTAAGCCTTTGGCTACGACGCGACGGACCTATCTGCTACAACGTCTCCGTCGCTAGAACACGCCGCTAAACGAAACCCCGTCTTCGCTAAAACATCCCCACTGAGTGATACGACGCGCCGGTGTGCTCACTTTCCCATGGCGACCGAAATCTATTTTTAAGTAGGTAAAAGTTAAACAATGAGCGCAAAAATCGTTTTTTTTTAATTTACATAAACTGGATTGCAAATTAAATTTCAAAAGGGCTGTTATTTACGATAAATAATAGAGATAGCAGTACAGTCTGAACATTTCGCCATGTACTATGAATCCCACAGTTACATTTTACCGTATTTATTTCATCTGTTTCAGATACGTTTGTCGATGTACAGTAGTTTTGAGCACTGAAAACGTTTATTTTGCGAAAGTAAAGTTATATGTTGTAATGTACAAATCCTGTTTTCTTAAAATGGTTTCAATAAGGGAAAAATTGTAAAAAATAATAGCAAAATTAAGGTGTGTTACTGGATGCGAAACGCCGCAATTACCTATGCCCAGATTTTCAAACATATGCCCTTCTTTGGAAATTTAATAATTCGTGTAAACAATCCATGATCGTTAATATTTCAGAGACGATTTAAAAAACTTTTTTATATTTGCTTCAATAACCATTCGGTTTACATTCACGTATTGCTTTGGATATAATTTGTGGTTTGCATTTTATCCCTAGATATGGAAATCTTAGTTTTGTAACACTTTTAAATAAATTTTAAGAATTTCACCGGATGACCTGACAATACATCAAAACCGAGAGTTAAAAATAAATATACGGGGTTTCGCAGAGGGTAACTATTGTCGCCCTTCGTGTATACAATGTTGTTTCGCAGAGGGCGACTGCAGTCGCCCGTCGTAGCGATAGTGTTAAAAAACTTTGATATAGTTTGGTCGTTGTTTTTAAGTTTTTTCTAATTTTTTAACTGTAAATCTAAATCGGACAAAACGTTTGTTGTAAAATAATATTACTTAGTTAAAAAATGTTGTTTTGGCTTATAATTGTTTTATTAAAAATTTATACTTCCAAATTTTATTAAAAATATTACGAATACATTTTAGACCCTACCAAAGACCACTTTCGTTCAGATGAAAAATGTTTTTTAAATTTTGTTTTTAAGGGCAAAAAAAGCTAAAACATCTCGTTGGCAAGCTTTCCATTCAATTATTTCCATAGCAACCTGGTTGTTTACAGATGTTTGACATTCGTAAAGTATATTTAAGATGAGTCAATTTGGAACAACTTTCATCGAAGAAATTAAAAAAAACTGTTTCAAATATAACTCAAAAAAAAATACTGTTGCATCAAAAACATCAAAATGGAAACAATTTGAGATATTTTGTAAGGAAAGGAATAATGATTTAAACGTTGCTACGCAGGTTAGTACGCTATCAAAAATTTTAACCGATTATGCGTAGATAATAAGAAAAGAGCCAATTGAAAGAATTACAAAGAAAGTTGTGTAAAAAATATACGGAATACCGAAGAAAGCCGTATGCGTGCCCGTTCATGAAGTGACTATCCCTCCAGCTGCTCACAGCCCCACAAATCTCTAATCGTTCCGTTGTTTATCAAAATTGCACTTTTCATTGTAACATTTTTATCCAACTGCTAATATATAAATTGCAGTATTTAAATAATAAACAAAAATTGTAAATATTTCTGGTATCTTATTTGGGAAATAGTCTAATCAAATATATTTCGGGACAATATTTTGCAGAAAACATTTTAACTCAAGTTTGTTGTTTACCTATAGATAGGCAACATCCTCCGACAAAATGAATGACAAAATCCCTCGCTCCCGAGCGGATTTTGTTCATGTAATTTTGTCTCAGGATGTTTCCAAAGCAACAAACTTTTGTCAATAATGTATCCGGCAAAATAATGTTCCCTTAATATATTGTAAATGACAATTTTTTTTTCGTTTGTATCTAGGAAATTTATTTTAAGCAATATACAAGCTCTATCGATTATTTATTTAAAAACATCAAATGTTTTGGCCAAAGCATGTAAATTTCTAGACAGTATTTAACGAAATTCAAAACTCTGTAATATTAAAGATGCTCAAAGACGAAAATAAACGAATGTAATTCGAATGTTATTCGCTTGAACGTAATTACGTCTCTAAGGAACGGACAAAAATAAAATATAAGGCTGTAGAATGCCGCTTTACTTATTCAACGGTGCAATGCAAAAAGTGTACGGCTTTCGCATTGTTGTAAAAATTAGTGTTGATTATTTTTATGCACCTAGTGTAAGCCAACAATATTTCCTTTATTTACATAATAAATAACACATACTTTTGTACAAAAACATACAGTTTAGCAACACCATTAATAAATGGTCAATCAAAATTTTTGCAAAAAAAACAATAATATATGCTAATTGAAATTCGAAAGCAATTATGTTAAATTTTATAATGATAAATAATATCCAACCAAGTTTCAGATACCTATAAAAATGTTTTTTTAAGAATTGAAATTACCCGAATTTTTTTAAAATCTTTCCCTGTATTCTTATACCATACATCTATTAAGTTTATCAACGTCCTTAAATTTAATAATAATAAAAAATATCAAACAAAGTTTCAGATATCTGCATATGCTTTTTAAGTATTGAATGTATCCTAAAAATGATTTTTATTTCAAATTTCATGATAATTTTGGCAGCATCGTTTAATTCTGCATATAATGGTAATCTTAACTTTTTTTTTGTTCTATTTGGTTTTATTTTTACGTTTTTAACTTCCTCTTGATTTTTATGCAGTTTACTGTGACTTTATTTCGATTTCAAAACTATGTCACCTGTTGACAAAATGAACTAAACCTGTTTGTACACAAACTCAATTATTACAGAATTGGTCCAGTTCATAATTTTTTTAGTTAGTTAGTGTTATAATATGGCTTCTTTTTTAAGTAACAACGTAATACCAATCTATAAGGTAAAATTGAGGCAAAAAGTTTAAAAATGAAACAGGGCTAATTTACAAACTTTACCTGAAACAATAAACTGTAAACACATATTACATAAAATTTTAACAAAAAAGTTAAACATTCAATCTCAAATTCAAAAATTAATATACCTACAATAAACTAAAACATTCACAAAAGTAAATGCATTTTGTACATTATACATACAACATGGTTCATTTTCTTATACTTTCTATAAAAAGTCGAATGAAATTTGTATTTTTCAATGGCAAAGTAATTTAAAATAAAATTATTTATCTATTTTTGAGGTAAGTGCACAAATAAGTCTTTTTTACATATACAGGGTTCTCGTTTTTCGAGGGCCACTATGGGGATCTCTTCAACGGTAAGAGTTACGACTTCGGTACATTAGGGCAAAATCGTATATTCAGGTGCTTAATAATTTGACACAAACAGAACTTATCTAGCTCTTTTAGTTTTTGAGATATAGGGAAAAAAGTAAAAAAGTGGATTTTTGTTTTTTGCCCGTAACTTTTTCATTTGATGTCGAAATTCATTTCTGTAATAACTTTTTCATGGCAATTTTTTGCAAGGAATAAAAATCCCCAATTATATTTTCTGGGCGACGTGTCGTTTTGTTAAAACCATCATCAGGTCAATTTTTTCTTATGGACGCTATATCTGATTTTAACGCCAATTTGTAGAGCATTTTTTTCTGAATTCGACAATGTATCACTTGGCACATTTTTGAAACAATTGTTGTTAAAAATTGCAAAAACAAATATTTTATTTAAAACAAATCCTAATCGGCATGGTAATTAAATGTCTTTGTCCCTTTTTCCTCGAAAGCACGTAAGTAAATCGCATGAAATTACTATTAAAGGGATTTAATTAAAAAAATAGGTATTAATAAATAGGTTAGGAATGCATTAACATTGTTCACTTATTAGCAAATATTTTTAGAATATTTTCTTTGGTTAAGTAATAAATTTCTCTAAAATGTGTATTTAATTCTTATTTGACATACAATAATTTGTAACAAAAAGTAACGAGTTATGCCTTTTATCTGCGTTAATGACTTCTAAAATATTCTAAAAATATTTGCTAATAAGTGAACAATGTTAATGCATTCCTAACATATTTATTAATACCTATTTTTTTAATTAAATCCCTTTAACAGTAATTTCATGCGGTTTACTTACGTGCTTCCGAGGAAAAAGGGACAAAGACAATTATTTACCATGCCGATTAGGATTTGTTTTAAATAAAATATTTGTTTTTGCAATTTTTAACAACAATTGTTTCAAAAATGTGCCAAGTGTTATACATTGTCGAATTAAAAAAAAAATGCTCTACAAATTGGCGTTAAAATCAGATATAGCGTCCATAAGAAAAAATTGACGTGATGATGGTTTTAAAAAAACCAAATGTCGCACAGAAACTATAATTGGGGATTCTGATTCCTTGCAAAAAGTGGCCATGAAAATGTTTTTACAGAAATGAAATTCGACATCAAATGAAATAGTTACGGTCAAAAAACAAAAATCCACTTTTTAACTTTTTTCCTTATATCTCAAAAACTAAAAGAGCTAGATAAGTTCTGTTTGCGTCAAATTGTCAAGCATCTGAATATACAACTTTGCCCTAATTTAACCGAAGTCGTAACTTTTACCGTTTACGAGATCCCCATAGTGGCCCTCGACAAAGGAGAACCCTGTATACCGTTGTGTAACAAATTTTGTTAACTTTAACCAAAGTTAAAAATCTCAAATTTGAAACAATTTTTTTCATCCTAGTAATGAATTTTGGTTTCTTTTCAAAAAAATCTTGCTTGTGCAAAAACCATTTTTTTTTTTAATCCACGGTGATAATATGATAGACTTAACAAAAAATCAATAATACTGTTAAATAGGTGACAAAAATACTGCTTTTCCGATGTTTTATTAAAAGTTAAAAATTAAATAAAATCATAAGTTGCTGATTTATGAAGCCTGTTTATAATGTTTATCAGCATTTCATCATATGCTTTATCTCTAATAGCGAGATTCTATTGCATCTTCGAATTTAGATAACACTGTAGGTATTTGCTTTTAATTAAATGCAATAGATAAACCAAAAGCTCGATCAAAACATGAAGATATTTATATTATATTAATAAAATATTTTCAAAAGGCTATTAAAATCTAAATTATATTAAATTCTGGAAAAAAAATATTGCTGAATACCCAAAAAGCAGTCTCCTAATAAAATTATCAGCCCGTTTCACAGTTTTCAGTATTTTTGTATAAGGCAGTCCCTTGTTCTGCTATACAATCGTTTTTCCAGTACCGCATGTTTTGTCTTGTAGCTCTTTTATAGTTTCCCGATACAAGTAAATGGAGACCGTTTTGTTCCCTACTTCGCTTGACGCACGCAAACAAGACTAAAATGAGATTGCATCAGCTGAAAACAAGAGAGAATCGCTGACTAATGCAACAAAAATACGTTTGTTGGAAGATCCATCCATAATTTTAGCCATAAATGGAACACAATAATAGCACAGTAAAAAAAATGCGCATTAGTGTGATGTTATTGCGATGAATTAATTTCTCCTCAACAAAAAACAAACCAGTGTACTTGAGAAACAATGGTATACTTGTTACTTATTTATAATCAGGGACTGAGAACGGAACGAAAACGAAAACGTTGAACGAAATTAACCAAAATTTTTTTAAGAACGAAAACGAAACCGAAAACGAAATTATTATTTTTCGTTCAAGAACGAAAACGAAATAAATATTTTCCAAAACCGGTTTTAACCAGTTTTGTCGCTATTTCAATTTTATTTGTTAAACACAAACGCGAATTTACCTTCTGTGTTGGGGAGACTCCACGAGGCAGTAAAAAACTCACTTGAAATAAGTGAGCTTCACTTTTCTCCATATAAATATATGTATTAACAACTTTATTGTTTGTACTTGCAATTTCGTGTAACACAATTAGAGGTGCAGATGTTCTCTATTTCTAATTTGTTTTTTAGATCATCAATATAGAATATACACTTGATTGGATATATATTATCAATGTGTATGTTTTATTTGCGTTTAGACATAATAATAGTAAAATTTATTCTTACTTCGAAAAGGACTAATGTAAAAGAAGATTTATTGGAAGATGTGTTGCTAGTAAGATTTAACGGAATGTGAAAATGTATATTGTATGGTATGTACAAACTATAAAGTTAAAGTATATTTCAAGTTAATATAAGTTTTTTTAAATATCTTTTTTATTTATAACATTTAGTAAATTATCCACTTGAATTCATTCTTTTGTCTTTTTAAATAATTACAGCACGATCTTATTTAATTCAAATGCATAGATTTTTAGTACTAAAACAAATTTAAAACAGCACTTGCTATATTTTCATATTTTTAGATAAAGATCGGGTGTCTAATTTAACCTAATCACGTTGTGGTTTTGCACCTTACGGGTGTTAAACTTAATAAAATGGTTAAATGTTAAGTGTTTACAGATTTGGTAAATTTAATATGGCGATGGTTCGCCAGTCTAAAATATGCTGTCCGTGAGCATCAAACCCCATCGTCATCGTTTATATTTTAGTTGAGACGCAAATATTGTTATCGTATTTATGGAGGGTTGTGGTGGCTAGAAAAAAAATAGATTTTTTGACGACAAAAAAATATTGTAAAACCGGTTTTAACCGTTATTATTTCGGTTCACGAAAACGAAAAAAGAATTTTTTCGGTTAGAACGAAAAGAACGAAAACGATATATTTCGTTTGCGTTCCGAACAGAAACGAACGGAATTTTTTTCGTTTTTAGTCCCTTTTTATAATACCACATGTAGCCTCTTTATTAGAACTTAAATAGTATATTTTACAAGTGATGAAAATCCAGTTTTTTTCGAAAAAAACTGATTTCATCTCGAGTCGTAAATGCTATTTACATATTTTTAAAAATCTAAAATTTGCTAGCTTGCTTTCAACCTTTTTATTAAAATCCCCTAAAAAATCAACTTCGTATCAAAAGCACAACTTTATTTCTCTTAATTCAAAACACAAAAAATTATTACAATTTTATAAATCTACTCAACTAATTGAGCAAATTTCATATAATATCCAATTATTTTCAGTTCCATTTCATCTTTTGATACCAGGAATATCAGAATTTAATAAGCTTATTCATCAATAAATAATGATGTCAAATAAAGTCAAATGCCATCCTAAAACATTGATTTCAGCTTAAATTATATTCTTTTATAAAATAAGCTTCTTAGCGTCGTATCATTGAACACAAAATGCATTTTTTTTTGAAATATTTGGTAATAACTGTTATTAATTAAGAGTGAAAATAATTTTAGCTGAAACTATCATTTGCCAGTAAAAATACTGTATTTAAAAAGTAAAAGTATTTACTGAAATTGTCGTAATAAAATTTTTAGTAGATTTAACACATAATGCAATCAAATAATTTCATTTAACGATTTCTCTATTTTTATAATATCTATTAAAAATTTCTGTTACTGCGGATATCTATAACATTTAAAAATAATTTTAGTTTCAATAAGTTTTTAAAGCATTAATTTTGAAAGTTTTACCGGTAGCAATAACATTTTTTAACATTAAATTTCTTGGTTTATTGCCATTTTTAGACGCATTAGTCAAGATTTCCTACGTAAGAGCAGGCGTGCCCATGGTGCAATTAGTTTGTATTAATTGCAGTTTTTTAAATATTTAATTTGGAAGCCGATGATTCGGTAACATTTTTAGGTAATCCTAATTGCGGTACATCTATTACATTTAATTTTTTTAACGTAAAATTTACTTGTAAAGTGAAAGAAAGTGTTATTGTTTATTGTTGATTAATGATCATTTTGGTTGTAACATATTAAGACTAACTTTAGGTATGAAAATATCTTTTCCGATTCCTGCACAAATATTATTATTCCCTTACAGAAATAATAACCTATACATTCGATTTTGTTATGTTAATTTAACATTAACAGTAAATCAAACTGGTAGGTTATTTAATAGCCTTTAGTCTAATGGACGAATTAATTAAGCCTTCACAAGTGGCAAGGAGTTACCAAAGTAATTTGACAAAATGCCAAAATCCTTAATGATTCTGCTACAAAACTCCGGTTTTTGTTATTAGATATAAATCACCATCGTTTTACCACACTTTTTTTATTTAAACATTTTATTAAACTTATTACAATAACAAAAAAATTCTTTTTTTTTTTTGTATACTGTACATGTAATAAAATCGAATCAAAGCAAAATTATGTTTTTAGTGTACAAAAAAAAATTGTGGGAGAACGATGAAAGGATTTATGCTTTATACATTGTAAACAATGTTTATCGTTTAGTATGGCACCGACTATAATTCCACGTGTGTATTTCATAAAAAATTCTCTGCAGTTGTAGTAAAGCAAATGTTTAATACGCTTTTCCAATTAAAGTTTTTTCATTCTCTGTAGTTTATCTAGACACGTAATGTTACTTCGTTCAAGAAAACCATTGGAAACAACTGCTAAGCACTAAGAAACATTTTGTTTGTTTTTCTCTCAACGCTCACTTATAATTTCTGCCCCATTGCTCAGAAATTCGCTCTGATTAAAGCTTATAACAATGACCTGATGTTGATTTATGTATTATACAAGTAATTTTTTTTCTTTCACGGTTAGTCTTTCTTAAGTATGTTTTATTTGCTTACAAATAAATCTAATACTTTTATCATCTACATTTTGACTGTTAACATAAAAGATTTAAAAGTAAGTACTTGAGTTTACATTTGTAAGCAGGTGTCATATTATATATTACTTAGAAAACGCACTGTTGATAATAAAAAGTTGCTTTTACTGTCTGACTGATCTGGGAACCAATATTAAACTTAAGTAAATGAACTAAAATATTACTAAGTTGGTAACATATCATTTAAAAATCGTTAAAATTTTACATACATATACCACGATTTTTTTAATCAAATATCAGAGCTAAGGTGACAGTTTTGCTATTTTTAAAACATTCACAATAATACTTACTATTTAATAAATTCTGTGGTTTTATATATGTAATACCTACTATGGAAAATCGTAGCATAGGACAAATTATATGCAAAGTCTAAATATCATCCTTGCGCGCTTTTCAAATAAACAAAAGTATAATGATATTACATCAATAACATGCAATTTACATGAAATTAAAAACTTGATAACTAAAAGCTTTGCAAAACTTAAGATTGATTAAAATATTTTATTAGTGTATAATTTAATAATTTAACGGAATAAGTTAAAAAATAATTTAATTTTCCATATTTTCTCTTTTATTTTGGTGAGATGCTAAAAAAGTGTCAAAGGACGAAGCTGTGAGAAGAGTTAGAAATTAAAATAGGAAATTACAGCAATGTAAATAAGTTTAGTTAAAAATCACTTAATTAACTTTCACGAAAAAATCTGCATTGCAGAAAAACTAGGCGGATAATCCTAAAAAAGAGGTTGGTCTTAAATAATCAGTTACGTAATTTTTAATTTAACGTTTTTAAATCACCTAAATATTTCAAACTTTTATCAGAATAAAATAAATTCTTTTAATACCCCGTTTTTTTCGACGATTTTTTAGTCTCTTTATTTCGTTGTCTATTTTTGCATGTATAATGTTAATGGCTTTTGCTTCATCCTCTTTAATGTTGTTTCAATTTCGACTGATTTATCTGGTAGTATTTTGGCGAAATTTGGAAAAGTGTTGTTTTTATTTTTCTTTAGTTGTTCCTATTGTTTCTATATTTGTTTTTCTTTCGATTATCCAATTTCTTATGCGCCCTCTGATTTCTTTTTTCATACCGCAAAAATCGTGTTCTGGTTGTGATAGCAATCCTTTCCAATTTTTTAAAATTTTCCTTACCTCTGATATTACTCTATTATTATGATTTTTATTCTTGATATTTTTAGGACGCCCTGTTCTTTTCTTCGTTGCTTAAAGCTTTACTTCATCCGTAAACCAAAGTGAAATTCTACCTCAGGTTTTTAATAAAATACATGGAATATTACTCCTAATTGCTGCTTTTTTGGTCATAGTAGTAGGTGATTTATTAAGTTTAACACCCGTAAGGTGCAAAAACACAACGTGATTAGGTTAAATTAGACACACGATCTTTATCTAAAAATATGAAAATATAGCAAGTGCTGTTTTAAATTTGTTTTAGTACTAAAAATCTATGCATTTGAATTAAATAAGATCCTGCTGTAATTATTTAAAAAGACAAAAAATGAATTCAAGTGTATAATTTACTAAATGTTATAAATAAAAAAGATATTAAAAAAAAACTTATATTAACTTGAAATATACTTTAACGTTGTAGTTTGTACATACCATACAATATACATTTTCACATTCCGTTTAATCTTACTAGCAACACATCTTCCAATAAAGCTTCTTTTACATTAGTCCTTTTCGAAGTAAGAATAAATTTTACTATTATTATGTCTAAACGCAAATAAAACATACACATTGATAATATATATCCAATCAAGTGTATATTCTATATTGATGATCTAAAAAACAAATCAGAAATAGAGAATATCTGCACCGTTAATTGTGTTACACGAAATTGCAAGTATAAACAATAAAGTTGTTAATACCTATTCACGTAAATATATGGAGAAAAGTGAAGCTCACTTATTTTAAGTGAGCTTTTTTTACTGCCTCGTGGAGTCTCCCCATCACAAAAGGTAAATTCGCGTTTGTGTTTAACAAATAAAATTGAAATAGCGACAAAACCGGTTAAAACCGGTTTTGGAAGATATTTATTTCGTTTTTGTTCTTGAACGAAAAATTATAATTTCGTTTTCGGTTACGTTTTCGTTCTTAAAAAAAATTCGGTTAATTTCGTTTAACGTTTTCGTTTTCGTTCCGTTCTCAGTCCCTGGTTTGTATGCACATTTTCGGTGTTGTCTAGAAAAAACCTAAAGTTACAACCAACATTTTTAAAAAGTGCCAAAAATGGTGTTGGCTATATTTCGAGTATTAAAAAAGACATCAAAAATGTTAAATATCTCCCTTAAACGAAATGATATAGAAAAACTTTAAAGACATTTTTGGCATGGTTTTTTGTCCTTAATAAGATAGCGATGTTCAATTTTTTTTACTCATACAAATGATATATTACACCTAACTTTCTTATTTTAAAAGGCAACTGTAGTTGGCTTTGACATGAATCAAAAGCTTATTTTTTGCGCTTTTTAAAAATATATAATTTGCGTATGGTTGCCATTTAAAATAAGAAAGTTAGGTGTAATATATCGGTATTGATGTGAGTAAAAAACAATTGAACATCGCTATCTTATTAAGGACAAAAAACCATGCAAAAAATGTCTTTACAGTTTTTCTCTATCTTTTCGTTTAAGCGAGATATTTAACAATTTTGAAAATTGACAAATATCGGTTTTTGGCTATATTTCGAAAATTAAAAAAGATATCAAAAATTTGTTTACGGCAATGAATTTGTCTCGAAAAAAATAATCGAGACTACATACTTAATTTTTTTCTATCTCTGATAATAACTGATATACCCTGTATGGGCATCGAAAATAGGCCACCCTGTACATCAAAAATAAGAGGATGGGATAACCAGTAAAATCTATGAAGCGCAAAATGAGCAAACAATCTCAATGGAAATATCAAGGAAATCCTGGAATATGGAGGCAAACTGCCACGATCACAGGGATCGACTTTAGAGTGCCAGGTAAAGATAGGAAGAGATATATACGTAATATTAGATAGGAACAGATGAAGAGAGTCATACAAACGCAGTTTACATATGTAAGAAGAAACAAAAGCCTAACACGTAATGGTAAAGAGTCGTGAGGTTAAAAAGAAGAGTAATTATAAACATTGGACAGTCAAATAACAAAAGAATACTTCTAAAAGATTCACATAATGTTGGTATTTACATATGCATGAACTTATTCACATTAGCGTAACAATTTATCTTGTACATATATTTTGACATTAATTAAAAATAGAAAGAAAATGTAAGAACAATTCCTTCGCTTGTTTTTACCACAGCTAACGTAATTATATCGTTGTGAGGAAATTAGTTAAAAATAACGTTAAATGTAAGAAACAGATGTTCGGTCCATTTAGAGTTTAATTTAGAAACAATTGTCTTATTTATTGTGTTTTCACAAAATAAATATAAAACGAATAACTAAAACTAAGCTAAACGTTTCTTCAGTAAGTTCCCATCAATACATTGTAGAAATTTATGTTATTTAATGCAAAAAAAACAGATAATCGTGAACTACGTGTAACAGTTTTTTGTTAATTTATTGTCAAGGTAATACAATAAACTCAAATTAAGCACTCACTTCAGTACAAGTGAAATTTTGTTAGTTACGATCCTTTGTTATATGAAACTGCATAACGTGGTGGTTATCTACAAATAAATTTATTGTAACAGGTTCTGACCTAACTAGTTGCTGATGAAAGTAAAGAGAAAAGTTAAACTTGACTTGGAGCATCTTTACAATAGACGTATATTTCAGTATCTCTCTATCGTAACCATGACCCCGACAATAAGTTATAACTACCTACCATATACGCCCAAGCTAGAATTACATTCTTGTCGACTTTTCTCTCTATTTTCACATATTGTAATTGAAATACCTGCATAAAAGGAGCTGATTTTTTTTTGTTTTTCTTGAGCAATTACTGAACTTGACCGTTTTGCTAACGACAATTAGAAACTCAGTCTAAAATTGCTTCGGTGTGTAGCTATATAAAACTTTTTTTGTTAGATAATTATCTAAAATTATAAATGATTTTGTCGTTAAAAATTTTGAAATTAAAATTGATATCAATTCAAAGATTTAATTATAAATAAAGTTATTTATCTTTAAAAACAATCGGTTCTTAAAAAATCTATACTAGATTTGACACTAGGGAATAGCGTTAAACTTTAAACCTCAGTCTTTATTTTGTTAACACCTAACCTCTTGGAATTTTTCGAAAATAAAACATGCATTGTATTCCTCTCTAAATGAGCTTTCCGACGATATGTCACTCGACATATCCATACATTTAAAAAAAAATTATTACGGGTTGTTCCACTCCTCTAAATGAAGATATCCCAAAAGCAATACTGCTGAAATGTATCCGGCGAAAAACTAAAATCGACGTGTTTTCACAGGTTTTACCGATATACTGTATTCCTAAGTTACAGAATTTATTCCAGTAAAAGTTTGCACCCACACGTTTAAAAGGAACAACTGACATTAGTAATGTGTTAAATGAGTGGTGGTATGGCAGGTTGATATGTCCAAAATTTTCATTTTTTAGTTTTCAGTTGAAATGTCTTCTTAAAAGAGGTTTTCATAAGTTGGCACAATTCGATAAATCAAAATTTTACAGACAGGCAGTGGCAAATATTGAATGTTCCTTGAGTCAATTTACGCAAAAGATGTTATATTAACCATAGTCCAAAACTCGATGGTTATCGAGTTACAGACCTTTAAAGTTTATTAAATAAAAGTAAATTTTAACATAAAAAAGTATGATATACTGATTTTATCTTCTAAAATGTTGATTTAACGACAAAATGTTTTATGTAAAAGATGCATGGCTCTTTTCTGCGCCTTATGGTGTACTCGATTTTGTTTTGTTTTTTACGTTTTATTTGCTATGGCAACCCAACCTAGTTATTTTAAATCGAACACCCTGTATATTATTAAATTTTTGGATTCGTCTTTAAATGTACTTTATAAAATGTGAAAGGTCATATAGGCCTAAAATTAACCGTTTTCGAGTAATTAATTTTTTTTCCGAAAATTTTGAGCGATGTTGCAACAAACGCCCTGTATTATATTTCCAAATTTTAAATAATACAAATCGTGTACACAGTTATATAAAGCATAACTTCCAAACGAATTTCGGTTGTCACCACACATTTCTTAAATATTGAAAATTTTTGAAAGAACTACATCGCTCAAAATTTTCGAGAAAAAAATTAATTACTCGAAAACGGTTAATTTTAGGCTTATATGACCTTTAACATTTTATAAAGTACACTTAAAGAAGAATCTAAAAATGTAATAATATACAGGGTGTTCTATTTAAAATAAGTAGCTTGGTTGCCATAGCAAATAAACCGTAAAAAACAAAACAAAATCAAGTACACCATAAGGCGCAGAAAAGATAGCCATGCATCTTTTATAAAAAACATTTTATTGTTAAATCAATATTTTAGAAGATAAAAGCGGTATTTCATACTTTTTTATGTTAAAATTTGCCTTTTTTTATAAACTTTAAAGGTCTATAATTCGATAACCATCAAGTTTTGGAGTGTGTTCTTTATATAACCTTTTTTGCTTAAATTGACTCAAGGAACATGCTTCTTAAGTTTGGCCGTTATGTCATTCAACACCTGTTAATATGATTGTACTTATGCTAAGTCTGCTTATTCCATAAATGCAAATTTTTAATAAAATACCAGCGATTTATATATTTTTTGATATTCTATGGATAAAAATTGGCAGTTTTTTTTTTTAACACTGTGGGTGGCTCATTTTGCCTCAGTAGGGGGCTAAATTTGCAGTAGAGCATCAAATATGCACTGTATTATCTGTGCCTTAATCCATGGGGTGTCATGAGCCACCCCTTGAATTTTAAAAAATCCAAGTTTTTATGAGTTCTGAGCTTTTGTCAAACTATAGGGCATGCAGTTTGTATCCTTTCCTCCAATTTTCAAACACAGAACCTTTCAAGTTTTATAATTACATGAAAAAAACGTAAAAGACTTTGTGGAAAAATGGCTCAAGTCACCCCGCGCGACGGTACTACGTAGGTGTCATACTCGCCCCCCACCCCGAGATTAAAGATTATTTTGATTGAAAACGGGTAGATGTCAAAGTATGAATATAACCATTTATTAAACTTACTTATGATTATATACTCACATTTAGTGATTTTATAATAACGACTGAAAGTTATTTCTTTGATTTCTCAAAAACATGAAAAAGGGACATATCAACTTCTGCCATACCACCACAGAAATAAAGATACACCTTGCCTTGTATCTATTGAAAATGCACAATATGAATCTAAAACATTAATTGACAAACGTTTGACAGATGCAACTTTTTTGAGTGATGCGTCAATCAAGGATCAAAATTGCTATTATGTCTGGGTCTATACTGTGGTCTGGGAGTCTAATGAGATTAATCAAAATGAACGTCAAAGTAACAAAACTTAACATAATAAGTCAACAAGTTTCGACGTCTAATTAATTTAACCCTTAATTTTGCCAATAAAATTAAAAATTATGTATGTTATTGTATACATTTATTTTCAACGCAGTTCATTATAAATAAAGATCACACTGTCAAGTTCTTGAAATCTCATTCGAACGCGTTAGTATTGCTTTACCAGATTCTTCGGATTTGATTGAGTAGTTTCTAAGAAAAACTTGTTTGTATATATTTGTACATCCTTTGTATGTGCTTAATTGCAAGTAGTGAATTTTCTTAAGCTCCTGTTATGGTAAGCACAACCTCTGAAGTAGATATACCGTTAACAACTAAGACTAGACTTTCTGTGCTTAAGCCACAAAGTTGTCACTTTTGTAGACAATGTTTTAAACAAAATTTGTATTGAAACATGAGCAAGGTGCATTTATTTTAAATAACAGGTTAACAAAAAATTTACATATTAAAAAAAATATATTATCTACATATTCAATTACATTTTCAACATTTTATATTTCCAAAAGTCATATATCTTAAAAGTCCAATGCTTTAATAGATCTTTTCCATTACCTTCTGACTTTTGAAAGTATAATTTGTTCTCAAACCTAGACAAGAAAATAAAAATTTAGTGCAATCCAATTACCATTGTAATAAAATTCGCTGTTTTTTTTTTTGCTTTATATTAAAACACGTCAGCGGCATAATCCTTCAATACATAAGTATAATCAAGGTTCAAAATTAGCTATAAAAGGCATTGTGCAAGAGTTTAGCAACATTTTTGCTCCAACTAAATTAAGAAATGGAGAACACAATTACTGCCAACAATAAATAACACATTTTAGATAACTAAATTATTCAAACGTTTCGATATATTAGAAACTGAGCGAGTAAAGTTTCAATTCACAAAACATTTATTTTTTGACAATTACACAATATACCGGGTGATTCAGTTTGACTGTCGCACCCATATAACTTTGTAAGTATAGAGAATAACCCCAACAACCCTTATATATTTGAAATCAGCGAGAAATTCTCTATTGAGTGATGTGTTTTTGTCACCTCTACGATGACGTATGTCAAATCCGCGATAGGCAACTGTTTTTTTTTAAATTGCATAGTATACATTTTTTTGATGATTCGGATAGAGAATTTAATTCTGAATCTGACCATGTACTCAAAAAGTAGGCATACATAAGAAAATTTCCGAGAAAAATCAGTTCAAAGTTTATTCAAATTATATCAAACAGTCTATTTAAATTTAACCAGGGGTTTGGAGCAGTCCAATTTTTTAGTTTCTCCGCTCCAGCTCCGCTCCGGCATCAAGATGCCTGCTCCAGCTCCGCTCCCGCGCCGCTCCGCGCTCCAAATATTAATAAAATAAGTTTTTTTATTTAAAAATTAGTTTTTTAAAACAAGGCTACAATTTTATGAGATATATGGAAATGGACCAAAAATTACAATATTTGACCCTAAGAAACAAGTGAAGTTAAATAAATGAACAAATTATTGATCTTCAAAAGTTAAAAAAAGAAAGCAAAAGTTCTTTAAAATTTTTCAAAATTCAAATACAATATAATGAAATTTATTTATAATTTTATTAAATACTATACCCATGAGAATAATTCATTAAAAAAAAAAAGTAGTTTATAATAGTAAAGTAGAGCAGTGGAGCAATCAAAATTATTTGCTCCGGGCTCCGCTCCCGCTCCGGGCAAAAACCCCTACGCTCCAAACCCCTGTATTTAACATAACAAAAAACGATCAAATCTTAAAAATTATACGGTAACTATCAATGAAAATGTATTAAAAATTAATTTTTAATAAAAATAAAAACAAATAATAAACGCCGACATAAAAAATTAGATTTTAATGTATTCAAAATGGCCGCCACTGCTGATTTTTCTCGATTTTTTTTTAATGTATGCCTACTTTTTGAGTACATGGTGGGATTCAGAATTAAATTCTCTATCTCAATCAACAAAAATATGTATACTATGCAATTTAAAAAAAAACAACAGTTGCCTATCGCGGATTTGACATACGTCATCGTAGAGGTAACAAAAACACATCACTTAATAGAGAATTTCTCGCTGATTTCAAATATATAAGGGTTGTTGGGGTTATTGTCAATACTTACAAAGTTATAGGGGTGCGACAGTCAAACTGAATCACCCGGTATAACACATACCTATGTTTAAATGAAAATAAAATATGTACTAAGTATCCGTAATCTGTAAAAAAAAAAACACTGAACTAATTTGTTAGAAAAACGTGTCTTCTTAAAGATGTCTTCTATACTTATAATAATGTCCAATACTAGTCAACAAAATACATAAACTAAAATTGCAATATCGGTTATTGCAGTATAGAAGCGACCATTGGCCATACAATTTATTACTAGCAATTATGACTTAGTGATACACATAATTTAAAAATTCTTTATAGGTACAAGCATTCAAAATGCATTTAAAAGTGGTTATGACATAATAATTTTGAAATATTTAGAAAAAAATATAAATTATTTATTCAGTACAAAGATTAAAAATTCCAACACATTGCTTAATATTTACGAGTTAAGAAATAATATGTCCTTTCATTGCGGGTGAAGAAACAGAAATGTGAAAAAGCAGCACATTAAACTATTTTTGGTCATTTACCTAACTTAATTACCTATCATAAGAAATTAAAATTCTGTATGAAAAGAAGAAAAATCAATGGTTGGTTCAAATCAAACTTAACTTATTCTTATAGCGTTAGCAAAGAAATCATCAAGTTTGATACTTTCAGGGGACGAACAGAGTAATAAAAATATTTTCTGCGATTTAAAATTGTTGGGACATGTATCATGCAGTAATTAATTAACTGCATTTAAACTGGAAATCATCTAAAATTGTTACGCGTACATACTAACAATTTTTATAGGTTTTACTTTCTAAGTATTCATTGCATGCGACGTACTTAACCAATCGCACAACACTTTTTTTCAACTGGAACTATCCTAAATAACATAATTTATGTAAAACTTGCAGAAAACTAGTGCGTCTGATGTCTAATTAAAACATTTGTAACAGTTTCGCAAACCTTTGGAAGCGACATCTGAGAAGTGTTTTTGTATCGGAGACAAAATTATTTCAACAAATATTAATCGACAATATTTGTCAAGAACAGCAATTTCATTTTTCGTGTAGCATTTTCTCTAATTTAAAACCAGAAAAAAACACGGAATTGGAATGAAAGAAAGACTTAAGTGACCAGCTTTAATTTTTTTTTATAAGTCTTGCAACCTTTAAAATTTAAACATATAAAAACGAGAACATTGTTTGGGCTTGTCCTCATTTGATCTGTATTTGTCAATAAATAAATAAATAATTAAACATGCGGTCTGGGAATTATCTTGCTAAAAAAGCAAATAATGGCTGTTTTTTTGCAAATAAAGCACAACATGAGGTAACATTATCTGCGATGTATAGTTCAGCTCTAAGGTTTTCATGTCTATCACCACAAGCTGTGTTCAACAACCTATAAAAGCCCCATTACGTAAAATGTATATCAATGTATGTTCGAAACAACATGTAACAAAACAACTTTGTGGTGATCCCCAATTGACTTTGCAAAGTATAAGTTTTGTTAAGTTGGCACTGAAATTTGGTATACTAGTATTATACTGTGAAAATTAGGAAACTTGAAAATTTGTACAACTTGCAAGCCTGCCGAAACATAAATAGGCAAGAGACGATAATAGTTATTTATGTATCAAGGCCAAAACGTGTAACTTTTCGGCCGCGTCTGGTTTGCTGGCTGAGACGTAGTCGAAGCCAGCAAACAGGCAAGGCCGAAAAAGTACGTTTTGGCCGAGGTGGATATTACATTTTTTGTGCGATCGAATTAAAAACAATTTAAATTTTCAGTATTTTTCAAAAATATAGGTTAGCAACAACGTGACATTCTATCACTGACAGATGACGGCGTATGCTGTTAGCGGTGGAAACGTACAATGTCAGGTGGTGTATCCGACATATCCATATCACTCTCTTCATCGCTAGTTCTTGGTACATTTTTAAAGAAATTAAATTACTTTAACGTAGAACATACTTAAATAAACACTAATTTTTTATTCAGTATTCAATAACAGTATCAACACGAAAATATTAGGTTATAAACTACCTGACAGTCAACAACCTAAAGACCTCTACGTCACTACCCTTAGCGGGGAAGCCATAATCTCAGAGAAATTATATTCAGCATGCACATGCGCTTTCCGTTCTGCTTAATGCAAATGATCTTTTTCGTACGCTGTGGCGGCCGAAAAAACTTTTTCGGCCATTGCTAAGGATAGGACCGGAAATGCAGTACTTTATGGTTGCCAACGCGTCCGTCAAACAACTGTTTCTAGTACGATCGCACAAAAAACAATTTTTAGAACTAGTACTATGGGCCCAGCAATATTATCACCCTCAGGTCGGTCTCATAATGTCTTCATTTTGTTTTTTCCATGGATATTTTGATTGCGCCGAAATTAAGCATTAGCAAAAGACTTAAAATACTTCTAGTTACCTGTTTTTTTCAATTCCATGAAGATTACACAATCTGTTTTTTTCCAGAACAATAGGTAAATGGTTTGACTAAAAGTGACAAAATAGCATGTAGCAACCTTTTTCTATAAAAAGATTTATTTTTCGTATCTCCCTATATTAACATTGTGCAGTTAGTAGCAACATGGAACCTATAATAAACTAAACCTTCTTATCAGGCCACTCGGTTAGAAGCATTTTAAACGGCGCACTTTATCAAAGGGATTGAGCAGGTCACTCGCAAGAACATTACGATGTGACCTTATTTTATCTCTATAGTTTTTACTGAATCTTTTAACTTCACTTTTAATTGATGAAATCTGTAAGTCTATCTTTGTCATGTGGTTTGATACATACCACAACGAGTTAACCGTTATTCGCAAAAAGTTTATTTTTATAGGTTTAATTACTGGCTGAGGTACACGGCTAAATGCGATAAGTCCATTTTGGTTTTAAAAGAGTTTTATAGATTTATAACGCGTTTCTGTTTTCAAGTGGTATTTCTTGCCAACGCCTGTGTTAAAGATAAATATGGTGTCTTTAACGATAACAAAATTAATATCTATGTAATAAAAACGGATGAGAACAAAATTATTGATACTAATAAGATAACAAAGCAAGTAATAATTTTAACATTTTTATGAATAAAGATGTACAGCAAAGTTAACGGAAGCCCAGTTTTTTGTTTTAGTTTAAAATTGTACCCATAAATCCTGCCTATTTGTATTCTCTTTTAATTTTATAATTTGCAAAAATAATAGGTTTGCTCTATCCCTCATAACAAGCAAAACTTCCAAAAGTAACCCTAAAGTTTTAATAAACCTGTAAGAAATTGTTCTAACACGCAAACACATCTCATAGTTTTGTACAAAAGATACATATTAATAACGTCACATGAGTGTATGTATAAGTCAAAATAGGCCAGTTGAAATATAATGATGTAGCTTAATTTATTTCTCACAAAGTTTCAAAGTTGCGGTGCTAAACAACCCTTTGACGCGAATGGCCCTTATAATTAATATATCAAGAATGCTTTGATCTTGTCTCCATACTTAGCATGTATAACATTATAAGAGAATCATAGCAGACAATTTTGGATTCATACTTAATATATAGAACCCCACAGTTCGTTATAACTATTGGTAGCAACTGCATTTTAAGTTTTGAAATTATTACACATTGTTTAAAAGTGCCTTATAAGTAATTTATAGTAGAATTAAGACTGTTCTATTACTTATACAAATTACAGTTGTATGGAGATGCATCACATTTTTTAGTAAGTATGTATGTTCAAAACATATTCAGATGTGCTCACTTTGCGGTATAATGACACACAATTGGTTAAATAACACTAGTTAATAATTACAATGGTGTAGATCGCCAGTTCTCATTGAATAAATTGACTGTTCCTTATTAATTATTCCTTATACATATGTTCGCTTGTTATGTTCAACCCAAAAAAGTCCAGTTTTCTAATGATCTGCCCCCTTATTCCGTAACTTTTAAACACCAGCGTAAACACCACGCGTTAGTGGTGACTTCCCAATTCGGGTAGTTGATATTCCGTTTCTTCTGAGGACCAAGGATGAACCCTAACCGTAAATGCTAGACGTAATTCGTGTGAAACCGGCTCGACAGCCGCGTTTAAGGCTAAAACCCTGTCATTTCGACTTGTTTACTCAATACTCAATAACATTTAATGATTGGGGGTGAAATGTTATATTTAAGTAAATTTTTGGAGTGTTGTATTTGTGTTGAATTAAAAAAGAAACTATTTTTAACAATAATTAAGTGTGTTGGATGTAAGTAAATTTAGGAACGAAGCGACGAAATAGCGCTTTGGTAAGTACAGTAAATCTTTTATTTTACAAATTGATATTAATTTTGTTACATTTTTAAATCCGTAATATTATATTGTGTTCATTCAACAAGTAAATAAATACCTCATGTAAACTAGTAATGTATATTACTCGCATGACAGTATATTGGTATTTTTACATTCTTTCAGAATGATGGCCCATCTAACACATATTTTATGGTGGAACGAAGAAAAGATTAAACGCAACATTAAGAAATATGCAAACGTAACTTGCGAGATGCACAAAATTATATCAAAATTAAGTTTTGTCATATCTTTGTGTATTATTCGCCAATTTTAATTTCACAGTCCAGCTTAATATATAAATAACATGGTATATTTGTTTGTAACGTACATAGTGCAATAAACAAATGAAATCAACTAAACAAAATAGAATTACTTTACCACATCACTGGCCGAATTTAAAAAATACCCACCCAAAGTGCTGACGACCATTGAAACAAAATTAATTCAGTAAACAAACTATAAAATAAGAAAACTTAACAAAATCGTTGTGTAATATAAAAATAGGAACAAAACGCATCAAAACTTTAAAAAAAAACTACCATAAATTCTTTAATGTAAGACAGAGTGTACAAAGTTACATGGCGGTAATTTTTAAACAAATACGCGTTAAGCATATTTCAGTTGTGAACGTGCGCAGTAGGATTTTCTGTACTAACTTTCCTAAAATAGTAGATACAGGTTTTAACTTGGGTAAACCCGCCGTGAGTTACCACCGGTGGGTTAGAGCATCGCTTTTCGTAGAAGTGGGTCATATTAACAAGGTAGTAATGAACTTGCATTTCCGTTAAATCCAAAGTTACAGAATCCAGCTGCTGATGGCTAAAGGCAGCAAATTATATTGTGGACCTTAAATTTAAGAATTTCTTTATCCGAAAAAGCTAAAAGTCTAACCCTCTAACCCTTTTCACGATGTTTATAAACACACTTCACATTTGGCGCTAAAGATTTGAACAAACTATTGTTTTTTCTGGTAAACTACTGCGAAACTTATTGGCTTTTTTAATAAATGGTGTTAAATTTCTTAGATAAACTTTACACACATACTAGAAGTGGCTTTAGACACATTCTAGGCGTTAACAAACAATATTTGCACATTTACTTATGTAAGCAAATTGAAATGTTAAAAAAATTACATCTGGTAAAGAGCAGCTAGTAGAAGTGTCTGTTTGAATTTACAAGCAAGTGCATTTACTGCAATATTTATGATATTTCAACACGTTTGAGCGAAAGATGTCTTCCAAACTCTTAAGTATTCTAGGACTTCCATTGAAAAATGAGTATTTTTTGCAGAGGAATTACAAAAATATTTTTTTTTAATCTTGCAAACTCTTTTGGTGACAGCAAAATATGTACCTAATTAGCTAAAAACATTAGGATTATAATGATATCATATACGTTAGATTAAACACAAAAATTTGCAAAATAATATAGAAACCCAAAAAAAATTAATAGATTTTAGAAACTGGTACAGGAATAACAGTAATGAAAATAAATTTAAAGCTTTAAAAATTATTTGTGTAATAGTAAATAAAATTGGTACATAACACTAAAATTGCACTTCACACATTAGGAAACAGAAATTATGCTGCTTACCATGTAACAAGCCTATCACTTGTTCCTCATAATTAAGATATAAGTAACTTTTTTGTGTTTAAGTTACAAAGTTACTTAAAAACATCGTTATGTATTCGTTCATTTAGGAGATGCAAGCTGTTAATTAATTTTTAAACCAATTAAAACACTACCGGTGCTCTTTCGCAACGATAAATAACAGATTGATTAAAAACTTGTCGGGGTGTTCACCACCAAGTGGGGATTTTATATAAAAGATATATAAGTAGGTCATTATATTGCACTTAAGTGAGAGTGAAGAATTGACGTTACCGTGAACAGTTTGAGTTTGCAGTGTCTTCGAGAAAACCTCTAGTGTGTGTGTCCTGGATAGTAACCATGAAGGTAGGTCTGCCGTACTTTCAATGTCAAGAGTTTGCTTAAATAAATAAATACAGTTGCTTCGATAGTTAAAATTAAATATTGGCACTGTTAATACGTATGTTATATTTAATGACTGTTTTAAAAAATGTAGGTATATGTTATGACTATGTAAAAATTTAAACACCGTCTCATTTCTCTTATTTTAAACCATTAAGTGGTACCTATAAAATACATTAAATTTACAATATTTTAACGACTAAAAATTTCTGTTTTTTTTATTTTTCTTGCAACATTTTGGCTTCATTATTTGCTTATTTTGATGTTTTCTTGATAAGCTAAAATAGCAAAATTATTTATACATTCTGTTGATTATTCATAAGTGGTCGATAGACTTAAGAGTTCCCAAAACTAATTCACCCAAGAATTAATTTAATAATTAAAATTTTATTCTTTTCGTTTTAATAGGTTTCTTTAATCAGTTGGAATATCAATTAATTTGGTAAAAAAAATATTGTGATTTATTACGTAAATATTCTTTAACAAGTTTTTATAAATCCATTTACTTCATGTATTTTTGACGGTTTTGTTATTTAAATTAATTATGGTTTTATATATTTGATGCATTTAGTATACACAATTGCACCAATACGTTGTTTTAAAATTAACAAATTTGAAAGTAAACAGTTCTAATTTTTCGAAATGGCACTAATTAATTTAGATTATTTTAAAAATGTGTAATTTATTTTAACCAACTGAACTGAACTAAATACAACGGCAAATTATTAACACTAACCATAAATTAAATTTGATTTACTTAATTACTCAAGGATTTATGAATGGTCAATTATTATTTTGTGGCCAAAAATTGTGTTAATAGACGGGTAATTATTTGCTTATTTTAGACTAATTAGTTTCATGAAGTCCATTTATTTATTATTGTTTAGAAACCTTTTAATCGGTTGTTGCTTTAGTAGTATAATTGCTTTAGAACCCAAATCATTCCAGGACATAGAATATACATTATACCACTACTTTTAATAGTATCTTGATTTCCACACAGAATTTATTTTGTGTGTAATATAAATCATAAACCATTTAATTTAAAATAAAAACATTGCAAATTGGCTGTAATTTGATATTAAAATTAGTCAAAGATCCTTTTACATATCTATTTCGTTAGCAACAAAGAAAATTTAGAATTAACTATTTGATGTTAATTGCTCATAACTGTTATTTATTTTAAAAACTATGTAGAATGTATATCTTATGCTGCTTCTAATTGTTTATCTAAGAAGTGTAGTTTACACAATAAAATCGCATCTAATTAATGAAAATTAATAACCGTTTCATCTTCAGGGCACTTTTTGCTAGACATGCTTACTGCAGAAGCAAATTAAATGAAGCAGAACATACACTTTTGCAATTCTTCGTTATTATTTACCATAAGAAAAGCGAAAACCTGTATATGCTTTTTTTATTGTCATTTGGCATTATGTTAGAATAACTTGGAACAATATTTCTGCATAATTTGTACTAATTGTGACTATACAGTCCGTTCTACAAAATGAGCCCAAGACTATGGCGACTTCAATTGTGATTTAACCATCAACAAACCATATATATTATTAAATGGGACAATCTTAGCTACAGCTTGGCGGAAAAAAATGTTTTAACCTCTTCAGGGATACTGGCACATATATGTACGTTTAGTTGAAATTTTTCGAAAATAAGTATTTCTCTCTAAATGAGCTTTCCAACGATATGCCACTCGACATTTCCTTACATTTAAAAAAAAAATTAGGGGTTGTTGCACCCCTCTGGATGAAGATATCCCAAAAGCAATACTGCTGAAATGTATCCGGCGAAAAACTAAAATCGACGTGTTTTCGCAGGTTTTACCGATATACTGTATTCCCAAGTTACAGAATTTATTCCAGTTAAAGTTTGCACCCTGTATATGCGAGAAATGCAATGAACCTGTGTCCTGAATGTATGAAGTCATTCAATTTATAACGTGCCCTTACCGCCCAATGGCCACATATGCGTGCATTATTTTTCGCTTTTGTTTTTTAAAATTTCTGTTTTGTTTCATTGTTTTGAATGTATTTTCAATAAAAATTACGTTTTTGAAAATTATTAGTAGGGTTATACTATGAAATTTTTGTAAAAAATGCAAAAAACTGATTTGAGCTAGTAGGCCTTTTAATCAAAACTTCTGTTTAAAAAAAAAAATACTCCTAATCAAGCAACCTTAAAAACGCTTGCTTAACTGTAAATACGATGCGAGTTTGAGCAATTTCTTTAGTCCTGTTTTGTTATCGTTGTGGTATACATAATATCCAATAGCAGTGTTCTCATTAGTAATAGTCATTCAGATTCCACTGACTCACAGTTAAGCAAGTGTAGAAACCGTAAAAAAGGTTGCTTGATTATGAATAGGTAATTATTTTTTTAAGCAAAAGTTTTGATTAAAGGCCTAGCTCAAATTAGTTTTTTGCATTTTATGCAAATATTTCATAGTATAACCCTACTAAAAGTATAGACCGTTGAAAAGTACTAAAAATGCCGTACAAGAATACACCAAAAAAATTATACCAACCAATTTAAAAAAAGTGTCGGTGACATCACAACAAATAAATGAATGTGTCTAAAACAATTTTTTTTTCTTCAAGTTGTAGCTAAGACTGTCCCATTTAATAATATACAGGGTGTAGACTTGGATCACGCAACATAGCAATTTCAATAGTAAAATTTTAACAGTGGTATATTATCTCCCCTAATAATTGTTTTAGGGGGAAAAAAAGCAATTGGGTTTTTTGTAAAGAAAAAAAATCTGTATCCATATATGTAATCATGAATTTTTAGTTTTTGAATAACTGAAAATTAAGCAAATTACAAAACGCGTTTTGACAAAAATCTGTAGAGCCTTGGAATTATGCTATGACAACTGCCCAGCCTCACTTATACTGTCACTTTGACGCGAAATTAATTCGTAATTATTCTTTATATTTTATCAGACATGTATTCTACACAATTAGCTATGTTTTCATTCCAAGTTATAATAAAAATGATAATTAAGAATAAACTTAGCGTCAAAGTGACAGTATAAGTGACATTAGGCTGGGCAGTTGTCATAACATAATTCCAAGGCACTACAGATTTTTGTCAAAACGCGTTTTGAAATTTTTTCAATTTTCAGTTATTGGAAAACTAAAAATGTATATTGATTACATTTATAAACACAGATTTTTTCTCTCCACAATAAACCTATTTGCACTTTTTTTCTAAAATAATTAGGGAGATAATATACGACTTTTAAAATTGCTATGTTCCGTGATCCTTGTATATGGCTTGTTGATGGTTAAATCTTGGACTCATTTTGTAGAACAGACTGTATATGCTGCATTTTCTACAGATTTCAGGAATTGCGCTAATAAGATCGGAGTAAATAATGATTGTTTATTAGTAATAGCACAATACAATATTATAACACATACGCACTAAACTAGAAATGAGGGCATAGAAAGAATAAACTAAACACACACATACACTCTTCAAATTTTGACGAAAAACGTTGACATTACTTTTTTAGGTTAAAGTTGTCGATCGTTATCCTCATTACTTGTTTATACAGACCGGACGGTAATCAATTTTTTCGGCTGTTCCAATTCTTGATGAATGGAAAACCGCATATGTTTTCTATGTAAGTCTATAACAGATCAGTCACATTTTGTAGTCATTAGTAATAAACGCTTTTACCGGTATTATATTAATACATTATAATCTTGAGTGATGATTTAATAAGGTACAAAGAAAGTAACAAGGTTGAAACAATGGCTGGCTTTCCCATGGAGACATTCAATCACACAAAAACAATAAAAAATGTGACACCGGCATTGTCACCACCTGTATATATTTTTTTGGCATAAAAGATTTTTTGTTTGTACCTGGTGTTAAAAATTGTAGTTTTATGGTTGGTGATAATTAAATCTTCTTAACGTACGACAATTTTGTCTGATCTTTTTTAAAAATGCACAAAACATCAAGAAGAGTTATCATGTATGTCTTGTGATTAGATTATTTAAAGTTACTTAAAAAACCTAAAAAAAAAGTTTTGCAAGATTTTACCCTTAACCCTCGAGCGGCCCGCACTTTTTTTCACATAGCACAGAATTAGATTAATCAACTATTATCACTCTACCATAGATCTTTGAGTTAAGACAACGTATTTATTTGAAAGTCAAAATGACACCAAAGGATACATAAAGTATTTTACGATAAGATCTACACACCCTCTTACAACATTACATTTAAAATAAAACTGGCGTACTTTATTCTACAGCGCGCCCGCTTGAGGGTTAATCAACGAAGACCGTGTTAACACCAGAAAACCAAGATTTTAACATGGACAACGGCCCGATATACATAAAACTTTATAGCTTTATTCATTTATTAATACTAATAGGTAAAAATTAAAATCATATGTTTTTTTAAGGATCTCTTTTAGAAATGCTAGACCATATTCAAGACTTTCTTCTTCTTGTCAAAAGAAATCTTATTAGCTTATCTATGATCATAAAGTAGACTAGAGTTTTGACACTGACCTAGCATTTCGACGAGGGATCATTTAAAGGGGGGAAAAAAACGAGATTTAGTTATTCATATTACTTACCTTTTTTGTTATTATTGCTGCCACGAAGCTTGTAACATAAAACTTATACAATTCTACCAAAATAAAACTATACTTTTGTTTTCATGTGTCATAACTGGTTATAATAATGTGAACAACAATTAAATTGACATGCTGAATTTTTTCATTTTCATGGCACCTTTTTAAAACATTTTAATTTTATATCTAAATTAATTAGTGTGCATTGTTTGAAAGTACTGTCCCCCCTCTAAAATGTCAAAACAAAATTGTACTATTTTTTAGATTTTCAAAAACTTCAAAATATCTCGTTGTGCTTATTCTATAAGCATTTTAATTAGTGCTATAAACATATCACCAATTTCTCTTCCACTAAAAAACAAGTAGCGTCATGTATTTACTACGTTTGTCGCAAATCGTCTTTATTATGTTAACTTATACAGGTTTCTCCCGAGGCAGCTGCCGTGAAATCGTTCAAAGGTATCGACCAAACGAATTAAGTTACTAATTAACGTCGTACATAAAAATACTCACGTGTTGATACTTTGAAAAGCAAGCACTTGTTTATTGTATAATAAAGTTATAATGAACAACAATGTTTATGTGGTTTTTATGACAGCACTCTAAATCTGGGATACTTCTATCTCAGCGGTGGGCAAACCGCGGGCCCCATGCGGCCCTTGGTAGTTTTACATGCGGCCCTCCATGAATTACTATATTTGTAAAAATGTCTATAATATGTATGTATAGCTTTTTTATACCTTAATTTTTAATCTCTGGTATTAAGGTGAATACAGCGCACAGTAAACTTGATCCTAAGACTTTTGCTTCTTACTAAATTGTAAATGCTTTCCTAGAATTTATTTTAATATCAGCAGATGGTAAATTCTAAGCTTTTTCAACATTTTGTTAAACTTAAACAGGTAATAATTTCCTTTTTATGCTTAAGGGTAAGTTTACAGGAGTAAATTACTTTTAAATTGAAAACAAGTTTAAGCTCTAGAATTTAGGTATATTAAATTTATTTCTAAGCTACAAACATTTTATATGGTGTTACTAAAAAGCAAAGAAACGCATCTGTTGTCTTTAAAAGATGACATAAAGAATGCTGGGTATTTTCAATTTTAAAAAATTAATAAAAGACACTTGTTTAAGTTATTTTGAAGCAGCTTTGGTATGCTTTATATATTACTACTTTTTCAACTTTGACAACATTCCAAAATAAAGTACTATATTAATCTAGTACCCTTACGATTTTTGTAATAAGATCTTTTTTGTGAGATCGTACTAGAAACAGCTGTTTGACGGACGCGTTAGCAACCATAAAGTACTGAATTACCGGCCCTATCCTTAGCAACGGCCGTAAAAGTTACTTTTCAGGCCGTTACCCTTAGCAACAGCCGAAAAAGTAACTTTTACGGCCGTTGCTAAGGAGAGGGCCGGTAATATACGCCGTCATCTGTCAGTGACAGAATGTCGCGTAGTTTCTAACTTATAATTTTGAAAATTACTAAAAATTTAAATTGTTTTTAATTCGATCGCACAAAAAATGTAATATGCACCTCGGCCAAAACGTACTTTTTCGGCCGCCTCTGGTTTGCTGGCCGAAAAAGTTACACTTTTTGGCCTTGATACATAAATAACTAGTTTAAGAAAAACGTGTAAGCAAACTTGATTATAATCAAACTTATTTTTTCAACAAACAAAATTGTTAAAAATTATTGCAAACGATAAGCAAACATTCAAAACCGTTTAAAATTAAAGTTTTTAACATTACTATAACAATTATTTCGTAAGTTACCTACACTTAAAGACACTTATTAATTACTAATTAATGACAATAACTTTTTATTCACGTTTTGCGATGTACGTTGGTTGTTTTTCGTTTCTTAATACATTTTTATTAGAAAATATTCATAAGTTTAATAAGAATATAAAAATACCAAGTTCGTTACAAGTTATAAGAATTGCTCTATGCATTATGAGCAACTCCATAATATTCAGATGAATTTTGAAATGAACAATTTGGAATAATACATAAAAATAAATTAATTTAACCTAACAGTATTCAATAAATTAAATTAAAAACAAAGAGAACTCCATATATACAATACATTTTCAAACGGTGTAGCATTTGCTGTTGATGGAATTTGTTTAAACTAAATTATGTTGCAAATTTCGAGGTTTATGTGTCACACACTGTCTCCGTAGTATTAACGGTAGACACCAGGACTTTCTCCGTCAAGCAACGAAATAAATGACCATGACCAATGTAAAGAGACGGCACGATTAGGAATTATAATACTTAAAACTATACGTTATTGTTGCTAAATTCATTGTCACGGTCAATTGTTTGCTAATAACGTGCAATACTTACTTAAAGCTAAATTAAATACATTAAACAATCACATATCATTTGTTTAGAGGACTATAATAAGTGTTCGATGGACAAAAATTATAGTAAAATAACGAAAGTAAAGCATGATACCATTTACCAATGTGTAAAAGACACTTATACATTGTAATTTTGTCATGCAATATCGTCAAATGGAATGAGGCGTCTCTTTTAACCATGTACAATAATTACTTCTCCTATATTGAATGAAATACTTTAAAACGTAATAAAACAACAACAAAATCAAGAGAAATTTTTGGTTGAACTAAAATATATTATCCTTTCACAAAAATAAGCAAAAATTTATCATAAAGAGACACTAGAAATGGAAGTTCACCGATATTGCCTATTTTGTTGTATTATATTTTCAATTGCTAAAGTGTTTTATGCCTTAAAGAACCTTACTTAGCAGAGCACAAGTGTAAATCTATTGATTTTTTAGCTCTTTCGACGTTGTATTATTTGTTAATTCAAAATTATATAAGACTTTAAAAAATTCTTTAGAATTTTGTCTGCTTCTTTTAACAACATGAAATTAATAATGCAAATAAAAACAATTTAATTCTTAATTCAGTGGATATTAAGTACTGTTTTAATTACCAATTATTTATGTATACAGAACCGCAAGTAGGTAGATTTATATTTATTCAACCTAAGTACCTTTCAGGACTATTTAGTGTTCAATAAACAATCTGGACGTTTTTACAGAGCATCGTTTCAGAGCTTGCTGTAATTTTGTTTAAAAAACCACTACAAGTTTAGCCCTTCTTTAGCTATTTATTTACATTCAGGTTTTTTTTTTTGCGAGAAGCGAGTGCCGAACTATCGATTAGGCATTAGGCAAATGCAGGAATAACTGCAAGTCTTTTGTTTTGGTGCCACAAAAATCTTACTAAGTAGGATCAATGGGTTTATAAAAAGAGCATACAACCACTTTACGTTAATTAGAAATTTCATTTATGGAACAATATTAATTATAACTTTGCAGAATTATGCGTTTTCAATTTGTGGCGAATTACCCATGCTATTTTAAAACTTGTTACAGCCTTATTCTTGATTTTAATTAGCCAAACATTTTTTTAAATATGATTAACTGCCTCGAAGGTGTACCTATAATTTAATTATCAAATAATTGTACCTACTAAAGCCAGTGTTTAGGATATTGTATACAATCGGCTTCCATTTTATTAATATTTAATAACAATTTCATTGCATTTACATCAAATAAATATTATTGATTGCGCATGCAGTCCTACTGGAATCCGTGATGCATAACTGCTTTACAATGCATATGTGCCGTTTTAGCTCAACAAATTCATTCAATCAACCATTCATCAAATCATACAATGTCATTATCAGTCGACCAGGTTATTAGTAGCAGGTTCTAAAAACAATTCACAGCTCGGATTATATAAACTACACCGAACCCTCTCCATGTATATCATCTAGCAATATCTCTTAAAAAACAAAAACAATGGCATTTGTATGTAAATAAATAAGATCAAAAATAATACTGAGGAATAAACCGACAGAACAAGTAAACAACTTTAAATTCTTAGGCTGTCACATTGCATTATACAAAGATGTTGAAATCAAAAAGAAAATTGAAAAATATAACTATATAAACGGAACAATAAGAAGAACAATGGAGAAAGAGGTCCAGAAAAACGCTATAATGATATTTTAAAGGTTTTGTCTACTCCAACACTGCTGTATGACAGTGAAACTATGACAAAACAAAATAGAAAACAGAATACTGTGCAGTAAAATGTTATTTTTAAGATCAATATTGCGATATAGGCTTTCACTTAAAGAACGTAACAGCGAAATATGCAAAAAGTTTGACATGTACAATATCAACGATAAATAATAGAATATAGAACTCCATGAAAAGAACACAATTTCATAACCAAAAAAAAATAATTAAACAACAGGCAAAAAACAAGAAGGCCATCAAAGAGATGGAACACACTTTGGCGACGAAATGTGCCCAAAAAACAAACAAAAACATAATGATGATATTGATTGATTTCCAAAAACATTTGTTCATAGACTCATAAAAAACATGAACAACATCATGGCTTCATAAAAATTTTAGTGGAACTTAATTTTACATTAAATTCAATACGTTCTTATAAGATAATAATAAACTTTTTAGAAATCAATTAGGAATAATTTTGCTTAAGTTTTGGCCAATAATTGCAAGAATCGGATGGTTCGGTACAGTTACACTGGAAAGGAAATATCCGTATTTTTTTAATAACCTGTTAAAAAATCCCCTAGCATCGAATGTTTAAAATTATTAAGCTTTTAACTTTTGTTTAAATGAGTCGGTTGAGTTAGAACGAACAGCTGGCCTAGTACTTTATTACCTACTTAAATAAACTACAATTTTTCTAAGACTTAACGGAAACGGACGATACAGGAAACATTTGCCTTAACACCTACACAATAACAATTAAACAAACGAAACTCTGTAAATAGCATGATTAGTGCACAATTAACGGACCATTAGTGCGGCCCATCGTATTTTAAAAACGAGCTTATTGGTTGTGCAACAGAATAAACGCACAAGGAATTTTGATTCGCTTTCTTTTGAAAACATGACAAGTTTTTTTTACGCTTGGAAGATAGGCGTAGAATTTAAAGACATTTCCTTTTTATTTAGTTGTTGCTTAATCGTATATGGTATATAAATAATTAAAATATGGTTGAGTATGATACATTTACAGCGTAATTTGTGTCAATGATCTGATGTGCCACAAAAATTTATATTATATAATATTATTGCTGTATATAAATTTGCGATGTTACATTATAACCAGAAATCACAACTAACTTATTTTCAATTCATTTTTCCGCCATACAGGATTAACTTTCTCACAAAATTACTGTCGATTAAATATATTCAATTAAAATAATAATATTAGATAATTTTTATTAGGTGTACTATGAAATACGTCGTTTTATTGTACCCAATTTTAATAGGTGCGCCTTCATAAATTTAAAAAAGTAAATAGAATCAATTTCGTTTGCCGTTAGATACGCATATCATACAATAATCATAAATACATAAAAACTTTCTACATTTTCAACACTATTTCCATGAAAAGTGAAATGATTTTTATTTAAAATTTCTTTGATCCCTATTACATTAGTCCAGTGGTTTCCAACCTTTTTGTACCTCCGCCCCCCCTTTTTCATAAAAAGATTTTTGCGCTCCCCTCACTTTTCGTTACAATCTAATTTCATTAATACTGTTCTAGTAAATAAGAATTATTTAATGAACTACAAAACAATACACCATATTCTGTATAAAGAAAGTTCTTTTTGTTTGTTTGTATTTAAAAATGATATTTTGGTAACAGCTGTGCGCCCCCCTTGCAATAGTTTCGCGCCCCCCTAGGAGGGCGCGCCCCACAGGTTGGAAACCACTGCATTAGTCACTTAAATAATTAAAATATTAATCAAATAAAATTATCACACATTGTAATGTGTTTTGATGTAAGCATAATAATATTAGTAACTTAACTAAATAAAGATATTATTTCAATATTGACCTTTGCATAAGATCAACAATTGTTAATAGAAAATTTAACAACAATTGCAAGAAGACTTTGACTACGTTATTTATTATAATATGGAAACCTCTAAGATGATGACTGCTATACCCATAGTAATAACTATAATGGTAAATTAAGTAAAATAAATCAATTTTTAAACATGTTGCTATTTTAGATGTTTATTGTTAGCGTGTTGGATAATTTTAAGATTAAGATTAAAACGGATAATTTTTACTATTTCCTCCGATATAAAGTTTGACTAAAAACTTCCTTCGATTGTTTTTAAACAGTAGCAACAATTGAAACTATCTAATAGGAAGCAAAATTTACATAAATTCCTTTTAATCTAAAATATTTTCTAAAACAGAGGATAACACTTTAACTAACAAATCATATGCAATACTATTTTTTAACTTCTTTTTGGATTAGTTTTTTAAACTGTGATGTATAAAACTTGTATAACGATATTTCTCTACGTTAAAAATTATTCATATAAAATAAATGCACCGTATCAATCACAATCTGTACAACAATTTGAATTTTAGTGCAGACCTTTTAAAAAATTATTTGCCAAATTTTTAATTTATGAATTTATTAAATGGGCTACTAAATGTCATATTAAAAAGAAGGATTAAAATCAATACTAAAATCATTAAAATCTTGTGTGGAATAATCCATCGTGTAATTATTATAAAAGGTTGTGCATTTCATATTGGAGTAATAGCCGCTCATTGGAGTCTTACGGACTATTATTTTTCGGATAGTCACTTCGCTATTTCTGTTCTTTCACTTCCTATAGGTTATTGTTTGTCTTTGCATCTTGTACGACTTGCTTCCATGTTTTCCTATCAAACATTTTCTTTCTCCATCCTATTATTAATAATTTTCCTATATCAGCTATCACTCGATCTTCTCAGCGTATTTTTGGTCTTCCTCTCGATCTTGTGGTTTCCATTTTGAGATCTTTTTTAGTATAGACTGCCCCTCTCTTCTACTTATGTGTCCATACCATCAAATTCTTGCAGCTTTTATTAGTTTGGCTAATATATCTTCCCCTTTTAGTATTGTTTTAATTTCGTTATTTGTTAACCTCTTCTATTTTTCTCGCCCCATAAGTTTTCTCCACTATTTTTCTTTCAAAAATTTTAAAATTCTCTAATATTGCCTTAAAAAAAGTACAGTAAAAATATGTGTGGTATTTAGTATATAATTATCACTTAAGTCTGTGCGTAAAATTGGACGCACAATTCTACGTGTACATTTTGAAACGCGAAAGCGTAAAATATCAACAAATGTGTCACTTTTTAAGCAGTCAACAATTTGTCCGAATTATTTACTTTAGTCCCTCACGTAATAAATCACTGTTTTTCTGCCACTTGTACAAAATATGACCTACAAAATCAATTATCAATTTAAATCCATTTCGAATGACATTTAAACAAGTTTGTTAATATAACTTCTGGCATAGTAATTTCATTTTTACTTCAAAAAACATAGAACTGGTTAATACTTTCTTCTTTACTAAAAAACAAACTTTAATAAGATGTATCAGATTAACACATAATTTTGTCGGCGTCTGCATATCTAACCTACATACATGGATCGTGACTTAGAAATCTTTAAAGGTGATTATAAACAAAATTTATCATAAACTTTCAATTTGATCAAGCATTTAACTTAAAAACTGCTAATACAACTAGCTTTACACAACACAATATGACAGATAGTGTTTGTTTTTCTCACAAACAAGAATTTCATAAATTATACAGGGTGGTTCACATAGAAGGGCCAGTATCGGGATACAAAGAAGTTTAAATTGGACAAATTGATCCCACTTGTGACTCCTATTCAGTGATGCTTAATTGTTAAAAAAAAACCTTTTTGATAAATTTTATTTGTTTTGAGCCTAAATATCAAAATAAATACATCAAATCTTGTATTGAGGTCATAGCCAACTATTGTTTCCTTTTAAAAAATGCAAGTTTGTTATGAATCTAAGAATTTAAACAATATTGAAACAAACAAATGTTTTATTTTACAGTGTGTAAACAAATCTACAACTTTTTCCCCAGATATGTATTTGTACCATCAAGTTCAACCAAGTTATAAACGATTTTTAGAAAATATTTCTGTCAATTATCTATTGTGCCATGGAACTTTTTTTAAACGTTAAAGCATCACTGAATAGGTCTCAGAAATTGGAACAATTTGTCTGATTTAAGCTTCTTTGTAGCTCTTACCGTTTACGAGATCCAATAGTGGCCCTTCTACGTGAACCACCCTGTATACCAGTAAAATATGCATAATATTGATATAATATAGAGGGTGTTTCTTAAATATTGCAGAAAAAATTGCGTAAGTGCTTCCTTATCAAAAATTCTTTAATAAAAATAAATTCCTTGGACGTCTCCTTTCGGACTTACAACTCCCTAAAGGGAGCGGTAAAATTCGGTTTTTATTTTATTTCTCAAATTTGGATAAATGTAGGAGAATAATATTTGATAGATGTTTTGTACTTATTAAAAGGTTTCCCATAGTGATATTTTTAATCATCTTCCACCTTCACAGGGGTCTGAAAAGTGCGACCACTGTTGGTTTTTTTATCAGAACTTTTTGGTGGGTTGAAATTTTGGAATAATTTTTTTTTAAGCTTAATTTGTTTACAAACTTTTTATTCCCTAGTTTTTTTCGTAAAACCTGCCGTTTTTGAGTAAAAAATAATGTAAGTAAACATGAACCATCAAAATATCCCAATATAAAACGATTTAGTTTGGTGCATGCCATGGTTTGTTTATGTCAGGGGTCACCAAACTTTTTTGGTCATCGACCCCTATATAATTTTTCGAAATCTCCATCGACCCCCATAAAGGTAATTTTCAGTTAATTAAAATAAAACTATCTATTAGGTAGTAGGTACTGTGTTTGTACATTTACTTCATGATTTTAAACATTTAAAGTAATTTTACATTGTGTAACAATAGTTTTATGAAAAACATCTTAAGGTTGAAATTTAAATACCTTAATATTTATTAAATAATAAGTAATTATAAATAAGTAAAAATAATGAGTAAAGTAACTACAGTATTGCTTCTTAATCAATGAGATGGGTGTGCCTGGTGTTTCTTTGCAAGGTTCGCTATATTGGGTTCGAAATTGGTCAATTTTAATCTTAAATTCCCTTGAAACTCTACATTTAATTTATTTCTGTACTTAGTTAAGATTGAATTTACGTGACTGAAACCGGCTTTAACCATATAGGAACTTGGAAACGCCAGCATAAATGGCTGAGCTATTTCGTAAAGTTTTACATATTTTTGCATTATATTTATATTTGTCCAAAATTTGCTTATTGTTAAATTTTTAAGAAGCGTCTTTGCTTCAAGATCCGATAATAATTCAGTAAGCTCATCTTGCAGGTTAATGTCCATTCAGGGATGTCAATGTTTTTCAAATCAACAAAGCGCAGTTTAAAATCGTCGCTTAATTTTTGAAGAAGACTTGTACATATTTTCAAGTCTTCTTCTTTTATTTCTAATTGTCGCAGATTTGAAAAATACTGATAATCCTTACTTACGTAGCAATAAAGATCTAAATAAATTTAATTTTACTTAGTAGCCTAACAGTATTGTCCGAGCTTGGATAATTGTTACATCTTTTCCTTGCAGCTTTGTTTGGACGTCATTAAATTTTCCAAATAAGTTCGCTAAATAAAAAATATGGTTCTTATTGTTTTGGAGTTCATCACTCAGAACAGGATTTATTTCGCTGAGAAATTCTGTCGTGGAGTCAAATAACTAAATAATTTATTTTCTATAAAGAAACTGATATTAAGTCAATTATAAAAACATTCACAAATTTTACATACGCAGGTATGTGTGATTTGCGTATTAAGAATTGTTTTTCCTTCGACCCCCAATCGACCCCCTGGCTCAGATCGACCCCTACTTTTGTTAAATAGACCCCTGGGGGTCTATATAGACCACTTTGGCGATCTCTGGTTTATGTTCATATTTTAGAATTGACAGGCGTTTTGGAGGAAGTTTTGTTGTTTTTTAATAACCTACCATAATGTAGATAGGGGGATGGAATTGATGTTTGTAAGTTGTTCTTTTTCAAATGTATATGATTACAATTATATAATTTTTAACAAATATTGTTAGCTTTCTAATAATGTTGTGATTTATAGGGTATACATTATAAAAACAATAATTACAAAAAGGTACAATATTAGTGCATGGCAACATTTCCTACCGCTAAAGTGCATATTCACAATCAGTCAAGAACATCGAAAAATGTCACTCATTATATGGAAAGTTAATTAATAGTTACATTTAGTGCAAACATAAATTTTAATAATAAATGTACATGTAACGAACAAAAATTAAAGACGTATTGATATTTGCATTCCATATACAACAAATTACATTATTTTGTGTTCATTATATAAATTACAACATTACAAAAGTTACTAATTCATTATTATAAAAATGTATTTCGTTTTTTTATTGCATTTACACAAATATATTTAAGTGACGATTTAATTAATTATAAAAAAATAAAATACATTTTCAAAAATGTAAAGCCAAAGACTTTTAAAATAGTTTTATTTATTATTAATATAAAAATAGAATGGCTGGATTTTTGTTAGACTTTTTAAGGCCATACTTTAAAAAACGCTGAAGTTGACTGTTTGTGTCAAATAAAACAACAGACTTTGTTGTAAAAAATGTTATATTCAACATCGTTATGAAGTAGATACAATTTTTATTATTACATTTTTGTACTAAAATATGCTGGTGCGAACTTAAAGTCATATGCTAGTAAATGTGGCTCACATTTTTGAATGCTTTTAAAACAATTTTATTTAAGCGGAAAAATATTCTAAAAAATAATATGCTTATATCATTGTATAAATATGTTGGTCACATAAGGTTCTCAACCAATTAAATCATAATTTTTAATTTCAACATGCCCTTACAACTTCTACACAGACTTTTACAATAAAAATAACGGTTATGGGAACATTTCCTCTCAAAAACCACATTCAAGTAATACTTTTCGTGTTAAGCTGTGTCAGCAGAATGATTGCATTTAAACATTTATTCCTTTCTTAAGTTTTATAATGATTACTGTATTATCATTAAATTTAACGCCTACTAACATAAAGTATGCATACCACATTGATATTTTAGCGTCGCGTGAATCATTCGTTATTAGCTTCAAGAAACGGAAACTATAAACGTTAAGTTCATTCAACGGTTTTACAACGATATGCAGTTGAAAAAAGTTATCTAACACGAGAAGCGAAGCACTTTCTCGCTGATGTCTCAGGAAATCAAGGTTATTGTAATTTATGGTTTTCAATTTATATACTTTCTTAAAAAAGTCGAAAATAAACATGCTTGCGCAATTATGCACAAAATCTACTTAAACCAGTGTTTCTCAACCTCTTTAAACTTGCGCCCCCCTTTTTTATAAACATTTTTATTGCGTCCCCCTTTCAATCCTTTTGAGAAGTGGCGACTAAAAAAAAGTTCCTCGAATTGTTCCACACAAGTGACTTGTTGTTTCAATAAAAAGTTTTCCTTTTCATTTTTTTTTCGCCCCCTCTCATAAAATATTTGGCGTTGTCCTTGTGAGTCGCGCCCCACAGGTTGAAAGCCTCCCGTTTAGACAAATACAAAACAGTATGGTGTAACAAAATACTTGTATATTATATGTAAAGCTAAAGGATATAAACAAAGTTTAATGTTTAGTATTTTAATCTGAATTGTTGATAAATAGGGAACAAAAGTACAACGTAATATTAATGTTTGCTTCTTTTAAGTAGAAAATATAACAAATAAAAATATTTACATAAACAAGCACCTGTTTAAATGCCCATATTATTTAAAATTTCCTCTATTATTAAACGAAACAGTTTTGTTTATAAACTTTTACTACATTCCAAAAAAATTTTATAAGTGTATTTTAATGATTGTGTTACAACTAAAAGCTTTTCACCTGCATATGCAGTTGCAGCAAAAAGCATTATTTGCTTTAAAAAAGATTAATCTTCTAGCACAATATCGGATTGTGTGTTTTTTTTTTTAATATACATGATGGTACAAACAGAAAGGCCACTATTGGGATCTCGTAAACCGTAAGAGCTACAAATAAGTTTAAATTAGACCAATTGTTCCCCTTTCTGAGATCTATTTAGTGGTGCTTTATTGTATTAAAAAACTTTCATAGCACGCTAGATAATAAACAAAAATCAAAATGGGCATTTCTTTTAAATCGTTTGTTACTCGGTTGTTTTTTGGAGTAAAGTAGATTTTTTTGCGTATTGTAAAATAAAAACATTCATTTGTTTAAGTTTTGTTTAAATTCTTAGATAAATTACAAACTTGCATTTTTTTAAATGGAAACCATAGTTGGCTATGAGCTCATAAAAAAAAATTTACATTTTTTAAATTACAAAATAGATTTTTTTTGTTAACATCGAAGAATAAAAAAGATAGCAAAAATGGCTTTTTGCAGCATTTCAGTGTAAAAAAAGGGATAGTAAACCTGCATTGCTAAAGCACCCTGTATAGTTCCAAACGTATCTGTTAAAGAACATTTATTAACACTGCACAGGCACCTTTTCGGTTCGTGCTCTGCAGACAAGTATGATAAGTATGCCATTAACGAGCAAACCAAGATTTCATTTTTAACCTTAGTAAAAGTTCGTACTACTTTCGAGCGATCCTGTGCTCATCAAATTAATTGATCCGTCCGCATCATTAAGGCGCCTTACCTGCATTACCGCGTCTCTCTTCAAACATTTTTATTGCACTTCAATTTTTTTTCTTTTCCAGGCCGTAATACTTGCTGTTTTGCCCGTCTTTCTAGTCGCAGTTGTAAGAGGAGCATCAATAAATGTACCTGTGGAGATAATTCCTTTCGAAGACCTTGCCGCAGAAGAGAGTTCATACGATCCACATATTATAGAAGAGCCTAGGCCCAAGAGGTCGGATCACGTTTTGTCATCGCTTAAATCGGGAATTTCAACACTGGCGCAAGGATCCGCGGCAGCAAGTTCAAGCCTAAGTGGTTACAAGTACGGCAAAGGCTACGATCATGGATACCATTATGATGAACACGATGTAAGACAGTTTATGACATCAAATTTTATTAACAATATCTTTACAAAATTCTAGTTGGCCTAACATTAACTTTATGCAGCTAAATTTTGCTTATTTCACATACCTTTGACAACACGTACAACTACGTTACGAAAATAATCTTAATCTGATTTTATAGCCTACAATTTATTGACATAGTAACAAATATCAAAATACTTCGGTATAAAAGAAGAATGCACAGTCAAAAAAAAATGCAAAGTAAAATATCTCCAGTATAAAAATTACATTCAGAGTAGGAAAAAATTATTTGCATAGTGGAAAAGATTTGTTTCATAGAAAAATAAAAATATTGCTGGGTTAATCTGCGCAGTATAAATTATTCTTGACAATATAACTGAAAATAAAACACAGTAAAGAGTGTTTATATATTTCAAAAATTCCCCTAAAATGTTGCACTGTATTAGATACATTATAATAATCATACATTCAGTTTTCTTTGACATTATTCGTTGGTAATTTTAATGTCCAAGTCGTAAAAGAATTTATTGCAAAATCTTGAATAGTTGTCCAATTTTAAGGTTTTCAGATAAAACAATATTTTTTTTCTCTGTATACATAGCCACAAATAAGCATTTCATCTTCTTATGTTTTCCTTCTTTATTTTCTTTTTCACAATTATAGGCAGCTATCCGTGTCTCTAATATTATTGTTGGACGCTTCAATATTGTTTTTAATTTATTAACGTAAACTAATGATAATTTCTGTACCATTTTAAATGCCAAAATTTTGAATTAATTCAAAGTTAACCTGACCTAACCTAACTTAACCTGAACTGACCTGACCTACTTCACACGTCAATTTATTTAACGTTATATTAACCGTTTTAAAAATTTCAAAAATAAAAATATTTAAGTGTTAAAAAAAGATCATAGATCTCGTTATATTTTAAGTCAAAAACCGCAAAAATCAATTAGTAATTAAAAACTTTTAAGTTAAAAATCCATTTTTTACCAATCAATTTAAGTGTAGATATAGCGTAGTCAATGCAGCAATAATAATTGTGTATTAAAAGTGATTTTTAAAGAAAACTTGGGCAAAAATGTTGTTGACGAAATCACACGTTACTGAAAGGATAATTCTTGCATTGAAATGAATTACATAAAGTCTTTACGTATTGCACAATTATTTTTATTACCATTATAAAGGATACGATAACCAGGAAAAGTACTTACATTTCGTATAAAAAACAGGTAAAACTGAATAAATGTATCAACTTTCGCTTTTAACTTGACAAACATCTAAAGCAACCAGTATATCAGCTAATTGTCGCATTTTGGATTACCCTCAACAATAAATATCATTACTGCAAAAATATTCAGTCAACTTCCGTCATGTGGGTATTTCCAATGTAGCTAAAAAAAAAAACAAGCTTCCTAGTAAGACGATTCTTAAAATTATTTGAAGAAAACCTGGAAATACCACAATTGCATTTATTTAGTGACGTGTATGGTGAAAAATTCCGAATCTTATTACTTATATGTATATTTATCAGTGGCGTATATTCCATAGGTGCTAGGTGTGCGCCGCACACCCTAGTGAAACCCCTAAAATTTATTTTTAATTGAGAGTATGTTTATTTAATTAAAAGATAGATTATTTTCCAATTTTTCTGAAAATTTAAAAAAAAAAGGTAGCAATATTGTCTAAAAAAGTAATGTTTCATTGTTGAAATAAGCGAGTAATGAGCGCGGAGCTGTGTTTGCGTTTGCTAGCGATACATCTATCTGTTCGGCGGCGCTATACAAAAATCGCACACATCTTATGCTACATTTGAAGCGTGAGGTTGGAGAGAGGGTAGTGGCGAGTTGGTGGGGACGCGCGTGATTATCGCTCGACCTGGTGCGCTAGTAGAATCGCACCCGTAAGTACATTTATAGCCCTAGAGCCTAGACTGTCGAGCTGCAAATCAGACAGTTTTTAAAATTTGTTACAATTTACAATTATACAATTATATTAATATTAATAATAGCATTATTATTTTCATTAATTTTTTAATTGTTGTTATTATTACAATTACTACATTAAAATGAACATGTAGGATATAGGTACTGAAAAAAGTCGTTCTAGAAACATTAATTAAATAATAAATAAATTATTAATTTCTCAAATTGTAGCACACCTTGTATCAGAGACCAGGATACGCCACTGATATTTATAGATAATCACAGCAGTAATTTGAAATGATAAAGAATGCGTCATAATGTAACACAAAACATTTAAATTTTTACCAACCTCACCAAAAACCTTATTTGTGTTATCAACTCACTGGAACACCTCAATCGATAAACAATCGGGGACAAGTTTATAACGACAATTAATTATAAAACGTTTTTAGAAAAATATATTTATCAATAGTTTTCGTTTCGGCATAATGAACAATCTCTAATGTCATGTTTTAACTTTTTAAATGTTGTATTACTTTTTTGCATTCTCTATGCTATTAAAAATAGTGATTTTATCAATAATCATGAATCGTGTACAATAAAAAGTAAACCTTTTTATTCGTATAGGTACATTAAAAGCGTCTACCTTACTTATTTTAATTGTAAAATATATAGTATACAGGGTGGTTCAAATTCGATGGGATTACATGGCTATCTCGCTTAATATTCGAGAAAGAAAAACGGTTAACTTACCAAAAATGTGTAGTTTTTTTGGGATACACTCGATATCGGTTTTAAAAATATTTTATTATTTTCGGTTTTTTGGTTATTAAAAAAAATTGTACATTATTAATATGACAAAAAAACACTATTTTCTAATAACTCTGAAACCGGAAATGATAAAATATTTTTAAAAACGGTTTTGAGTTTGTCTCAAAAAATGACACCTTTTTGGAAAGTTAACCGTTTTTCTTTCTTGAATATTAAGCAAGATAACCATGTAATCCTATCGAGTTTGGACCACCCTGTAGGTACTAGAATTCTTTGTAGTACTTCTAAAGCGACAGTCAGTTTTTGTATATTTCAGTTAAACCAAAAAAGGCATTATGATGAAAATAATTAGATTTTTTAAAATTTACTCTTAAATAAAACCCCAATTACAAATTAATAACATTCTTATAAAATTACAATTTTGATTAAAGTTCAAAAGACAATTATTTAGTATAAATTTAAGGTACTTTTCAACCGTAATATGCATATTGAATTTACATGTGCATATATATCTGACGATTTAAAAACGATAAAAAAAAGTATTAAAATGAAAAAGTCCCATTGTTTTTTCCATTTTTTGCTGTGTTTATTATGTTGGTAAATTTGATCCAACTATTATTGTTTAGAAAGTATTTTTTACGTTGTTCATCAAATGCCAACGTTTTTTATTTATTAATTCCTTTCCTTGTACTGTAATGTACCGTTGCCTTTAAGAAAGTTAAAACAGCACCTTAAAAACATAACGTACATGAGAAAGGTCAACAAAACTGTCGCTTTTTACTTTCAAAATTTAAATAAGATGAACTTTTACGCACCATTAAAGAAATAACCTAACTCCATTTACAAACTTAACTCCAAACCCTTACACATAATTCGCAAGACAAAGAACGAAAATGAATTAATATGTTCAGCCGGTTTTGGTTAAAACATTTTTAAAAGTATTTTAATAACCTTTCTTATAAGAAGCTGAACAACATCTGCTTTTTATGTAATCTGAACGAGTATTTTCTCACAGAAATGTTTGAATAACCTTTCACAAAGAAGTAGGTAGTCAGTTATCGCAGCCACCCGCTTTATTGTGTATTTCAATTTGTATAAAGAGAAACAAAGCAGCATTTGTTAAATTTAATTCTTGTTTGTTTCATGCAATAATTTGCTTTTGTTTCGTTCTTTCGATACTAAAGTTAATGTACGTATTTACAACAAAAACAAATGCTCGCGTCTTCTTCCACTTGAACATTTTCAAGTTTGGTAAATGGATAAGAAATTTAAAGAATCAGTTTCTAAAGTTTCTTTTAGTTATTAACGTTTTTAATTAATCTCACAGAAGACGGGGAATGAATTGTTGTCACACAAAAATATGCTGTGCATCCATAAATTGATTATAACTCATACGTTAATTCATGGCTAGACGATCCCAAAGGCCCTAAGAGTTTAATTTTCGTGTTAGTTTAACAACAAAAGATTATGCAGATAAGTTTTTATTAGCTTAAGTTATTACGAGTTACCCAAGTTTTTTTTTTAATCGACATTAGTGTTTACATTATGCTTTATTCGTAGGACACAAAATAGAAGTACAGGGTGGTCCAAATTCGATGGGATTGCATGGGTATCTCGGTTAATATTTAAGATAGAGAAACGGTTAACTTACCAAAAATGTGCAGTTTTTTGAGAAAAACTCAGAACCGTTTTCAAAAATATTCTATCATTTCCGGTTTTCGAGTTATCGAATAAAAAGTGTTTTTTTGTCATATTAATAATGTGTCATATCTTCGTTATTGTTGTAAATATCAAAAATATTTATTAAGATTATTTTTGGATATTTTTATGTTTAATTTGATTATACTAAACAAAAAATTTTTACGGTTCTGAGTTTGTGTAAAAAAACTGCACATTTTTGGTAATTTAACCGTTTCTCTATCTTAAATATTAACCGAGATACCCATGCAATCCCATCGAATTTGGACCACCCTGTACACCTAATGTCCCAAAATTTTGTAGACGTGTTGGGAAAAAACAAAACAGTTTTTATTCAAAATAGGTACATTTCTTCTGCTTCGATACAACAATTAAAGCCTTTTAAAATCTCCGTTGAAGACTTTGTATGTCCAAAATCATCTCAAAATTGTTAACTAGCCAGAAGTCGCACGAAGTCAAATCAGGCGAATACAACTGGTGATCGAGAATTACAATATCTTTTTTGGCCAAAAAATCGCGAATAAGTTTGGATTTGTGTGACGGTGCCTCATCGTGTAGTAGCGACCAGTTTCCTTGCTCGTGGTACTGAGAAAGAACCTGATGAATCCTTGCCACCAAACGCTGCAGAACACTCAAGTAATCATCTCCGTTTATCATCTGGCTTTCTGGATAGAATTGCTTGAGTACTTCGCGCACTTTCTCGATATTCTACACCGAACGAGTCGTTTTTGGCCAACCCGGGTGTTGGTCGTCTTCCAAGTCTTTTCTGCCGTCGCGAGATTTAGCAAACCACCCATGAACCTCACCTCCATAAACCATTTTAATTATTTCGTAAGTTTCGGAGGCCGTTTTTCCAAATTTAAAACAGCATTTGCTGTGGGCTCTTTGCTCCATCGTGTTTTTTCAATGCTGTTTAAACTCTTAGTTATTTCTCGCATCATAACTATTGATAGGAATATTGTAGCACCTTGAAACTTATACGGAATGTATTTGAAGTATTAAGCTTCACCAGCCCATTACTTATTTACATATGGCTCCATTAACAGAAACACAAAAAAATAAATCTAAAAAGTTTTGGGACAGAAGGTGTACATTATTTTGTTCTTTTTGACAAAAAATCTCTTGTAGTAGTGTTAGACCACTTTCGTGACTCTCGTCTCCTTGTCAAGTAAATAGGAGACGAAAGTCTTAAAACGGTTTAGCATTTTTACAGGAGATTGTTCATACAAAATGTAACCTAGTTCTAGTTTAATTTTTCTTTTTTAGCATAAAGAGAAGTTCGACTTCTGGGGATTAAAAAAATCAGTTCTTCGCACACTTCTCCAAGCCGTAAAGGCTCTAAATGGCGGCCTGATCGCAGTTAACGGTCAACTGATTAAAGGAAGTGGATATCTAGTCCAGGCTAAAGGAAGACTTCTGAGCAGCGCAGGACAAGCCGTCTCTGACTACGGTCAAAATGTTGCAGTTAATGCCTTTGTACCAAAACACGTCGAAGTGGTACATGGACCAGGTAAGAAATAATTCTTTTTTTAACTTTAATTTTATATACAGCGTGGACCAAATTCAAATGTTTTACGGGGTATCTCGGTTACCGTGATAGATGGCGAAAATCTAATATGTCTTTTGGGCTACTTTTTGAGAAAAGAACGCCTAATCTATCAGATTTTTTATATCGCTTTCCATTTTGGCACTACAGATTGTTCAAATTTAGCCATGTCACAATACCACATTAAACTTATAAAATTAATAAAAAAATATATACACAGATTTGTCTAAAAGTGGAAAAATGTACATGGAAATGACGTTTAGTTATATAATATTTTTGAAAAGCTTAAAAAATAGCCCAAGAGTCCGATATCAAAGTTTCGCTAACTATTACGGTAACCGGGATACCCCGTAAATTTTTCGAATTTGTTTTACCCTGTACAGAATGTACAAAAAATATAGAAAATGCGAACACAATTTATGACAATACTAACAGCACCTAATGAGTAATTTTACATGCAGTTAAATAAAAATAATTGAGTTAATAACAAAAACTGCACATAAGTATCTGTTTGGTAGACGCTGTGAAATGGTCATAATTGTGTTCCGAGTTTATATAATTGCTTTTCTAGATTGAGCTTATCATACCACAACAATTTTTACGATATAATGATCAGATACAGCACTCAAAACTTAATTAACAAAGTTTTATCGAAAAAGTTACATGCTTTAAACGCTGTTCTTGTTATTAAAACATGAAAAATCGTAGATTATAAAATAATATTTAGGTATATATCGCCATACAAATTAACAACGTATTTCGGAGATGACCGAAATATTTTAGTTTTACATATTATTTATTTTCCGATTCAGTTTTAAGTTGCTTTTATTAAATCAAACTAACTCTATGTACAACACAATTTTATATCCACAAATAACAAATACGCTTGAATTAGCAATTCAAAAACTGATTATCCCTATATCAAATAAATTTTAAACCTTAACAAAACAAAAATAATGTTAACCTAAAGTAGACCACACATTACAAATGTTATTGTACATAAATTTTATTTGGGTTAAGATATTGTTATGCATTACTTAATTTTTATATAATATTTAAACTATTTTGCATTGATGTAGCTTAGTCCGGATTATTTTGACCGAATAAAACCCTTATATTATTTATTAAAAGCGTCTTCATGATGTACATACTAAATTAATTTATGTTCCTGCATCCAACCTCACAAAGATGCCAAAATAGTAGCAAATGTGTAGATTAGATTTAGTATATTTACGTTTGTACATACTATTTTTGTTAATTACTAATATATAAACATATAGCTTCATATAACAGTGTATTTAAACATTTTAAAATAATTTTAAATGACAATAAACCACTTAAATAAATCGCTGTACGAATCAACATACCAAACTAAAACTAAACTTTTCAGTATTGCGATAGTTTCAACGCTAAAAATTACAAGTTTGTGTTTATTCAACTATTCACTAAACAACAAACATTAAGAAATCAACGTTATCAAAAAGATGTTATCATAAATTAATTTCGAAGTTTTCTTCCTAAATCAATCAAGTATAAACATGTTTTTTACATTTTCTTTACATTTCAAGACAGCATTTTCAAAAAATTTATTTGTTAAAAATCCAATGATATTTAGTGCATATTCCGCGTACTTTTACTTTTAATGTCAACCAAATACAGCGTATTTAACATGTTTTATGTTCTTCAGAACCAAGCATCCAAACTCTTGAACACCATTCATCACACACGATACCCACAGGCGACTTTGGAACATCAGGCCACGGTATACCAAGCGCTCCTGCTGCTGAATACGGAGCAGCAGGCTACGACACTCTACCCCACAGTTACACACCACAAAAATTCGATTCTGCACTACAAGGTACACGGTTGCACATCTGAATAGATTTGCCAGGGTCGGATTAAAGTTTTGGCCACGGTGCCAAGACCTGCATTTCCTGAAGTTTTCTTTTAGTTGCCCTAATACCCGAAAATATTGCATGTGTTTTAAAGCTTGTAGTGTCTATAAGTTAGTCCGACCCTGGAGTGTACCCCACTAGAAAAAGAAAAACAGATATGCTTTCATTTGAACAATAATGGCTTATAATGCGTAACAGAAACAAACTCAACATTTGGTCAAAAACATTTATACATGGTGTTGCATGACGTAACGGCCAAACTTAAGGAGCATGTTCATCGAGTCAATTTTAGCAAAAAATGTTATATAAACCATAGTCCAAAACTTGATGGTTATCGAGTTATAGACGTTTAAAGTTTATAAAAAAAAGGTAACCAACAAAGTTGGTTTCTGTAAACGATGGTAAAATTAGAATGTACGTTCTGTATATGTAGCACACGGTATGCTCCCTTTATGAATGAAAAGTTTGATTTTTCACGACTTATCAGTATGAAAATGGTCAAGACAATTTATCAAAAATTTAAAAATTACAAACAAACATTCAGTATTAAGTAGTAAGTAAATAATTATGAATGTTAAATTATAAACGATTGAAAAGGTGCATTAAAAATCATATTAAAAACATAATAATTCACTATTGTTTTAATTGCAGTAATTACAAACACCATTCTTAATTAACAATGTGACGGATAGTCTAATTTATAAAAACGATAATTTTCTTCGTTTTTGTTTCACTAAGAGCTAACGTTTTCGTAACCGAAGCTTCTTTAAAATTAGTCACGATTTTGCTTTCACTAATAAACTACAAAGAAATTATAAGTTCTGCTTCACAAAATCACGAACTTGTATATTACAACAAAAATTTAACTCGTACTAACCGAAGCAAACACATATTAAACGCTAAATTATTATTAACTGGTAACTAGTAAAGGCATATACGTAATTTGTTTGTACAGGTAAACCATAAAAAAAATAAACAAAAATAATAAATAAGGCGGAGGAAATTTTGCTGCTTTTGATTGTATGTTTTAGACTTCATTACTTCATGGTTTTACATTTTTAAATGTCAACAGTAAGAAATTCATTTCTGTAATAAAGTTTTAATCTATATGCTATTTTACAAGACAAATTTTAAATTACAATTGTTAAAAAAGAATATTAACTTTATAATTTCTGTACTTTCGATTTTCTTAATTTAAGTAGGTTTGTTTCTCATAAGTAAAATACTTCGTCTGCATATATTAGAATCCAATTTTAACTTTCTCGGCATTTCCCAGGGCCTTTATTTTTATAATAATCGTTCACATGAAAGCATATCCATTCCAAACTTTCGTTAACTTTATTCAATAGTAACGTTTATCGAGAATATTCTCGATTCTCCCTTACAACATACAATTACCTAAATGACAAAAATAATTGACTGTTAAAAACTCAGTATGTTAACCGCGTCCATCTAGCGAAACCAAATACTGTCTAGTGGTGCACATAATATTTATCTATTCATTGACTGGAATAAACATGACATACTCTACTAACAGATGCCTGTAAAATAGTGCACTAGATTTAGGTGCAGTATTTTTAAACTCTTAACTGATTTGACTTGACTTTAACTTAGCACTGTCAGCACACCTTCCCGATGGTGCTCACGCAGGGATTCTCATTCTGAAGAAGATACCTAAAGGCTACGGATACTTGCATCATGGTAATGAAGGTTCTCATGCTTCACCAATACCAGATTCATCACACCCAGATTCCTCTGTTCCCCCATTTAAGTATTTACCAGACGCTACAAATCATGCTAGTGCAACACTGTCTTCTTCTGTTTCAACCTTAACTCACTCTGAACATGTTAGTCCATTATCTACACAACCATCAGAGCTACCACCAACACCTACAGCACTTTTCGGTACATCGTCCTTAATGCCTGAAAACCCGCATTCTAGTTTAGATCCCACGTACCTTCCACATTCAACAGCTGTGTCCCACGTCAGCTCACCTTCTTCTTCACAGCTACCCCAAACAAACTATAATCCCACGTATCTTCCACCTACATCCGACCTTTCGTTTGCTGACTATAATCCTCATCTATTTTCTCCCAATCTAAATCAAGGTCCACCGGCAACAAACTACGGTGTACCATTCGACAACACCCAAACCAACTTCCTTCAATATTTTAATGATGCACAAGATTATGAGCTACCTCTTAGTTCCAACAACATTAAATCCACTGTATCTGTTCCACTAAGCTTTAAATCCCAATTTAGCAATTCCGATTTTAAAGACCTAGGTCCCATCTTCTCGAGATATCCACCAACTAGTAATCCAATTATAAGCACGTCGCCTTTTTCTGGTAAACGCCTTAAAAAACCCACTCATTCTGTAGGGAAACTTCCATTAGAAAATGAAAACTATCCTTCTGTAGAAAATTTTCCTCCATACCCGGGTCCCATACCTTTAGAGCTGATGAGACCGCATAATCTTTCTAAACCACCTGTAGATATGGGAACTTATCCTCCTAGCTTTTTAAGGCAAGCCTGGAAAAGACCGCAATTATTTTTCCCTGCTTCCACGACAATGTTTCCTAAAGGAATTAGTAAAGGTCCACCTCTCCACCCTGATCTTTTAGATCCGACAATAAAATATTTTCCCGGTGAAATTCCTGCACCAAGAAACATAGTTCGGAGTAAGAAAACGACACATAGTACACCAATTTCCAGACACAAAACACCACATAACTTGGACGTAGTTAGGTCCGTTGCATATGAGCTAGGACCTAACGGACCTATGAAGATAATAGACTGACTGTAACGTTACTATGACACACTTTTGGACGTTTAAGGTAACACAACATAAATGTCTAAGTGAACTTTTTTATGCAAACAAATATCTAATATGTGATTGTTCGTTTTATAGGACATTACCAAAGCTATATTGGACATGGGCACTACTAACGCAGAAGACTGTAGGATAAAGAGTAAAAAATAGTCAGTTAGTTAGAAATATGTCCATTTACACCAACGTTGAAAAGTATTACGCTTTTTTCTTCCGTTGGTTTAGACCTTTTACAAATAAATTTGGTGTAAATAGATGTAAAATGTTGTTATAATTATTTTTAACAAATGTTTTCAAATTATTTATTTCTTTAAATGTTGATAAACTTTTGTACCTAAAAGTTATTGGAATATATTACCAACCAGTACTTGAGATTATGTTATAAATACGATATTTTCATTTTAGTCAATCCTTAGTTGTGGTTTATAGTTAATTAATATTAAATATATTTTCATTATAATGTTGGACCTTTTAATTCTTTCATAACCTTATCCTTAAAATACACAAAGCGTGTCTATAAAAGATTTATGCAACACAAAACGTACCGCCGCCTTTTACTCAACATATATTGTGCAATAAATAACTTTTTACTAGTAGAAATATGCTTTTATAATATGTTACAGTTGAAGTATAATTTTAATATAACATGTAATACCTAGGTATTTTATGAAATACCGTTTCTCGATGGTTAAATTGTAAAATATTTATATTAACTTTGTAAATAGGGTAAACCATGTCGGTTACCGTAATAATTAGCAAAAATCTGATATCGCTCTCTTGAGTTATTATTTTTTTTAGAAAAGAATGCCCGTGTTATCAGATTTCTAATATCGCTTACCATATTGGCATTACAGACGAAAAATTCCATTATTTTTGAAAATTTGCTAAACTTCTTTATTTATTAAAATAAAACAAAATGTTATGACGGCTTGTTATTAACATTTCAATGTTTAACTTAAAAACCACATTAATTTGTTTTTAGCGACCTTGTCTTCTGAGATCTGAAATTAATTTTTATTTTTTTAAATGGAAATACAAGTTGGCCATGACTACATGAAAGAGCGTATTTTCAGCTTTTCAAAAGTATTTAGTTTTATATAGGTAGGTATGTGTTATTGATAATGAATTAAGGCTATTTGCCTTTTTATGTTATTTATAATTGCCTTTGTCGATGAATAAATGTGGACTGTATTTTTATGAATTTGTTTATATTACATGTTTTTTATAATAATTTTCTATACATAACTACCAAAAGTATCTATGACTACATTATAACTACGCCTCAACATACACTATTAATTATTAGGAGTATGATTTAATCGTACAGTATGTGTTGCAAAAGATAAACGAGATATGGCTGGTTTTGCAATTTTTTTTTACCAAAGTTTGCCATGGTTTCGTAAACAGGTGATGTTCGCAATTACAAAACAACTTAATGTCATTTCCAACCAAATTCTGCAATAGCCGCTATGTTTTTTTTAGCACACAATGTAAATTTCTAACATATTAAACTTTTCAAAGTGTTTAAATTTAGTCATGTTCACAATACCACAATAAACAGAAAAATGCAAAAGAACACACGGATTTGCTTAAAAGCTTAAACATTTACTTGCATATGACGTTTACTTGTTTATTAATTGTTTACAAAATCATGGCAAAGTTTGATAGTAGTTTTTACAAAATTAGCCACATTCGTTTTTTTTTGCAACACATTGTATATAGAACTTTATATTTTTGAAAAGCTAAAAAATGCTCATTCATATAAAGTCATGGACAACTAGGGTTTCCATTTAAAAAAATATAAGTATACTTCATATCTCGAAAGTCAAGTTGGTTAAAATCTGTATAAAAAACCTTCGTAACATTTTGTTCTATTTTAATAAATAAAGAACGTAACAGCAAATTTTCAAAAATGATGAAATTTCTTTTTTCGTCTTTACTCTTTAGTGCCAAAATGGAAAGTTATATAAAATATCTGATTAAACAAGCGTTTTTTTTTCCTACCAATAAATAGCGCTAGAAACCGATATCAGATTTTCGCTATCTATTAGGGTAACCGAGTTACACCGTAAAATATTCGAATTTGGTCCACCCTGTACAATAACTCAATAACTAGTTATTACATAAAACATTGTAGCCGGTATTCTATGAAATAACAAGTTAAAGTATGGAATAGCAAAGTATTTCATGTTTTAACTATTTGTAATAGGTTTTCTGTGAAATAACTAGTGATTTTCCATAACAGTGGTAGTGGATGTATACGCTTAAGCGGTAACATATCTTCTATACAATTACATATTTCAAATATCAACACAGAAACAAATTCATCTACGTAACTATCAAAAAGTCTACAATCTCTTAACCAAACTGTACAGTAGGTTGCATATCACATTACAACTGAAACCATATTATATTGTCCATAATACTTGTAGGACGTGAAAGTTGTTTGGCCATGAACTAGGAGCGAGTAAAGAAATCAAACAAAGTAGATAGATATACATAACTATCTCCTTAGTTTATTCTGAGCGGCCGGCTTTGTGAACGCGTGCGTCTTAAAAGCTACAAAATTCAGGTAATTTTAAATAAAATACTAAACCAAAGCACTATTTACTTTATTATACCTTCTTTTAATATATTTCAATTATTTATACGTTGTGTAAAATCAAAAAAATAGCGAAAATAAACAGCACCACACCCAAATAGATCATGTTAATCGTATTAAATGTGTATATTTATATTTTAGAATGCCGTTGACACTATACTCGGTATCTGATGGGCCACCCTCCTTGGCTGTACAAATGTGTTTAAAAGCACTAAACGTGGATTATACCCTCGTGAACGTCGATTTTGGCCTTGGTGAACACATGACGGAAGAATACGCCAAGGTATTAACGCTATAATTATATAAATTCCTTCAGAGGGTAACCTTGATTATCTCGAGCAGCATTACTTCAAAAATACCATGTAAATGTATACACATGAATGGGTACCAGTACCAATTAAATGTAGGGTAATTGTGAAATTGACAACTGTTTGCAGTTTTTAAAAGCAAATTTAAAATCCTGAAAAAAATTAATAATTTTCGTCTTTTAAGTTGATGGTGTTGTTTGCCTATACTAATAATGTGTATAGAACCGACTTAAATGCTTTGTGAAAATAAATCAAACATGCTATAAAAATACCTGAATGCTATGTAAATCATACAAACACTGTATTGAAAAAGTGTGTACGTTATATAGGATATTAATTAACGTAATATAAGATATTACTAATAATCATATTCAGAAATATAAAACATTATAAGTAATCTATAGGTAAGCTATCGTTTTATCGTCCACATTCATACCACAGCTTAATTCATACTGTATTAATTAACAATCTGCTTAACACAGCATTTAATTTTTTTTTTTATTAACTTGTAACCTGACCCACTCTAATAATTGATATTACACTAAGTTGGCACAATAGACTACAAATAAATGAATCATAGTAATGTTAAACGATACAAAAGTTACGAAAAACTTAGTTAAATAGAAAATAAATATATTGGATATGTCATTAAAACATTATGTTTTACGTAAAAAATCCTAAGAAAATTATAAAATACTAACGAAATAATATTAATATTACAAATAAATCGTCGCCCTAGAGTTGTTTTGTTCCACATCACATGTAGATCATTTTGAGAAAATCAACTTTTAAAGTTTCTGTTTCTATTACTCTGTTAAGAATAAATATTTATGGGTTTAATTTTTTTGAATAAGCTTTAAACTAATACATTACTTAAATGATAAATTCAAAATTATGAAATTTTGAGTTACTACCAATTTCAAATTGGATATGGAACAACCTACTACGCTGGTTGATACTTTTTTTTATTAGTTTGTTCTATGTGCATGGTATTTTTATAGTATTGAGATAAAAAGTGAAGTTTATTTAGATTGCACTGAATTTAATAAGAATGACCAAATTGCGATGATGAAAGTTTAGCTTTTTTACAATTATGAACTATTTTTTTAAATAAAAATTTCAACCTGAACATTTTAACTTTCTCTTAATAAAGATCTGTACGTCACACACTGCCACCTGCTTCAAGGGGAACAGGCACCCGTATGCCAAAACTGCAAAACAGACAATACAGTGGAACATATACTGATACAGTGTGCCCTATTCAAAGAGAGACGTAAGGTTCTGAACATACCCGAAACACTAAAGGCCGCCTTGGAAGACAGTGCCAACACGGACAGAATCACAGCCTTCTATAGTTACTAAAAACTAAAGAGGGCTATGACAGAATCCTAAAATTTGTTAGTGGCGTTGGGTTGGGGGGACTGATTTAACGAATAAACAAAAGGTGCTAATGACCAAGGAGTCGAAGCACCAAAAAATCAATTCAAAAAAAAAACAAGTAAATTATTATGGTTATTTATTATATGAACTTAACAACTCATTTTTTTTCGTCAGTTAAAATAAATTTATGCCAGCACTGCCAGCAGTATGTTTGGTAGATTAAACGTTTCTGAATTTTTTATGTAGGTATCCGTTTGCAGACCTTATACACAAACCTATTTAGCTAATTTCTTTTCTGAACTTAATAAAGTAGTTGTCTTTAGAGTAATTTATTCCTTAAATTGGCGTGTAAGGTATTTTAGTAAAACAAAGAGACGAAGCAGCCTGTTCTTCGTTAACAATAAAACAATTTCTTTTAAAATTTACAAAATTTGCAATAGCGCTTTTTTTTTCGGAGTAGCAAGAATAATTCTAATTAATGAATTTGGGTTATAAACTATAAACGCAGTTGCTTTTCTAATTTACTGTGTGTGGTATCCACATTTTGTACAAGTTCATTTCTTTCTGAAAATTTTTGCTTGATGATGTGGATGGTATCACGTTAGTTTAAAATGAAATTAAAAAGGGCGGTACTCATTACGCTGTTTCTGTTTTGAGGAGCACATACATTTGATCAGAAAATAATATGATTGATATTAGGGTATTTTGATGTAAAAGTATTTAAATTTTTATTAGAGCAATGGTAATATTGTTACAAGCTCTTCTATCTGTGGTTATGTGCCATATTGCACGATAAATAATATTATTAAAACTACAATGGGCGCTTAAGTTTTAGCAGTTATATTTATGTTTATAACAAAAAATAATAATTTCCGCTTTAGGTAAAGCAAACACATTCTGCAAACCAAAACAAATATCGCAAATTCTGTTTTACAGTTGAACCTTAACTATTTTTCTATTTATATTGATAGGTGTAGTAATAGTTATATTTTCAATAAGGAACAAATAACAAGTAAAACAAGTAATGTATGGAGATGGAACAATGAAAACCGCAATTTGTTAATAGATTTTTTGAGATGTAACAAAGTTAACTCTCAGAACTTCGTTATTAGGTAACGAATTCAAATTTTAATTAATTATGTTGAAGGATAGGGAACCTTTTAAACATAATCTTGATATTGATAAGTCAATTTGCAGCAAAATTGCGTATGGAGCAATATAACTCTCAGGCGACGAAATATTTAGGCATAATTCAAAAATCTATAATAGTGAATAGAATTCTTCACTGCTTCTTAATTTATTATGAAATATGTATTCATATTTTTTGCAGTTTAGCCATATCTTGGTCTTCAAAAATGAACTAAATTCGCATACAATTTCATAGAATTTAGACCACATGGTGCTCTATTTGCAGAAATTAAGTTATCTTACTACTTCGTGTAGTTATCGTATTTTTTAAGTGAAAATCTACCTTACTTAAGTTAAGATCTTTAAAATACCTACACTTTTCTTTTTTTTTAAATGTACAATTTATGTAAACTTTTGTAGCTTTGATTTAACATGAAGGATAAGATTGTCCAGTAGCAACTACCCGCTTAAAATTACTTAAGTTATTATTGGCAACATAGATATAAGGTTTACTGAAAAGTTTTCTTGCTAGCTTTGATTGAAATTAATATTGACGAAAGTTCATATAAGCAAAACAACTCGGCTGACTTCCACTATTAAATATATAGCCGCAGACAAGTTTAATAATCTCGCAAAGTAAATAAAAATATCATATTGCATAGGCAATGCTCTTCAACAATAGCTTTTATAATGTTAATGTTTGCTGAATATAGATACGAAGCTATTTTTAGCCATTAAAACTCTAGTATATGACATATTGTTCAAATGTATTACTTGATGTTTTCAGAAAAACCCACAAAAAGAAATTCCGGTATTGGATGACGACGGATTCTGTTTGGGCGAAAGGTAAGAAAATATAAAGGAGAAATGACATTTGATATTGTTTGTTGGGGTATAGAGATATTTCGGTTATTTGATGTCGGTAATATACAGGGTGTCCCCGTTATCACCGCGAATATTTTAAGTGGTCATAGAGGACCTTTTTCTAAGAAAAAATTTCAAGTAAAATTTTTTCCTAAAATCAAATGCTAAGCTGATATCAACACTTACTTGATTTTTTTACACTTCTGCATTTATAAGACTCTGTAGCCGAAAATATCAATTTTATCGTAAAATACTTTGAAGCTTTTTAATAGAGCATGAAATTCTCTACAAAATTAGTATTATTTATTTTTTGTCTACAGGCAATGGTTTGAGAGTTATAAAGCAGTTTGTACAAAAAAATGTAAAAAATGTAAAAAAAATTAATTGTTTCTAGACTTTGCAACCGCTGTATCTTTAAAACGAAAGGTTGTACAAAAAAACCGACGGCCCATTCCGGATAGCAAATTTTATGGGCTACAACTTTGGTCGAGTGAATTTTTTTGAAAATCAAACCGATTTTCCGGAAAAGCTGAAAAGAAGGAATAGAGTGCAAAAACAAAATTTCCTACAAATATTGTTTTGTATTTAAAAATGCTTTTATCACGTGACTGAAAATGATGGAGGTCATTTTGAACACTTATTAAAGTAATTTTGTGGTAACATGTTAATTTTATTGCGTCCAGATGGATTTGCATGATTTTGCATTTTATCGTATTTTTTTTCAAATTTTTCACTATTATAAACATTTCTATTATACATTTAGCTTTATTGAACAACATATTTACCGAAGTTGTAGTCCGTTAAATGCCTTATCCGCAATAGGCATTCGTTTTGCTCTACGACGTTTCGTTAGGTTTTTAAAAAATTACGTAACTAATTTATACGCAATTTTACAATTCTTTGTTAAATTTGTTCGTTAGCTCCTTAAAAAAAATGATAGGGGTGGTTTTCTGAAGAATTTCAAACTTCATAAAAAGCTTTGAAACTGATGAGATACATAATTTTATGAATGTTGCCGATGCTATGGCTTTTTTAAATACAAAATATCATAATTACCGGGAGTTTTTGTTTTCGAAAACGATAAAATGCAAAACAATGCAAATCCATCTGGACGCAATAAAATTAACATGTAACCACAAAATTATTTCAATAAGTGTTCAAAATGACCTCCATCATTCAATTACGTAATCGCACTCTCTTTAAAAGCATTTTTAATACGAAACAGAATTTGTAGGAAATTTTGTTTTTGCACTCTATTCCTTATTTTCAGCTTTTCCGGAAAATCGGTTTGATTTTCAAAAAATTTCACTGGACCAAAGTTGTAGCCCATAAAATTTGCTATCCGGAATGGGCCGTCGGTTTTTTTTGTACAACTTTTCGTTTTAAAGATACAGCGGTTGCAAAGTCTAAGAAACAATTAAATTTTTTACATTTTTTACATTTTTTTGTACAAGCTGCTTTATAACTCTCAAACCATTGCCTGTAGACAAAAAATAAATAAAACTAATTTTGTAGAGAATTGTATGCTCTATTAAAAAGCTTCAAAGTATTTTACGATAAAATTGATATTTTCGGCTACAGAGTCTTATAAATGCAGAAGTGTAAAAAAATCAAGTAAGTGTTGATATCAGCTTAGCATTTGATTTTAGGAAAAAATTTTACTTGAAATTTTTTCTTAGAAAAAGGTCCTCTATGACCACTTAAAATATTCGCGGTGATAACGGGGACACCCTGTATAATCTTAATACAGGGTGTCCCAGTTAACTTGAATAGCATGGGGATCTCGTAAACGGTAAGAGATTCACAGTTGGTTATGGGTGAGAATGATCTATGATTTAAGAGCAACTATTCTATGAAAAAAAATCTTGAAAAAATTTTACTGTTTCTGCGCTATTCGTAGAAAACAAAAAAATGACGTTTTCGATTTTTGCTTATAACTTGCTTATTTAAAATCATACCCAAAATATTTTTCGACATTATTGGGACACTTTTTTGCGTAGAATTGAATTAGTTAATAAATTTTACCTATCTTCATTTGTTTTTGTTATTTTAACATCAACTTTCTTATTTTAAATACGGGTCGTAGTTGGCTATGACACCATTAAAAAGATACTTTTTTTCTCGTTTCATTGATGTATGGGTTGATAGGTTTATTTTTAAAAATAAGCAAGTTATAGCGATATTATTGTATTTGTTAAATTTAATCAAAGTGGCCATTGGAAAACAATACAAAACTTCACATAAATAAACTAGCTGTACTTAATTAAACACAAAGAAACCTAAATAATTGAAGATATTTTTCAAATTACATAAAAATTTATGATTTTTCAATTACTATTACTATTGAATCTAAAATTATAACATGCGTTCAAAGTGTAGCCCACTATTCATGTGCAATACAAATTTGGGATCTGCACTTTGTAGATAATAATGTTTTCCTAAGCATATTTCTTTTTATTTGATAAACTTTTGTTAAACTAGCCAATCATAATTCTTTAATAAATGTGTTCAACTGTCTTTTTATGATTAGCTGTTTTAAGAACATTTTATCAAACAGAAAGTAATATGCTTAGGAAAACATTGTTATCTACAAAGTGCAGATCTCAAATTTGCATTGCCCATGGAGAGTGGGCTACACTTTGAACAGTTTGAACACATGTTATAATTTAGATTCAATAGTAGAAGTAATTGAAAAATCATAAATTTTTATGTAGGTAATTTGAAAAATATCTTCAATTATTTAGGTTTCTTTGTGTTTAATTAAGTACAGCTAGTTTATTTATGTGAAGTTTTGTTTTGTATAGCGCAGAAACTGTAAAAATTTTTCAAGATTTTTTTTCATAGAATAGTTGCTCTTAAATCATAGATCATTCTCACCCATTTAACCAACGCTGTATCTCTTACCGTTTACGAGATCCCCATGCTGTTCACGTTAACTGGGACACTCTGTATATAATCTTAAATGGTGGTGCTTGTTATTAAGTAAGTTATAGAAAAAAAGAAAATGTTGCTGAATCAATATTTTTAAGAGCGAAAATGAGAATTACATTAAGAAAAAACTTTAAGAGCATTTACCGTTTTAAAGTTCTCCAAAAGGGACTTTAGGATTCTAAATGCCGATAAGTACAAATTGGCTTTTTGTATCCTACTGAAATTTCATTTACCCTACTTTAAATTATATAAAAGTCTATGGCGTTGCTGTCACAAAACAACATATTGAAATCATTAAAATTTTTGATAAACTCGAACGTTCAATAAAAGTAAGCCATACCTAATTTCATGAATTTTCCGGTGCTTTTAATCGACAGTTTACAATACATCTTTAGGGAGACTAAAAACTCCACACAATACTAAAAGCATTGCTGCTCTACTTGAAAGTATTACATATGAGACCCATCAGCATCAATTCCAAGATGTTCTTAAAAATTAGGCATTGCTCAAACCGGTTTATGGAGAATTTCACTTATAGTAAACACGATTCCACAGGTACACATACGTCATAATGCGCAGAACGCAAAAAATTAACGGGCGAGTCTATTACGTTCAACGAGGTGATTCCCACTGTTCAGTGCCGTCCATTATCGTTCGTGTGTTAGTCGAAGTGTAGAATAGCTCAATAATTCTCTACCCATTACAACGCCACTGGTACCGTCAATTCGCGCAGATCTGTGGCCACGCCTATGTACCTTTGGAATTGGGTTTACTATAAGGCAAAAACTGACGGATAGGGGCCATTTGCAAAGCAGAAATGTTGTTACTTGGATGTTAGAACATAGGGCAAAGGATCCTCAGTTTTCCCGTCAAATAATCTTTAACGATGAGGCTCAGTTCACGTTAAATGTAGTGACAATAAACAAATTGTCGCATTTGGGGTTAAGAAAATCCTCGAACTATTCACGTACAATCACTTAATGCACAAACATGTTCAGGTTGTTGATGTTACGGTGAATTCAGAGCGTTATAATGCGATGATTACAGATTTTTTATTGCTTCGACTTAATGGAATTGACATTTTCGATGTTTATTTAAAAAAAAAAAAAAAAAGTGCTACGAGCCATACAAGACGAGCGAACATAACGTTGTTACGACATTCCCTGGCCTTAATTTCATGAAATGCCATTGTGAATTGACCGCCAAGATCTAGCGATTTGACACCGTCAGACTTTTTTCTTTTTGGCTATTTGAAAAAAAAAGTTTATATAAACCAATCAGATAACATTCCTAACTTAAAATATAACATCCGAGTAGCCAAAAGAGAGATTATGATGTTCGTATCGATGCCTGTCGACGTAGCCATGGACGACATTTAAACGACATCATCTTTCACCTCCAATTATTATTGTCGATGGAACTTTAATTTAATGTAAAGTAATCAGATAAATAAATACTACTCTGTTCAAAAAGTATACGGAATTGTTTATGTATGTTCTGTGTGTTTATGTGAAAGAGGAGCGTCTATAAAATTCAATTTTTTTTGCGTGGCTAGGTTGACAATACTGTCATTGACGTATATACCACAGAACATACAGTATATACCGAATTTGAGCGCGATCTGTCAGTTAAGTTTGTTCTTGGCAGATGACCTTAAGTACTTTCAACTATTTTTACCATGTCAAAATTTTTTGAACAGAGGTTGCCTAAATTGTTTTTAAAGAAAATTTTTCTGCTACTGCTAGAAATGTTGCAAGAAACCTATGGCGATAATTGAATATCAAAAACACGGGCGTATGAGTGGTGCAAATCGTTCAAAGAGGGTCGGGAAGTCGTTGAAGACCTCCAGCGATCTGGTCGTCCATCCACGTCAACTAATGTCGAAAACGTTGATAAAGCGAAAAATATAGTGCTGGAAAATCCCCGAGTGTAAGAGAAATTGCTGTGGACCTTGATATATCGCTCGGTTCTGTTGATATTTTGGGCCTCAAAAATGTCGCAGCACGGCTCGTTCCAAAATTGCTAAATTCATATGCAAAAAGTGTCTTAGGAGATGATTTTTCAAGCAGCTGCCAAGTGCCGACAGTACGTTTATGAAACAGATCATTACCGGTGACTAGACGTGGGTCTATGAGTATGATATCGAAACCATTCAACAATCCTCCGAGTGGCGCTTTGAAGATGAGCTTAAACCTTAAAGAACCAAGTCAAAGTCGTTCAAAAATTAAAGTGATTTTAAGTGTTATCTTCGATTATCGCGGTGTCGTCCATTATAAATTCCTTCCGGCGGTCAGGCAGTTAATAAGGAATACTGGGGGAGTTTGGGCGTAATAAAGCCGTTGTGTGAGCAAGTCCGTCAGAAAATACGGTATGTGAAAGGACATATAGTGGATTTTACACCACGATAATGCACCACCGCACGCTCGTACGCAACTTTTTGACCAAACACTAAACTAATGTCATCCCGCAACCATCTTATTCGCCAGATTTGGCCCCATGTGACTTTTTTTGTTTCCCAAACATAAATTACCACTGCGGGGACGACGTTTTGAGTCGAACGAAGTCGTAAAAGATAATTCGGTGAAGGAGCTTAAAGCGATACCTAGATCGGCTAATGGAAAACGTTTTGAGAATTGGAAGAAGGGTTTGCGCATGTTTTTTGCACAGAATGGGTATTATTTTGAGGGTGATAAAATAAATTTACCTGAATAAAAGCATACTTCTTGTTATATTTAAAAATTCCGATACTTTTTGTACAGAGTAGTATTCCATATATTTGTGTTTATATTAAAATACAATATCCCAAAGTCCCTTTTGAAAAACCCCATACATATGAAAAAATATTCCCAAAATTATTTTATTTGGATATCCCTCATGTATAATGTGATTTTATGTACCCTGTAAATACTATGTAGTGTAGCATATTCTTATTAATTTTTAGCAATGCAATATTGCAATATTTGGCAGACAAATATGGAAGAGATGATAAACTATATCCCAAAGATCTTAAAACCAGAGCAATAGTAAATCACAGGCTGTGTTTTAATTTGGCCACCTACTACAGACATATTTCTGAATATGTTGTAAGTAAATTCGTAACCTCTATTGTCTGATTTGTTCAGCAACTTTATTTTAGATGGCACCAATATTCTTCGCTTATGAAAGGACTCCGTTAGGTTTAAAAAAGACAAAGATTGCTTTGGACGTCTTTAATACATATCTGCAACGCCTTGGCAGCAAATATGCCGCCGGAGGTAAATAATTTTATTATTGCCAAAACCTTTGTCTAATTTTTTATATCATGTGTTTTTATAGATCACGTTACAATAGCAGATTTCCAGTTGATAACTGCTACGATGTGTCTAGAAGCAATTGATTTTGATATAAACGATTACCCGTTAGTTAAAAAATGGTATGAGACCTTCAAAAAAGATTATCCTGAACTTTGGAAACTCACGGAAGCAGGAATGAAGGAAATAAGCGCGTTTGAGAAAAATCCTCCAGATCTAAGCCACATGGTTCATCCAATCCACCCCATTAGAAAAAATAAATGATGTGAATCGGTGTTGTACTCAAATTAGACCTTTAGAGCTCAAACTGCATCGAATTTTTTCAAAAATTGTATACACCCACTGCTGGGGTTTTAATTTTTCCAATTTTATTAAAACGTGAATTAGTTTTACGTCTCCTAAAGACCATTTTAAATACAAACCGATTAAGGTTCACTATGCAGTTCTCTAAAAGGCTATTTACGTAAAAATTAATTACCAAACTTTATAATAAACATATTTTTACATTTTTGCAGCTGTATATGCGTAGGTACAAAAATAAAATTATTTTATGGATAACAGTTTTTATGAGAGTTAAAACCCATAACTACCATATTTATTAATATAGCCCTAAAAACTTTTGTAAATTTCCCCAACAACAGCACAGTTAAAAGTCGCAAGTCACTAGTAAATGTATACATGTCGTAGGCATAATGTGAAATCCGGCATTTTATAAAACGCCTAGGCATTTTATAAAAGCCGGCAAAACGCGCAAATTATGACTTTTTCTTAGACCCATACATTTGTATTCATACAAAAAAAAAGCTTTAACCAACCTTTAACCTGACCCTCATTCATTTGGTCAGTAGTAGAGGGTCAAGTTAAAGGTTGGTTAAAGTTTTTTGTTTAAATAAATAATAAAAATGAAACTAATAGTTTTGCGCCTAAGCGTTTTATAAAATGTCGGATTTTACATTATGCCTACGACATACATATAACTACTACAGTTGCTGGACGTTCAGTCAACGAGCAGGTGGAGGGGAGCCGATGGAGTAAAATTCCCCGGGCTTGGGACTTACAGGGGAACGGAAATCATCCCACAGTTTGATTTTTACACGCTAATTAACCGTAGAAAGACGGTACTAAAGATTGTAATTTTTCCCCCCGTGCCCGGTGACGTCACTCGACGCCCCTGGCTGGACATACTAAACAAGAAAAAAATGTCCACTACTATTTTTTTGTACGTGCACTGATTATTTACTAATCGAAGATAAGCATCCAAAACAGAAAAAGTGGCTGTTAATTAGGTGTACCTACTCAAGAAAATCACATAAAGGTGGTGTGGCTTAAAAATACTAGAGATTTTAAATGGTTGCGATTTTCAATACTCATTGAAGCAATTTTCATCGGCGTGGTATAAAATAAAATTTGTAAGTGGACATAGCTTCCCAGCAGTATAAAACTATTAGTTGTTGTTGCTCGGAAATTTATTGACTTTACACTGAGCCTAAGAGACAAAATTGAGCTTACCAACAGTTACAAATTTGGCAATAAATCTGTCGACGTCTGCTTAAACGCGCAACTAATCAGCTCTTATACGGTAACATTGTCTAAACAAGTTTCAGTCTGCAGTTTTAGTTAGATAAAATAATTGCAAAATGTTGTACTGTATACTAAAAAACAATAAGTTCATTGTTTTTAAAACCATATGTGACAAACTTACAAGGTCCTTATTTACATGATTCTTTAAAAGATTGTAATGTCCATGAAAGCTAAAGTAAAACGATATTGTCTTCACTTAAGTAATTGCAAAGTTTTTTTTAATGCAGATTTGTGGTGTACAGTGTAAAGCAGTGATCCTCAACTTGTACAGAAAATGACACCAGTCCCACATACGATGAGTTATTATTGAACCTAATAACTAATGTTTCGGATTTGATGGAATTTTAAAGTTTGCATTAGCAAAAAATACCCGATTTAAAAAAACACAGTTAAAGGACGCTTAAGAAAAACAATAAGTGTGCTTTGGCAAGAGGATTGTAAGGGGGCGCAATAAATTTGATATGGAGAAGGGGGGCGCAATAAATATTGATGTAGGAAAGAGCGGCGCAAATAAAAATGGTTTAGGAACACTGGTGTTGGGGAATAAATGTAAGTCTTTTGCGAATAAAATTTGAGTTTACTAATGTGCTGTAAGACCAATAATGACAAACGCCACTGAAACACAAGCAGAACTAAACAACCGAGATGAGCACGCTCAAAACCACAATAGGGAAAACATTGATGGAAAGAGTTCCAAGCCAGTGCCGCATTTACACTTTTGGGGGCCCTAGGCGCAACACCATTATGAGGCCCCAATAATTCAGATCTAGTCAGTACATAGTAAAAAAATTGCTTCAAACGTTTATATCGGCTAATCAAATTTATGAATATTTTTTTAATTTTTCTAAACAAGTCGACATGTCTGCAACTCAATTTAATAAAATAAAATTAACACATGTAATAAAAACTAAGAACAGGTACAACACCGATTTCCCGGTAACTGATGGTACGGCATCTCCGTTAGTCCGGACTAAATTACTAGAGGAAAAACGCATTTGTTTTAAAAATAGTTTTTACGTTCTGGAAGGTAAACCTTAACCTGTCGTTTCTAAATTTGTACACATTTTTAATTGGAAAGTTGTTTTTATTGTCATAACTAAGACTTTGAATCCGTCAATCAAATTTTTCCTGTCAATATCATTCCTATGGGTTTGTAAAATTCTGTTAACACTATACTTGTCTAGATCTAGATACTTCATTAAAAATATGTCAAACATATCTAATACATATTTATGTCTAAATAGCTTTCCGTTCAAAATTAGCTTATCGCAAATGAATTTAAAAAAAGTGGAACAGGCCATCTTCCAGTTTATCCTTTCACAGTATATGTTCAATCAAGCTTGTCCATGGGATCTACATCTAATTTTGTTTTATTATAGTCAATTATTATTTGTGATTTCTTCTTGTCACTAAGGGTAGGCGATATATCGATAAATATCGATATAATTTTGTCAATATATCGATATCGGATGTCGATATATCGACATCGACATACCGATATTTAATATTATTCGATATGTTCTCAATATCTCTTGGTATCGACAACAAAAATGAGGGCGACGAGCTTTTTTTTTAGGCCAACAGCCTCTTTTTACAGTTTTTTATAACTCCTAGTTCTCCTGTCCTTTATCAAAATATCGATATCGATATTCTATATCGCCCAACCCTACTTGCAGCGGCGTAGCAATGCATTGGCAACGGGGCAAGTGCCAAGGGCGCGAGGCGCGAGGGGCGCCAAGCGCAAACATTTTTGCACCCTGGCCTAAAAAACAAAAATTATCAAGCGCCCTTTGCTAAAAATCTCTCCGCCCCAATATGTATCTGCGATTTCCCGCCAGGGCTCGAAACCGAAAAAAAATTACTTAAGTAATGGTTAACCGAAATCGAGAACTTGGTTTTTATAACGGTTTTTGGTTATAAACCGGTATAAAGACCGGTTTAAAAACAGTTTTTTTCCAAAAAAAAACGGGCAAAAAACCGGTTTTTATCATAATTTAGATTGGAAATGCAAAGTATGAAAAGATATTATCTATCTATAATTTTATAATATATTTACAAACAAGCGTTTAGTAATGACTTCTTGTAAACTAATCGCATTTAATACAGATTTTGTATTTTTTAAAGTAATTTTTATTCAAGAAAGAGGTTGAAAAAACCGGGTTTTAATTATTTTATTTAATGGTTGCCGTTTTTTTGCCCTGCGTGCTAACCTGATGGATGAATTCAAGAGCTGACACTGGAAATTTCTGTTTTTCCGTTTATGGTCAATAATCTTATGAAATTTGGCAGCAGATGAGCAGAGCATTTATAGATCAATCAGTTACGTTTGTTACATGTACATATACATAGGTTATGCGCCTATGTACAATCGTCTGCATTCTTATGAATATTATATTTACTTAAAAAATTGTGGCTCCATCTATATCCGAACGACGGCAATGTAGGTACATAATTCAGGCCCATCCTGTACATATTAAATATTTAATTTTGAAGTTATGTTTTGTTTCTTTATGATAAATTGTTACTTATAAATCTTATAACTATATTTCTTAAAATAAAATTCCTTAAAAAAAGGGCGCCATTTTAGTTATTTGCCAAGGGCGCCAAAAACATTGCTACGGCTCTGCCTACTTCACCTTCACCTTCAGAATTCGTACTGTAATAAGCAATGTTAAATTCTTCTCTGTCAAATCTCTTGCAAGTTCGAGAATCGTGAAAAAATTATCGTTGATCACATTTCTCCCTGATTTTTCTAACCCCTTTATCATTTTTATAACGACTCGTTTGTTTTGATTGTGTTCTCGCTGGTCACCTGTACTGGCAATTGTAAACTTCTGAAGTTTGACTATCGCAGGATGCCCAAATCTTTATGCCATATTTTCCTGGCTAAGCCAATGGCACCTATGCGCTACAGCTAAATATTGATCTAAGTCAAGTTAATAAGTTTCTTAGTGTAAGGCCTGAGTGCCCGCTTGAGCGGAGCGTTGAGCGGGGCGGGGCGTGTGGCGTTTGTGTCAAACACACGGTTATGAATGCAAGTGTCCTGAGTGCACGCCGGGATAGAGCGTGCTTGTTTGCGTTCGGCGTGGCGTGGCGTTCGAGTTCAAACCAGCTTGTCTTTTTAGAGCGTTTACCAGCGTTTTTGGTAGGTCCGTCCAGTACTGGTGGTACATCATAAATTTTTTGCTGGTCTCAAATACAAGATAATTAAAAAAAAAAGAATTGTACCTCCAACTTTACGTTGAGGTACATTTGCTAAAAACGCGAAATGTTTTCATGTCACAATTGTTTGCTCATTTTTTGCCAGTTTTTGCTGTACTTTTTAAATTTTTTCCAACATATGTAGTGTTTCATTATAATTATTATTATTATTTTTTTTTCTTTCTGAATTTACACTTTATAGTTTAGGATTATTGTTTATTTTGTAATTAAATTTTAAAAAACGAATAAACAGAATACAAATACAAATTTTCAGATTATTCCTACCTTAAATTAATAAATTACAACTATTTATATATTAAAGTGTCCGTTCTGCCCCGCGTTCCCCTATTTGAGACCAGCAAAAAATGTATGATGTACCACCAGTACTTGATGGACCTACATAAATTTTTTGCTGGTCTCAAATACAAGATGATAAAAAAAAAGAATTGTACCTCCAACGTTACGTTGAGGTACATTTGCTAAGTGAAGTCGAAATGTTTTCATGTCACAATTTTTTGCTAATTTTTGCTGTACTTTTTAAAAATTTTTGCTGATCGCCTTTCCAAGATATGTAGTTTTTCATAATTATTATGTGCTACCAATAAATAGGTGGTATTCCACCTACCTTAAGGTCACTATTAACTTTTCTGCAGGGGTTATTGAATCTGTTATATGATAGTTTGTACTTGTAAGTTTTAAACGAGATTCAATTTTCTCTAATATACAGCGTGTGTAAAAATTGGCGGAAGCGCTACACGTGGCGATGTTCTTCGTAAAATTCTAAGTCGAAAATCTTGATACGAAAATGTTGTACCATGCTTCTTGCTGTGTCTGCAAGAGGTCCTCAAAGTTTTGACATTTAGTCCTTTATTAAGCGTTATTATTTAATACTTGCAAATGAAAAAGCTGCAATTTGGAATAAAAATAAATTTCGAATAGTATTTTTTCCTAGCTATTGTGTTCTTCCTTTCAAAAATTGGTGTTGAAAATATGTAAATCACTGATTTGAATGAAAATGATACATATGGCAACATTGTCATTAGCTGTCATCTCTGTTTTTCTCGTAAATATTTCTAGTTTGTGTTTTACGATACCCAAAAGTTTGCAGCTATGTTTACGAACTGAAGGCTTTCAGTTCGAACAAAAATTGTAAATGCCCAAGTAAAAATTGCTGATTAAAAAATGTCCAAACGCAAATCAATGTACCTATGCCATGTTGCCAATTTTTTTTCTTTAAATGGTTTCTGAGGCCATAGGAAGCATGGTACAACATTTTTGTATCAAGATTTTCGAATTAGAATTTTATGAAGAACATCGCCACGTGTAGCGCTTCCGCCAATTTTTACACACCCTGTGTAGTCAAAGCTTGACACCGACATTCTTGTATATTCGTGGAATTTATCTTCGTTTAATCTTAAAGTTTCATATAACGTAGAAAATTCTCCAAATTTTTTTCTTTGCTTAACAATATCACTCGGACCTTCTTTAAAGTCAAATTTCAAAAATGAATTTTCTTCTAAATACATATCAATAATATCGTAGGAAGCCATTATGACAGTTTATAGTACCTATATACGTCACTCGAACGCTCTGTTTACTGCGTTTACTTATTTTCATTTTTCCTTTGTATACAGTGGTGGTAAATAAAGTGAGTACCCTCAGAAAGCGAGGTCCCGAGCATGCGCCTAATGGTAAATGCGACCCTGTTCCAAACCAACGAGTTTGTCAATTGTGCAATATCCAAGACATAATAAAATTCCCAAAACAATACCGGAGAGTTTGAAATCAACATGCAAAAAAATACAAAACAACCGTATACCAAAGATTGCTTAAGATAGCATCGCGCAGGGACGAAGAAGACAACAGGAAGACCACTAAATCGTTGGGCAGAACAGTCTTAATTATTACGCGAAATGAGGAAAACAGTAACGCATTTTTACAAGACTACCTCTTTCCAATGCAATAATAAAAGCACAAGCCACTCTAGATTACATGTGCAACGCTGGCGAACCAACATGTAGCGGATTTTCAGTGCATAGTCCTATACGTTTAAATTGACTTAAAATTAGCCATTTTTAACAACAAGTTATGTTTAAATTAAAAACATATACGCCATTAAAGCGACCTTAAGTAATTATTCATACACTTAGTGATATGAATACATTAACAACATGTAACACTTTTTAGTGACAAATTAACTCGAAGATAATACAAAATATAAATTAATAGATAAACGTTATTTAACTTGCCCATGCGTCAGTTTGTCAAGGTTAGCGGTTTTTTGATAAAGATATTTCCATAGTTCGGTTTAAAATACGTTTAATTCTTGATTTCATATTTTTTAGTATTCTGTTCAGTACGTTTGTAAATGAAGCATATTCAACCTGTAATTAATATCTTATCTACTAGATGAAACATAATCGTAAGTAGATAAAGGTGTTAAGCGTATTTTGTTATCTACATGCACAAATAACTCGCACTTTATCAAAGTATAGGTGTAGGTGAATACATTTAAAATAAACATGGAAGCTAAAGTTGGTGTTGGAATCAACAATGTTGAGCATTTAATAAAAATTAACAAAAATATATCATTGCAAGAGAACATTAACGCCATATGCAGCGACCACAATTTGGTAAGACAATTTATTACGCTGCTTTTTTGTTTACGTTTCTTTTCCGTATCTTTTTCAGAAATCGCCAACATCGTATGCCTTAAAATTTTCGGTTACTACAGGCACTTTTCCTTTAAATGACTATGTAACAGAAGACAATTTTCATGAAATTAAAGATGGACAAACGTTTGAACTGACAAAATCGTTGGAAATTGTTATTAATACCATATTTGTTTGCATTAAAATTAATAGAGAAGAAGGATATGACAAGCTGTATCATTTAGGTACGGATCCGGGCTTCGTTAAACAACTCGGTAAGTTTCTTAAATTGACTTTAAATGAAAACTAAGATTTATTTTAATTAGTCCAATTAAGACAAATCATAAAATGTTGACGCTCCCTTTTCAACAAACGTCATTGCGTGTAAACAAAAGGTGGCGCCCATCAGTTGTTACAAGCCTTTCAATTTGTTACAATTTAGCATAAAAATACTAACGTTATAATTTTTATAAAATCATATTTTTTTTTGAATATCCATATACAGAAACGTTTACATTTTTTATCATATACAGAATAATTAAAATTCTTTACAACAAGAAATTTCCGCGTAATTTCATGTGGATTAGTAATATCAAAACCGATTGCAAATATCTACAAACCATTTGCTTGAAAAGTTAAAAAAATAATAAGAATAATTTTGGCTTTTTTCCTTGTAGGACACTTCCTTGTGCTACCTAACTTATAATTTGAATTGTTGATTATATAAATTTTCACACATTTAGCTAGAACTTATTTTGCTAAAAATATATGAAATGATTTTAATATGTACAATCATAAAAAAGTTGTAAGAACACAAAAAGTGCTGGTAAAAAATTCAAATTTGTAGTGTTGTGACTATTTTGTATGAATTATTGTTTTTCGAAATCAACATAATTTGATAAAATGTGTAAACTTTGTAACGCAAATGTTAAAATATTCAAAGAAGTTTATCTACAAAGTTATTTCAAAAAAAAGGTATCCCAGTACAATATTTTTCCTTAAATTACAACGAACCTGGAAGTACAAACAATATTAATCAGTTAAAAATCAATTAATTTCATACAACGTAAAACGTACATCCATTCAATTCATTTTTCACAGCACGTCAAATGCATGTCCAAGGATTTTTGTTTTTTTGTTTAAGGAAATTCTTCAGGATAACCTCATAAATAAGTTTTCTTTTAAATTCTAACGTATTCATTTCATTTTTAATAGATTTAAATCATATTATGTTGGCTCCCAACAAAAAATGAAAATTTATTGTTAAGAAAATTACCAATTGGACAATTTTTCCTCCAAACGAGTAATTTTGTAACCAATCAAGGATATCTTACTTGCACAAAAACAGTTTCTCTAGCAGTATTTATTTTTGTTAATACAATGCTAAACAACACAACAGCAAAAAATGAGATTTCAAGGAATAACAGCGGAATCCTTTAAAGTAAACACAGGTGTAAAACAAGGGGACTCACTATCCCCAACCATATTTAACTTAATATTGGAAGGCATATTACTAAGAGCAAACCTTTATACGAAAAACAGTATGATCAACCAAATAAAAATAATAGCTTATGCTAAGGATATAGCAATCATAGGGAATAGAAGAGAAGACATAATAAGAGCTATAGATCAACTAGACAAAGAGGCAAAAAAAAGGTTATGAAAGTATAAATGAAGAAAAAACAAAATACATATATGAAGATAGGAAGAAAAAATATGCACACACAGAACGTTCTAAAAACAAGAATATTCTTACGAGCGAGTCGATACTTTTAATTACTTGGGCGTGACAGTGGGATAAGCTGAAAAAAACAGAGTGAAGGAAAGAGTGTTGAAATGAAATCAGGCATACAGCAAAAATTAAACCCTACTAAAGGGTAAAACGTTAAGTAAACCATCAAGAATAAAAATATACACCCTGATAAGACCCGTCATAACAAATGCGATGAAAACAATAAAGATAAATAAGTAAAAAGAGGAAGACTAAAAATAGTGGAGAGAAAAGTAATGAGAGCAATACTAGAACCTAACGTAACAAGAGATGGAGAATTAAGACTGAGAAGGAACAAAGATATAGAGGAGGAACTCGGAGGAGAGCAAATCATTCGACACATTATTGCACAACGAATACAATGGGCAGGACACATTATGAGAAGGAAACAAAGCGAATGAATCAGGAAAATAACACAGTGGATCCCATTTGGCCCAGGAACAAGGAAAGACCAAGGAAAATATGGAGAGACGCCTTGGAGGAATATACAAAGGTATGAAGAATATATTGCTATAAATCAAAATGCAAAGATAGGAAAGAATGGAAGAAAATAACGGAGACAGCCAGGAACAACAACAAACAACAAGACCGATGCATCTCAATAAATAGATTGAAAAACGCTTAGGCGTTAACCATAATCCTAAGGATTATGCGGCTCAATGAATGAATAAATGAAGTATTACAATAAATTTAAATATTTTTTAAATCAGAAAGTTTGTTTTAAACCATTCAAAACAAAAGAAATCTTCATCATGGAAATTACATTTTAATAAGCTTGTAAACACGTCTTCTTCAGATATTCAATAGACAAATTGATTAGCTGCTACAAAAATTTTGCATTTTTCACTTAAAAAGTTATGCATGTTTATGTTAATAATTCAGAAAAATTAGGCATACTAACAAAAACCACGTCTTTAATTGCAAAAATGTAAAAAGCCTTAAAATGTGTGGGAGTGTTAGCAATGCAATTAGGTATAAATGGTTAATATTCAAGTATTGTGAATTATGGAGTTGTTAAATATCAGTTTTTTTTTCATACGCTCTACTCTTCAACAACAGTCAAACTAAATCGAGATAAAGACATCAATAACTTGATTACCACTGGAATTACTGGAAGGGAACTATCAGCCTGTCTTATTACATTACTGCATTTACTCAAAAAGCGTTACATACACGAAATCAACTATGATGTCTTATCAAGAATAATTAGTTGTATCAAATCAGAATCATCTGAAACGCCCCCAAACGAACAACAATATGCACTTGCAGTAGTGTGCCAATTGTTGTATATGAAAGACACCAACTTCAACGCAATTAAACATACAGTAGGGAAATATAAAGTACTAAACGTTGCCAAATTTTAAATCAAAATACTTTGCAGATTATAGGAAATCTAGGGCTGGATGATCTAACGCCGTTTTTATGGAGTGAAGAACATCCAAGCCTACAGCTCAACGCTATAATGCTGATTAACGCTATTGTTAAATCGGTGAAAGATACCAGACGCACTGCTTTTCTTAAAGAAATGAATAGCAGTAAGAATAGAGGGACTATTTTTAAATATATTATTAGAACTAACAAGATCGATGATCAGATGGCTCGTCAGTTATATCTTTATCAAACCCACATTTTCAGGTAAAACAAATGGTCTGGTTGTACAATCGTCCGTTAAAATTTGGCGAGTGATTAGTTCTCGTTAGTTTTTTTTTGTCCTTTGAAATATTGCTAGCAACTTTCAGAATATACTTTTTTATCATTTTCTTCTTCTTTCTGCAAGTATTAGGCTTATTGTCTGTCACGTCCATTAATTTTTATCCTTTCATCTTTTACGAGGTCGTCCTATGAATCTTTTTCATTTTGCTCTGTGTTGTCAAGTTATCATAGCTTCTCATCACTGTTACTCCATTTTTTCTACATACCTTTATAGTTATATATCTGTTCTCCTACTATTTATTTTCCTATTGTCTACCTTTTTTTTTGTATCTGTTTATATACAGGGTGGTCCACATAGAACGGCTACTATTGGGATCTCGTAAACGGTAAAGCTACAAAGAAGTTTAAATTAGACAAATTGTTTCCCTTTCTGAGGCCTATTCAGTGATACAGTGATGCTTTGATGTTTTAAAAGAGTCCCATGGAACAGTAGATAATAAACAAACATCAAAATGGGCATATTTTTAAATCGTTAATAACTCGGTTATACTTGATGGTACAAAAATGGTTTTGGCGAAAAAGTTTTTTTACGCACTATAAAATTAAAACATTCATTTGTTTCAATATTGTTTAAATTCTTAGATATATTACAAACTTGCTTTTTTGTAAATAGAAACCATAGTCGTCTATGACCTCATAACAAAGCTTTCTTTTCATCTTTTCAATAATATAAGGTTTAATGTATTTATTTTGATATTTACGCTCAGAACAAATACAGTTGATTAAAAAGTCCCTATGAAGCTATAGAGTGCCATAAATTTAAACAAAATTGAAACTAACAAATGCTTTCCTTTTAGAGTGTATTCAAAAATATGCAGCTTTTCCCCACAGATATCTTTGTACCATCAATTATCACCGAAGTGTAAACAATTTTTTAAAAATGCGCATATTTTGATTTTTGTGTATTATTAAGCGTGCCATGGGAGCTTTTTAAAACATTAAAGCATTACTGTATAGGTCTCAGAGAGGGAAACAATTCGTCTAATTTATATTTCTTTGTAGCTCCTGAAGTTTTCGAGATCCCAATAGTGGCCCTTCTATGTGGACCACCCTGTATATCCAGCTATTCTTCTCGGGAATTTGTTTCAGATGTTTCTATATTCTCTTCTCATTTATCTTTAAAGAAATTTAACTTACAAAGTTATCTACAACCGGAACAGAAACTAATAGATTTTATTCGCAAGCGCAACAAATTTTAACTTTTTTACTAAAGAAAATTTAAATCTTTTTTTTTAAGTTTGTATGAAAATGAACTAAATTATCGCACAGAAATGAATGACCTTATAAGTAGAGAATTTGATAATGGACGCTTTAATTTATCAAGATGTAACAGTACTGCAGATAATCAACTGTATTCAAGGAACAGACATAATTCAACCGACACTATTCTAGAAGAAGATGATAATCTAAGGTAAAAATGGTATATCCAAAGTATTGACTTACATCTAAAAAATAATTTATATCACTTTCAGAATATCATTAGCAAGTATGGAAAGCGAAAGGAGCAATAACACTATGTTGTCTGATGAATTAAGTCCCAGGGAATCAGTAGCAGACGACCAAAATTCTGAAAAACTGTTTACGATTTGTCAGTTTACAATATCAGCGTTAAGTATGTATTAAATCGGAAAACCACATGAATTTGGTAAAAAATGTATAATATTCACAGTGCATTATCAAAGGCATCATTCTAAACAATTTAATCATTCTAAACTGGAAGAAAATTCCTATGGACCTGGTCTTTATAAAACTGCAGAATGGTAAAGTGGTAAAGTATACGAATATTATGCAAGAATAGTTATTTACGAAACAAGACCGGAAAGTGGTACTTTACTGGACGAGTAGAAAGTTTTTGGACGAGCCATTGGCGAGTTCTTAAAGCATACGAGTCTAGTAAAGACACTTTACTGGTATGTTACGTATTATATTTTTTCTGCGTCCGCCGCTAACACCAAAATCACTATCGTCGCCATTCATAATCAAACAATAATTTAACAAACTACAGGTGAAAACTCACTTGGTGGTATAATGACGCTTGTTCGACATCGCAAATCAACAAAACAACTCACCATGGCAACCAGCTCCTTTCCGGCCTAGGCCGATAAAGACAACTCATTACCATGGCAACCAGTTACTTTCTGGCCTAGGCCAGTAAAAATTCAGTGGCGGATTACCGCACAGGCGCATGAGGCGCGCGCCCGGGGCCTCAGCAAAGCGAGGACCTCAGAATCGAATTTAAATTTTTATTATCTGCTAATATGAGAATTATAAAATAATAATTGTAGGCAAATTGTAATATCTTCTAAAACCTATTTTCGTAGTGGGTATTGCGGTATTGGGTAATAATCATTGATGCCAATCAAAACACATGATGGTAACTTAAACAAAAAAGATAGCCAATTTGGTTAGAAATCACCAAAACTTGCAACCTTGCTTGCATCTGATTACAGTGCACTGCAAGCCGATGTACTGCACAGGGTGGTCCAAATTCGATGGGATTACATGGGCATCTCGCTTAATAGTCAAGATAGAGAAACGATTACCAAGGATGTGTAGTTTTTTGAGACAAACTCAGAACAGTTCTCAAATATATTCTATCATTTCCGGTTTTTCTTGTTTTTTTTTTGTTTTCACAGCCTACTTTTTGTTTCTCATCTTTAAAAAAATTAAAAAATCTTTGCAACTAGCGAATTATTAAAAATAAATACCTCAACCTCAAAAAAATAAGGAATTTAAATAGGTAATAGCCAACTATAGCTTCCAATAAAAAAAAAGGTAAGTTTGTGTCATAACTTTTCAACAGCGAGCGTAAAAAAATAATTTAGAACTATCAAAAACTACATTAAAATTGCTAAAAATAATCTTTACAAACCTTTTCGATATTTAAAACAATAAGAGAGATATGACACATTATAAATATAACAAAAAAACAGTTTTTCTTTAATAACTCAAAAACCGGAAAGATAGAATATTTTTGAAAACGGTTCTAAGTTTGTCTCAAAAAACTGCACATTTTTGGTAATTTAACCGTTTTTCTATCTTGACTATTAAGCGAGATACCCATGTAATCCCATCGATTTTGGACCACCCTGTATTGTGTGATGCAGAATTTACCGTGATTATCGTTACCTGAGATGTCATTTTTTCTTTTAAAAGGGAATGTGATTTTTTTTCTGGTACCTGAGAATATTTTTTATTTCCGTATCCTATTTTTGTGTTTATGTTTTTGTTGATTCCAAAAATAAAAAAACGTTATGATTTTCTGCATTGTTCATTTTAGTGAATCATCCCATTGTTAGTAGGGCCTTTAGATCAGGTTGCGCCTGGAGCCCCACAAAATCAAGATCCGCCACTGTAAAAATGTATTGTCCAGCCTAAAAATGTATCGGAAACAACAGATATTCTGGACGGACGCAGAAAAATAAATTTAAATTCAGAAAAAGATACTTAAGAATCCACCTAAATCTCCACCTACAAAAATCTTTTGTGCATCTAAGTTCGAACGTAAACTACCTCTAGTTAAGTTGTATTTCGCAATATTAACTATTGACGTCGCCACCTCCTTGACCATACAGTTAACTTAAAGTTTCACAAGTTTGACCAAGCATAAAAACGCCTTGTTAAATATCTTAAAAATTTAAATAATGCAAAGTGTTAATTAATCTGTTGTCAACCTTACTTGCAAATGGTTATAGATTGCCTGTTCAAAGTTTAAAAATGTTGAAAGTTAGGTATTTAAGAGTTATTTTATATTTTTCGGTTTCGATGAAAATATTGAGGTTGCTATACGACTTTCGGTTCAACCGAAAATGGACTAAAACTTTGAAATGTTCAATAAAACTCTTGTATGTTATACATTTGTAGACTCCTCTTTAAAAGTTTAAAAACTGTATGAGGTTATATGGGCCTAAAGTCAGCCGTTTTCGTAAAATTTCCATTTATATTAAAATTTTTAGTGATACAGAACTTTCAATTTTCTTAAACATTTGTTTCTTCAAAAAGGCAGCAAAATTTTGTTGGGAAATTGTATTGACAATAGATTAATTAACACTTTGCACCACCTACATTTTTAAAATATTATACTGGGTGTTTTTTAATCTTAGTCAAACTTGTGAAACTTTAAACATCGATAACTCAGTTTTCTTAAACACAACGCCCTATATTTTTGTACAAAATCTTATAGGAAATTAAATCTCCTTTTAAAAACATTCAGCCTGTCTTATACCTAAAATTAATACTTCCCGGGATGTCGTGTTTTTATTGTTAATTATTAGGGCAACGTAATATTTCGAGTACGCTATGAAAGTAGACAGCGGAAATTTTGGAACAATAGAAAAATAAAACAATAAAATTACAATTTTATCTTTCCCCTACGAATTTTTAACATTTTTTATATTATTTTTGTATTCCAGCATCACCAATCTTTTAAAAAATGTAATCCATATCGGTTGCAATCCAGTTAGAAATAATAAATCATACCATCCACTAGTTTTCAACACCGATATAGAACTGCCATTCGTATATGAACTATTTTCAAAAATAATGTACTTACTCTCTAAAACAAGACAAGAAATGAAAGCATTTACCCAACAAGATTTTAATAAGGTAACTTTGCGCAATCAAATTATTCCATGAAAATTAACTATTACGGTTGTAGGTTCTCCGAGTTTTAGAAAAACAAATTGAAATGATTCTTAAAGAAAAACCTATGGATTATAAATCGTTAAACAACAAAATGAGAGCCATAAATTATGAAGTAGTTGCCACTCAATGGGAGGTTAGAACAATAAATTATGTGCACACTCACATTAAAAGTCTCTTTTTTTATCCAGAAAGAAAAAGACGAAGAATGGCGAAACATGTTTGAGAAACACCCTATTATTCAAGAATTAAAGACAGGTCTCGTTGCGCAAAACGAGAAGCTTATATATGAACAAAGAATTAGAATACTTCAGATTGGAGCAGCGTTTCCAAAATTGCCAGAAAAAGTTAGTACTACTAGCTTTTTAAATGTGAAAAATGTGGAAAAGTTGGGAGGAAAAATTTACCATTGCGTATTAGGGTCAACTCACACCGGCGCGACCGCGTCGAGATCGCGCCGGTGTGTGTGGACCTTAATGCACATTGTAATCGTTACAGCGAGGCTCAAATTTTTTTAATCTTTTTGAAAACGTTCAAATTTTCACACTATTATACCTATTTTTACCCTTAACTCTAACTAAAACATCATACTATCGTTTCAAGTCTACGTTAAGTAAAATAATCGTTTAATATTTTAGATAATGACTTAAAAGCTGTAACTTAAGCAAAAAACTCGAATGATGAATAATAAATATACAGGGTGTCCCAGTTATAGTGAACAGCAAGGGAATCTCGTTAATGGTAAGAGATAGAGAGTTGGTTAAGTGAATCAAAATGATTTATGATTTAAGAGCAACTTTTCTATGAAACAAAATCTTTTGAAAAATTAATGGTTATTACGCTATTCATAAAAACAAAAAAAATACGTTTTCGGTTTTGGCTTATAACTTACTTATTTGAAATAATACTAAAAATGGTTTTCGACTTTATTAACATTTGAAATTGGTTAATAAATTTTACCTAACGTCATTTGTTTTTATTATGTTAACATCACTTTCATATTTTAAATACGAATTGAACTTAGCTACACAGAACACACCAAAAAAAGGTATTTTATTCCCGTTTTATGAATGAATAGTTTTTTAGGGTTATCTTTAAATATAAGTTATTACAATATTATTGTATTTATTTAAGTCCCTAAGCATATTACTTATTGTTTGATGATATGTTCTTAAAACAGCCAATCTTAAAATACAACTGATGAATTAAGATAAGCTATATATCGAATAAGAAGAAAAATGCTTAGGAAAACATCTACAATGCGCAGATCTCAAATTTTATTGGTCATTAAGAGTGGTGGTTACAGTTTGAACGCATGCTATAATTTAACTTTAATAGTAGTAGGTAACTAAAAAATCAGATTTTATTTTGAAATGTGAAAATATCTTAAATTATTTTAGTTTTATGTGTGGATAATTAAGTACAGCTAATTTATTTACCTATGTGATGTTTTGTTTTATTTTTAATGGCCACTTTGGATAAACTTAATATACGATAAAATTGTAATAACTTACTTATTTTTAAAGACAAACTTTAACAACCCATACATCGGTGAAACGAGAAAAAAAAAGTATCTTTTAAATTGTGTCATAGTCAACTACGACCCGTATTTAAAATAAGAAAGTTGATGTTGATGTTACAATAAGAAAAACAAATGAAGACAGTTAAAATGTAGTAACAAATTTCAAATTTACGTAAAAAATTATCCTTATTATGTCGAAAACTATTTTTAGCATATATGTAATAAACATATATTGCTAATAGTTCAGATTTTGCATAACATAGTCAACGGTACAGATATACCTCTCTTTTTAATGCGGCGATAATCGCCGAAATAGGCGCCAACCAAAGTTCTGCACACAGGCGCCGGACACTGCTGGCGCGCCACTGCGGCGATTGGACCATTGACAGCTAATATTCATCGGATTGGTCAACGTGAGAAGCGCGCGTTAATGTTCACCTCATTTTTGACAGTTTAAATATATGACATTTGCAAAAATCACGTTTCATAACATAACCTCAACAATTTTCATGCCGGTTCTGTCAGTAAACCTAGTTTTATTTGATTTTCTATGTTTGCTGCCAACTGTGAAAAGTACGCCTTAGAAAGAGAGGTACATATTTCCATTTCATTCAATAGGCTTCACTTTCCACTCATTGCGAAGATAGGGAATGCGCGATATATGTTTATTACATATTATATGATTTTTAGTATGATTTCAAATGAATAAGTTACTTATGAGTAGGCGTACCATATTTTCGTAAAGTCAAACCGGGACACGAGAACCTTTTTTTCTTTAAATCATAAGAGATGCGCAAAAAAGTGGGGGAACAAAATGCGCCGCAGGCAATTTTTTTGAATTTTAAAAGTTCAAACGTGTTTTAATGCAAAAGTAGAGTACTTTACCATCATCCAAAATTACAGATTTATGGCAGAATCTTTTCTGTTTTTTTTAATCAGATGCCCCCACCTTCTACAAAATTATTCCAAGTAAAGTTAAAAATTTTCACTAATAAGTTCTATTTAGGTACAGGAACTATAAACATAATATTAATATGAAGTTAAAAAAGCAACACTTTTCAGTCAAAAATTTTAAAACCACGTAAAAATATAAGCTTGTGCTTTAAATTTATTTTATTGTTGCTTGTTCAAATAGGTCAAAAGTTTATAAACAAAAAGCGTAAACTACTATGAATCTCTTCAATGGCATGCGTTTAGCGTTTAGCATACACATTAATAGTTTTTAAACGAAAACGCGTATGTCCGCCCCAAAAGCGTGCAATTGGCAATCGCGCAAAAAAGTTTCACAACAAAATGACTGAAACACGTTTTTCTTAGCTCCTCGCGCGGACAGATTTCACAAAAAAATCGGCGAGGATATATATTTTTTTTTTTTTAGAAACCGGGACAAACGCGAAACCGACCGAGACACCAGGTCATAACCTCTAAACCGAGACTGTCTCGGCCAAACCGTGACGATTGGTAGGCCTACCTATGAGCAAAAATCGAAAACGTCAATTTTTAGTTTTTTATGAATAGCGCAAAAACGATTAATTTTTTTAAGAGCGATTTGTTTTCATTAAATAGTTGCTCTTAAATCATAAATCATTTAGACTTACTTGACCAACTCTGTATCTCTTACCGTTTACGAGATTCCCATACTTTTAACTATAACTTGTACACCCTGTATACAAAAAAAATAAATTATTTTTCGTTTGTATAAATGTGTGTAAACTAATCACGACAGTAAACAGCTCAATCGAAATTATTTAATGAAAATCCTTTTAATAAAAAACTAGAACATACAATCATCCATACTCTTAACTGTGAAGTATATTTCATACTAATTAGCTGTATTACTGAGTCATATTGTTTTAGAAAGGTAAACAGCAACATTTTTCAATATATCTATCAGAAAACAAAAGGATAATTTATTGGGGCAATTGGAATGACCATTACAAAGAATTTTTGGAAGAACCGATAACACTTAGCGTCGCCGACATTAAATATTTGGTAACTGGAAAAGCATGCCCTCATATAAAAGATCACACGTAAGTATTCTCAATAATTTGTTATTTAAAGCATAAAAATTTAAGATGTTAACTAATGAAACATTCAGCCTTTTTTGCCCTCAATCTAAAATTGTTTTTTGACTTATAAGTAGAAAAACGGATAAAGATTAAAATAAAACGTTAAGTGTGTGGTAAGCTTTTCTTTAACTGTTAATGCAATTATAAATTTTACCATTTCAGCGTCAACAGCAAATTCCATGACAGAGTATTTTCCTTAATTTTCGAGGGAGAAGAAACACTGAATTTTCTGGCTGACGACAAGAATATGGCAAACAACTGGATAGACGCCTTCAACTTGTTACTAAGTACGTAATACTAATAATCTTCATTACCTTTATTACATTTAAAAACATTTCGCAGGAAAACAGGACCGAAGCGAAAACTATGATAAAGAATTAAATATGTTGGTTGAAATCGATTGCGCTCTTCATTTGCTGGAACTAGAAAATATACCGATACCAACGAAAGCTCCACCGGTACCGCCTCTACCACCTGTTTTTATGTTTAAGCCGAAAATTCCGCCAAAATCTCCAAGTGTTACGCAAAATTTAATGGCGCGCAGGACTATAAGCAAAAACTTTTAAAAAATCGTATATTGTAAAAACACTATAATGGCGACCTTCTTTACATACAGATACACTATTACCATTAAGTATTCTTCTTTATAATGAAAAAGTCGTACAAAAAAATTACCCCATTAATTTGAGTATATTAATAAAACATATTAAACTTCTGTAACTATGACATTTTAATCATTGTATGAATATTTTTTTAACCTGTACTTGTTTAAAAATATTTTATTTCAAATTATAAAAGAAACAATTCTTAGATCATATACATAGCAACTGTAGTTAGTAGGTAATTTACAATAAATTGTATAGGTAAGTCAATCAACTCCATTTCTGCTTACTTTGTGGAACTTCCATGCCTCAACTGTTAGTTTAATAGGCTCCAGATTATATTTAAATATATCTCTTTGTTCACTCTGCACATTCCGCATTAAAAACAAAAATAAATTTTACGCCAGTGGCTGATCTTCACTAGGAATTGATATGTCTGACCATGAAGTCAACATTACCACATAAAATGCAGTTTGTTGAATTAGTTTTTAAAAGGTGAATTGTATGAGTAAAATTCGATATGATTACATAGAAATCTCCTCTATTATTTAAGATACAGGAATGGTTGAATATCAAAAGTGATGAATTTCTTGAAAAACTGCACACTTCTGGAAAGTTAACCATTTCTCTATCTTCAATAATAAGCGAGTCACATATGTAATTCCATAGATTTGGACTACTCTGTACACTCGCCAGATCAGAAACGAAATACCAACACAACCACCTACGATAACTTTGATAACTGGTGCCAAAAACCATTTGGCATATGGTTTAAATACATTATTCATGTTGAGAATGATTTTGATTAAAAATACTTTCACTTTTTTTTAGTATTTGAATTGATTAAAACATTGTTTAATCCTTTCATCCAGGCTGGTAAAATAACTTCTTAGTCTTTATGTGGTAAGGAGCTTATTTTATTTTCCACTAAATGCTGGATTAATCCACATACTGTAGCCATACATTCATGATCATTTACATCCACTGATTCCAAGATGATCTCCACTTCTGATTCTTCTAGATGATTCCCATCATCTTCTGTAATTTCTGATGACTGGCTTCTTACTGCAGTATTAGTGAAATCAAATTTTGATACATCTTTACTTAAAGTGCTATTAAATATGTTGAGATTGTATGTACTTAACGGATTTTATATCACTGCCCAAAAGCTTCCTTTTGGCTAGTAGTTTACTACGAATATTTTTTTTATATGGGTAAGCATCAAAATGTGTCTTAAATGTATATTCTTCTATCCGTATCAACTAAATTTTTCCACAGTATATCTTGTTTATTTTCTTCGCGGCAGACTAAAAACGTGGCAATGATAAAGTCGGAGTACGTTTTTATCGCCTGGTGCGGAAATTAATATTACACTTTTCTTTACAAACTTGCACGCAATACTCTGTTACAGTTTTCAAAAGTTGTCTTTTACTAATGCTTTGATTCAGAAAAGCTGCTTTTGTTACAGCGCAAGTATTGTTCTCAAACCCATCGATTTTGATTTTTGAAAATAGTGCTTCAATTAGAAAATAGCAGATTGTTTATCGATTATTTGATTAAAATTAAAACCTCCAGTCTCAAACGTTTTACTAATTGTTATTATAATAAACTGAATTATTTTTGTGTAAAATGTTTCAAAAGCATCGTAACCACTGTATCGTATAAGTTGTGGAAAAACTGACACTGCCACCTTGTATCGTTCGTTATTTTGAAGATTTTTGGAATCAAAACACATTATTTGTAAATCGTGAAGTGGTTTTACTTGTTTCTCTGCATCTACATGTTTCATAAATAATTTGATTGATGGATATATCAAATTTATCATTGTAAATCTGGGCGTTTCTAGAGCAGTGGTTCTTAACCTTTTAGTGGTCGCGACCCCCTAAATATGCTAAAATATTTTCGCGGCCCCCTAGTTTTTAGTAATAAAAATATTACGATTTATTTAAGAAGATATCTCTCCGACGGTTCGAGTAAAATAAGGAGCAAAAAATATTTTCTTTAAGATTTTAATATTTAAAAAGAAAAACGTTTTATATATTTTTTGCGCCCCCCAGGGAGACGCAGCCACCCAGTTAAGAATCGCTAAGTTAGGGTAATAGACCATATAAGATCGAAATTATTAAATGCAGACCATGGGATATCATAAATATTTAATACTGTTGATAGACTATCTAAGAACTAACTTATTTACTACAGACCATGGGAGATCATCATTATTTAAGGCAGTTAAACATCATTTATATATAACCAATTCCCTTTTCAGTTTGGGTAATAGACCTATGATCTAAGAAAGAACTTATATTTGAATTTATGCTTGGGATTTGGATTGGGTTCTGTTCTCGGATAACCCATATTACGGTAGACCAGATGATAAGTCAAGATGATTTTAAAACCATTGAAAAAAATACTTAAATCGGCTTTATCACAATGTTTATGCAAGAAGTGCATTGATGTGTCTCATCACTGTGAATCGTAACAAATAAAAACAAAATATTTTATAGAGATAAAAATGTTTCACTGTAATTCAAAATCTTTTAATACATACATAATATACAAAGCACCCTCTTAGCTGAGTTACAAAATATTTTTTTTCGAGAAAACGAAAAATCCCTTCACTTTTATATTTTACACACTTATCAGGTAGGCCATAAGGTCTTTGAAAATAAATTTTGAACTGGTTCTGCCGTGGGGAAAACTTCGTACGAATGCGAAAATTGTTAAGTACATACATATTATGTATACCAACGGTGGGCAACCTCCGGCCCGCGGGCCAACTCCGGCCCGCGTAAAGTTCTAATCCGGCCCTCGAGATCTTTAGAAGAAATAATAAATAAATATTTTCAAAAACAAAAATTTGAAAGAAAAGGATTAGGTTAGTAGGTACCTAACATAAGGAAAAAGGAGACATCTACAGTTTAATTTTCGATATAATTCGTCTTATTTAAATTAAACACACATAGCACTAACGTCGTAACATAGAAAGTCGTAACGCAGAAACTTCGGCTATGTTCAATAATCGTTTAACGTCGGAAATGTTCGACAATTCGTTTTTCGTTCGTGGAATCCCCCGTGTAGTCAGGTAGTGTAGTAAATGAATAGTCGCATAGTTTTAAAGTGAAATATTTAATTAAAATTAATATTTATTTATTAAAGGTAATAAAAAAAATCTCGTATAATTTAAATTTTAAATAAGAAAAATAATTATAAATATTTATTTTAGTTCTGAAAGCAAAATGGCATCGAACAACAGTAAAAAACGAAAAGTTGATTTGGAAAACAGAGTTTTTCAAGATAAATGGACGTCGCAATATTTTTTTATTATTGTTTTTATATTTTCAGAAAAAAAATCAAGTAACCAAAATGTGTCCATTAACTACTAAGGCCCGCGGACGAAACGTAAATCTTATTCTGGCCCCCGTTATACAAAAGGTTGCCCACCCCTGATGTATACAAAGCTTTCTATTGGCAGAGTGTTACAAAATAGTTTTTGAACTGGATCTGCCGTGGGGAAAACTTCGTATGAATTGTTAAGTACATACATACACAAAGCTTTCTATTGGCAGAGTGTTACAAAATAATCTTTTTGTCGAAAACCAAAAATACCTCCACTTTTATATTTTACACACCCATTAGGTAGGCCATTAGGTCTTTGAAAATAAATTTTGAACTGGATCTGCCATGGGGAAAACTTCGTACGAATACGAAAATTGTTAAGACATTAGCTTAACATGCCCTATCAATTTCAAAATTTTGTTGTGCGCCGTTTTGATTTTATCTAATTGGCCGTTTACACACACGGTTTTGCACATGGTTTTGCTGACTTGGTTTTGCATATGTGGAAAACCGTGTGTGTGAACGCTAAAACTAAGCGATTTTATTGACCTTGGTTTTGCACAAGTGAATCTAGCAGAACTAGATTCATACACGCGTTCACACACACGGTTTTATCCATGTGCAAAACCGTGTGTGTAAACGGCCTCTAAGATCGTAGGAAGGGAGTAATTTCATGAGTATATACAAATCTGTACTATATATTAACTATAGGTAGAGTTTTGGGCTCATTATTAAAAATACAAACACACAGATTGACATATGTATGTGAAAACATTATTTTCATGTAAAAATACATTAGATAAACAATTCCTGTAAAATTTAAATCAAAATTCAAAGTGGTTTAGAAATTATTTGCAGATATAGCCGCTCGAGTTAAGCATGTATTAACTATAGGTAGAGTTTTGGGTTCATTATTGAAAATACAAACACACCGATTGACATAAGTATGTGAAAACATTATTTTCATGTAAAGGTTCATCAGATAAACAATTCCTGTAAAATTCAAATCAAAATTCAAAGTGGTTTAGAAATTATTTGCAGATATAACCGCTCGAGTTAAGCATATGTATTAACTATAGGTAGAGTTTTGGGCTCATTATTGAAAATACAAACACACAGATTGCCAAAGGCGCATAAAAAAATGTTGAAATTGAAAGGGCATGTTAAGCTAATGTATCTCAAGATGTAGTAAAAATTTCAGAAAAATAAAACAAGTTTGAGCGTTTCTCGCATAAGCATGTGCAGATTGCAGATTTGTATATATTCATCAATTTACTCCCTTCCTACGATCTTAGATAAAATCAAAACGGCGCGTTAAAAGTTGTTAAAATTGATAGGGCATGTTAAGCTAATGTATCTCAAGATGTGGTCAAAATTTCAAAAAAATAAAACACGTTTTAGGGTTTCTTGCATAAGTATGTGCAGATTTGTATATACCTACTCATGAAATTACTCCCTTCATACGATCTTAGATAAAATCAAAACGGCGCGTTAAAACATTTTGAAATTGATAGGGCATGTTAAGCTAATGTATCTCAAGATGTGGTCAAAATTTCAAAAAAATAAAATACGTTTTAGCGTTTCTTGTATAAGTATGTGCAGATTTGTATATACCTACTCATGAAATTACTTCCTTGCAATAATTGCATAAACATTGTGATAAAGCCGATTTAAGTATTTTTTTAATGGTTTTAAAATCATGCTGATTATCACGTCGTTGAAGTTAGCTTGGGATTGGGATTGGGTTCTGTTCTCGGATAGCTCATATTACAGTGGACCAGATAATATGTCACCATGATTTTAAAACTATTAAAAAAATACTTAAATCGGTTTTATCACAATGTTTATGCAAGTATTGCATTGATTTGTCTCATCATTGTGAATCGTAGCAAATAAAAACAAAATATTTTACAGAGATAAAAATGTTTCACTGTAATTCAAAATCTTTAAATACTTACATACATATACAAAGCACCCTCTTAGCAGAGTTACAAAATATGTGGTTTTCAAGGAAAAAAAAACCCTTTACACACCTATCAGGTAGAACATTGGGTCTTTGGAAATAAATTTTGAACTGGATCTGCCGTGGGGAAAACTTCGTACGAATGCGAAAATTTTAAATACACACATATGGCAAGCATCCTACTCGCAGAGTGTTACAAAATAATTATTATTTCGAAAACAAAAAATACCTTCCCTTTTATATTTTACACACTTATCAGGTAGGCCCTTAGGTCTTTGAAAATAAATTTTGAACTAAATCTGCCGTGGGGAAAACTTCGTACGAATTCGAAAATTTTAAATACATACATATGGCAAGCATCCTACTCGCAGAGTGTTGCAAAATAATTATTATTTCGAAAACAAAAAATACCTTCCCTTTTATATTTTACACACTTATCAGGTAGGCCCTTAGGTCTTTGGAAATAAATTTCGAACTAAATCTGCCGTGGGGAAAACTTCGTACGAATTCGAAAATTTTAAATACATACATATGGCAAGCATCCTACTCGCAGAGTGTTACAAAATAATTATTATTTCGAAAACAAAAAATACCTTCCCTTTTATATTGTACACACTTATCAGGTAGGCCCTTAGGTCTTTAAAAATAAATTTTGAACTAAATCTGCCGTGGGGAAAACTTCGTACGAATTCGAAAATTTTAAATACATACATATGGCAAGCATCCTACTCGCAGAGTGTTACAAAATAATTATTATTTCGAAAACAAAAAATACCTTCCCTTTTATTTTTTGTTTTCGAAAAATTAATTATTTTGTAACACTCTGCGAATAGGACGCTTACTATCTGTATGTATTTAAAATTTTCGCATTCGTACGAAGTTTTCCCCACGGCAGATTTAGTTCAAAATTTATTTTCAAAGACCTAAGGGCCTACCTGATAAGTGTGTAAAATATAAAAGGGAAGGTATTTTTTGTTTTCGAAATAATAATTATTTTGTAACGCTCTGCGAATAGGACGCTTACTATCTGTATGTATTTAAAATTTTCGAATTCGTACGAAGTTTTCCCCACGGCAGATTTAGTTCAAAATTTATTTTCAAAGACCTAAGGGCCTCTCTGATAAGTGTGTCAAATATAAAAGGGAAGGTATTTTTTGTTTTCAAAAAAATAATTATTTTGTAACGCTCTGCGAATAGGACGCTTACTATCTGTATGTATTTAAAATTTTCGCATTCGTACGAAGTTTTCCCCACGGCAGATTTAGTTCAAAATTTATTTTCAAAGACCTAAGGGCCTCTCTGATAAGTGTGTGAAATATAAAAGGGAAGGTATTTTTTGTTTTCGAAAAAATAATTATTTTGTAACGCTCTGCGAATAGGACGCTTACTATCTGTATGTATTTAAAATTTTCGCATTCGTACGAAGTTTTCCCCACGGCAGATTTAGTTCAAAATTTATTTTCAAAGACCTAAGGGCCTACCTGATAAGTGTGTAAAATATAAAAGGGAAGGTATTTTTTGTTTTCGAAATAATAATTATTTTGTAACACTCTGCGAGTAGGATGCTTGCCATATGTACGTATTTAAAATTTTCGAATTCGTACGAAGTTTTCCCCACGGCAGATTTAGTTCAAAATTTATTTTTAAAGACCTTAGGGCCTACCTGATAAGTGTGTAAAATATAAAAGGGAAGGTATTTTTTGTTTTCGAAAAAATAATTATTTTGTAACGCTCTGCGAATAGGACGCTTACTATCTGTATGTATTTAAAATTTTCGCATTCGTACGAAGTTTTCCCCACGGCAGATTTAGTTCAAAATTTATTTCCAAAGACCTAAGGGCCTACCTGATAAGTGTGTAAAATATAAAAGGGAAGGTGTTTTTTGTTTTCGAAAAATTAATTATTTTGTAACACTCTGCGAATAGGACGCTTACTATCTGTATGTATTTAAAATTTTTGCATTCGTACGAAGTTTTCCCCACGGCAGATTTAGTTCAAAATTTATTTCCAAAGACCTAAGGGCCTACCTGATAAGTGTGTAAAATATAAAAGGGAAGGTATTTTTTGTTTTCGAAAAATTAATTATTTTGTAACACTCTGCGAATAGGACGCTTACTATCTGTATGTATTTAAAATTTTCGCATTCGTACGAAGTTTTCCCCACGGCAGATTTAGTTCAAAATTTATTTCCAAAGACCTAAGGGCCTACCTGATAAGTGTGTAAAATATAAAAGGGAAGGTATTTTTTGTTTTCGAAAAATTAATTATTTTGTAACACTCTGCGAATAGGACGCTTACTATCTGTATGTATTTAAAATTTTCGCATTCGTACGAAGTTTTCCCCACGGCAGATTTAGTTCAAAATTTATTTTCAAAGACCTAAGGGCCTCTCTGATAAGTGTGTGAAATATAAAAGGGAAGGTATTTTTTGTTTTCGAAAAAATAATTATTTTGTAACGCTCTGCGAATAGGACGCTTACTATCTGTATGTATTTAAAATTTTCGCATTCGTACGAAGTTTTCCCCACGGCAGATTTAGTTCAAAATTTATTTCCAAAGACCTAAGGGCCTACCTGATAAGTGTGTACAATATAAAAGGGAAGGTATTTTTTGTTTTCGAAATAATAATTATTTTGTAACGCTCTGCGAATAGGACGCTTACTATCTGTATGTATTTAAAATTTTCGAATTCGTACGAAGTTTTCCCCACGGCAGAGTTAGTTCAAAATTTATTTTCAAAGACCTAAGGGCCTCTCTGATAAGTGTGTAAAATATAAAAGGGAAGGTATTTTTTGTTTTCAAAAAAATAATTATTTTGTAACGCTCTGCGAATAGGACGCTTACTATCTGTATGTATTTAAAATTTTCGAATTCGTACGAAGTTTTCCCTACGGCAGATTTAGTTCAAAATTTATTTTCAAAGACCTAAGGGCCTACCTGATAAGTGTGTAAAATATAAAAGGGAAGGTATTTTTTGTTTTCGAAATAATAATTATTTTGTAACACTCTGCGAGTAGGATGCTTGCCATATGTACGTATTTAAAATTTTCGAATTCGTACGAAGTTTTCCCCACGGCAGATTTAGTTCAAAATTTATTTTTAAAGACCTTAGGGCCTACCTGATAAGTGTGTAAAATATAAAAGGGAAGGTATTTTTTGTTTTCGAAAAAATAATTATTTTGTAACGCTCTGCGAATAGGACGCTTACTATCTGTATGTATTTAAAATTTTCGCATTCGTACGAAGTTTTCCCCACGGCAGATTTAGTTCAAAATTTATTTCCAAAGACCTAAGGGCCTACCTGATAAGTGTGTACAATATAAAAGGGAAGGTATTTTTTGTTTTTGAAAAGTTAATTATTTTGTAACACTCTGCGAATAGGACGCTTACTATCTGTATGTATTTAAAATTTTCGCATTCGTACAAAGTTTTCCCCACGGCAGATTTAGTTCAAAATTTATTTTTAAAGACCTAAGGGCCTACCTGATAAGTGTGTAAAATATAAAAGGGAAGGTATTTTTTGTTTTCGAAAAAATAATTATTTTGTAACGCTCTGCGAATAGGACGCTTACTATCTGTATGTATTTAAAATTTTCGCATTCGTACGAAGTTTTCCCCACGGCAGATTTAGTTCAAAATTTATTTTCAAAGACCTAAGGGCTTCTCTGATAAGCGTGTAAAATATAAAAGGGAAGGTATTTTTTGTTTTCGTAAAATTAATTATTTTGTAACACTCTGCGAATAGGACGCTTACTATCTGTATGTATTTAAAATTTTCGCATTCGTACGAAGTTTTCCCCACGGCAGATTTAGTTCAAAATTTATTTTTAAGGACCTAAGGGCCTACCTGATAAGTGTGTAAAATATAAAAGGGAAGGTATTTTTTGTTTTCGAAAAAATAATTATTTTGTAACGCTCTGCGAATAGGACGCTTACTATCTGTATGTATTTAACATTTTCGCATTCGTACGAAGTTTTCCCCACGGCAGATTTAGTTCAAAATTTATTTCCAAAGACCTAAGGGCCTACCTGATAAGTGTGTACAATATAAAAGGGAAGGTATTTTTTGTTTTCGAAATAATAATTATTTTGTAACGCTCTGCGAATAGGACGCTTACTATCTGTATGTATTTAAAATTTTCGAATTCGTACGAAGTTTTCCCCACGGCAGAGTTAGTTCAAAATTTATTTTCAAAGACCTAAGGGCCTCTCTGATAAGTGTGTAAAATATAAAAGGGAAGGTATTTTTTGTTTTCAAAAAAATAATTATTTTGTAACGCTCTGCGAATAGGACGCTTACTATCTGTATGTATTTAAAATTTTCGAATTCGTACGAAGTTTTCCCCACGGCAGATTTAGTTCAAAATTTATTTTCAAAGACCTAAGGGCCTACCTGATAAGTGTGTAAAATATAAAAGGGAAGGTATTTTTTGTTTTCGAAATAATAATTATTTTGTAACACTCTGCGAGTAGGATGCTTGCCATATGTACGTATTTAAAATTTTCGAATTCGTACGAAGTTTTCCCCACGGCAGATTTAGTTCAAAATTTATTTTTAAAGACCTTAGGGCCTACCTGATAAGTGTGTAAAATATAAAAGGGAAGGTATTTTTTGTTTTCGAAAAAATAATTATTTTGTAACGCTCTGCGAATAGGACGCTTACTATCTGTATGTATTTAAAATTTTCGCATTCGTACGAAGTTTTCCCCACGGCAGATTTAGTTCAAAATTTATTTCCAAAGACCTAAGGGCCTACCTGATAAGTGTGTACAATATAAAAGGGAAGGTATTTTTTGTTTTTGAAAAGTTAATTATTTTGTAACACTCTGCGAATAGGACGCTTACTATCTGTATGTATTTAAAATTTTCGCATTCGTACAAAGTTTTCCCCACGGCAGATTTAGTTCAAAATTTATTTTTAAAGACCTAAGGGCCTACCTGATAAGTGTGTAAAATATAAAAGGGAAGGTATTTTTTGTTTTCGAAAAAATAATTATTTTGTAACGCTCTGCGAATAGGACGCTTACTATCTGTATGTATTTAAAATTTTCGCATTCGTACGAAGTTTTCCCCACGGCAGATTTAGTTCAAAATTTATTTTCAAAGACCTAAGGGCTTCTCTGATAAGCGTGTAAAATATAAAAGGGAAGGTATTTTTTGTTTTCGTAAAATTAATTATTTTGTAACACTCTGCGAATAGGACGCTTACTATCTGTATGTATTTAAAATTTTCGCATTCGTACGAAGTTTTCCCCACGGCAGATTTAGTTCAAAATTTATTTTTAAGGACCTAAGGGCCTACCTGATAAGTGTGTAAAATATAAAAGGGAAGGTATTTTTTGTTTTCGAAAAAATAATTATTTTGTAACGCTCTGCGAATAGGACGCTTACTATCTGTATGTATTTAACATTTTCGCATTCGTACGAAGTTTTCCCCACGGCAGATTTAGTTCAAAATTTATTTCCAAAGACCTAAGGGCCTACCTGATAAGTGTGTACAATATAAAAGGGAAGGTATTTTTTGTTTTCGAAATAATAATTATTTTGTAACGCTCTGCGAATAGGACGCTTACTATCTGTATGTATTTAAAATTTTCGAATTCGTACGAAGTTTTCCCCACGGCAGAGTTAGTTCAAAATTTATTTTCAAAGACCTAAGGGCCTCTCTGATAAGTGTGTAAAATATAAAAGGGAAGGTATTTTTTGTTTTCAAAAAAATAATTATTTTGTAACGCTCTGCGAATAGGACGCTTACTATCTGTATGTATTTAAAATTTTCGAATTCGTACGAAGTTTTCCCCACGGCAGATTTAGTTCAAAATTTATTTTCAAAGACCTAAGGGCCTACCTGATAAGTGTGTAAAATATAAAAGGGAAGGTATTTTTTGTTTTCGAAATAATAATTATTTTGTAACACTCTGCGAGTAGGATGCTTGCCATATGTACGTATTTAAAATTTTCGAATTCGTACGAAGTTTTCCCCACGGCAGATTTAGTTCAAAATTTATTTTTAAAGACCTTAGGGCCTACCTGATAAGTGTGTAAAATATAAAAGGGAAGGTATTTTTTGTTTTCGAAAAAATAATTATTTTGTAACGCTCTGCGAATAGGACGCTTACTATCTGTATGTATTTAAAATTTTCGCATTCGTACGAAGTTTTCCCCACGGCAGATTTAGTTCAAAATTTATTTCCAAAGACCTAAGGGCCTACCTGATAAGTGTGTACAATATAAAAGGGAAGGTATTTTTTGTTTTTGAAAAGTTAATTATTTTGTAACACTCTGCGAATAGGACGCTTACTATCTGTATGTATTTAAAATTTTCGCATTCGTACAAAGTTTTCCCCACGGCAGATTTAGTTCAAAATTTATTTTTAAAGACCTAAGGGCCTACCTGATAAGTGTGTAAAATATAAAAGGGAAGGTATTTTTTGTTTTCGAAAAAATAATTATTTTGTAACGCTCTGCGAATAGGACGCTTACTATCTGTATGTATTTAAAATTTTCGCATTCGTACGAAGTTTTCCCCACGGCAGATTTAGTTCAAAATTTATTTTCAAAGACCTAAGGGCTTCTCTGATAAGCGTGTAAAATATAAAAGGGAAGGTATTTTTTGTTTTCGTAAAATTAATTATTTTGTAACACTCTGCGAATAGGACGCTTACTATCTGTATGTATTTAAAATTTTCGCATTCGTACGAAGTTTTCCCCACGGCAGATTTAGTTCAAAATTTATTTTTAAAGACCTAAGGGCCTACCTGATAAGTGTGTAAAATATAAAAGGGAAGGTATTTTTTGTTTTCGAAAAAATAATTATTTTGTAACGCTCTGCGAATAGGACGGTTACTATCTGTATGTATTTAACATTTTCGCATTCGTACGAAGTTTTCCCCACGATAGATTTAGTTCAAAATTTATTTCCAAAGACCTAATGTCCTACCTGATAGGTGTGTAAAATATAAAAGTGAAGGTTTTTTTTCAAGAGGGTGCTTTGTATATGTATGTATTTTAAGATTTTGAATTACAGTGAAACATTTTTATCTCTGTAAAATATTTTGTTTTTATTTGCTACGATTCACAGTGATGACACACATCAATGCACTACTTGCATAAACATTGTGATAAAACCGATTTAAGTGTTTTTTTGATTGTTTTAAAACCATGTTGACGTATTATCTGGTCCACCGTAATATGAGTTATCCGAGAACAGAACCCAATCCCAATCCCAAGCTAACTTCAACGACGTCTGATTATCTGTAATATGAGTTATCCGAGAACAGAACCCAATCCAAATCCCAAGCTAACTTCAACGACGTTTGAATTTAGCAGAAAATTTACGGTAAGTAGTGCTATCAGTTAGTAGATGCCGCTACCTTTTTATTCTATTGATTAGAAGCTAAACTAAAGTGAACATTAAAGATTTCGTTAATTTTCAATTATGTTTCAAAACGACCCTAGTTGTCATTGGTTAAGAAAAATATCTATTTTTGTAATTGCAGACACAAGAAACTAAAAACGTATGAATGTGCTAAGATTTTATATAAATTGTACCGTGTTAACGTTTATCTTAGACGGAAATTACTTATATTTAATATAAGTTATTTTTCATCATCACAATACTTGGGTATCTACCTATGCCATTATAAAGTTTGCACACAATTTACATCTAATCAAGTCAAAGACTAGCCAATTGAATAAATTTATTAGTGGTATACTTAAATCAATTTTTTTATTCTGGTAGATCGTATTTGACAGTATATAGCAAGAGAACCTTTTCAACTTCTCCTGCAAATATCATTTGATACTCTTGAAGTATGTCTTCTGCTGTTTCCTCAATGGTATTAATTTCCCTGATTGCCTTATTATATTCTTGATTAAATTCCTGAAAAAAATACATTAACTCACGCCACTGAAACAGTTTTCCTAAAAGACAAATAAAATAACTTATCTTGTTTAAAACAAACGTCAGGTAATGAAATTGGCCTATAAAAAATTTGCCAAAGGGTGTTCAAAATGAGAAATACTTTCTTTGTTAAGGTAATTTGATTTTTATTAGCGAAACGTAAGGAATGACCGGTATTTTTTCAAAAGATCTACTTTTATATATGTGTATGTAAACTTTTGTAATATGCGTATTTATTAAAAAATGGTTAAACTCAGAATATCCTCTTCCATCCGTTACTATTGTTAACGTTATTGGCTTACCTCAACAAGCAGATGTACTTGCGGATTATCACTTATTATGCACAGACATCGGCTCTTATCAGCTCCCAAGTTAATGTCATATACTGATGAAGATTGTGGCTTTAGTTTAGGAAACAGATTTTTGCTATCTTCTAAATGTATTTTCGACGATGGAAATTGTATATTTTTTTTATAAACAGACAATCTTCTACTAACACCTAAAATTTAAATATTGCAATTTTGTTACTGTGTTATTGTATATTCTTTATAGTGGTTTACTTTTATGGTAACATATAAAAAAAAATACAGCGTCGGTACTGATTCTGCAATAACATTATGTTATACAGGGTGTTTGAAATTCGAGTTTAAGCATGGGGATCTCGCTTATTATAATAGCTAGAGTATAGGTTTAAATTTGGCAAAGTTGCTAAATTTGGTGCTCATTAATAATCCAAAAAGAAACTGGAAATATCTCAAACGGTAAGCGAGAAAATTAGGAAAAACTGGAAAATACGATTTTTGAAAATCGTCTATAACTCCTTTGAAGTATGAAATATTACAAATGTGTGAAAAGATGGCCGAAGCAACTTTTTAAGCCGAATCGGATGGTAGTCACAAATTTTTCCTAGATCGATTCGTTTTTGTTTTATGACAACCAACTATGTTTTTTCTTATGGGCGCAAGTTTTGCTATTTACATAATCAAATAGCATTTATTTTTCTAAATCCATTGATGTATCACACAAGGTATTTTACTTTTTCTTTCATTGTCAAATTTCAGAAAATACGTTTTAAACAATAACCATTATAAATCAGGTTGGCCGGCCATTGTAGTTTATATTGTTTCCATGACAACTGATCAACAAACTAAAAGTTTTGAAGGCCTGTTGGTCCTAAAAATGAACTTTAATAACGAAGAAAAACGCGATATGCTGCCCATAAGAAAAAACAAAGTTGGTTGTCTAAAACAAAAACGAATCGACCTAGAAAAAATTTGTGACCACCATCCGATTCGGCTTAAAAAGTTGCTTGGGCAACTTTTTTACACATTTAAAATATTTCAAACTCCAAAGGAGTTATAAACGATTTTCAAAAATGGACTTTTCAGTTTTTCCTAATTTTCTCGGATACCGTTTGAGATATTTCCAATTTCTCTTTGGATTATCAATAAGCATCGAATTTAGCAACTTTGCCAAATTTAAACCTATACTCTAGCTATTATAATAAGCGAGATCCCCATGCTTAAACTCAAATTTCAAACACCCTCTGTATATGAGTGTACTGTAATAAAAAAAAAACTTTTTTTAATATTATTTTATTTAGATTTACTGTGGCAAGATAAATTGATGAAATTGCAGAAAACGTAATATTATCTCTTACATATACAGCTATTAACTTTTTATCTTATTCTCTTTGTCTTGATAAATCAACGGATGTATCTAATACCTACTGCTCAACTTGTAATTTTTTTTTTCGTGGAGTAGATATAAAGTTAAATGTTACTGAAGAATTATTAGATTTGTTAAGGATGAAAGGAACTACAACAGCTGAGAATCTCTGTTTTGAATTAAAAAGTAATTTAGAAATAAAAAATTAAGATATCGTTTCGAATTAACTACGCTTCTGACTAAGAAATTTAAAATCGAATTTTTTAGGGAATTCTTTGTATGTCACTGCGTTGCTCATATTGAAAATTTATGCGCGAAAAAAAATCTTTTAAAACTTCTCCGGACCCTTCACACTTAGAAGAATCTCCATATCCACTAGAAAGTGGTGCGGCCCGTTACGACTTCATAAAAGTTGCATTTGGCCCTTTGGCTTAAAAGGTTTCACGGGCCTGATCAAGAGGGGTCTAGGAACATTCTTCGCCCACAATTCTTCGCCGCCACAATTTTTCGCCGCATACAAGCATCAGTTTTTTTTTTTTGTAAATGTGATTGTTTTTATTTATAACGTAATTTTTACAGATTATTTTACATTAGGTTAGGTCAGGTCAATTTAATCTTGCTGTACCCAGCAGTAAAATAACACATCCACATCAGCAAACAAGACAAAATCGATCGCTTTTTAAAAATATAAGCAAGTTACAATATATCCAGGATTATACATGACTAAACTGTAGAACAAATAAAATCCCTGTATGGGGAAAAAGATATTTGAAACAAAGTATAGAAGTTTAATTTTATTTATGGAACAATCAGAAGAACGTTGAAGAACAAAGCTAGCCAAATCAGAAATCAGAGAAGTAAAAGTTGTATAACTGGCAACTATTACTTACGGAAATGAGACTTGGACTTTAACAAAAAGAACTGGACAATGGAAAAAAGTCCGGGAATGCAATTTCTTAGAGCACTGACAGTGTAGTAAATAATTAGCACATTATAAAAATTTTAACGTCCTACACATACACAGTTTAAACGAAAAAATAAAGAAACATAATAATAATACACAGTGGATTAAAAAGCTAGGATGTATGGATAAACACCTTGATCCCGAAGCAAATATAACAAGATAAATTCAAAGGAAGAGTAAGAAGAAACGTAGGGAGACCAAGAAAAAGATTAAAAGATCTAAAGAGTTTGTGACGGAAAAGACACAACAACCTAATACGTGGAGAAGAAAAAATAACGTAAAACAAACACGTCAAAAATGTACAGGCAATACTGATATCTTACCTAATTCTATTTCTAATTCAGCTTCTTCTTCGGTTAGTGGTTCTTTTCGTAACACGCTTTCTACATAGCATAGTTTTCCTTCAAATTGTTGATATAACTGGTGGGCAAACTCTTTAAGTTTAGAATTACTTTTCAAAACCGCTAAATTATCATCAACTTCTTTTATTTCTTGCATGTATCTGTTCGCAAGATCTGTCTGGATATCCTAAAATTATTTAACACTGCAAAGGAGGCAAAATATTTAAATAAATTTAAAATGCTTACTCTGTAGGGCTGAAAGAATATAAGAACGCTGCCTTTCAAACTTTTTACAAGTTCGGTCATTTCTTGCTTTAAGTCCTCCAACATTTGTTTATTGGCGGGATAACCGTGTAATGGTTTCAGTTTGTCGCACATTTTTAGTAGCTTGCTTTTGTTGTTCGCTTGAATAGTTTTAATTTCGAGAATAAAATTTTCATGGCTTCTTTTTAATTGACAAGAGTATTGATTATGGATTTGTTCTAAAAACACGTTGTAATATTCCTGTATTGAGTTGTAAAGCTGGTTTATATGATTCAGAAATCCTAAAATTGTGATACAATTGTAATAAACTTGCGCAGTGTGACGCAAAAAACTTTTTTTTTGCAATTACTTACTATAAGATTGAACTGACTTTTGGCTTACACTTAAGGCTATTACTTTATTTAATAAATTTAAGATTAAAGAATCAGGTGTCAATAGTGCTAGAAGCTAGACCAAGAAAACATAGCGCTGGTACAATATTTTAAATTAGAAACGTTAATTGCAGAAAACGGTATATTGGAAGAAGAGCTAAACAACAAATTAGCTGCATCAACGATGATCAAGACACCAATAAATGCTGAATAAGTAAGGAGATCTCAAAGAAACTAAGACGCGAGTATTCATTGCAGGATATAGGCCCAAAAATTTTTATTTTTGAGCGGAAAAGAAGAATGTAGACTAATTAATAAGATAAGCAACGATAAATCAGAAAAACACGTAGAAGTAAAAGAAAAAGAAAAGGATGACAAACAAATTAAGATATCTGGGACCATCTACTAGGCATGCCAAAAAGCAGGTACGCAAAAATGGGATGGGAAGCGATGTCTGAGAAGAAAAAAAGATGTAGAGGAAGACCAAGAACAACATTGAATAACGAAGTGATACAAAGACGAGAAGAAAAAGGAGTCAACCGGGGAGATGTGCCCTAGCTAGCCAACGATAAACAGGGATGGAGGAATATAACCAAGAATTAGGAAAACATACCTTGACACCGAGAGGTACAAGAGGACCCCAATAACAAGAACAAGATTAAAAAATGTACGTCTAAATGCTGTTGCCCACAAATCATTACTGTTTTATGACACCCTGCGACTTTTATTGATTTCCAAATTTAATAAAAATTTTAGACGAACGTGATGTAAGTTTAATGAAGCTGTTAAGATCACTGTGGAGCAATATTTTACTCGCCTGTCTCAAGACTTTTTCGCCTGACTGGATGAGGTGGTTGAAATAACGCTGTGTTGTAGCAGTCACGTTAAAAAATAAAATTGGATTTAGCCCTAGTCTTTTCCATAACTAGGATATTTTTTTTTTTTAATTTGCCCTCGAAACTCTACAAATTCGTTATTAAATGCAGGCCAGTACAGCAAATTGACAAATTTAAATACTTTGGTTGAATAATTAACCCTTATGGCAATCCGAAATCAATGCAAATTCAAAACAGAAAATATGCTTATTCATCACTAAATAAAATTTGGGTGCTAGATGACAGAACTGAGAACTAAAAGCAGGTTACAAGCAAGTGAAATAAAATATTTAAGAGCGGCGGCAGATGCAACTAGAAGGGACATAATTAACAATCATATTGTAACGAGCACGCCTACACGGTAGGCAACCCTACGGACGTGCCGGTTTATATGGCGGCCCGGCTCACTTTTTCGTGCGGCCCTTTAAAGCTTTACTTTTTAACTTTTTAAATACATATATATTTCTGTGTTAAATAAGAAAAGGGGCCATTAAATTACAAAAAAATATATAGATTAATTTTAATGTGGCTTATATGCGGCCCACACAAAAGTTTTAATTTTGTAGTTGGCCCGTTATAAAAAAAAAGGTTGTTCATCCCTGTTGTACACAAAAGAAGAAAAAGAGAGGCACCCAGAAAAACCTAAAATGGGGACACAGCCAAGATACTTCAGACAAAAATAGCTAAACTGGAGGCAAGCGGAAACGCTAGCGATAGAGACGAGGGTGAAGAAATTTCCTACACCTTTACACCTCTATACTGTAGGGTAAAAGAGGACTGATTATAAACATTTCATTAACTTTGATCTATCGTTCTTAATACATCTATTCCAAAGTATGCCTTTAATTTTTTAATGTTTAATTCCAGAGCCAATCTGTATAATAAATTATGTTCAGAGACGATTATAATTTTGTTGAAAGTAAAATTAATTTTTTTTTAGCCAATCTTACATTAAGTATTTACAAAATTACCGTGCACTTGTTCCAACCACATTGTTTCACACTGCAGGTAATAGTATTTATATTTAGCTAATATTTCTTCAATAAACAGATCAAACGTTAGCTGTACTTTGTTTTTATGGGTGATTAAACCGTGCTGACTGTAAAAATCCTGTAAAGTAATAGTAGGCGTAAACAAACCTCATCCTTAATTCAAAATTGACAGTTATTTAGGCACTTACGTTAAAATTTTTAGTGAATATTACTAAGGAAAAAACTAAAAGAACTTAAAAAAATACAATTCCATAACAAATGGCTAACCGTTCTGTTGACCCCCGAAAAGTAGGAGTTTGGAAAGATGCGTTTGAAAAAGAAACTCGATTAAGATTAAAATGGTTTAAGAAAAACGAGCAGCGATTATTAGATTTTGTGGCAAAACCAAATAGTCGAACTGTACCAGCAGAAACATTAGATGAAGTTAAAAGCAGTCGCCAAGACCGATATCAGAATCTTAAACGACTTGCGAGGGGTTCCGAAGATCCACCACCTCCACTCGTTGATCCGAATGCAATTAATAACGTTATGAGACCAGTTGCTCCTGAAATCACCAAGTTAATATACACAGGTGAGAATCATTTTCGACCATCACAAGATGGCCTAAGCATAGCAGATCGACGCATGCGTCGATCTGCTATGCTCCATGGAGCCCGGCTATTTCTGGTAAGCTGATGGCATTTAGAATATAAACGCCACAACAGTTCAACAAGCCAAAAAGAAATAAGTTGTGTGTCAATCGCAGTAAAAAGAAAATTTAAGTACCAAAATTAAAATATATAACAAATACTTTTCGATTCTTTATTTTTTACCATTTTCATGTACGTTGTTCATAAGCAGTTTATCATATTATATCAATTTAAAAATTTGTTTAGCTTATGTTTAAAAGTAAGTTTTTTTCTACAGAAAATTTGTAAGTATTACAAGTGATTGCTTATGTTTACCTCTCGAGCCGGCGCGGTAGAATATAAAAAACGCCAATGTTATAAAACTCAACGGAGTAACTCAGTTTCTAGGTTTTGATCATACAAGACTTGTGTGTTCCAGCGTAATTTTGACTTTCAATTAAGTACGTTGTCGTAACTCAGATCTGTAGTAGGAAGATAATAATACTTTATTACTGTAGGGAAAAATGTGAACACAAAATAAAATGTAAATATTGCAATCAATTTTCTTGCCAAAATCATGTCAACATGTAGTGCTAAACAAAAATATTTAGATAAATTTTTAAAAAATTTACAACTGATATTCAGGTTTGCGTGTTGAACTATTAAACATTTTTGAAAATATAATTTATATTATATTGATACATAATATGTTTTATAAAGAAAGATCATAATATTGTGTACGCCATGCACTTATGTGCAAAAACACTATTAGAAAGAGATTTTAAAAATAAAAGAATCCTCATAGTGTCCCACAGCCAAACAGCGCTAAAAGCTCTTGGCTCGTAAGAAGTAAACTCAGGACTTGTTCTGAACTGAATCCGGGAACTTAACGTGCTAGGAAGCAGGAATAATTTTAAACTGGTCTGGTTCCTAGGGCACACTAATATACCAGGGAACGAGAAGGCAGATCGCCTAACCAAAATTGTTAGTGAGACACCTTTTTTCGGACCAGAATCCGCAGTTGGTACATCATATGAAAAAGCCAAGCGGTGTCTTAATGACATGTTAATATAAAAAGTAGCAGGACAAGCCTATCCTAAGGCTATTCTGTCAAAGGTCTCCAAAGAAAAGACAAAAGAAATGCTCAGGATGAGCAGAGTAGACATCAGAGCAGCCACAGGACTCATCACAGGACAATGTTAGCTAAACACATTCGTTTACATAGTAGGGCACAGAGATCGATATATAAGAAGGATGTGGTGAAAAAGAAGAAACTCCTCTTCACGTACTATGCCAGTGTGAAAGATTCACACTCTATCGGCGTTGACTTCTGGGGATGGAAAAAGCCAACCACGAAGAGTCGAGAAAAATACCCTTAAAGAAAATTCGGGAGTGTTTCAAAAACACAAGACTCCTTTAAGGGGCTATCATCAGAGAGTACAATAGGTCGCAGTACAGGAACCCGAAAGGGGACAACCTCCGCGGAAATACTAATAGTAATAATAATTATTATAATATCATATTGATGCAGAATAAATCTATAATATTATCAAACTCAAGATTTACTCGTTTTAAAAGATGCTATGGACAAAGGGCGCTACGCACCCGGTCATGTAGGAATAAAGGGCGTGCCCGCTCGAGGGTTAAATTGAAGCTACCAAGATATATCAATTTAAATTAGTAAACCTTACATAAGCCAGTTTTTAACGCTACTAATATTTCTTAAACATTATACGGGGTGTGTATTTAAGGTATTCCGTAAATTTAGGTGCGGTTTGGAAATAAAAAAATACAGTTTCTCTTAATTATATTTTTAGGGACACAGAAAGACGGACGAATCAATTACCTACATGAACGATTTAAAACCATACCGGATAAGAAATTCTACTTTCCCGAAACGACTTACTGGGATTATGGCTGGAACATGTGGGACGCATCGAAAAATATAACAGGAGCAAGATTCGGCCGATCACAGATAGTGAAACAATCGTTTTACCGCAGAAACGGTGTCGGGGTAGATCCGACTTGGTACAAAGAACCAATGAAGCTTAGTCCATCTACGTGCGATCGATAGTTTAAAAAATTACCTTTGCCACACTTTGAGTTTTTTCAAACGATTTGTAAAGGATGCAGGATATTTCTGACAAAAATGTGCCATTATGAATGGGTATCACATTGAATAGTAACGAGGAGTAATCTGAAAGAGTTTTAACCAGTGATATCTTCTTTTGTTGCGTTTCTTGAAGAGATTTTTTGTTTTTCTGTTTAGTTATCTTTGTGTCAGATTCATCTACAGGTAACGGCATTTCTTCTTTCGTTGCCATTTCAACTGCTACAACTCAATAAAAAGTTTAATACATTTGATGTTTGTAATTTTTTTCAAATAATGGTATAAGATATCTTTAAGTCGTTTATTAATGAAAGCCGTTATTTTTAAGAGTAGTGCGAGTCCAATTAAGAATAATAATTATTAATATTGCCATACAGGTAAAAGAACGGTTTCAATTTTAACAGCAAAATGAAACGGAATTGAGATTATATTTGTACACTTAAAAATGGTGTTATTTTTTTTATTCTTGAGGCTTTCGCGGACGTTATCCATAATACAATCTTGGTTTCCGGGTTCTATATTTAGAAGTAGTTGACGTTTCGACCATTGTCTTGGTCTTTTTCAAAACGACTAATTTGTGAGGGATGTTGCTGGGTTTATATATCCAGCTTGTGGAGGCGTGGCGTTCCGCTTGATGGGTTTGTTCTGCCCAGTGATTTTGTGATGACTGGTTTCCAGATGTTTGGGAGTTGTATGCCTGTGTCTCTGTTGTAGTTGTTTGGGTTCTTGATGATTTCCAATGATTCTCGATATAATCTTGGCCAGAAATGGTTTGCGCGGGCCAGTAGTTTTGTTTCTCTGAAGAGGATGTTGTGTCCTGTACCCTGGGCGTGTTCTGCTACCGCTGATTTATCGACTTGTTTTCTTGTTGTTTGTCCTTCGTGTTCTTTGAGACGCGTTTGTATACTCCTGCCAGTCTGTCCTATGTATACTTTTCCACAGGAGCAAGATATGCTATATATTCCCGCGTGGTGTAGTCCTGTGTCGTGTGTTCTTTTTAATTTATTCGAGAGCTTCAAAGGAGCGCTGAAAACGGTTTTGATTTTATATTTTTGTAGAAGCTTTGATATTTTGTTAGTCACTCCGCTGATGTAGGGCAAGTAAGTCGTAGCGATGTATTCTTTCTTTTCTTTTCCTTCTTTTGGCGTGGCATGTTTTTGTATGGTACGAAGTATTTGTTTACGCTGGTAACCGTTTTCATGCAGGGCTCTCGTGACCATGTTCAGTTCTTCTTTGATGTTTTCTGGTGTGCATATCTCTTTAGCCCTATGTATTAATGTGTTGATCACCGATTGTTTTTGGGCCGGGTGATGATGTGATGCAGCATTTAGATATCGGTTGGTATGGGTCGGTTTACGGTAAACGCTGTGGCTAAGTGTTCCGTTTGCTTCTCTTTTGACCAGTATGTCCAGAAAGGGGAACGCCACGCCTCCACAAGCTGGATATATAAACCCAGCAACATCCCTCACAAATTAGTCGTTTTGAAAAAGACCAAGACACAATGGTCGAAACGTCAACTACTTCTAAATATAGAAGACGCGGTTCCAAACCCGGAAACCAAGATTGTATTATGGTGTTATTTTGTCTAAAGAAAGTTTAGATATTGTTTTCCCAAGACTGTATGAAAAATTTTAACAATATTGGATCAGAAATTTACAGTAATATTTAACAACTTTAGAAGTATTAATTGTTTACCAATTTCATGTACCTTGTATTGCAGGTTCTAATTGTTTTAAATAGTCCCCATATTTTAATATCACAGATATTAATTCGTTAATACTTTCAGTTAAAATTCCGAGTTGTTTAATGTCGCCAATTGCTGTTCCTGCTTTTTCTTTCGTATCTTTCGTGTAAGCATTTACTTCTGCTGCTTTAAATTTCATATTATAAACTTCCTTTTTAAGGGAAACTTGAACGTCTTTTACCAACAACGTGGCGTTATCGTTAAATTGATATTCTTCCAATGAATAGTTAATGCTAAAAACAGCGCAATTTAACATGTATTATAAAACTTTATTAAGTGGTTAACGTTTTGCTGCAATCCGCTTCGTTAAAAGTAATTTCGTTAACGATCTTCTTAAATTTGCCTTCGGTTTCTTTTTCAAACTTTGACCAATTCTTTTTGAAAGCTTTTTCGAACTTCGCAAGTCCACCAGAGGTTAATTTGGCTTCTTCATGGCTGAAATTACCTCCTTCCGAAAATAATCTACACAAAAAAACAATTAAATCTTTGCAAAAATAAGTCTCGTTACATGATTACGTTATGTGTTTTGCAAAATTCGATCCCGATAGGTTTATTTCATTCAGTTTTGTCTTGCACTTGTTTTGAAATTCTACTTTCAGCGAATCAATATTTTTAAAACATGTTACGGTGCTAATTTTCAAACTGGTCATGATTGAACGTAACATGGAAGTATTCTTGGGAGTGTTTACTTTTTGTAGAGTAGTTTGCGAATCAATGCGATACTCCTTGATCAAATTTTCGTATTTTTTTTCATAGAGTAGATAATTTTGCTTAAGTTTATTTAGTTCTTCTTCTACTCCCTAAAACATTGCGTATTGTATTTGTTATCGAAATAAAAACTATTTTTTACAGCTTTATGCCTCAGCACTCTGTCGGCGTGGTTGTTTAGTTCAGCGAGTCTGGTGTTGTATACAACAGTTTTAAGACGTTGATATTTAGGTGCATGTAGTGCAAGTTTGACTTCTAAACGCTTTGTTAATTTCCGTTTATAATCCTTAATCCATTCGCGTGCTACACTAGATATTTCATCGTTACAGCTGTCGATATAGTGTCTGATGGCTTCTCGTAATCTAAAAAATACAGATAATCACGTATATGTCAATTTAAAACGTCTGCAATAAATGGGAAAAAATCATCGATTTCTCACTAAATTGTATTCCTGATAAAAGTTGATGAATGGCCTAAAACGAATTTAACCCTAGAAGCCCAATCTACGTTATTTTGACGTACACCAACACATATTCGCGATCACTTTCGCATGCTTGCTTAGATCGCCGTGACCATCCGAGCCAACTAAGGTACATGCCCAGAGCTAACAGGAGACAGCAGTCTCGCTTTGATAAGTGCCGCCATTTTGTTGTTATCGCAATGTTCACGTCGTTATGGCGTATGTTTGGGCTTTGTTAACTTTTGCAATTTTCGAATTTTCTGAATTATATTTGACTTAAGTGATTTATGTTTGATAAGAGTTGATTAGTTTTTCATAAAAAAATATAAATAGTTGATTTTTGTAAACAATTTGTAGTATATAAGAAAAAATTACAGGGATCTCAGTTTTCGTGCCATTTTTTGTATGTTTAATTAAAGTGAACATTTCAGAGTTTAAATAAACAATATTTTTTCTAAATTTCTGTTTTTTATTTACATAGAAAGTATTTCACATAAACCATACAAAAAACTAGTATTTGCAGTAAAGTTTATTTAGATAGAGCTCTTTTATAATTGTACGTCGTTTTGACGTATGATTGGGCTTTATAGCCTCAAAAATATGATTGGGCTTCTACGGTTAAAGATAAAAAGTATTTTAATAAAACTTATTTTAAGATGAAAACATGTTCATCAAAATTCAGATGGCACAAAATTTTAGCGATTTTAGACTTATTCGCAACAGTAAAGTGCCCTGTTACAAACATAATTCAAAGAAAAATGATATTCCATGTTAAGTATTATTTTTGAATTCTAAACAACTTTTCCGCTAAACTCTTTTAAACGTTTTTCAAATAAGGGCACTTTACACTTACGAATAATTCTAAAATCGCCAAAATCTAGTGTATGAATTTTTATTAAACTTTTTTAATCTTAAAATTAGTTTTAGGAGGTTATTCACCAATTTTTATCACCAAAACAATTTGCTAAAAATCGAAAATAGAAATCTTTTTCATTTGTTGCAGACTTTTTGAATATTGAAATAAAAATTACAATAGGATATCAAATTTCATATTTATGGTGCTATTCTGTACCGACACGATGTAACGTTATAACGCTATAGGAAATGTAGCTATAGTTATAGAGCACCGAAAGGTCCGCACTTATAGCGTCAACATAAATAGCTATTCCGCACCGCACCTTATACGTAACGTTACAAAAAAAAAACACTCTAATGGTGCCTGTACACCTGAGAGTAAAGTACTCTCGAGAGTAGCGTCGCCAAGGATACAGCCCCTGAGAGTAACTCGCGATTGGCTGTATCCTTGGCGACGCTACTCTCGAGAGTACTTTACTCTCAGGTGTACAGGCACCATTACAGTAGAACTAACGGAACTAACCTAAACAACGCTTAAACTTCAACTATTTGTTTGAACGTTATAGGTTATGTTGATTGATGTTGCTATTTTGCGAATAAACAATTGTTTAAATTAAGTGGATATTGTTGGCAAATCATAAAAAGATTATACAGGGTGTTTTTTAAGTAGTGCAAAAAATTCGGCAGGTGATTCCTTATCGAAAACCAAGGGGGGTCTTTCACATATATTTTTTTTCTTTAGACGTCTCATTTTGGAGTTACATCCCCCTAAAGGGGATTGGTAAAATTAGGTTTTTATTTTATTTCTCAAATTTGGATAAATGTAGAAGAATGATATTTGATAGATGTTTTATACTTCTTTAAAGCTTTCCCATAGTAATATTTTTAATCATCTCCCACCGTCACAAGGGGCTGCAAAGTACGAACCCTGTTGGTTTTTTATCAGAACTTTTGGATGGGTTAAAATTTTGCAATTTAAACATTTGTTTTTTGAAGCTTGGTTTCTTTCAAATTTTTTCTTTAGTTTTTCTCGTAAGACCTACAGTTTTTGAGTAAAAAATAAAATAAGTAAACATGAACCATGAAATATTTCAACATAAAACGATTCATTTTGGTGTTTTTTTGTATAAAAAAATTACTATCAAAGTTTGTCACGGTTTCGTAAACAGGTGATGCTTACAATTAAAAAACAAGAAAAACTATAATATACAGGGTGCACCACTACCCTGAGATTCTTCGATAGCTCCTTTATTAATAAAAATATCAAAAAATGTTTAATACAAATATTGTGCGAACCTATTTTCTACATAACCTAAAATTATTTTCAAATATACAGGGTGTTTCGTTTGACCGGCACATATAAAAATTAATTTTTTTTAATAAGAACATCCTATATATTTTTACATTTTTGGATTCCTCTATAAATTTGCTTTAAAAAATGGATAAGGTTATATGGGTCTTAAGACAACCGTTTTCGTAAAATTTACATTTTTGTGAAAATTTGAGCGATACAGCACTTTCAATTTTTTTTTAACAATAAAGTTATTTAAAAAAGCGGTAAAATTTCGTTTAATATTTAGATTGACAATAGATTAATTAACACTTTGCGCTAGCTACATTTTAAAAATATTATACAGGGTGTTTTTTACGCTTGGTCAAACTTGTGAAACTTTAAACATCGATAAGTCATTTTTCTTAAATGCAACACCCTGTATATTTTTACATTTTCTTGTAGAGAATTTAATTGTCTTTCGAAATTATTAAGCATGTCCTATACCTAAAGTTAATATTTTTCGAGCTATCTCGATTTTTATTAGTATTACTAAGGCAATTAAAATATTTTAAAGTCGGCCATGGACGTAAGTCGTAATTTTTCAAAGAAGTTTTGAACAAAAGAATAAAAAGAGCTGCAACTTTAATTTTAGGCTAAAAATGTACCCCATTTTACCGAAATTTATCGTATAAATTGTTCAAGATTATGTCCTTGTTCTACGCACAGCCGTAGACCTTGTCTGAAAGACTCTAGCTCCCTTTATAACATTTCGGGGGTTATACCATCAAAAGCAACACAAAATCCTGTTCTGCACATCTTCAGCAGTTGTTGGGGGGTCTTGATACACCTGTTTTATGGGTCCCCACAAAAATAAATCTATAGGGGTAAGATCAGGTGACCTAGGTGGCCAGGAGATTGGTCTACCTCGCCCTATCCATCTATTAGGATATTTTGTGTTCGGCAACTGCATTACTTGCTGTGTTGCTTTTAATGGTATAACCCCCGAAATGTTATCAAGAGCGCTAGAGTCTTTGAGACAACATCTACGGCTGTGCGTAGAACATGAACAAGGATATAATTTTAAACAATTTATACGATAAATTTCGGGGAAAAAAGGTACATTATTGGACTAAAATTAAAGTTGGAGCTCTTTTTATTCTTTTGTTTAAAAATTCTTTGAAAACTTACGACTTACGTCCATGGCCGACTTTAATATTTTAATTGCCTTAGTAATACTAATAAAAATCGAGATAGCTCGAAAAATATTAACTTTAGGTATAGGACATGCTTAATAATTTCGAAAGACAATTAAGTTCTCTACAAGAAAATGTAAAAATATACAGGGTGTTGCATTTAAGAAAAATGACTTATCGATGTTTAAAGTTTCACAAGTTTGACCAAGCGTAAAAAACACCCTGTATAATATTTTAAAAATGTAGCTAGCGCAAAGTGTTAATTAATCTATTGTCAATCTAAATTTTAAACGAAATTTTACCGCTTTTTTAAATAACTTTAATGTTAAAACAAAATGAAAGTGCTGCATTGCTCAAAAATTTCATAAAAATGTAAATTTTACGAAAACGGTTGACTTAAGACCCATATAACCTTTTACATTTTTTAAATTAAATTTATAGAGAAATCCAAAAATGTAAAAATATACAGGGTGTTCTATTTAAAAAAAATTAATTTTTATATGTGCCGGTCAAACGAAACACCCTGTATATTTGAAAATAATTTTAGGTTATGTAGAAAATAGGTTTGCACAATATTTGTATTAAACAATTTTTTATATTTTCATTAATAAACGAGCTATCGAAGAATCTCAGGGTCGTGGTGCACCCTGTATATATGAAAAGCTTAAAAAACGCTCTTTCTTATAAAGTCATGGCCAACTGGGTTAACCTTTAAAAAAATATAAGTTGATCAAGGTTGATCAAAAAAATTAATTTTGTTTTTAATTAAGCATTAAAATCTGTATCAAAAACCTCAATAACATTTTATTCTATTTTAATAAATAAAAAAGTTATAACAAATTTTCAAAAATGCATTTTTCCTGTATAGCGATTATACAGTCGTTCTTTTCTTTAAAAAAAATAGTTCAATGGACCGATAGTATATTTTTCGTAGATATCCCGTAAAATATCTGAATTTGATCTACCCTTTATATGTATATGATAAGATATCTGACCGTTGCCGGACATTTTAGACACCTGCAGGAAATAACCTTACCCCAGCATCCAGTTATGAACTGCATCAACCTGAAACTGGAGCAGTTTCAGTTGTTTTGGCAGTAAAGATTCCTCTTTTTCTTCTTCCTCTGCAAACGTGTTTAGGGGGTATGTAGCTGGAGCCAGCGCGAGATCATAGTCTACAGGGTTGTCATTAAGATAGCGATAAAGTTCTGGTATGAGAACTTCTATTTCTTTTTGTACTAAATCATTATATTTCTCTAATGTCTTAACTTCATTTCCGTATTGAGTAACATATCTAAAATTATCAAAATTTAGGGAAAATAACGTTATTTGCTGGTTTATCACCAATTATTGCTGAAATTCATGAATATTTCAAAAACTTACAAGTAATGATTTGAATTTGTTAAAGAGTGAATCAGTTTACTTTAATACACTCGGTGTATCAAAATGATGGACCCAATTTGAAATCGCAAAATCTCTGCAATCACGCACCGCCCATGAATAAAACTCTTACCACTTAAAAGGGTAGGGCAGATAGTTTCAAATGATTACCATTAAATGCCTCTCCCAAGGCACAAACTGCCTCTAGCCTTAAGTAACATGCGAGATGGGGACTCTGCAACACAAGGCGTTTTGCAGTACAGCAAAACTGAAACCGAATTGTGGTGCTGCGTTCATTTCGACGGTGTTTTGGCATTGATCTGCTAATAAGCCAATATCAAAAAGCATTCGACGTTGGTACCGTCAATTTGAGAAAAGAGGCTGTCTATGTAAGAGGAAGAGCACAGTGTTACTACGCACTTTGGAAGAAAACGTGAGAAGAATTCAAGAAAGTTTTCAGAGTAGCTCATCCAAGGCCACTTGTTATGCGCAATTTTATTATGGGGATACGCCAAAGAACATGTTTTTGTGCCAACATTAGCAGCTAATCCGCATTACTTTAGAAACAGAATTACGACAGCGGTGCCTTAGTGGAAAAAGACACTGAGAGGCGTTTGGGGCGCATTCTCGATGTTATCCGTACAAGCTGGTAGGAGGGCACATAGAGCATTTATAAAATGCTTAGTAAAACTTGATAATTTTATAAACCGTTTTAACTTTTGGTGTACTTGTAACATTCTGGCCTTGTGAAATAACCTGCCTAAAAATTGGGTCGCTCATTTTGATACACACTGTACAGTACTTCTTATTCTATCATGTATATTACAGTACAATAAGATGAATAAATAGTAATATGATTGATAAAATAATAATATATTACGTCTTTTTCTGTATGTCATATTGTTTATAAATGTCCGCTAGACATTTATCCAGACGTGTTTTATTTAGTTCTTGTCGCATCATGTCTAGGGCAATGCTTATTTTCGCTTCTTGTGCCTTAAACAAGTTGTTTTTGAGACATATTTAATTATTTATCTTCGATTTGAATACCTGACTGCTTTGGTCGTGTTTTACAAAGGTTTTTTCCAAATCTTTTAGAACTAATTCCTGGGCATCTTCCACCCTTTTAAAATGAGCATTCCATAATATTGCCGATCCACGTAAAAATTTTAATAAAATGCTCAGTTTGTTATGTAAGTTGCTAATTGCACTGTTCCACTCGTTCTGAAATATTGTACATTATTTTTGCCTATTTCAGATATATTCACAAGAGTAATGTGCCCTTATTAAAGAGGTACAAAAAAACCTCATGGGGAAAGATTATTTAGAATTAAAAATAAAACCAAATGTAAAATTTAACGTTAAAATTCCAATTTTTATTTTTGAAGTAATTTTAACATTAAAAAAAACTGCAACAAATGGAAAAGCTTTTTATTATCGGTCTCTCAAAAAATTTTATTCTTAGGAAAAGTTGGTGCATGGTCTAAAACTAATTTTTAGTTTCAAAAAAATTCAATAAAAATTGATATAACATTAGATTTTAACGAATTTAGAAATATTTTTGCAAGAGCAAAGTGCTAGTATTTTAAGAATTCTAAAAAAGTTCCAAAAAAACTTTTTTGAAAACCTATAATACGGGCACTTTACTCTTGCGAATATTTCTAAAATCGCTAAAATCTATTGCAGGGGTTCACAAAGTTTTGACCAGGGGGGACAAATTGTAAACTTCGAATATTTGGCGGGCCAAAAAAAAAGTGTTTTTGAGACTTTGATTTGTGGAGAACCAACAAAAACTCGAAATGTCAAAACATGTAGATATATATAATTTTTTTGTGATAAGCAAATTATCTGGTATGAATTCAAGATGGCGGATTGTCTGACATCGCGCGGGCCGTATTTTTAGGGTTCGCGGGCCGCATTTGTCATCTAGTGTCATGAATTTTTCTTGATATTTTTCCAGCTTAAAATTAGTTTTAGAGCATGCATCCACTTTTACTACCCACTAAAAGCTTTATATAGTAAATACTTACACAGACTTAATAAACTCGCATCAATATATTTATTACGAATGTATTTGTTAAACAATGTGTTTTATAAAATAAGCAGATTATGAAACTACAATTTACACATGCACACGCCATCTATAGCTATAGGCTTCAGGGTTCGGATAATATCGGGACTATTTCTGAAGCACGAGTGGCGCGATCAAACATACGACGCTATTGCGTATTGTGGAGCCCCAGAAAAACATTAAGATTGAATACGGCCCGTATTATACGGCTAAATGTTATAATGGCACCTTTTTGTCATAATTTTTGCGCTCCTTATACTTCAGCGCCGAACTTATTAAGCCCGTAGCTTAGACCGGCCCAAACCGGCCCATTCGGGCACCGGCCCTTCGGGCAATGCCCGAACTGCCAGATGGCCAGTCCGGGCCTGCATGTATGTAGGTATATGGAGAAAAGTGAAGCTCACTTATTTATTAAAGTGAGACTTTTTACTGCCTCGTGGAGTATCCACAGCATAGAATGTAAATTGGCGTTTGTGTTTAACAAATAAAATTGAAATAGTGATAAAACCGGTTAAAACCGATTTTGGAAAATGTTTATTTTGTTTTTGTTCTTGAACGAAAAATAATAACTTCGTTTTCGTTCTTAAAAAAAATTCGGTTAATTTCGTTTAACGTTTCCGTTTTCGTTCCGTTCTCAGTCCCTGGTTTTTACTATAAAACCGTATATTTTAGCCTGATTATATTTGATCCGTCTTAAAACAATTGCCTAACTCTGTATTATAAAATAATCTGATGTAGGTACCTCCACCGGTTGAACTTCAAGACTATACTGATCAGAAACAGCTTTCACAACAGTTATGCTTGCTTCTTTCTGTATGTGATAGATTTCAGATTTGCCGGCCAGGCGCAACTCCAATAATTCTTTATTGACGCCATTTAAATCATCAAAATATCTATTGAATACTTGAACCATTGCAGTTTTATACAGGTGCAAAAGCTTTCTGGCTTGAAATACTAAAATTTTATTTTTTTAAATATAATTTGTTTTAATAAAAATCGTAAATAAATTTAATTAGTATTGATTTTAAGACATCATGGAGTATAAACAAGTTTGAGTAGAAGTAAGAATAACTCTTATGAACCGGTGAGTGACTCGAAACTAGTCTAGCATCTCTACAAGAGATTTTTCATAAAAGAATGGTTGTTGTGGTTTTTAATTATTAAATTTATTAAATTTAATTATTAAACTTATAAACATTACCCAAACGAGTTAAACAACTCAAATTTAAAAATTAAATATAGATATACAGCGTGTCCCCGGTATCACCGCAAATATTTTAAGTGGTGATAGAGGATCTTTTTCTAAGAAAAAATTTTAGATAAAACTTTTTCCTAAAATCAAATTAATGCTAAACAGATATCAACACTTACTTGATTTTTTTACTCTTCTGCATTTATAAGACTCTGTCGCCGAAAATATCAATTTTATCGTAAACTACCTTTCAGCTTTTTAATAAATATGAAATTCTCTACAAAATTGATTATTATTATTTTTTGTCTACAGGCAATGGTTTAAAATTTATAAGGCAGTTTGTACAAAAAAATGTGAAAAATTTACAGAACTTTAATTGTTTCTTGGACTTTGCAACCGCTGTATCTTTAAAACGAAAGGTTGTACAAAAAATCCGACGGTCCATTCCGGGTAGCAAATTTTATGGGCTACAACTTTGGTCGAGTGAAATTTTTGGAAAATCAAACCGACATTACGGAAAAGTAGAAAATAAGGAACAGAGTGCAAAAAAAAAATCTTAGAAATATTGTTTTGTATTTAAAAATGCTTTTAAAGAGAGTGCGATTATGAACTGAAAATGATGGAGGTCATTTTGAACACTTATTGAAGTAATTTTGTGGTTACATGTTAATTTTATTGTGTTAAGATGGATTTGCATTGTTTTGCATTTTATCGTTTTCGAAAAAAAAACAACCGGGGAATAATGATACTTGGATTTAAAAATGCCATAGCATCGGCAACATTCATAAAATTATGTACTCGTATCTCATCGTTTTCACAGCTCTTTATGAAGTTTGAAATTCTTCAGAAAACCACCCCTTATAATTTTTTTAAGGAGCTAACGAACAAATTTAACAAAAAATTGTAAAATTGCATATAAATAAGTTATGTAAATTTTGAAAAACGCCGCATCTTTTTAACGAAATGTAGAGCAAAACGGATGCCTATTGCGGATAAGGCATTTAACGGACTACAACTTCAGTAAATATGTTGTTTAATAAAACTAAATATATCATAGAAATGTTTATAATAGTGAAAAAGGTAAAAAAAACGATAAAATGCAAAACAATGCAAATCCATCTTGACGCAATAAAATTAACATGTAACCACAAAATTACTTCAATAAGTGTTCAAAATGACCTCCATCATTTTCAGTTCATAATCGTACTCTCTTTAAAAGCATTTTTAAATACAAAACATTATTTCTCGGAATTTTTTTTTACTCTCTGTTCCTTATTTTCAGCTTTTCCGAAAAATCAGTTTGATTTTCCGAAAATTTTACTTGACCAAAGTTGTAGCCCATAAAATTTGCTATCTGGAATGGGCCGTCGGTTTTTTTGTACAACCTTTCGTTTTAAAGATACAGCGGTTACAAAGTCAAAAAAGCAATTAACGTTTTTAAATTTTGAACATTTTTTTGTACAAACTGCTTTATAAATTTTAAACCATTGCCTGTAGACAAAAAATAATTATAATCAATTTTGTAGAAAATGTTATGCTCTATTAAAAAGCTGCAACGTATTTTACGATAAAATTGATATTTTTGGCGACAGAGCCTTTTAAATGCAGAAAAGTAAAAAAATCAAGTAAGTGTTGATATCTGCTTTGCATTTGATTTTAGAAAAAAATTGTACTTAAAATTTTGTCTTAGAAAAAGGTCCTCTATCCCCACTTAAAATATTTGCGGTGATAACGGGGACACCCTATATATTGCAATGTATGTCATAAACAATTAAGGTTTTGCAAACTCCATCAAAGTATTTACTCCTCTTATAATGATAAAATATCTAAATCTAAGAATTAGGCTGTGATTTTTAATAGGCTAAACACATAAACACGAATTGCTTAAATTAGCAAAAAAATCAATAACATTACTAAATTCATCAGAGATTTCTTGTATTTTGGAAGTCAATTGGTCTATTTCGTCAGTTTGAAACGGCATAGGTGTAACATCTTGCCAAAATTGTTGCATTTGCGCGTCTGTTTTGGAGAGGGAAGCGGCGGTATTATGAATCTCTTCATTTTGCAATACCAAAGGATCACAGTCAGGTTTTAAAGTTGCATCCCTTAAATAAACAATTATTATAAACAAATGGCAAGATTTATAATCGACTTCAATGATTCTTACTGAAGCTGCTTTAATAGTTGTTTTTTTTTTGCGATTTGCCAATTTTCTTTTGTGTTGTTAATCGTTTGTAACCAGAGGTTAGTTTTGTTTTCGACTTGTAAGCTGAATTGTTTGTTCAAATTTGAATAACCCCGCAAGTTGCTTAATAATATTTGATTAATATGCTGTAAAATAATCGTTAAAATGTGTGAACGTATCCGTATAGTTTCACATCATACTAATATCTCGTGCTCAAAAAATTTTTGCAGCTGAAACGGTAACTGATGCGAGATTTTATGTAACGAATCGTAGACTTCTCTTAACATTTTTTTATACTCTTGCGAGCGATATTGCTCTATATCTTGCAAAAAGCTATAAAATTCGGCTACCGCTTTTTTTTCCTTTCTGTCGACGTTCCATATCTCTTCATATACTGTTTCGCAATCCATTGTTGATAACAATAATTTCTAAAACTCAAATCAAAAACATAAGGAAAAGTAACGTGGTCTTAAAAAAAAAAGTTTAATGTTGTAGGGCTTATCTAAATAGTGACAAGTAACAAATTCAAGTGTTCTGTGTATTCTGCAGCCTGGATAATCCGTGCACGAATGATTACTTATGGTTTTGCTTAGTTAATACAATATTTTCAAGAAAGAAAGGAGACCCAAAAGAAATTTTCTAAACTTCAAAGGTGCGTTTAGGTATAAAAAGTTAAAGCAACATACGATTAAATCAGAAGCAAGCAAAAAAATTTAATGGGTGCATTAGTCATAAAATTTTAAGTCGTAGATGTGAGGAAAACAAGTGCTACACAGTGTTATTTACTTTTAAGAGGTATTTCTTTACGAACTAGAGCAGCAATGTATCTGCAACAAGACGGTGCATCTCCACATTATCACCACATAGTGATAGTCTGATTATCTTCATCAGACTTATTCAAACCGTTGGCAAGGGAGATAAGCGTGTGTTCCGCTTAGCCAACACTACTCCCACTTAAGCTCATTACTTTATTATTTTGAGAACACATGAAACAGCTCGTCTGTGCGAAAAAGACAAGTTTCGGCGAAAACTTTTCAACCTTCATCGGACGCAATCCTTAAAAATTATACAAGCACAATTCTTTTTGGCGCCATTATTGAGATGTTTCACCTGTACAGTATCTTTCTGAATCCCTTTTCGCTACCCTCCAGTAACAGCTTCATGTTTGTTGTTATTGTTACAGTGTGTTTAGAAAAAAAAAACATCTTGTATCAAACTGATACATTGCACCCGAACGCGTAAATTTGGTTTACATTAGTCATGTGAGTGGATCAACTCACATGAATTCATGTGACATGAAAGCAATTGCATGTTTACACGCTTCATTTGAATTGCATTGTATTAGATGATTCAAGATGGCGAAAGTGGAAGTACACAAAGCAGTTCTTCAATCTGTAACAATTGTAGCTAGTAAATTAATAAAGACATTGCGTAAGAAAAAGGATCGAAAAAAGAGGGTATGGGTGAAACAATGGATTCATCGTAGAGAAGCTCAAGGTGCCTCTAGAAATCTGTTACGCGAATTGTAATCAGAAAATCCGATAAATTACAAAATTTACTTAGAATGAACCCAATTCAATTTAATAATCTATTAACAAAAGTTTCCCCTAAAAGGTCTAAAAGGCACATGGTTTTCATATGGTTTTGCACACTGTTTTTGTGGCTTGGTTTTAAATCCCAAGAAATGTAGCAGCGCTAGATTCACTTGTGCAAAACTAAGATCAATAAATTAGCGTTTACACACACGGTTTTGCACATATGCAAAACCTAAGCAGCAAAACCGTGTGTGTAAACGGCCTATAAGATTACGAAACAAAACACATTAATGCGTGAGGCTATTTTAGCCCGGGTAAAACTCGAAATAACTATGCGTTATTTAGCATCAGAGGATTCTTTTAAAAGTTTGGAATACCTTTATAGAGTTCAATACCCAATTCCCGCATATCACCCACTACCCTTTGTATAGCGCTTACTCTTAATTCTTTATTTTTATAATCATTGCTTTTTGAATTCCACAGACACTCGTAATTTTCATACACAGTCAGAAACTTAATAGATTTGTCCTCTGACCATCGGCTGTTCGCCATTTTGAAACAATTGAAATGAATGCAAAAGTTAAACATGTTTCAACTGAGAAATGATTCCATTGAAATGATCCACTGACATGAATTACAAGGTTTAGACGGTCAATTGGCGTTCAAGTCACATGAATTCATGTGAGTTGATCCACTCACATGACTAATGTAAACCCCGCTTTAAGGCTCTTCCAGACAGAGGCGATACGTCGCGCGGTACGATTCGGGACGATGTCAAATAACATTGCGGTATATGAAAGCGCCCACACCAAGCTCGGTACACCGATGAGCGCGATATACCGCACACCCGCACTAGGTATATCGCTTTGGTATTTCGGGATACAACTGTCAATGGATATACCAAGAAAAAATGTTTTACGTTTAAAAATAATTTAGGACTATTTCATATTGTTTACATGTAGATAATATAATTATACCTTTTCTTAACAGAGAATAGTCGTGTGTAAGAATGTTTACTTATTTAATTTTTTACTCAAAAACTGTAGGTCTTACGAGAAAACTAAAGAATAAAAAAAGTTTCTAAATAAAAATTAAGCTTTTAAACAAAAAAATAATTCACTTGCAAAATTTCTATCCATCAAAAAGTTCTGATAAAAAAAACCAACAGGGGTCGCACTTTTCAGTCCCCTGTGAAGGTGGGGCATGATTAAAAATATTACTATAGAAAACCTTTTAATAAGTATAAAACATCTACCAAATATCATTCTACTACATTTATCCCAATTTGAGGAATAAAATACAAACCTAATTTTATATGAAAGACTCCCCTTAATTTTCGATAAGAAATCACCTTCCCAATTTGTTTGCAATACTTAAGAAACACCCTGTATACCAATAACCTTTTTTTAATGGAAGCTGGGAGTCGGAGTAGGTTTTAAAAAATACCGACTCAAGAGTCGGGAATTGTGAGTCGGGAGCCAGGAGTCGGGACTCCCCGTCCCTGCTAAAAACGTTTAGACTACCAAAAAGAAATTAACAGCAACAAAAAATACACACATCGGGATTCGCTTCAGTCAGTTTTGGAGCTATGTATCAAATTGATACATTGTTCCTAATGCCGTCACTAATGTGTTCTATGTTTTGACAACATTCTTAGAGCCTTATTTAAGTATGCTTAAATAATAAAGTAATTAAATGATGAATGACATTTAAATGTAAACTCAATAAGTCGTTAAATAAAAATACAAATTATACAAAAAATTGCAATACCGTCGCTGTTAATTCAACTAAAGTCAAGTGTGTATGAATTAAATACATTGCTACCGATTCGTGATAAAATGTACTGCGCTCGATGGAGGGCTAAAGCAGCAACTAAAATTGTTTGTAACTCTGAAAAACTAATGCCCGATTGCACAAAGTAGCACTGGTGTTAAAATACAAGTTAATCCCCAAAATTAGGTCCACAAGGCTACGATTTTGCCTGGTTCTAGGGTTAACGAGTTTAATTTCGGGGTTAATCCCAGGTTTAACATGTATGCAATCGGGTCAAAAGGATCCTACAAACTCGCTATTTGACCGTACTCGGTGTAAATTTTAGTCGCAGGTGGTTATTTTCAACATTGCAGTTTTTCTCCTACACTCCCTACACCTACGGGTAGAAGGGAATTTGAGTATATACATATATATATATTGCAGTTTTTCAGTTATTACTTCTTAAAAATGTATTTGTATTTAAAATAATAGTTATTTATGTATCAAGGCCAAAAAGTGTAACTTTTCGGCCGCGTCTGGTTTGCTTCCTGAGACGTAGTCGAAGCCAGCAAACAGGCAAGGCCGAAAAAGTACGTTTTGGCCGAGGTGCATATTACATTTTTTGTGCGATCGAATTAAAAACAATTTAAATTTTTAATATTTTTCAAAAATATAGGTTACAAACTACGTGCCATTCTGTCACTGACAGATGACGGCGTATGCTGTAGAGCCGAAAAAGTAACTTTTTCGGCCGTTGCGAAGGGTAACGGCCGGAAAAGTACTTTTTAGGCCGTTGCTAAGGGTAACGGCGGTAATGCAGTACTTTATGGCTGCTAACGCGTCCGTCAAACAGCTGTTTCTAGTACAATCGCACAAAAACGTTATTTATAGAATGCCTTGTTTTCTGTTTTAATAATTCATATATCCGCAAACTTTTTAAATCAACCAAGAAAATAACTTTTAACTTAGAACACCCTGTGTATAAGTTTACCTGTTCGTCATCAAAATCTAGATCTTTTACGAATCCCCAACCTTCATCTTCAAATTTAATTAATGCTTGCTTTAACTCCTCTGCTTTATTCTTGATTTGATTTTCTATTTTTGCGTTAATTGATATCATGTCCGCTTTCATTGAACTAACCACAGCTTCATGTTGTTTTTTTCTTCTTGTGGCAATATTATCAATTATTTTGGATGGCTTCGATACGGGTTCTATAAACATTATTTTAATGATGTTATGACACACTATTGTCGTCAAAAACTGCCTTAAACTCTTTATGGTACGTCAAATTTTACATTTAAAACCAAATCTACACCACATCTTGTGAATAAAATAGTTTTTTAATTATTGTTTACTTAATGTTTGTTAATAATTTCATTTCTCATTTTGAGAATTTCGTTTTCCAGATATATTCATTTTAGTTTAAAGATACAAAGTCACCAGAGCTTTATGAAAAAAAAATTCACTCCTTTCGTAAGGCACTTACCCCAATCTGATGGCAAAGCTTTGACGAGCCATTCTTCTTCAGATTTTTGCTCTGGTTCATAAATTGGTGGCAATAAGACGCCCGTTTTGTACTCGCAATATTGATCACGACATATTCCCAACTCGGTAACTGATGAATGCAATCTATTTTTAGGAAATAAGCGGACACCGTCCTTTGAAATAAACGCTTTAATTGGAGGCTTAGACATGTTGGAAAATAAAAAAAGATTATAAATTAAACATCGTAACGTCAAAATTGTGATCGACGATAACTTTGATTAAGAATTACTTTTAGTGACTATTTATTTATGAATTTTGATTTTGAGGGTGGAGGCTTTGCGTTTATTTTATTTAACGCATATGTGAAGAACAGCTGTTAATATAGCCTGAATTTAAAAAAATAAGATATATCATTTTAAAAATATTAATTATACATTAAAAAGTATTTAGATCATTAATTAATTCAATAACAGTTTTAAATAGACTAATGAAAGCAAGTGTATTTTTCATTTATTATTTATTTTGCAGTGATGGTCATTTATATGGATTATATTTTAGCTAAAAACTAATAATAATGTTTAAGTGTTGTATCAGCGTAATCTTCTTTAAAAGTTTTAACTTACTGCTGTAAAGATTTAAACAAATATTTCACTTACAAGTGTTATGGCGTTTATTTTTAAACAATATATAATTAGCAACAATAAATAATACTTAAATATATCTACCAAAAACTAGTAATACGACATTAAGACAACTGTAACATGACTAACGATTTAATATTCGAAATTAAACCTATACATCATAATTTAAAACAATAAATAAACAACAAAAAACGAATTACCAGTTTATGTACTAAATGTCAAACTATTGGTGTAACGATAAAGTCTTTAGCGAATTTGTAATTTAGACGAGGAGAAAAACAAAATAATTCATTAAAGCAATTAAGAAATTTTCATGATTGCTTCTTCTCGCAAGTATTAAAAAAATTGTGAAACGTTCACTCTTATTCTTTGCAATTTTTAATAGAATTTAATTGCACCTTAAATATTTGTAGTTAATTAATTGGTTAGTTATTTAACTTTCTTTGGTCTGATTCTACTTCCAAATATTGTTTGTTGCTGTTCTAGATTTGTTTCCAAGGGTTCTTCGGATGAAACTGTGTCGTCTTGATTATTTGTTTCTTTGTCATTTGGCTGTTCAGCTTGTGAAGAAGATACTTCAACATCATCGTATTGATCTGGCACATAAATTGTTAATGGGGTTCGTTGTTCTTCGTCAGGTTCTTGATTTTGTTGTAAGGAGTTCGTTTTTCCAGCTGCATGTAACGAAGATAAGGCATCGGCAGCTTCTCGATTAGGTAAAGTGGTGTAGAGTTTGGTTGAAAGAATCTCCTTAGTATTATCACCACCAAATTGGGGTGGATCTACGATTTCAACGCTGGGTTTTTGATCGTCGTCATTGAAATTGTCCTTCGGCGAATTATTCTCTCCGTTTTTGCCAAAGTCTTCTGATATCTGGTTGGCATTTTTAATGCTTACCGTATTTATAGATTCAGAACCATCTGAGTCTAATTTGTAACCCGCTGACACGGCTGTATTTGTATCTTGAGCTGAAATTGTGTCTTTGTTTTGTCTTTCGTACATATAAACATTCGGTTGAGGTTGGTTTTGTTTTATAGTTTGCTGAATTTGGTCTAAATATGAATATTCTGATTGAAACAGTTGTGGATTACTGCTGATAACCTGATAAGCTGGTTGTTGTTGAACTAATGGTTGAGAGAAAGAAGGAAGTCCATAGCTGTCGATGAACTGGGATTGTTGAGGATTTTGTTGAAAGGCGAATGAATTCACTACTTGGAATGCATCTTGAGGTAGATTGGTATTGCCCTGTGAATTTTGGCCACCCTGTTGAGTTTGTAAGCTGGAGAAGACTTCAATGGGAGCGGAAATATGTGAATCTCCGAATACGTTTTGTGGACTGGACTCTGTAACTTGGTATTGGTGTGATGGTTGGATTTGTACTATCGTATTTTGTTGTTGTTGATGTTGCTGTTGCTGTTGTTGATGTTGCTGTTGCTGTTGTTGATGTTGCTGTTGCTGTTGTTGAAATTGTTGTTGTTGATATTGTTGTTGTTGGATATGTTGCTGTTGTTGTTGGATATGTTGCTGTTGTTGTTGATACTTCAGTTGGTGTTCTAGATACTTTGGTTTATCCGCTGGACTCAAATTTGGAGCAGGTATAGTGTGAATCGGACCCTTTTCACCTATTTGTTTTATAGGTATGGCGTGGGTGGGGATACTGTTGGCTTGAATATGGTAATCATATTCAAGAGAATTCGCTGGCGCAATGTATTTAAAAGGTTTATCTGTTGTTACAGGAAGTAAATTCTTGGTATTCTGCCAAAATGGCCTAGTAGGGAGAAGTTCCGGTCTTGCGCCTATGGGAGGAAAAGCGATTACTGGTGGAAGAATTTTAGGGGGCGCATGAGCTTGTTGGGGACGTTGCCGTATCATTGGTGACCGTTGAGGTCTTGGTGCTTGCCATTTCTTAACATACTGTGGAAGTTGCATCGGCCTTTGCATCATAGGTGATCCCCTTCTTGTATATCGGAAGTCGCCTCTTGAATTGTAGGCGTGCACCGTGCAGAGTACCAATAAAAGAAAAATTGGAATAGTCGATATCTGTAACAATAAAGTATTTTATAAAAACTGCTTAAGAGAAACTAAAAATGTTTAAACAATTTCCTAATTTCATAGTGCGTTTAAGTGCAGTTAAAGTAGTTTGTTAATTGTCCGTTGCCGTTTACATTATCGCGTGATACATTTCACTATGTTGTTATTCTTGTAAACAAACATTTCTACACCGGTTTAATCATTAAAACTATCTGACATACTTAGTGCTAAATTTAGTTTATCTTAGCCGTTCGTTTCGATGGATTGCAAACATGTTTTATGGACATGTGGAATTTCTCTTAATTCTTTTTTTTTACTGCATTACTTTATTTATATGTTGCATTTTTTTAATGTTTACATGTTCTAACTGCATGCAATTTTGAAACCTTTTGCCATCTATAACATTAAAAATGCTATTTATAGCTTTAAAATGGATATTTTTCTTGAACAATACCATTTGTAGAATGCATTAGCATTAGACCATTAGAGAGTGCAACGAATCAAACAACATAATTCATCCAAGAAAGCTGTATACACATGGTTTTGTTATAACATACAATAAAAAATTGTTGTATTAAAGAAACTAGCCAATGTGAGCCTTCAAATGACTTTCGCTATACAACCATACACGTCTGCAAAAAATTATTATGGAGTCAATGGTTATGCTACATAAATGAACGAGAAAATATTTGAAAAATTAAAAAAACAATTTATTCAAGACCATTAAAAAATAACCTTAGACCAGTCTCAAAAAGTATGGGGCTAAAGTTTTTATAACTTTTTGTTTTCTTATTTCTGAGGAAAACATTCAGGTATATTACAAACCAAAATAAGACCACACTTTTACAATTACAAATTATTTTTAAAAGTCATAATTTCTATACATTCGAATTAAAGTTAATAATTTACAACCTCTTTATTTAAAATATCACAGTTTACATTTGGAAGGAAATAAATTAGTAATGACCATGCTCTTACTAGTTTAAACAATATTAAATCCTAATATATTTTCGCACAAATCTATAGGCATAGGCCCTTCGCCGGATGGACCTATGCAATTTATCGTATAGGGCTATAGGGTATCTATTTTTTTGGGCAAAGAACGCTTGTGTAATCAGATTTTTTATATCGCTTTCCATTTTAGCACTACAGACGAAAAATTAAATTTCATCATTTGAAAATTTGCTGTAACTTCTTTATTTATTAAAATAGAACAAAATGTTGTGACGGTTTTCTATTAACATTTTAATGTTTAATTTAAAAACAAACTTAAGACTTGTTTACACATCTTGTTTTTCAGAGATTTGAAGTAAACTTATATTTTTTAAATAGAAACCCTAGTTAGCCATGACTTTATAGTTTATATGAAATATCGTTTCTTAGCTTTTCAAAAATACATAGAGATATGACTAATTTTGTGAAAATTGTACCATCAAGGTTTGTCATGATTTCGTATTTGCAACTAATAAACAAGTAAACGTCATTTTAAGTAAATTTTCCAACTTTTAAGTAAATTCGTGTGTTCTTTTGCATTTTATTAGTGTTTATTGTCAAGGTCGCTAGAAAAATAAATTTTGTTTAAAAATTAAGCGTTGAAATGTTAATAGAAAATATTGATAACAAAAAAAAAGAAAAAAAAGGTTTCTTGGTAGATTAAGCAGTAAACTTCCAGTCCTTACTAAAATTTTAATAATATGCAAAAGTATCATAACACTCCATTTCGAATACTGCACTAGTATTTTATTTCTGGCAAACACTAATGATTTAGACCGGCTTCAAAAATTGCAAAATAGGGCTATGAGAATTATTTTACTCTGTTCCAGATACATCAAAATTACTCTAATGCTAGATGCTCTACAGTGGCTTAGTATTAAACAACGAATAATTTTTAATACTATTTTTATTTTCAAGATTATAAATAACCTGCTTCCAATGTCTTCGTTAAAATATATAACCCAAAACTCTGATATTCATTATTATCCGACTAAAAACTGCAAAGACTTTAAACTGCCTTTCAGGACACAAAATTAATTTCAAAATTTTCTATTTTATAAAGGACTGAAATTTTATAACGATCTAACAAGTGAACTTAAAAATGAAACTACTATTGTTAAGGTAAGCTCAGTTGTAAAATTGTAAATATAATTAGCAAAATTCTAATAAATTTTTTTATTATCTATTATTATTATTTTGTTCTATTTTAATTTAATTATTTAATAATTTAAATTTTAACTACTGCAATACGTTTCATTTTTAACATTAAATGAAAAGGTACCTATGTATAGTGATTAAGCAATCCAAAATACTTAATTAAAATATACATTTGCATGTAAATAACTTATGCAATATGTTCCATAATGCATTTTAATAGTTATTTAAGGGGTATTTAAAGATATTAGGAAAAATATGGATAAATTATTTCAAATATTAATCATATTACCCACATTATATGTGTGTATATTTTTGTATTACACTAAAGATGTTATAATGCACCGGTACATTAATTTACTAACAATTTGTAGAAATAGAAAATCCTTTACTTTATGTGATACGCTATAATTTATAATTAGCTAGGTTAAATTGTGCACGCGCCAATATAGGTAAAAATAATTTCTTACGTCCTTAAATTAAGCAAACATAGTTTTCCAAGGTGAAGCAAAAATTGGAAATATCCTGTAAGTACTGATATTTCGAAGGCGATCTTTCAGTAAAAATATTAAAAATTATTCGGTGTAAAATGCTCAAGTGGACGTGTCTTCATTAGAAATAAATAAAATTTTATTTTTATAAAGCATTTATTTAAATAATAATAATAATATAATTAGGTTTAGTGCTTTCCAAACTTTTTTGCATAACATATTTAGGCAACGAAACCTTTCACACTGAATTGCAGGTTTGTAAATATTGAATTAAATCTAAAAAGCGTTGTTAAAAAACTTGTTTTTAATATCCTGTTCTGCCAAGTAAAAGCGTGCCGTCAATTTTATTGGTAAACGAAAATGTAATTATGAGTTATAACGATATGAGACATCTACTTAAAAAAATAAGCTAGAAAGCTTTTCTTGGATGATGCTGCTGTTTGACATTTTTAACATTTAATCATTTTCAGGAAAGTTTTGGAATTCTTTACACGGCGAATAAATACATTCTTTCTTAAATCAACATTTATTATGATTGTTAAAATATATTATACAGGGTGAGTCACGACGGACGCGTCGGAGTTTTATGGAGAAACGCTTTATATTTTCCAATTTCTGTCGCTGTTAGATTATGTAAGTCAATAAGGGCTACATTTTAAAAATATTTTCAAACATACAGAGTGCTCCAAAAAAGAGTGGCATATCAAAGTTATACTTTTTCTTATGGAACACCCTGTATATTTTTGCATTTTTGGATTTCTCTTTAAATTTAATTAAAAAAATTTATAAGGTCATATGGGTCTAAAGTTAACCGTTCTCGTGAAAATCGCATTTTCATGAAAATACAGTATTTTCAAAAATTTTCAACATTTAAAAACTTTGAGAAGTCTGAAGAAATTCGCTTGGAGATAAGATTGACAATAGATTATGTAACACTTTGCACCACCTACATTTTTAAAATATTATACAGGGCGTTTTTTACGCTTGGTCAAACTTGTGAAACTTTAAACATCGATAACTCATTTTTTTTAAATACAACCCCTTATATTTTTTTACACCGTCTTATAGAAAATTTAATTCTCTTTCGAAAACATTAATACTGTTTTATACCTAAAATTGATATTTTCCGAGATATCGCGATTTTATTGTTAATTATTAGGGCAATGTAATATTTTCGAGGTAGACAGCGGTAATTTGAAACAATTGAACGAAAAAACAAGAAAGGTTTAGTTTTATCTTTTGCCTACGCATTTTTAACATTTTTTTATAGTGAAGAGCAATCTCACGTTTAAATCGAGATTTCTTACAATTATTTATGCATTTATTTATTGGACCAGTATGATAAGATGATTAGTAAATCATATAAACTATTTTTTTTGTATGATACGACTCTCGGTTCTACCAAAATGAAGGTAAGTGTTTATGGTGTCTTAACTAAAATATAAATACACAGAAAATATTTCAAATTGGGACCGTAGTAACTTTAATTGTACATTTATAAAAATATTTCCAGTGATAACTAAAATGTATGTAATAATAATTCAAAAACTTTTGAGACAATCACTCCTAATATGTTGCGTAATGTAAGGCGTTCACTTGAAAAGAGGATCACAATGTGTATTTAAGAGGATGGTCGTCATGTTGAACATTTATTGTAATCGGCTGTTAAATTTTGTTTTTGAATTATTATTACATACATTTTAGTTATCACTAGAAATATTTTTATAAATGTTCAATTTAAGTTACTACGGTCCCAATTTGAAATATTTTCTGTATTTATATTTTAGTTAACACACCATAAACACTTACTTATATTAAACATTGTGCACACTGTATAAAACACAATGTTTGCAAAATGCGTGGAACCAGAATTTAAGCAAAGACATTCTGGTAGAACAGAGTGTCGTATTATAAACATACAAAAAAATGGTTTATAGGATTTAGTAATCATCTTATCATACTGGTCCAATAAATAAATGCATAAATAATTTTAAGAAATCTCGATTTAAACGTGAGATTGCTCTTCATTATAAAAAAATGTCAAAAATGCGTAGGCAAAAGATAAAACTAAACCTTTCTTGTTCTTTCTTTCAATTGTTTCAAATTACCGCAGTCTACCTTCATGGCCTACTCGAAAATAGTACTTTGACCTAATAATTAACAATAAAATCGCGATATCTCGGAAAATATCAATTTTAGGTGAAAAACAGCCTTAATGTTTTCGAAAGAGAATTAAATTTTCTATAAGACAGTGCAAAAAAATATAGGGTGTTGTATTTAAAAAAAATGAGTTATCGATGTTTAAAGTTTCACAAGTTTGACCAAGCGTAAAAAACGCCCTGTACAATATTTTAAAAATGTAGGTGGTGCAAAGTGTTACATAATCTATTGTCAATCTTATCTCCAAGCGAATTTCTTCAGACTTGTCAAAGTTTTCAAATGTTGAAATTTTTTGAAAATACTGTATTTTCATGAAAATGCAATTTTCACGAGAACGGTTGACTTTAGACTCATATAACCTTATACATTTTTTGAATTAAATTTAAAGAGGAATCCAAAAATGTAAAAATATACAGGGTGTTCTATAAGAAAAAGTATAACTTTGATATGGCACTCTTTTTTGGAGCACCCTGTATATTTGAAAATATTTTTAAAATGTAGCCCTTATTGACTTACATAATCTAACAGCGACAGAAATTGTAAAATATAAACCGTTTCGCCATAAAACTCCGACGCGTCCGTCGTGACTCACCCTGTATATACCTGATTTTTTTAATTGGAACTTTTTACTTTCGATCAATGTCACTAAAAAATGTGATCAACATAGAAAAACATATTTTTTACAATACGCATATAAGCAATTTTGAAACTCCAATTAGCTGAAAATAGATCGAATAAGAAACTACTAAAAGAGCTATGTGCTTAAAAGACATGTTAATTTTTTTTCCAAATAATATTTGTTCAATTTTTAAATTATTAACTTTAACTTGCCTAAAAACTGTAATTGGTTGTAAAAGTAAATGTTATCATTTATGTGCTTTTATTTTTGACAATTACAAGTTGTAAATTTGATTTTCGTATGAATAAATTTGTATCATACAACTTTTTTTTTTTAATATCAATGTGGGTAAAAAAATCGCTGGCCACCAAGGTTTTCTGGTCCACCGGGCCATCCTTAAATCTTTTCTGGTGTAGTTATATGTAATTATTCATGTATGTTTAAGAATACAGGCAGCCGAATCTAAATGTAGGGTGTTTTATCCAAACGGATACAGGTGGCCCACCGGGCCAAAATGATTTGTATCCATATGGATACAAATGGCGCTTAACGTGTTAAACAATAATGCAAGTGATATAAAAACCATTCCAAAATCAGATTTTAGCAATTACATTTTGAACTGGTATTATTAATCGTACATTCTTCCTTCAATAAAATCCAAATTCTAGGTACTTGTATCTAGTAAATATATTCCATAGGGTGCATTATCATTAGAGTATAAAAAGTTGAATGTCATTCAAAAATAATTTAACACGAATTGAGCATGATATATGCTATGAGAAAGTGATTTTAGTTTTCTAATATCACTAAATTAAGTAAAAAACTTGTGTTAATTACTTCTGATCAATAAACTTTAATGCGGTGTAAATTATTGCAACTTTGTCCCAATTTCACTGACTTGATAGCTCTCCAGATAGAGAAAATCTCGTGTTGGGCTATTATTGTAAAACTCTATATAAAGAAGTAATAAATAAAATCTTGTTTTAACGGCGTTTTAACAACATATTTCAGTATACATTATATTTTGCATCTTAGTCTCAAAGTAAAGAAGCAACAAGAAATCAATGAAGTTTTCGAAAAATTTGGTAACTAAATGTTTTTGTATAGCACATTTATACTCTTAAAATAAGTGAAATTCTCATGGTAAGCTACGAATTTTTGACGCCATAAAAAGAATGAAAGAAACTATTTTGTGGGACATTTTCTTCAAATTATTTCAGGACTTTAATAGTAGTACATAGTAGTAGTCTTTATTTGTTCTGAAAAATCCAAAAAGGCATAGAACATGTCACAATAATGATAATAATAATACACATATATAGGGTGTTTCATAATTGAATGCTGATCCTTAAGGGTATTAATCCTTGGTTGATTTTAAGCAAAAAAGTTCACATCAATGTAGGTCCGCAACCGCCGTATTTTTGAGATACAGGGTATTAAAAGTTGAAAAAATTTCGGTTTTTCGTAATATTTTTGATGCAACTTAAGATATTTTTTTGGATTTTAGTAGGTACTAACTAGGCATACAAACACATTTTTTTTCAGAAAAAAAAATTGTTCTTTTTCTACCAATGGCGTACGTACTAACATGTCCTTGAATATTTTTAATGACAAAAATGATACGCCACTGTTTTTTTTTCAAAGTTAATGTTATTTTTATAATTTTGCTTTATCTCTTAGTAAAAATGGCTTCTTGACCTTTTTTTGTCCGACGAACGGTTTTCGAGTAAAAAAATAAAAGGCTATTAGGTACTCTTGAAGAGTAAAAGAGTAGGTACATTTCACTTTAGTTTCAATTTTTTATAATCAAGTAAATACATTCAAGGACATGTTAGTACGGACGCCATTGGTAGAAACAGAACAATTTTTTTTCTGAAAAAAATGTGTTTTTATACTTAGTTAGTACCTACCTACTAAAATTCAAAAAACACCCTGTATCTCAAAAATACGGCGGTTGCGGACCTACATTGATATGAACGTTTTTTCTTAAAATCATCCAAGGAATAACACCCTTAAGGATCAGCATTCAATTATGAAACACCCTGTATACGAACATATACACAACACAAAATTATATTTACTTAAAAGAGTTTTTAAAGTAAGCGTCATTAAGTTATTCACTAACTCCATAGTAAGCTTTAGAGATTAGGACATTTCTTAATCTTTTTTTCAAGTCGGGGGTGGGTAGATTTCTTATACTCTCACGTGATGTATTAAATTTGTTATATATTGCAATAATTATAGAGGCAACATTTTTTTGAAGATAAGTATATTTGAAGCAATCGGGCTTTAGATGTTTTTTATGTGGGGTATTGGCTGCATGGTTCCCTTCGAACAGATCAAAATTATTTCTTACGAAAAGGATAGCTTCGAGAATGAATAGGCTGTAAAAAGTTAATATTTGTTTGTCACGAAAAGTGTCTTTACAGTGATCTCGATAGTTTAGACTAAATATTTTTGGGTTCATTTTTTTTTTAGTCTTTTAACACTTTTGGCAAGACTGTTAATTTTTTAAACCAAATTTTAAATTACGTAAATATTTTTAAGTTACTATTGGGTGAAATCAAATATTTTCTATAACTTCATCTCCCAAAATATTTCAGACTGAATTTCTTGTGACGCTATTAGTGAAGCCACAGCTAAAAAAAAGTTATGGCGTTGTAAAGCCCAATTATATTCCTTAAACGTTTCATGGTGCTAGAACATTACTACCAATAGTTATGATGTCAGATATAATTGACGGTCTAAAAAAAAACGTTTATGGTTTAATTGAAGAAGAAGAAGAAGAACGCAAGTTACAAAATTTCGTCATCAATTTTCAACAAAAGTTTAGCTACTGATGAAGAGTCCAAAAAAGACTCGAAATATTTGGCTGATGTAAAGGGTATTCTTTATATCTCATGACCACTATCCCGTTATTCTCTACATATAATTATTGATTGGTCTTAATCATTGATTTATACACAGTTAATTCCATCTAAAGTGCCAGGCGATAAACGAAGATAATTATTTGAGGGTTGTGTAGCGTTTGGTAGCAAGGATTCATTAGGTTCGTCCTCAGTACCACGAACAATGGAAGTGGTAGCTACTACACGATAACGCACCGTCACACAAGTCCAAATTCATTCCCGATATTTTGACAAAAATAGAGCATTGGGTAAAGTTGTATAAGCACACGCACCTAACTCGTTTGTGTTGAGGCTACTTTATTATTTCACTAATTTTATTTAAATTGATATATAACTGAAGTTAAATCTATCAATGTACAAAGAGCGTAGCAAAATTGTTTTAATTTTAATATTTAAGGGAAATTAAAAACAAATTATGTTGTTACAGGTGTATTGTCCTTTTTTGCAATAATCCGTGCAATTTTTGTGCTAACAAATTTTGCATTTAAAAACATTGTATCCAATCCTCATTGAGTGGAGAGTAGTGAATTTCTACATATGTGGGGCAGTTGCAATCGCCGTGATATTCGCTTTTTGTTATTGTTTTTTTTTGTTTACTAACCCAGTTTTGTTTTGCATCAGAACCTTTTTTCTTCATTTGCTTTGCATTGGAAATTTTTACTTGTCTAATACCATCTTCAAGAGACTGCGCACTCTTATACAACAACGCATTATCAACTTTTTTGATTAAAACAAACTTAGTGTATGAATTTAAGATAAAGCCAATATTTAAAAATTAATTGGAAATTACATAGAAATGCCAATAACTTTTTACAAGATTTGTTGATCGAATGCAGTTATCACTGTTTCGATAAATAAAAATATTACATTGACACAACTACCTACCTAAAAAAAATTTTAAGTGTTTAACTGCCGCCTAATTGTGATCAAAAAATATTTGTAATAATAGGCATTCTCCCTGATATAAGCAAACTTCTTAGTGCTTAAAAAGACAATGCGTTTTCTTATCAACTGCGCGTTCTTATCCATCTTTAGCCTTGTAGTCCTCGATCACCCGCTGTCTGGTTTGACTTTCTGGGACGTGTGAGTATTTCCCAAAAAGAAAAAAAAACGTTTTGATACGGTTGTGGAAATAAAAAACTTAAAATCGAAATTATGAAAGCGATTTAAAATGAGGAATGCTAAAAATGTCTCAAAACAAGTTATGACAGCTTTAATTAGTGTATTGGAGCAAAAGGCATATAGATACTTTGAGAAAAAATTTAAAAACCTTCTTTGTTTTTACTTTTTGTTCTTTCCTTGACATTTCGGAAAAGAAGATGTATTCCAAGTTTTTTTAAACCATCGATTTATAAAACTTTTATAATTAACGCTAACCGACCCAGCATAGAATGTATTAGGAATATTAGGATATGGTTATAATTTTCTGTATCCACATTGTATATTTTATGTTACAGTTCATTGCCACTCCTAATTTCTTATCTCTGACCTATATAAGTCATCTGCAGCATTCTTCTTGAATAATAGTATAATTAAGAGCTAATAACAAACAGTCTGTCGTCGCGTGCTACCGTACCAAGCTCTTGTTTCCTTCCGGATTTCGGTGGAAGCCGATGAGAATGTGTACCTGTCACTAGGTCACGTCTCGTATTTGGTAGTGCCGTGTACTTGAAATACCACTTTTCAATACATACCTAGTTACCTACATGAGATTTTTATAGCATTTGTTAATCACGTTTTACTGATAACTAAAACATTTTGCGTTTAATTTCGTATTAATGAAATAATTATTGGATAATTAGTAGTAATAAAGTTAAGAATAACAAAGGAAAGTTTTATTTACCTTTGGTAATTTGCGGTTTATTTTCCATCATTAACATTGCTGGCAATAATAAAATTAATCATATTCTCTGCACAAAAATTTGGAGAAAACCGTGAATATCAATGAACAACGTTGCAATTTTCTTTCAATGACACTATTAGGAATTAAACTGTTTCCAATATCTTTTACACTCTGTATTTTAATATGTTTGGGACAGTGGTTATGATTCTGTCATGAACAATTCAAAAACAATTTATTTATCTATAAGTATAAGTCTACATATCCTTCGGTACAGAGGTATCAAGTAAGATACATTAAAACTTGGTTGACAGTGATAAATTTTCCCTAAATGATCATAATTGCTTTTAAATACTTTTCCCGGATTTTAAAACCACTAACCAAGAAATTATTTTTTTAATGTTTTATTGGAAACGTTCATTGCTTTAAAAAATTGGGCCAACATTTTTTTTTTCAAAAATACACGCATAAAAATGTAGCAGAACGTAAACTAAACTAACAAAAATTTAATACGTATGGATTTATATTTTATTTTTACATTCATTCACGTGAATTTTTTATTTTTCTCTACTCCTCTAACCTAACCCAATTCTTATCACTTTCTCTTGACATCGAAGATTTCAAAAATGTACATGTACAAAGATATGAGCAGACCTTGAAATTTATATATGCATCAATGATAATTAGTGGCGGTTCTTACATTTTAATTTTGTCTTAAGTAACCCTATGAACGGTTTTAAAATTGTCAAAATAGTACGTTATATTGTATATGCCCTCACATTTTTTATGTATTTTTAAACTGATTTAGGATAAAAAGATTGGTTCGCAGTAGATGCAATATCAAAGACCATATTAAATACAAGCCCATGTAAATTTTTGCTTTAAATCAAAGCTTTACCTTTTTCCAAAATAAAAATTAAGACGTAAGTTATTATACTTAAGTTGTTAATTAAAGTAGGTGCAATTTTTATTACTTAAAAACATTGTTGAAATAATTAAAAATAATCACAAAGTTAATTAAAGAATAATATTTACCATTAATATGTGTCCATTACCATATTTTTAAAACATAAATATGATACAGTTTGGCTTAAAAATTGTGAACTGTTTGCTCATTATTTTTTTTTAAATATAGCGTAAACAATAAATAATAAGCAGTAGTTAAACAAGCTTTAAGTTGATATGCGCTTAAGCCTGGAATTGTACTTCAATGCTAGGATATTTTGGCGTATTGTTTTGCTAATAATGATATTATGTTAGTCGTTCATTAACAAAAATATATAAAGCGTTGATTTTTTTTTACATTTATAATAATATAATTGATGCAACACTCTATAAAAATCGATCTAAACACTATAAGAGTTTTTTTAATAAACATTTTTGTAGCTACATGAACTACTTGGTACAAATACTTAAAAACAATTCTATTTTTTTTTTGCTAGCACTGACCCCTTAATCCAAGTAAAACTGTTAAATTTTTTACCTTCATTTTGGAAAATTCCTAGTGTCTTTTGGTGTGATTTTATGTAATATCCACCAGTACTATCATGAATATCACTTTAAATTTTAAACTTAAATACAACCGACGTGCACTTCACATAGTAAACTAAACAATTGGGTCACTGTTTCGACTTATATATCCCTACTCGGAGCTTCTTTTACTATCTCTATATATTAAATTATTACTATAAATAATCATTAAATATTAGCGATTCCATCATTGCGATTTTTAACGTAAGTAGTTAACATATTAGGTACAAGTATTAGATTTATTTAACAAGAATTTGTAAGAGTTCTCTCGGAATACTTTGTTGATTACATCATGACAACGTAGAATGTCTTTGTTTAGGTGATGTTACATTTGTCTTTAACATGAAGTTTTTCAGTTGTAATGAAATAAATACCTTTGTGAAACATAAGTACAAAAAATGGTAAAATTAGAGGCCAGTTTCTCTGCATAAAGATTAATTTATATAGAACGAAGGCAATGAGTTACTTGTTAAAATAAGAAAGTTTCAATTTGATGCTTTATGTTGAAAATGCAGTTTGTTGTGATAATGACAATACTAATGTCTTGCTAATTATTTTTATAATTAAACGCCTAACAGTGCCAGTAATGTTTTTTTCTATATTGTTATTACTTAAATAATATATGGGTAATTAATTTTATTATTATTTTAAAAAAACTTTGAATGGCAGAAATGTGTGTCAATAATTTAAGGATTTTAAAAGCAAAGTACAGCAAAAATTAAACCAATGCAGAGAAAAATAACTTACTGTCCTTATAAAAAGCCAGTGGCGTAACAATCGTGGGTGCAGCGACTGCGGTGGACACAGGCCCACGAGCGAAGAGGGCCCTTAGGTTGCAAAAAAAATCGTTAATTCATACATTTATTTTTTTTAAATCCCTTGGACCACCCAGTGGTCAACTGTACTTCACATCTTCGCATTTACCTTAAGAAGAAAACTTTATCCGAAGGACCCATTAACTCTGCTTGCACACAGCCCATTCGCTTCTTGTTACGCCACTAATTAAAGCAATTGTTTTAAAATTTTATTAACGGGTAGTTTTTACCCTATTAAATAAATATTAACGCCCAGTTTATTCAAATTTCAATTTTAAAAAATAATAATTGCTAATTCCACAGTCTTTGTACTGTTTTCGAAAAAACTCGAAAAGCTTTTAAAACTTCTTAGGCCTCTTTTACGCCCTTAAAACAATTAATAAGTCTCAGTTCATTGAAAAAACAATATAAAATTAATTTTTCTACCTGAACTTTATTTTTGCATTCCATGTAATAAATTCAAAAAATATTTACCAAAGCTATGGACCTAAAACTTGAACACATTATTTCTACTTCGATGGACATTATAAGCTCTTTTACATTACAAATAAAAACTTTCATCAAAAATTAAAAGTTGTCGCTTGATCTGTTTTCTAGAAGAATTCTAAAATTAATTAAAAAGTAGTTGAGTAAATTCATAGACACGTTATTTAAACCCTAAATAACAAATATTTTATTCAGTTCGTTTAAATAGAGAGACACATCCTTATGAAAAACGTGCAAAGATTGTACAGGGTGGCTTATTTTGGATGCCCATACAGGGTTTCTCGGTTATTATCAGAGACAGAAAAAAACTAAGTACGTAGTCTTGATTTCTTTTTTTGAGAGGAATTCATTACCGTAAACAGATTTTTAATATCTTTTTTAATTTTCGAAATACCTACCGGGTGTAACTGAAATCAGGCTCACCCCCTTTTTTTCTTTAGTTTTAAACTTCGACAAATGAAATTTTAGATATGTAATATGTGCAAAAAACTGGATTATTTGATCATAGGTACACTTTTGTTTCACTTCCGGTTTCACCGGAAATGACCCTAACTTTGTTATTTTAAATGGAACACCCTGTATATTTTTACATTTTTGGAAAGAGAAAGCGATTTTGGATACATTTGCACCATTTTGGTTAATTTTTATAACCTCAAATAATTTTTTGACAAAAAGTAAATTTTTTATTAAGTGTGCCGTGACCCGCATTAATTAAATTTTATTATGTCAACAAGTGTCCAAAAAATGGTTTTGTAAATTTTAATTGACATTTGGGCTGCTTAAATAGACCTTAAAGGTTATGAAATTGGTTTTTTGACAAAAAGTCAATTTTTTTAAATGGAACGATGGTGGCTCATGCGGTTATTTAAATAGAGTATTTTCTGGCGAATTCAACAATACCAATAACTTGGTATTTTTATTAGGAGCATGCATTAAAATTTCAAATTATTGTAAGATTTTGGTAAGATATCCTAATAATCATAGTTGACTATGCCAAATGGCAACGAAACAAATACTTTTTTTTGTGTTTTTTTTACAAAAACGTTTGATGGACACTTGTTGACATAATAAAATTTAATTTATAGGGGCCACGGCAAATTTAATTTTCGTCCAAAAATTATTTGAGGTTATAAAAATTAACCAAAATGTTGCAGTTGTATTCAAAATTGATTCCTCTTTCCAAAAATGTAAAAATATACAGGGTGTTCCATTTAAAATAACAAAGTTAGGGTAATTTCCGGCAAAACCGGAAGTGAAACAAAAGTGTACCTATGTTCAACTAATCCAGTTTTTTGCACATATCACATGTCTAAAATTTCATTTGTCTAAGTTCAAAACTAAAGAAAAAAAGTGGGATCACCCCGATTTTAGTTACACCCGGTATAGCCAAAACCCGATTTTTAGCAATTTTCAAAAATGCTACATATCTCGCTTAAACGAAAAGAAAGAAAAAAAACTTTACAGACATTTTTTGCATGCCATAGTTGGCTTTAACATAAATCGAAAGACTCCTTTTTGCGCTTTCCAAAAATATATAATTTGCTTATGGTTGCTATTTAAAATAAGAAAGTTAGGTATAATATATCGATATTTATATGGGTACAAAAAAAATTAATATCGCCATCTTATTAGGGATAAAAAACCATGCAAAAATGTTTTAAAAGTTTTTGTTTAAGCGAGATATTTAACATTTTTGAAAATTGGCAAAAATCCGTTTTTTGGCTATATTTCGAAAATTAAAAAAGATACCAAAAATCTGTTTGCGGCAATGAATTCCTCTCAAAAAAAAAGAAATCGCGACTACCAGCTTAGTTTTTTTTTCTGTTTATCTCTGATAATAACCGAGATGCTATGGGCATCGAAAATAGGCCCCCCTGTACTCTTCTCATATTTTTTCAACAATTTTATTGGACTTAAATAGCCGATGACAATCTGTTAAACTTTTCAAATTACATTTAATGCCAAATATAAAAACATGTAAATAATTACTGGGTAAAGTAGGGAGGCCAATGATGTCCTCGAAAACAGAGAAAATTGTGCAAGAGTCATTAATAATGCATATCGTGTTAAATACATTTTTTGTGCGATCGTACTAGAAACAGCTGTTTCACGGACGCGTTAGCAACCATAAAGTACTGCATTACCGGCTTTATTCTTAGCAACGGCCGTAAAAGTTACTTTTCAGGCCGTTACCCTTAGCAACGCCCGAAAAAGTAACTTTTACGGCCGTTGCTAAGGAGAGGGCCGGTAATGCAGTACATACGCCGTCATCTGTCAGTGACAGAATGTCACGTAGTTTCTAACCTATAATTTTGAAAATTACTAAAAATTTAAATTGTTTTTAATTCTATCGCACAAAAAATGTAATATGCACCTCGGCCAAAACGTACTTTTTGGCCTTGATACATAAATAACTATTTCAAAATCAACGTTTAATTTAACGCTACATATTCTTACCACTTACTACCAACATTATCTTAACCCTTTAGGTCTTAGTGGTTCCACTATGGAACCACATATTTGTAATTTTATTCTGAGAGTCCTAGTAATCGAGCGCTGGAACCACCACCGAGAATGAGTCATGTATTGCTGTTTCGCGCGTTCTAGCCTGCAACTGCTAAATCAGCGTTTATTAAATTTGTTTTAGTGAATATTGTGTTGGTGCATTTTTGACGTGCTTCGTGTCTTGCTGTATCGTTTTTTGTTATAAAAAACTGAACAACATTATCAAGTAAGTAGTATTATATTTTTTATATATGTTCCTGTCTTTAAAGTATCCAGTAATAGTTCATCAAAGTTTTACATCATAAGTCAGTTTTTTTTCTGTTTTTATATGGTGGTTCCATACGGAACCACTAGGAATTTGTTTCTTTATTTTTATTTTTTCCAATCTGTTATTCTTTAGACTACACCATGTCAAAACAAACTTTAAATCTAGAAAAGTTAACTAGCGACGATTTATACGAACTCCTTGATGAAATTCCATCAGAAGGATCCGATGCTTCGGAAGAATCGGATAATGAAGATATCGATATTGCCTCAATAGTTGATATTGAAGATTTTCTTCAATCCACTTTAGCAATAGAAGATGATAGCGACTGGAGCAGCGAAGATGACATTCCGCTGTCGTCTTTTGTTGAAGCAGGTGAAATCAGTTGGACTATGAACTCATCTTTTAGGAGAACACCGACACCTTTTGTGGAGAATTTTGGACCTATGCTCCCTGACAATTTGGATTTAGAGTTTCCAGTTGATCTTTTTCAATTATTATTCAGTAACAATCTTCTAGAGAACATAGTGTTTCAAACAAATTTGTACATTTTACAAAAAAACGGTGTAAATAGAGTTCCGATAACAATAGCAGAAATTAAAAGTTTTTTAGCGATAAATATTATTATGGGCTTGAAAAAATTGCCCAGTTATAAAGATTTCTGGTCTTCCAAACCAGAATTAAGGGATAACTTTATTTGTTCAGTAATGTCTCGTGATAAATTTCGCTGGCTGCTTACCCATCTGCATATCAACGACAATTCCTTAGAACCGAAAAGGGGCGAGTCCAACTACGACAAATTGTACAAAATAAGACCATTGCTGAAAGAATTATCAGAAACTTATCAAACGTTTTATAAGCCAGCACAATATAATTCGATTGACGAATCGATGATAAAATTTAAAGGGAGAAGTAGTATACGGCAATATATGCCTATGAAGCCAATAAAGAGAGGATATAAGATGTGGGTCCGAGCAGATGAGCAAGGCTATGTTTCCCAGTTTCAAATATATACTGGGAAGATTAACAATATTGCTGAAAAAAATTTAGCAGCGAGAGTGGTAAAGGACTTGACTAGAAATTTAGTAGGAAAAAATTACCAAGTATATTTTGATAACTATTTTAGTTCCATAAAGTTATTGCAAGATTTGGCAAACGATAATATACTGGCTTGCGGAACAGCAAGAAAAGGAAGAAAAGGCATTCCATCTGATTTAGATTTTGATAAAAAAAATATGAACAGAGGAGAATCAAAGTGGAGGATTAGTAAAGATGGAATATTGGCAGTGAAATGGTGGGATAAAAAACCAGTGTTGTTCTTGAGTAATTTTCATAATCCAGAAGCTGAAGAAACTGTTGAAAGAAGGCAAAGAGATGGAACAAAAGCAGAAGTAAAATGCCTGAAACTTGTAAAGGATTACAATAAACATATGGGCTATGTCGACAAATCCGATATGTTAAAATCATGCTACGAAATGGACAGAAAGTCAAAAAAATGGTGGCATCGAATTTTTTGGCATTTTCTGGATCTAACAATTGTAAATTCATTTATTTTATTCAAAACTGCCTCAAATGGACCTACTCTAACTCTAAAAGAGTTCCGATTAGCAGTAGCAAATGGTCTAATTGGTGCTAACACAGAAATAAGTCCAAGAGGACGAAAAAGTGTTTCTGTATCTTCAAATAGGTATAAAGTACAAATACCTTTGGAGAGGAGAACTAACCAAGCTGCGCATCTTCCCGTCCATGGTACAAAAATCAGATGTGCTGGCTGCAGCACTAAAAATAAACCGCGACGTACCAGATGGCATTGCAAATGTTGCAAGGTAGGATTATGTTTGTCGAAAAATGAAAATTGTTTTTTAAAATTTCACAGTAAATAGTATTCTTTAATTATTAATGTTACTTTTCTGCATATTATTTGTGATTACTACATTGTAAGAATATTTTCTCTTTATTTTTTACAAATAAATTTTATACTTTAAAATTTGTATCATTCATCTGTGGTACCTACTGGTACTTAATTGGAACCACCATTTTTTGGGTAAAATTATAAAAAAAAAAAAAATTTGAAAATTAATTCGTGTTGAATAGATTGATGTTATCCCAAAAACCATAAAAAACACCCGATTTTCTAAGCAAAAAATATATCCGTACTCAAAGGGTTAAAGGTTTAATTCGATCGTTCATAAAATGAATAACAATAAAACGATTTCTATTACTTCAAATTTAAAAAATTCTTCTTTTAATTTGTACGTCTGCTGGGTTTGATTTTACTTGTGCTCAAGGCTACTAACATTCTTGACAATTATATTTTGATATGTTTTTGTTTAACGGTGAAAGTTTATCATAATATTATCCTCAATTACTCTGCCTTTAGGTCGTGGTTGACCACAGTGCGATGTCTAGAAAAGCTCATGTTGATACAGATTTCAAATTGGTATAATTTTAGCATCCTTAGCGTTCGTTCCCTGTCTTTAACGTACAAGAAAAGGTATTCGCTTGCGATAGTTTGATTGGTAATTAACGAATTCTTGTGCTCGACGCACCTGTTAAAAAGTTCATATCCGTAAAAGTAAATTTTTTAGGATGTTTTACAAAATGTTTCCGTTCATATAAGTTTAATTAAACAACTTGAAGTACTAAATAATAGAAAATTAGCATCACGAAATATTTATAATTAAATTTGACGTTCTAAACGTAGTTATTAACTAAATATGTTGTTGACAATTTGGCGGTCTTTTTTACAATTTATGTAAAAGTGACAAAATGTTTTTAAATTTGGCAGTACTATTGTCGTTTTGTATAAATATCGTTGTGGTCACTTTTTATTCCGCATTAAATTATGGTTGTGGCTATTTGCACCTGCAGTAGGTACGAATAACTGGCTATTTGGACCTACAGTAGGTACAAATAATTGGCTATTTGCACCTATTGTAGGTATATATGAACAACTAGCTATTTGCAGCTACTGTATAGGCATATACCGCTTATAACTGAGTTCTGGGACACCCCCTTTTTTACTTTAGTTTTAATTTTTCATAAATAAACTTTTATACAGATGATATCTGTAAATACTGGGTTATATGAACACATGTACACTATTATTTCAATTCCAGTTTCGTCGGAAATTACCCTGTATATTCTATATTTTTGGAAAGAGGAGGCAATTTTGAATACAACTGCAACCTTTTGATTAATTTTAATAACCTCAAATAATTTTTGAACAAATATTTATTTGCCGTTACCTGCATAAATTGAATTTTATTATATCAATAAGTGTCCGAAAAAGGTTTTTCGTACATTTTAATTAACATTTAGGTTACTTTAATCGGTTTTGAAGGTTGCAGACTATTTTTTGACTAAAAACATATATTTGTGTTGAAAGGCTGCCTGCCTCAAAGATTTAAAATATTATAAAAAACTTATTTAGATATTCTATTAATCGTAGTATACTGTGCATAATTGCAACAAATTATCACTAATTTTTTTTAATTAAATAACTAGGTATTAGTTACAACTATAATTTGTTTTGTTGGCACTTAGGCACAGTGTACTGCGATTAATAGGATATCTTAACAAGTTTTTATAATATTTTAAGTCTGTGAAGCAGCCAAGCAGCAATCCAACACAAATATAAGTTATTGGTATTGTTAAATTCGTCAGGAAATACTCTATTCAAATAAGTTTATGTACTACTGCATTTGCATTTGTCAAAAAACCGATTTGCAATCTTCAAAGCCGATTAAAGTAACCTAAATGACAATTAAAATTTACGAAAACATTTGTCGGACACTTGTTGACAAAATAAAATTCAATGTATGCAGGTCACGGCTCACTTAATAAAAAAATTAATTATTGTTCAAAAATTATTTAACGTTATTTAAATTAACCAAAGTCCTACACGGTAGAGGGACTTATGACTAAATAAAATTAAAAAAGTAACCAAACCAGTGCAGTTGAATTCATAATTGCCTCCTCTTATTAAAAATGTAAATATAAATATGGTGTTCCATTTGAATAACAAAGTTAGGGCAATTTCTGGCGAAACCGAAAGTGAGATAATAGTGTACATATGTTCAAATATTCCGGTTATTTACACATATCATATGTCTAAAAGTTTAATTATGTACAATTAAAACTAAAGAAAAAAAGGAGGTGTACCAGGCCTTAGTTACAAGCGGTGTATGCCTATACAGTAGGTGCAATAAGCCAATTATTCGTATCTACCTACAGTAGGTGCAAATAGCCAATTATTCGTACCTACTGTAGGTGCAAATAGCCAACTATTCGTACCTACTGTAGGTGCAAATAGCCAATTATTCGTACCTACTGTAGGTGCAAATAGCCAATTATTCGTACCTACTGTAGGTGCAAATAGCCAATTATTCGTACCTACTGTAGGTGCAAATAGCCACAACCTTAAATTATCCTTCAAAAACAGTTAGTTAATTTGACGGAAACATTTTTCACTTAAATTTTGCAAAATTTAGTTTCAGGAATTATCTTTTTTTTTAAACAAGAAGTAGACTGCCTGTATTTAATATTATACTTGCTATTACATTTTTGCAATTTGAAATGCTTAATTAAAATCTCCTAAAAAGCGATTTATCTCATACAAGTTTTAAAAATTGTCGGATATTTTTACAATTAAAAACTATTGATTTTCCGGTAACTTTTATGTAAAAAACGCAAAATAATTTCTTACAATTAAATGGTAATCAAACAAACTAAATACGTCTAATTAAAATGATTGTAAGATAAAATCACAGACAATAAAAGCATTCGAAGCAAGAAAGTGAAATACAATAAATATAATTGTACAGTTTTCATTATTTAGAAACTGCAGTTTCTAGAAAAGACTGCAACTAAGAAAAAGGTGACGTGCTTTTTAGAAGACAGAAGCAGAGAATAACAAATACCATTCTATTTCGTTTTGTTAGTTTTTTTTTAGTAGCACATGTGGTGTGGAAGGTTTATTTTTATAAATTTATTGAACAGTATCAAATAAAGTAGGGAAGATTGCGACTATTTGTGAGAGTTTTTACTTTTTAATTTTTCACGATTTTTGTGTTTTAGGTAGGTATACATTACATTAAATAAAAAATGTAACGTAAGGGACCGACGGGCAAGATGGATAGGGCGGGCAAAAAGGTTTTTCGTTTTAATTTTGTGGTAAACTGTTGGGGGAAAAAAATAATATGATCTATCGAGATGGTATACCTAGCTGTATGCACACAGCCCGGAGCAAGCGGCGCTCTTAGTTTGATGTGAGCATTGTGGCCGAAACCGTTGTTTTTGCGAAAAAATATCGATAATTCAAGGTAAATATAACTATTTTTTTCCTTTGTGCTTTATAATTGACCTACTATTGATATATTCAGTAGAATGTACATTTATTAAGACTTACAATTTCGTGTTAATATTTAATTTTAGTGCATTTTTTTGTACTTCGTCAGGTGGTTAGTGAAAAATGAGTATGGCGGGCAAAACGGATAGTTTCCGTTTTGCCCTACTTTGTTGCCTTGTTTATTAGTGTAAGGTCATTCCGGGAGAGTTGCCTTACTGGGAGAGATGCCTCGGTTTCAAGATTTTCGCATACTAATGACAGATGTCAAAATTTGTACCAAAGAAAACGAATGTGATTACTTTTGCACCATCTGCAAGCAAAAATACATACATCCGCCTGTAGAGGATTGGATCCAGTGCTCCACTTGCCGCGAGTGGACCCACGAATCGTGCTCGTCGTACATGGGTCGGGGTTCTTACTTTTGTGATGATTGCGATGATTAGTTGTAATTAATTAAGTTTATTACTTTTGCCCGCCTAAGATATTCATTTTGCCCGCCTATATCGGGCAAAACGGATAATGTTAACTTTTTTTAAAAATGTGAATTTTTATTTAGAGGATTTATGTTATGTTGTTTTTTTGTTGTTATAATAAAAGTTTAATTACCATTGTTTCCAACTACTAAAAGACTAATTAAAGAATATGGTTATAAGTGCTTTTTTTTAAATCAAACTTAGCATATCCTCTTTGCCCGTCCGTCCCCTAGTCCTTACAATTTAGGTGTGAAACAATATTTTTTACCTTTGTTGAGATGTCACAACTTGACAAAGTTGGGACACTTTGTGACAGTGAGTATACGGATACAACTCTCTTACTCGACTTTCAAAAGGAGCTTATAAAAATTGAGTTATGAAGGATAATCAATCGATTTTGAGAGATTTTGTTAAATATGCAATTAGAGTGAAGGATAAACAGGGTCATAGAGATTAATACGGTAATTATAATACTAGACTTACAGATCGTGTTCGCCGATTGTAGTAATTGTAGAAAATTTTTCTAGTCGAGCAACTGAGGAAAAACAAAAGTTGTTAATTAAAAACACCAAATTTAGGCAAAATAAATGTACATTATATATCCAAAGTAATACCATATACTATAAACTCAAAAACAATTTAAAAAAATCAGTATAATTATTATTTGGCACATTTTCCTACTCATCCGGAAAACAAATCTTTGGTTTTTTGTACCCAGCACATTACTTAGCTTTATCCTCTGATGCCTTTTATCTGTTAATTGTTTCAATCATATAGTTTACTCCATGTCCTCAGCAGCTACTCGTAGAGAAAATTTCTTCTTCACCATGTCGTCTTTTGTAACTTCTTCGTATACGGATATTGCAGTCTCACACCTCCCCGTCTTTTTCTTGTACATACTGTCAAAACATTTTTCTTTACAGAACGAAAAAGTGTTATCTAATTGGTACGCAAGGTGGTCCACATAGAAGGGCCACTGTTGGAATATCGTAAACAGTAAGAGCTAGAAAGAAGTTTAAATTAGACAAATTGTTCTCCTTTCCGAGACCTATACAATTTAAAAATTGTCTACGGCACACTAGAAAAAAACATACAATGTCAAAAATGCGAAGATAAAAATAAAACTATAGCTATCCTGTTTTTTTCTTTCAATTGTTTCAAATTACCGCCGTCTACGTCTACCTTCATAGCCTACTCGACAATATTACGTTGCCCTAATAAATAACAATAAAATCGTGATATCTCGCAAAATATCAATTTTAGATTAAAAAAAGCCTTTATGTTTTCGAAAGGCAATTAAATTTTCTATAAGACTGTGTAAAAAATATAGGGTGTTGTATTTAAAAAAAAATGAGTTATCGAAATTTAAAGTTTCACAAGTTTGACCAAGCGTAAAAGACGCCCTGTATAATATGTTTAAAATGTAGGTGGTACAAAGTGTTAAATAATCTATTGTCAATCTAATCTCCAAGCAAATTTCTTCAACTTTTTTAAATGTTGGATATTTTTTAAAGTCCTATATTTTCATGAAAATGCAATTTTCACGAAAAGGGTTGACTTTAGACCCATGTAACCTTATAAATTTTTTTAAGTAAATTTTAAGAGAAATTTAAAAATATAATAATATACAGGGTGTTTCTTTAGAAAAAGTATAACTTTGATGCCACTTTTTTTTGTATGTTTAAAAATACTTTTTCCGACGACCACTATGTAAAGCGAGTCATTTCGCACGACTTACTACGACTGAAAATGACAAATTGCGCATGACACCGGAAATTGTGTGCAAAGTGCACTTTGCGTGTGTAAAGTGACGATTTCCGCTACATTACACACGCTAAACGCGCTGTCAAGTTAACGTGAAGAAAATCTAACCTCACAATATCTACACAATTGTCAAATTAATGATTTTGTCTGTGGTCGTCGGAAAAGCATAGTGTACAACACGTGCTGAATTAAATATTTCAGCACTAGTTGTACAATATACTATTAAAATGTAGCCCTTTTTCAATTACATAATATAACTGCCACAAAAGTATACCGTTTCGCCATAAATCTCCGTGGCGTCCGTCTTAACCCACCCTGTATATTAACAATATAAGCCAAAACAATAGGCAAAAGTACCTTGGAAGATAATTCTGTATCACATTTAAAAACTAATAGGAACAAAGACTTTCGTTAGTAAGACTTTTATTGTTACCGGTATAAACTGTTGCACCTATTTTCTGTGATAATTTTTCAATTCACAAACATTATAATTTCATATAATAAAAAGTGCATTCATAAATAGACAACAAAGAAAGATGCTAATTATAATTTTAACCGATTTTTATCAGCATGAAAAAAAAAATACCAATATAATAGACAGATAACAATTCATAATAGAAATAAGTAGGTTTTAAAGCAAGTTGGTCAATGAAAGTTGGAAGATTTTTTTATGTAATAATAATTTTTTCCTAATAGAAAGTAATTTGAAGCTACATTAGGAGGTAAGACCAAAGTCCAACTGATATATTGAAATATACCTACACGTATCTAAGCACATAAATAAGATATATTACTACAAGGTAAAATATCTATCTAGTTTATCAGTTTTGACTCATTTTTTTAACGAACTGATATCACAACGAAATGAAGATAAATTACAATGAAAACAATGGAGAGATTTTTCATTTGCTTTCCTTTTTTTAACACGTGTTTGCTTCATGTAATAAAAATTGGTTTTATGATTTTATATTGTATTGCAAGATCCTTTACAAATAGAAAACTATGCTTTCATGTCGATTATAATCTTATTTTCTAATATAAAAGACTTATTTGCTGGTTTATAGTTCTCAAACTATTGTGAGGCGATCTGATTCTAATAGAAAATTCTGAGCTTCACAATCTGACCAGGTTTTCATGCACTTTCTAGAAACTCCTTTTAGATCTCTAATTATTGTGTGAATAATGGAGTGTTTATCTTTTGTTATAGTTTTATGATGTAATAAGTAGGCTCATACATACTTCCATATATTTTAAACAAATAAAATGGATTACAAAGGTTAATAAAGTTAATACTAACCATGGCTACTTTTTCTCTTTACAAAAATGTATTTCAAATAATTTTTTCGCGATATATTTAACGTGCATAAGCTTTACATTTTTCTTTTGGTTGCTCTTTAAAAGCAGTTTGTTTTTAATATCGTACAGTTTTTGTTTATTTATTCTAAAGCAGCATGTAACTATTTTTTTTAATTAACTGAATAAAGACTACAACGACAAGGTACAACCCTTTGTCACTCATTGTTTTTAAAGCCTTTCAAAACATTTTTTTATGATAATGAGGTTGGTAATTAAGCAAAATCATTGTTGTTACTATTTAAACAACATTCGAGACTTTGTTAATTCAACACACCTTTGTCTTTTTTTCTCTTAATCTTGCGCCCTTCTACCGTTACGTATGAGAATTTTATTTTTGTTTAAGTATGTGGACTCTCTTTGTCTTTTTTATCTCCACTCGACTCTATAGCTCTATTCGAGGCAACTTTTTTTGCCTCTACGTTTCAGGTATTCTTTGGCCTGTCGGAAAACTAATAAATAGCAGCAATTTTTTGGTACAAAAAAAGACTTCTGCGTATTGATAATATGAAAAAAGGCACTACCATTCATGGGGTGGTCTATTTAAAAGCTATTCAGAGTTTGAAAGAACCGTTGAAATTGAAACGGCCTTCATCGCGGCTGCCAAAGAATCTGCTTCTGCACGACAACTGCAGGGTCCATAAAGCACGCAATGTTCAGACTGTAATTCAAGAATGCGGATTTACTGAACTGTGTGCGTCATCCACCTTACAGCCCTGACGTCTTTTTGTTTGATGATCTAAAAAAAAATCTTAGGGTCATGAAATTTACCGCCAATAATGAGCAAAAGATAGCTGTTGATGCTGATTTTACGGAGCTCTAGAAAGAATTTTTTCTTGAAGGGATGCTGCAACTCGTAAGACGTTGGATTAAGTGTATAAATGTTGAAGTTAATCACGTAGAAACATTTTTTTTTGTTATCCTACGTGCTAGGTAGATTACATAAACATGCACCCTCGTATTTATTGCTTTTTACTTGTTCTAGTTCTAGTTATATCCCGCCTTGGCTTAGCACGAAAAGATAATTTTATTTTTACTTAAGTAATCCGACGCACATTTTAACAGCATTATTCCTTCTTCCCGAAATATGCTCTTGAGCAATTATCGATTGTTTAAACGTACAACTGATAAACCTTTCTAACACTTAAATAATTTTAAACCAGATAATTTACAGCAAAATATGTCCTTTGAAAATATTTGCCATTTAAATTTAAACATAAAATGCTTTTATAAATTTTGGACGCCCCTGCACTTTACAATAGCCTTTCAAATTAATTCGGTAATGCATGACCGTAAACTATTACATATTTGTCTTCGTGCATTGTTTAAACAAATTTAACAGTTACATGTTTATGTAATCTAGTCCAAGCATTTTTAGTATGTAGAGAGTAACACGTTGTTCCGAAATATCTATTTGCAAATATTTAGAGTTAATGTGTAGGTATATGGAGAGAACAGTAGTCAGAAAATTGAGTAATTTTCTTAACCAAAATACTTGGGAAAGTTTTATTTATTAGATTAAAATAATGAACGTTTTAAACAAGATAGCGTAAATAATATTAATGAAAAAAGTTATTTGGAAGCGGATTTCCTCTCATGCATATTTATTTAATTTATGAAGTGAATTTTGGAAATTACTCTTCTGTTTAATGACTGATCATTTATTTTTTCCTATATTTATTTAAAAAATTATTTATAAATGCAGTATTAAACTTCCCATACATTTACACGTCAAACGTGCTATTTGACATCTTGGTAAGTATTAAATTAATGAGTTTTGTATATTGCATTTATATATCAAAATATGTCCAAGCAGCTTCCGAACAAAACAGCATTCTTAACTCTCGAATAACCTTGAATGCACTTCTGGGTCAAGGTTGTCACTTAATATTCACGAAATAAATTTAAATAAAAGTGACATAGCAGTTATTTTGCCTAAAAACACATATTTATTAAATGGTTTTTGAACATTAGGCCCGAAATAACACGTCCTTCCCAATTTTTTAACGCCTGTAGCGCCTTAAAACGAGAGTTAACACGTTTCTCGTCGAAATCGTCAGAAGAAGAGTTGTATACATATGTAGGTTTGTAGATCAGTGGAGAGAAGTTGTTTTTTAAACACTACATTAATATATTACTTTTTACGAAACATTCTGTTACATGCGTGCATGTAACAGAATGTCTTTTTGGATATTTATCTTTAAAATAAAAGCATGAGATGTGTGCTCACCTACCGTTAAAGTCTCTTAATATACGGGAGACATACCAAAAATCATGTACGTATAATTTTATGAAACTGAATTTTCCGATGCAATTATTACAAGCAGGTACTATATCGTTATTACTCTTTTAAAAAAATTATCTCGCAGTCAAAGCTTTTATGTCGAAATATTAATCATGAGCTTACGAAGCACTGCCCAAAAAATATAGAACGCCTAGGCTATTAATAGTAGCAAAAATTAAACTTAAAGTATTTTTATTAGTTACTTTTACTTAACATGAGGTGCACCAAATAGGTAAGTTATCTGCGTTGTAGTTTTCCATACATACAGGGTGTGTAAAAATTGGCGGAAGCGCTACACGTGGCGATGTTCTTCGTAAAATTCTAAGTCGAAAATCTTAATACGAAAATGTTGTACCATGCTTGCTCTGTCTGGAAGAGGTCCTCAAAGCTTTGACATTCAGTCTTTTAAAAAGCATTATTATTTAATATGTTTTAATGATAAAGTTGCGATTTGGAATAAAAATAAATTTCGAATAACAGTTTCTCCTAGATATTGTGTTTTTCCTTTCAATAATTGGTGTTGAAAATATGTTAATCACTGATTTGAATGAAAATAATACACATGGCAACATTGTCATTAGCTGTCATCTCTGTTTTTCTCGTAATTGTTTTTAGTTTGTGTTACACGATACCTAAAAGTTTGCAGCTATGTTTAGGAACTGAAGGCTTTCAGTTCGAACAAATATTATAAATACCTAAGTAAAAATTGCTGATAAAAAAATGTCCAAACGCAAATCAATGTATGCTATGTTGACAAATTTGTGTTTCTTTAAATTATTCCTGAGGCCATGGTAAGCATGGTACAACATTTTTGTATGAAGATTTTCGACTTAGAATTTTACGAAGAACATCGTCACGTGTAGCGCTTTCGCCAATTTATTACACACCCTGTATAAGATATTTATTAAACAAAATTGTAAACAATTTTACCAAGTATGAATACAACGTTGGTTTGTTTTGACACCTATTCAATTTTTGTTTTGTTTCAAAGTGTATCTCTGTGCATATTCATTTTACTATTCTGCAATAAAATTAATAAAAATACCTTAAAACTAAAATAAACAAAATTAAAATGTTTTCTTAGATAAACGATTAAGATGATCCTGTAAAAGAAATAATAAACCAGCCTACTTTTTGAGTTATTTTCTACTTAAACTATTGTTATTAGTTTTTGTTTTTTAGGACCCTAGTATTTAAATGCATTTATCTTAATGTTAATTATTAAGACAGAATACTTTTTCAAAAGAAATTAAAATTGACCTATTTGTGAAATTAGAGTCAAGCATCGTTACCATTTGAAAAAAATTAACAAATAATCTTAAAGATTAGATCTAGGTTGCATGTGAAAGAAATTTATATTCCCTCGGTTGCTTTGGGGCTGCAATTTGGCTTACTCTTGTTTAACTGTCTTATTAGCTCCTTCAGCTCCAAAGCAAACCTAGCATAAGTATGTTAATATAAAGCAAACATTTTGGTTCTTATGACTTTTTACTTGACCAAAGTATTAGTCACTGCTGGTTGACAATGCGACATTTGAAAGATGTCTATTGCACTACAATCGGAACACGTTACGAAACGTTAGAGAAGTGCTTTTAATTTAAAGGCGTAAATGATACGTTATCTTACATTCTGTATCAGACATGACGTACAATAAGGATTAGCGTACGTCCATAATTCGACGATGCTCATCGAAATGTTCCTCGTATGTACGTTGGAAACAAGTGAACTTACTTAGGCAACCTATTTAACGATTATGTTTGCTGATACTTCAAATCTAATCGGATATGCTATTTTTTAATGCTTTATCGTTGTTACCAACATAAAAATAACATTATTTTGGAAAATAAAGTGGGACAAGAGGGCACTAACCTAACATCACACTTAATTTATTTAAAAAAATAATAACAAAGCTCATTTTTCGTATGCAAAACCTAACACAAATTTAATATTTATGATTTTGGGATAAAGTACTCAGTAGTAATATAGCAAGTGCATTGAAAATTATCGATAATTTTTGGTAAATATGCCCGAATGCAAGTTGAGCTGATTCAACTTGCATGACTGAAGATTTGTCAAAAATTGTAGATTATTTGCAATAGACGAGTTACATTTTGTCAGAAAATTTCCTTCACCTAACCTACCTGTAAAATTAAATGTTTGTTATGTCACATTTTACAAAAACTGTCAGAGTTGTGCGTCAGGGGGGTGGTTTAATCTATATTAAAGTAACGCTACTGGTGAGATTCGTCAAAAAATTATCAAGACCAAAATATTTAATTCCCTCTCTATATTTTTGACCAATCACAACGACCAATAAACGCATGAAAATCTGTTAATTGGGAAAGGATATTATCAGTGTATGATTATGTTTATTGGTCATTTCTAGGAAATCTGAGTTTGTTATTGGTCGAAAACGCAAATTTGACAGGAGGATCAACATCTGACAGGGGAATGCAAAATTATTACCGTGTAATAATGCTTCTATTGGTAGTCTCTAGAAGATTTAAGCTGATTGATTGGTTAAAAACGCAAATTTGACAGGTGATGAAAATTTTCACTAAAACAATACTGTTATTTTAAGGGTATTTTTTCAGCTTACGAACGATCTATCGTATTGTTCGAGAGCGTTCGTCCTTCCTTGTTTAGATATTGTACTGCTTTAGTTACAAACTTATATTTTCTGATCTGCAAAAATTCTTTCCTTTGAAGGGTAAGACCAAAAAAAAATGTAACACTAAATTGAGTATCCTATTATTTTTTACAAAGTTTTATTAATTTGCAGATTTGTATTTATATATAAACCAGTTTTTTCAACTCTTTTCAACGTTTTTACAACAACAAAACAATAAAATATACATAGGAAAATAATATTTATTTGTAAAGTCAAACGCAACACTTTTGTTATATTTTTAACTAAATTTATTTACTCCCAATTTTTTTGTAAGTATTTAAAACAACCAATTAACAAGTTTTTAAAAACAATTTTTACAGCAGAATTAAATTTTGGAACTCATCAAATTAGGTACATTTTCAATAACCGTATTATTTATCAAACTATATATATTAAAATTCAGAATAGATTTATTCATAAATTTATCGGTAAATATTATATTGTGACAAGCTTATACCCTAATAACATGATAAAAAATACATGCCATTTTTACTAAGGAGTAGCCAAAAACTGTTTTATTATAATTATATGTGTACACAAAACTTTAAAATAATAAAAACGTAAAACAAATATAATTTATCTACATACATACAATGTATTTAACAATAAGAAGTTCTTTAGTAATTGTAACATTATTTCAATTTCGTTATTTAAGTTAAAATAAATTATACACAAACAAATAGAATGAGGTAAAATAATTTTGATGTGAACTTCAACGAAACTTTAATTTAAAGAAAAATTTATTTGCCGAGTTGGTGGCCGCCACAGTGTGGCACTAACTCAGGTTCTTCGCAGGTTAAAGTTGTTTCATCAAAGGCTTTTCCTTCGCCACAAGAGATAAGGCGAGGGAATCCATTGACACAAGTGATGAGACGGCCGCAGTCACCTGGCACAGCGAAACGGGGATATGGCCAGAATTTGGCAGATACGCTGTTAGAGGGTACTTTAGTTGGGCATTTGAAACCAACGACAGCTGAAAGTTTAAAAAAAAGTGTTAATTGTGCATTAAAAAAAAATAAGCAAAAGGAGAAAAACTGCTTGAAACGTTACTGTGATATTGTCTTGTAAAGCCTTAAACTTTTTATCGAACAAATACTTTATACGTTCGTTGAACAGTTCGGTTGTGATTATTTGGGTCGAGTGCGTCATAATTTTTATAGGTGGTAATGCAGTGTTTTTAATGTTGACTTTTATATCTTCTCAATCGGACAATCTCCGCGATCACTTTTTTTAAAATTACAACGAACAATATACGATAAATAAATCTTAAATATAAGCGCTAAAATGTCTCATGTTCCATGTGTACACAGGCTCTAAACAAAAAATCGCCTTGTCTTGCTTGCAAGTGTAATATGTTCTTTCATGCAAAATGGGCTGGCCTAACGACCTCTGCATTACCTGTCATCGATAGTGAACAAGTTTATTAAAGATGTAAACAATACAATTCTAATCGTAATTCTTTTAGTCTATTAATTATGATCACGATAAAGATGGTCAAAACCACAATGCTCAATCTATGCTGTGAGCCATTAAACAAGGATTAGCAGCCCTTAAAACCAAATTTAATGATCTATTGCCTTCCAATGACTTTATCTCCAATCAAGACAAAGATTTCGAAGGTCAATTTAAGGAAAATAATTAATGCACGCTAATGAAAAAAATCGTGCAAGAGAATGTAGTGTTAAAGAAAGAATCTAAAGATCTATCGAAAAGACTAGAAGCACTTGAACAAAGAATGATATTAAAACTCAAGGACTTCCCCAAAAAATTCATGAAAACATTATACACAGCTGCATGAAAAATTGGAAAAGCGATAATTTTGCAATTAAAGAAAGCGATATGGATTTAGCACATAGAGCGCCCCCGAGTGAGAATTCCTGGTAAACCAGATAGCATTTTTGTCCGATTTGGATGTAGGCGTTTTCGTGAAAATGTTTTGGCTGCAGTCAGTGAATACAAAAACACATAAGCGTTCTGATATATCAAAGGAAAACTCACCACACATTATCTATATAAATGAACACCTATCTCTCAAAAATAAGTTTTTGTTCAAAAATGCAAGAGAGGCTTACAAAAATAAAAAGTGCAAATTTTCATGGGCCAAAAATGGTGCTATTTATATACCCAAAAAGGTTCTAACAATTCGTGACAGTGAGGATATCATTAAACTAATTATCTAATCTACAAATCACATAAACACATTTTAATTCATCGTTTCACCCCTCCATTTTTTTCCATATTATTACAACAACTTGATTGCTTTCCCAACACCTGATTGGTGCACCAATGCTGAAGACATGTGGATAAGTGTAAAAATGGCAAGTGATTATAATAGGTACTATTTCAACTCTGTTGTGTGTATGCATCTCCTGTGGATGTTGCTTATTTCACGGAATTTTTCGATAATTTTGAGATGATTGTTAATAATCATCCAACTCTGAAGTTTATAATTGTTGAAGATTTTATTTTATCAAAAAGTGACTGATCAGATTATGCTGAACGTGAATTAATACCCACTAAATATAAAGGATAACATTTAAAGACGTTAATGTTTTTCGGGTCTAGGTCTAGGAACATTCTTCGCCCACAATTCTTCGCCCACAATTTTTCGCCTTCACAATTCTTCACCCAAACAATTCTTCACCGCCACAATTTTTCGCCGCATACAAGCATATCACAAATTTTAGTTGTAAATGTAATTGTTTTTATTTATAATGAAATTTTAACAGATTATTTTACATTAGCCTACAGTTGTTTCTTGTATATTAATACTTTTTCTTTTAATATTATGTTTGAAAATTGCTACATGAATAGCGTAGGTATGTTGTTATTTTAATCTTTTTTATGTTATTATAGTATGAATAAAAATTAAATTAACAAATATTTTGGTGATATAAAAAAAAAAAAAAAATAATCAGCGATTGATTTTTCTTTGTTTTTTTTCGATAGGCTAGTGAAAGTTGTCAGGACGATGAAATAAATCTATAGAAGAATATTATTACTTAATTTTCGATTTAAAAAATTACAACATACGCTATTTATGTAGCAATTTTTAAACGTAATATTAAAAGAAGAAGTATTAATATATAAGAAACTACTTTGGGGCAATGTAAAATAATCTGTAAAAATTACGTTATAAATAAAAACAATCACATTTACAAACAATATTTGTGATATGCTCGTATGCGGGGAAAAATTGTGGCGGCGAAGAATTGTGTAGGCGAAGAATTTTGGGCGAAGAATTGTGGAGGCGAAGAATTGTGGGCGAAGAATGTTCCGGACACAATGTTTTTCACCTATCACTTTATTTCTCTATCTTGAATATTAAGCGAGATACCCATGTAATCCCAACGACTTTGGACCACCCTATACTTTGCATTTTTAATAGAAGACCATCGCTAAGTAAACCCGATATATTTTTGTGATTTTCTAAAGCTCACGTATTACTTACAAAATATAATTTTTGCTTTCAACAATCATTTGATTTGTGAATGTGCTTTACTCAAATATTTACCTTCGGGGTTGCAAGTTTCGAGGAGAAGATCTGGCCAGTTGCATCCATGGGTGCGATGATCGTAGACTAATCCGGGTTCACAAGCACTTGCGATTGGTTCACCATGCGCACACTTTATGTAATGGGTAGAGCATTCTACACTTTCAGGGTAAAGTCCAAATTGATATTCGCATCCAGGTGTGCTGATTGGCGTATCTAGAAAATATTAGTGTTAAATACCGCATGATTTAGTTTTAAAAAAGCAACCTAATTGACGAGGATCTTGAAACAAGGTTTTAATTTCTTAAGAAATATTAACCTAATGAAGTGTAAAATTGGTGTATAATTACTATCTTCATTAGTATTCAATTTGCTAATTTAATTCACTAATTTTCAACGTCGTTTTTGTTTAAAGTTTTAAGACTCGTATTGTTTGATAAGTTTTTGTATACCAAATTGAACGAAAGGAAAAATAACTATTGGCACATTTTGTGATTCTTAAAAATCGGAACTATTAGGCACATACAATTACGTGAATGCTCTAACACGTTTTGCAAATCACTATACTTACTATCAGCTTTTCGGTGACCGCAATCTACAGCCCAATTGTAGTTGCAGTGATTATGTACAGCACCTTTTCCGTCAAAGAGCAAACCATTTTCACATTGTTCAACGGTTAATGTTCCGTTTGTACAGAGGAAGAACACGTTGCATGACTCAGGATGGGCGTAAGCTTGCACTCCGTGAACTTCAGGGCATGATGGGGCATCTTGTACCAAAACCCCACCGTGCACTAAAAAAAAAACATCTAATATACTTTAAGACCACTTGAAATTTAAGTTTCGTTATGTTAAACGCCGATAAGTGAAACGCTACAATAAGATATAAGGAGTGCGTTCCATCGATATGGATATACGAGGTGTGATCAAAAAATACGGTGAATGAATTTTTATAGCAGCAACTGCTGACGCTACATCCATTTGAAGTATTAAGTCCAATAGTCTGATCCGTTGAGACAGTCAGTGTCAAGTTTGAACAAGTTGTGACGTGTCAGTAGGCTTCCAGAGCTGAAAGAGTGAGATCGTGTTTACCGTGTCTGTCGCGCATCATGGATTTCGAACAACGCCTTAACATTAAGTTTTGCTTTAAGTTGCAAAAAAGTGCCAAAGAAGCTCATGAAATGTTAAAATCAGTGTATGGTGATAATGTGGTGACTGTTTACAAGTGGTATGAGTGATTTAAAAGCGGAAATGAGTCGGTTGAAGACAAGCAACGCTTGGGACGTCCTTCGACCTCAAAAACAGACGATGGTTCGCTCCAAGGGGAACAACGATAAACTCCGAATATTACAAGGGTTTGCTGCAATGTTTGCGAAACGATGTACGGAGAAAGAGACCAGAAAAATGAGCCCAATGGCTTCCTCCTTCATCACGACAACGCGCCATGCCGCACTTCGCTTCTGATCCGCGAGTTTTTGGGCGAAAAAAAGGTTCCTGTCTGTCCACTTCCGCCTTACTCTCCGGATTTAGCACCATGTGACTTCTGGCTCTTCCCAAAAATAAAAACCGTGCTAAAAGGAAACCGTTTTGATACCATTCCCGACATTAAGAGGGCCACAACGGAGCAGCTGAAGGCCCTTTCGAAAGAATCCTTCCAGAAATGCTTCCAATCATGGAATCAACCTTGGGATAAGTGCATCGCTAGTCAAGGAGAGTACTTTGAAGGACATTAATTCAATTTTGACATAAGCTTATTATTTTGTTCGTAATAAAATTTTTCACCGTATATTTTGATCACACCTCGTATGTTATACTGCGATTTTGGATGAACTGCCAAATAAAACTATAAAATAAAGTTTTTATAACGATTCTTGACGTCCTTTTTTACAAACGACGTTGAGTGAAACACGACAACGTAAGGTATAAGAACAAAGTTTTATTGATACAGTTTTGTGGGACTGCAATTTTTCTAACTTAAACAGATCTACTTTTAAAGTTTCTATAAGGACTTAATCGGCTCTTATTGTTTGTTTTAAGTTAGCACATTCAAATTAGGTATCTAAGTCCACTTGTAGTACACAAACTCTCACTAAAGACCTGTTTCTATTGATAACCAATCTATTAGGCATTTAACTACTATCTACAATAAAAAATTTATTAAAACTATGCATCTGAATCTGTTTACGTAATTTTTTTAACAATTTTACATAGTTTTGATTTGTTCCACTCTTTCTTTTACAAGCAATTGGTGCAATAAACTTGATGTAGTAATCGTAAAATCATTGAAGCAGCTACAGTGTAAACTTTTCATATTCAAATTATTATACTGATATGTAAAATATATTATGATTTTAAAGTTAGTGAAAGTATACTTGTTAGATTACAATAGCACATTTTGCTATGAATTAATCAAAATAACCGTTAAATACAGTACGAATTGCAATTTATTTCTGTAAGATTTTAGTGAATTTCACAAAACTACTATTTAATTTTGAGGGCTGTTCAATGTGTTTGTTTAAATATAATTTATAATTTATATTTATATTAATTACATATTATATTAATATAATTTATAACTTATTACAATATTTCATTTCGTGTTTCACATGCTTGATTTCTCTAGATTTTTCGTGCATTAAAACATTATCGAAAAGGAACACAATAAAACAACTTTAGTCGCGTATTTAAATGACGAATATTTATATGAAATATGACTCTTTGTACATTTAAGACTGAAAACATGAAAAAGTTGTGTAACAACTAGTTACACTGAAACGACAACTCGTATACAGTTACAAGAAAAAACGTTTTTAACAACTTGTTAATTTAAACAATTTATTATATTTCTTAGTGTGGTTTGTGGTATAACACTTTTAAGGAAACGTAACTTAAAAATGTACTGGACAAAATATATTATTTGTATGTAATAACATGAAAGTTCAACATAACAACCAAAATTTACTTTAAACAAAAAAAATATTTTTTTGGTTATATGTATATCTTTCGTAGAACCGCTAGACAAGTTTATCCGAGAGATGCCTAATTTAAATAGCTATTTTTATTTAAATTTGTTAATCGTTATAAACGAATCAACTAATTATAGAATTTAAAAAAGGGAATATAAATGAGTTATACTCCTAAAATTTAAACAAAAATCAGAGCATTTGTTCCACTTCTAAATCTGTGGTTGTTCAACAGTACTTTTAAAACATTTTTTGTTACATTTTTGTAACATGTTTATATAACACATTCGCAAATTGACTGAAATTTCAACATTCTTAGTAAGTTTTTAACCCAGTTAATTTAACACACGTCAAATATTTTTTTATAGTTCGGATTTATTTTAGTTTAAATTAAAATAGTTTTAATTACATCATTAAAGACAATATTTTATTACAACAGCACACGTATACAGTTGCACATGTTTTAACTAATTATTGTTTATGTTTAAAATAATATCTAATATTTTGTATAGTGTACCAAAATTCTTTTTTGGTCCACCAATTTACTTGCAAATTATTGACTTAACGCCTTGATTTGCTAATAGGCAACTATATTTCAACAAAAATAGTCTACACTAAGATTTTCAAACTAGGTTGCAAAATGTTTATGACATGATATGTAATTTTATGCACATAATATTTTGTAAATTTTGCCCCGGATCATACAATTTCTAAACATGAGTAAAGTGGTCTAAATGCAGTGCTTTTCATAAGTCAGTATGGATTTTGATACGGCTTTACTTTATTTTATGGTTTAAATACAATAACGTATCTAATTCAATTAGTTTAAATTGAACTACATTAGCACACAATTTTTTAATGAGAATTTTAAACAACTTCCAACACCTAAGTCGTAATGTAAAAAAGCCTAAAACCTTCAATTATTAAAAAAAAAAACGCTAGTTGACTACTAAAACGATATTGATAGTTATGTTGTTTCTCAACAAACTAAATTTGTTTAATCACGTCAAGAAACGCATTTTAGCACTTTCCGTACCTAATCAAAACTATGTGTCGAAGATTACTAGCCTAATGCAAAAGTCACGCATTTCATAACCTACTTACTTTCAAATAAAAAAAGATCTCTTAGAAACCTTTTAATATTATCGCTATAATTCTTGGTACAAATGAATTTTCTACGTTCACTCTAAATACAATGGTTTATTTATCTGGTACTGTAAAGTTGGTCTTTACTGGAAATGACATAAATTTTAACACAAGCGAAAGTTATAGCGGCACGTCTATTGGTTTTAGAAAAACAATTTTAGAGAAAGCAATATTAAATTATCATTAAAAACTGTTACCTGGAGCGATATCATGCTAACAGTTCTTGTAAATAGTCGGACCATCAAAAATCTACTAACGGTGTACATATAATTCACTTACCAAGAACTTTGATTGATTTATAGAACAGTAAAGTTAGTTTCAGAAGATTTATATATTTTTTCGTTCTGGAATGTATTTCATTAAAATAAATAATAAAAAGCAATCTTTAAATAACTACTGGTAAAAAAACGATCGATGTAAAAAAAAAATTAAATCACTTTAATAATAGTATCTATAATGAAAATATTTTTGTGAATGAAATATTTCAAAAATGAATAAATCAATCATGTAAAATCTTTTTCATTTAAATAGTTTTAATATTTTATACACTACATATAAACAATCTTAATTAAAAATCGCTTGTTTTTTCTTCAAATCATTTTTTGTTAGAAAGCAAAACCATTTTCAATTGAAGTCTTATTTAGTTAGTTTATAATAATTAAATATTAATAAATACAAAAATATATAGCTATTAAGTTACAACTTAAGTAATAGAAGAGAATCTTGAAACTGGTATTGTTATTTATTTAATAGAATATATAATTTTTCTGTAATCGTCACTAAATTAGCTCAACAAGTACCCAAAAGCGACAGCCGCTTTTACAGCAATAATCATTTTTACTGCCTAGGCAGTAAAAAAGTAAAATGCACTACGCTCATTGATTGAATATAAAAAAGTTGAGCGTGCTTTTGTTCAAAGATACATTTTTGACAGGAGAATGAGAATCTGACAGATGAAGTAAAACTTTATGTATTTGCTTGATTTTTTGCTATTTCTTTGACGATTGCAGAAAAAATTGAATATGCACCTCAGCAGTAAAGTTCTTTTTTATCACACTCGTGATAAAAAGTCGAACTTTACTGCCTTGGTACATAAATAGTTAACTATTAAATATTGTTCATGAGTCCTTTTGGGTAAAATTTTTAAACTATTTCTTAGATAGTTAAAACAAACATAATTCGTCATATTTACCAAAAATATTGGTTGTTAACGTTTTGATTACCACACACACTATTTAGAAATGAAATGCAGTCTATTTCTATTTATAGATCGATTTTTATTTAAATTTTAACAGTTACAAGTAGATATACATTATGTATGTTCAAGATTACTTTGCCACTTGAAAGTATTTTTAAAATATTTAAAATATCTTTAATGAAGGGCATTCCATTGTCAATCGTGTGTACCGGATTAATGAATCATTACTGCAATTAAAATCAAGATTATTTGAATAATTATATAAGGTAATAATTAAAGAGATCTTAAGATTACTCCATCGCTATTGTTTATTTTAAATTGAGTGAAAATTGAACTTTTATAAACCCCTTGGACGTAACCTTAATTTTATATCATAGTTTTATTAATGTATTCTTTTATTTTTTAAGTGTACACCTAAAGCAATTTCACCGACCAAAAAAATTTGCAGTCTCAAATAACCACCAATTTGTTTCTAAGTTATCATTAATAAATTTAACTCGTAGGTAAAGGTCAGTAAATACTTCAAACGTTTACTTTTGTTTTAGAGACCTGCTCTGAAGCATGTAACTCGGCAACTTTTTTTACGAGGCCATTATAGCTTTCAGTTTAAAGTTATCAATAGGTATATTATATTGTTATATTAATAAAAATATTGTTATTATGAACAGCCACTGACGATAATTCACAGAAGATGAAGGTCATAAAGTCGGAAGCTGCGCTATTTTTACTATTAACTTTAGCAACATTGAATGAAAATATCGTTAATAATAATCAAAGCAAAATTTTTTAATTTGCAATTCTTAGGCACCTGTACATTAAAAATTTACAAATTACCATAATGTATGCAAATTATTAAACTTTTTTTGGATTGTCCCACCATGAGATTTATAATATACAGCGTGTTCCAGAGATCAATACCAACTCCCTATATCTTTGTTTTTAGAATAAATTATTATTATTATGCGTTATAAGATTGTGGAAAAACGCTTACAACATTGACGTAAAAATTAAAACTTCATTGTGATGTAGATTAGAAAGGCTTTATTTAACTTTTTCCAAACGGCACTGGATGAGTTTAAAATCAAAATAAGACTTTATGCCGTATGGATGCAGTTCAATCCACAATTTAATAATAAATTAGGTTGGTTGAGGTTATTTCTTGAAACAAATGGCGTATACAAAGTGTTAATAATCTTTGAAACACCTTATACATTGCTATTAGGAAATAGATTAAAATTCAAACAATAATATTTCAAAATTTTACTCCCAAAATTTTTTTTTTTTTTTAAGATTGTTACTCTAGGCTTATACTACATTAAATACTGTAAGTTTTAATCATTTTTTGGTCCGAAACATTATAGAATCATAAAATAACCTGAATAAATCGGTTGTTACATAATTATTTAGTAAAAATCGCCAAAATTTAGTAGTTAGGACAAAAATTGTGAAAGTTTTTGTATTTGAGCAACGTAACTTACAATTGTTATTAATACTATCGAAAAGTAAGACAAACAACCTAACCAATAAGGCATAAATCTAACAAATAATCTAACCAAGGCATAAATAACTTATGTTTAACTGTAGGACAAAATGATCTAGTTTTGTTATATCATAAGTGACAGTACCTATAATGTCGACCAATTAATATAAGCGTTCGTATAATTAAAACTTAAAACAACTTTCATGAACTACATACATTCTCGTTTAAGGTTACTAAATTAACTTTTAAAACTCACAAAACTAATCTAAAAGCAAATAAAAATTTACTTTAAAACTACAAATTTTTACCATTACCATTTCTGAGATTTTTCTTGGGGTGATTTTTCACGACAGCGTTGTGTTAAATTTTGATTGTGTTCGATTCGGAAATAAACAAAAGAAACCCGCGTGGAGGTAGGTAAAAGAAAACAATATGGTACATACCTAAAGCTAGGGCTGCGAGAGAAACTGAGACACACAGGAACGCTTTCATGTCGCTATATCCTTGGTAACTGACCGCCGAATGCTTAACACTTTCTACCGTGGAGCATGTGTTCCGCTGCCGTTTGTTATACCCTTCACCTATGGTATTTCATTATTTATGTTAGGTTTCTTATTGGTTCGATAAGGTATTGTTGTCTTAATATATACAATTCTCGTATACAAGAGTTCCATTCGCTTAAACTGCATTTAGCAGCGATAATCTCTGACAAATTTGCAATACCCATAGTATTACTGCAAGACAAACTAGTTAACTTTCCTAAAAAAAAATAAGAAGGATCGCTAATAGCATATATTTATTATATTTGCCAATATACATAAGTGATTTACATCTGTTTTACGTGATCTGGTCACAGTTTTCAGTTTCAAGGCGAGAACAGGTTGATTAATTTTTGGTTGTAGCTTAAACTTGCTGAACTTTAAAACTACTCGCTGGAAAATTTAATGAGAGGATATCTTTGTTTAAAATTACTATATTCAAAACTCGAATTTGGACAGGTTTTACTATAATGTTTTATAATTTACCTTTAAATCCGGAGAAGTTAATATTATGGCCTTTGGTGATCTTTTAAAATGGTACATTTTATCCACTTAAAGTGTTTTTTTCTTAATTTTTTTAATTGAATTAAATCTGGAATAAAAAATGCACTTGACTATGTTTTGCAATACGTTTACTGTAATTATTTGCTACGTAAATAATAATATCTATGAAATGTTGATAAACACTGAAATGTCTTAAGTCAATTCATTTATGGATGCAAATAGATTTAGGGGAAGGTGGTATATACTGGGACACTTTTTTTAAATTTTGCGTAACTTTTGAACGGTTTAATTTGCATACCTCAAATTGATATGATATATTCATATTGCTTTAGTTTATCATTGCATATACAGAAAAAAAAATTAAAAAAATAAAGGTACACAAATAGAGGGACAGTCCCACTATACACCACTTGTCCCCACATAAACCACCCCGTGGTACATTGTGGGACAGCAAAAAATATATATGAAATAAAGCATAAGTAATTAAAAAAAGGCTTAATTTACATTTTTAATTTTAAAAACTTTCAGTTTTCATGGGCATTTAGACATTGTACTTTGAAAAATCAAACTGAAATTGAAAATGTTTTTTTGTTTTTTCAGTGCCCCCAAACGTAGTCGGTGCGCTTAACCTACACAGAATTTTTTTTTAACAGTCTTTATCTCTGTTTTTAGAGAAAGAAAATCTAAAGTCGGAAGTCTTTTTCAGAAAATTTACCTGATTATCATCATTGTCCCACAATGCACCATGTGATCAATTTTTAAAAGCAACGATTTAATAAAAAAACTTGTATGATTATTTTTAGTTTTAACATTGTACATACCTTTAATATACTGTAAGGTACACCTACTCCAAATTTTCTAATTGTAGTTAAATAAATAAAAAAGTTTTAGAGCAAAAACTGAATAACCACAAAAAAACAATGCGCAGTACCAAACATGTCTCACATGTGCAAGTCACTATGACATTGTTTACGACACATACTGTAGACAGGATATAATGGGACTGCCCAACCGCTATTTTGATGTAAACAAACTTTAAGTACGGGGTAACAGATGGCCAAAATCTCTGTTGTCCCACTATATACCATGTCCCAGTATATACCACCTTCCCCTAAATACAAATTATTTCTTTTTCTTTTTTCGATAGCAATCTTTTTTAATTATATATTTATAAGAATTCTACTGACTAAAAGCTACAACAAATCTCTCGTAAATAAGCGATTTTTAATTGAACTAATTTATATTACCACTGTTTCTTTTTTAATTAAACTTTATTGAATCACATGCAAATCATTCATATACCTATAGGGTGTTTTGTAAAAAATTAGAAAAAATGTGTTATGTTCATATTTGGTAGAATTGACGGGCGTTTTAGCGTTGTCGCCGTGTAAACGTCAAAATGAATTACACCCGTCAATTCTACCCAATATGAACCTAAACAAACCATGGTAACCACCAAAATGGATCGTTTTGTATTGGAATATTTAATGGTGCATGTTTACTTATATTATTTTTTACTAAAAACTGTAGGTTTTACGAGAGACGTTATAAAATAAAAAAGTTTCTAAATTAATCAAGCTTTCAAAAAAAAAAATTTATTGCAAAATTTCAACCCACCAAAAAAGTTCTGATAAAAAAAACAACAGGGTCGCACTTTTCAGCCCCATGTGAAGGTGGGAGATGATAGAAAATATTACTATGAGAAACCTTTTAATAAATATTAAACATCTACCAAATATCTTTCTCCTACAGTTATTCAAATTTGAGAAATAAAATAAAAACCTAATTTTACGGCTCACGCCTTTAGGCCGCGGGGGGGTAACTCCGAAAAAAGACGTCTAAGGAAAAAAAATATTTAAAAGACCCCCCTTAATTTTCGATAAGGAATCACCTACCGAATTTTTTCGAATTTTTTCGACATACCCTGTATATTAAATCGCCTCATACACTAAATTGTATTCGTTTTAAGTAGTAATTACTGTGAAAATAACAAAATATTAAATGATAAAATAACTACCGACTTAATCCGTTAACTTCACACTTATTTGTATATTTATACTGACGAAGTTACAGCTAATCTAACGGAAGTGACTACCACACGTTTGCTTGTGAAAAAGTGTCTTTGAAAATTTTACATTTTATAGAGAAAAGTACTTATTACCTTTAAAATGTATCCATAGATTTTTAAATTAAAACATAATTTTTACCGATAAAGAAATATTAACATTTATCCTACTTTTACCCATATGTAACCCTTTAAGGAACTTTTAAAAAGATTTTACGTTATAATCGAATAAAAATCAGTTTCAGTACATATCATTTAACAAAGTTTGTGTCGTGATCTATCGTTAAGGTCTTCAAAAGCAAATATTAATATAAATAGAACATTTTTAATTTCGCTGTTAATTCCGCAAAGTTTATGAATCAATACAAGTATTTAAAGTTAATCAATATTACTCTGTCTTTATTGCTTACACATATGTACGTGTAGGTATAGTTAGATCCTTGTATAGGTACACATATTTAATTCTGGTCGCACTATGGAACAAAACATTACCTACATGTTTTTTAACATAGAGATCTTTAATAAGACTCCATACATTTGTATGCTTCTCGTATATTCGTTGTACAATAAAGTTCAATACCTTTAGTTCAATGTCCCCTAATAGTTATGTAAGAAATCGTTATTAATATCCAGAACCGTATTTACGACCTAATGTGAACCTAACCTATCACATTTATGAGATTCCTCTAATCCTAACCGATAAATCGTTTAAATTTCACCTCTATGAATCAATTCTGAGAACAATAAAAAAGAGCAATAATGCCTTTGTTATAGCGAGGTCATAGGCGAGGCTGCAGCTTTTATATGAACACTCGCCGGCAAGTATCGGTAAACTAGTGCAGAAATACTAAACGTACTGTATTCGATTAACTCTTGAGCGGGCGCGCTCCTTATTTTTACACAACCGGGCGCGTGGTGTACTTTGTGTTAGCATCTTTCAAAACGGATAGCTTCTGTGTTTGCTAGTATTATGGATTAATTTTTATCAAAATGATCTTTTATGTTTTACAAATACAGCTATTTATGATATTCCTTCATAAAGTATATTATTCTCCAATACCTATAATATAAATTATTTTCCAAAATTGTTGTAATGCTTTAACGCACTAACCTAAATAAGTAAGAGTTGTAAAATTTTCTTTATTTATCTGAATTGTAATCTTTAGTTCTACATGTTTAACAAATATATGTGGTTTTGACATGATTTTTGCAAGAAAGGTGACTGCAAGAATCACTTTTCATTGTTATGTCTACAATTTGTCCCACATAACTAGAGTAATAAAGTATTATTATTATTATCCTACTACAGATGTTTGAGTTACGAAAACGTACCCGCTCAATTAGAAATCAAAATGGCACTGAAGAAATATGCAAATTCTTTTACGATTAGATCTAGACAAAGAGTTACAACATTGAATTTCATAAAATTTGCGTACTTCATACTCCAGCGCGCCCGCTAGAGGGTTATCTTTGATGCAGCAGTTATTCTGTCGTAGTAAGTATGATTAGATAAATTATCTAAATTTTGTTTAAAACATATTCATTACAAATTTTCTTGTTGTGGGATAAAGTTCTTGTAAGTATCGAGAATTTAAAAAAAAAATAGTCAAGTTTTATTGAATATGTTAAACAAGATGGTTTAACACAAATATCTGGACCAGTTTGCCAAAGTTAATTTGTTGTTTTATGTTTCTTGTTACAGTTCTTAACATTTTGCGTTTCTATGTCACGAACGACCATCTAATTTTAAGAACATTTTGGAGAAATTGTTTTTGCTGAATTGCAAGCAGCTCGCCTTGTTTCTAATGCACACGCTTCAAGGTTTTATTTCATAGCAAAAGCATTGCTCGCAATCCGGGCATATCTAAAGCAAAATAATAGGTATATGTGTATTTGCACAATTAAAAATACAATATAGACACTTTCACTGCTCCGATTTAGTTCATTACGTAAATTAAACTGTTAAGTTGTGGTCAGACAAATGATATGTTGTTGATTAGATTATGGGACTGGTTAAAGTACTGAGTATTCAGTGTCAAATAGCTTTAATAATTTAAAAAATACACAGCATTTACACTCATATTTCTAGAGCTGATTGACTTATAGGTAGAATGGTATTTATAATTATATACATTAAGGATATATTCATATTTGGACGTTTTAAAAGCTTCTTCTTCAGCTGTAAGCGTCTTTGAATAGAATTGAATTGCTTCTAGATTGTTTAGGGCTTCTTGGGTTTGTCTTTGTAATAGTTTTCGCTAAAACAAATGAGTCAGTCAAGTTTTAGGATAAAAACAGAATTATATCATACATTAATAATCAAATAATTAGTAGATATATTTAAACTCTGCGTCCTTTTTTTAAGTTTTGGGAAACTTTACTTTTAACAAAATGCTAAAATATTAACTTGTTTTAATTTGTCAGAAATGTTTTGTGAATGATTTTTGACGTCGGTGTCGCCAAACATTGGCCAAAAAATTTACCAATAGGTTAGTTGCACACAAGTCATATAAAACGAATATTACCTAAACCTATACTTTTTTAATAAATTATTGAAAATTCAAGATTATCCTTATTTTTTTAAATAAATATCAGAGTCAAAATAATCTAATACATAATTTTTTACAGTGATTAATTTTCTGTCACTTAAAGCTACAATTTTGGATATATCTCAACTCGGTTGTTCGAAACCTGTAGGGCGCTAAATACCTTAAGGGGGTGCGAAAAAATGAAAAGGAAAATTATTTATTAAAATAACAAATTACCTGTGTAAAACGGAATTGATTTGAAAACAATTGCATGATCTTTTTTTGCGCTAATGGGAAAGTGAATGGATTTTTAAAACAATCAGACCTTTTTTTAATTTACCACTGCACATAGGATAAAAAGGGGGCGCAATAAAAATCGATATGGAAAAGGGGGGCGTAAGTTCAAAAAAGTTGAGGAGCACTATCTTATCTGCTTATTTAATTCTGTCGACCCCCCAAAAACAAATATTTTTGTACATAAAATTTATTCCAAAATTGAGTCTTATCTAGCACCCTAATTTTGCTATAGAAATTTATTACCCAAGAATTTTTGTATGCATACTTTACTGATAAATATATAGCATGGAAAAAGCAACAAAAATTAATTTTGCGGAAGTTGTTAGTATTTTCCTCAAAGCAGTGATTTATTGCTTTTGGATGTTGCAAGATTATTTTAATAAAGAACTCAATTTAAACCGATCACTGACTGTAAATTATAAACAATCCTACTTTTTCCAAAACAGCACTAAAGTATTTCTCCTCAGGAACATTTAAAGTAGCGTCTGTGAATCACAGCCCTTAGTGAAAAACTTTTTTACCATCCGGGCACATTTGCAGGATCATCGCAGGTGGATGTCTCTTCGTTGTACACACTGTCAGACGAACAAGAACCTTTCTGTGGTTGTACTGCATTTCTACATATGTAGAATTTTTGGCAATCTTCTGGATGTGGGTATGTAGGATGTGGCAAAATCCTACCATCTGAAGAACGTACAGGTTCATCGGGACAAGAGAAACCATCATCCAAAGCATCTAAAATCAACAATCACGTAAATTGTTTAAATTTAGTATATGACTACAATCAAAAAGTATTTTAAACTATTTTCTTATTAGGTACTTTAAATACAGTAAGTTGTCCAAAGGAGGGCGTTTTATTGAATTTTAATTGTTTACCAACTATTCAAATATCTGATATAGTACACATAGGTTGAACCCTCGCTATTTTTTTCTTTGAACTTTACTTAAAAGTTACCTCTAAATATAGTCACCTTCAACAATTAGCTGTACAATCAGGAGTAATGAAATTAAGTGGCACACTGGATTGTGTTGTTAGTGGTCTAAAATATCATACATTGCAATCACCATTTTAAAGCCTTATGGTTTAAAATTACAGTATTTCCTTAAATAAAATATGCTCTTGTACTTTTCTTGAAAATTTTTATAATTTTTAAAACCTAATTTAAAAGTTGCGTCAGTATTTGACCACACACATATTTATCAAAATTAAAATTATCCAGTATCTCTCTTCTAAATAGTTTTAAGTAGTTAAATTTTGTGTACCTTTCTTAGCTTTCATGCAGTCTTTTCGACGGCTTTCTTGTGGCCATGCACAATTGCCTTCTATATCATCATATATAAGTCCTGGAGGACAGGGTAATTCGTGAGGGGATCCATCGACGCAGTTGTAGAATTTGTCGCAAGCTTGAGGATCGGAATGCCGGTAATATCCATTTGCACGAGGACAACCTTTGCTGGGTTTGGGTTCCTCTACAACACCAGTAAGAAGGAGTGTTTGGTTGCATAAGTATACAGACATTTAACACAAAACACAGCTGTTAAATACAGGGTGGTCCACTTTTTTGTAACAGGACTTTGACAGTCGATACAAAAACTCATTTTAAAGCGAATATTCCATATCAACAGGTTGTTGAAATTTTCGAAAAAATATCGATAATTTTTAACCGTTTCTTAACCAGTAGGTATATTAAAACCAAATTGATAAATTAATAAATAAATCACTTTGGTGATCTGGTTATTCAAAAGTTTATCAAAAATTAATAAATGTTTAATCAATACGATCTACTTAAAGGGTAACCAGTATCTAGTAGTATGATTATCGATTTCAACTAATCATGCAGTCTCAGCACGTTAACAATATTGAAAAAACCAAAATGCCTACTTGAAGCGGCAGATGTCCCAAAGAAAATTTCATCCTCTTTTTAAATATCATATTGCTCTTACGTAATTCTGTGCGGTCTTCGCAATCAACATTTGCTGGAATGTCGCATCTTTCATGGTTGGGATCTCCTTCTACAAAAACTAACCCATCAGGACAAAGTTTTGCTTCTGCTTTTCCCTTAGAACACACGTAATACAAGTCGCATTGAATGGCGTCAGGGAAAAATCCTGTACGTTGGGGACACTGGAAATCCTGAGCTTCAATTACACCTACAAAAATTATTGTTTTCATGATGTACTTGCAATATAAAATTATTTATTAAGAATGATAATTAATGGACGACGATCATTTTTGTTACTGGCTTGCTATAAACTTAAGAAATAAGTCTGTTAACTTGCAGAGTTAAAAATAAACCGCTGTTAATCGCCTTAGGCCCGATTGCATAAAGGTTGAACCTGGGATTAATTCCGGAGTTAAACCACCTTAACTCTACAACTAGGCAAAATCGCAGCATAGTTGGTTCTGATGTTACCTAGTTTTGGGGACTAACTCGTATTTTACCACCATTTTTACTTTGTCCAATCGGGCGTCAGTGCACTTGGACAAAATTTTGGCATCAATTTTGTTCTACATTTTGTGTTAACTTGACACTTTTTCGCTTTTTGCCGTTCGGACAAATTTGTCGCACATTAATTTCTAAAAGAATAACACCTAACATCGGATAAATTGCAAATGAAACAAAAACACAGAAAATTCTCTTGATATAAGTAGCAATAAGTCACTAAACTAAAGATTTTATTTACGCTATCAAATAACTTGAGCAATATATCTAAGTCTGCCAAAGAAATGAGTTAATTATTAGATACGTTGAATGTTAAACATAGCAAATACAACACAATTATTTTAACAGATTCACCAAATCCAAAGATTATTTATGGAATATTAAAAAATCCTTCGTACTAATTGCTTCTAGAATATATAAACTAACCAGCTTTATTTGGTGCTTTGATTGCAATAATTTAAATTTTTGCCTTTAAAACACCTTACAACTATGCATTATATTGGCGATCAGAACAACGTTGATGTAATTTCAAAATTAGTTTACAAAACAATTTGTATTTAAAAATTAAAGCTAACGCCTGTTTCATATATTCCAATTTTAAACCATCTTATAATAAAATTTTGTAATTATTTGAGTTTTCACAATGGTTACAGTTAAAAATCGCTTAAAGTTAAACACTAATGTTACTCAAACTGTTAAAATATTTGTTAGTAAGTACCAAATTGGATTGAAATTCTTAAATTGCGCAGAAAAAAAAAACAAGTATATCCTTGCACTTAAAGTATCATTACCAAAAATGTTTGATTATCAAAAAAATTAGAACGCTGCATTTCTAATGCAATTTTTAAAGATAATTTCGTATTTATGCTGCTAATGTGTATATTATATTCCAACAAAATTTTGGCGTAAACACCTTAAAAAACAAATATTATTGTGCAATTAGAACAGTGTCTGCTAAAATTGCGAGTTTTTAAAGTTTGCTTCGCTACGAACTGTGTTTGAATTATAAATAAATCGTATCAGTGTTAAAAGCATCATTTACTGATGTATAATAAAACTCACCTATCATCAACAAAGTCACAAGAAACAACTTAAAAATTCGATCCATGTCAACGTGCAACAGTCACACTTGATCGAAACTTTAAAATGGTATCTTTGTTGCAACACGAAACCGGTCGAAAAACGTACACTTAGGCAAAATTATTCGAACAATCTCAGTGGGAGTAGAATTTAAGACATTAATGAAGAAAGTGATACGACTTTTACCCTTCGGCAGAAACGTGCATCGCAATCAAGATTATAACTTTATCAACGTGTTTATTACCAACTAGTGAACCTGCTCACCTAATTCTGAACTATATCTTACTAAACCTTTCTTGTATTACGTACTAACTTATAGTTTAACGCTAGTTTTTCTGTTTCCGTTCTAGACGCAGATATAAATAGCGTCGAATCACTGTACAGATTTCACATTATGATCAGGTTTTTTCTTTAGATTTTTAACGCATTAGATTAAACGTTCACTACACGCACAATGCGTTTATATATTCCTTAGTTACGTTTAAAAATGCTCAAAAATCTCTTAAGGGTGTCACAACACGCTGCTTACTTCCAAACAGTTTAACAACCATAGTTTTCAAGACAAAAAAATCAGATGATTGTATACAAAGTAGAGATATATCTAGATCTAGACCCTTACATCCTTAAAATCATCATCAGATTTATCTGCTTAATATTTTAGGTCAAACCAGTGTAACTATCTGTTTTGCTTTATCTTTTCAAACTCACAAAATAATAACAATGTCTTGACACAGATAAGGCAGCATTGCAATTTTTTTTGTAGTATTTAATTTTTAAAAACAGATATAAGCATACTTTGAGGGTTTTTGAAAACACGTCTTTTTAAAATATTAGTATTAACATTTATCATCATTATTAAATAAATTTTTGTCTCTTAAATGCAATATGCTAGGAAGTTTCTTAAAAATTGAATTTTTAAAGATGCGCGTTTTATGTGCAAATTAAACACACGCCCAATTTTCATAATGTTTTATTTGAACTAATAAAACAATACCTACTATTAGAAGAATACCTTCAATAAGGTTTAAATTTTGCTGTTATTCATTTAATTAAAAATAACACATTACAACCTTATATTATCTCTAAAGCTTATTAGCAGTCTTAAATAACAAATATTATCTAATAAATTTAGTACTTAATTTATTTATGTGTCTATTTTGCGAAAGTTATAAGCATATTGGCACAAACTTTCACTGTGAATATGGAAAGGTAACATTAACAAAGTCAACGTGTTACTACTTCAAATTAAACGCAAAATTTTACAAAACACGTTTTATTTTTTATACACAACATTTACAAATTAAACGAAAAATAGGAAAAATGAAATAAAGTCGAATAGAAAACAATAAGACAGGTTATTTACAACAAGAAAAAGTTGCAGGAAGAAGCAGTTAAAAAAAGAAATAGCTAGAATAATAGATGAAGAAGTTAGAGTAAAAAGGAACTTGTACAAGGAAATTAAAAGTGAATAAATATCGAAATTAGTCTAGTATAGATAGAATAACTTTAAGTTAAGAAGTAATAGATACGCTTTGTAATTACTTTGAATTGAGAAAGAATTTATCGAAATTAGTCTAGTATAGATAAAAATAGCTTCAACTTAAGAAGTAATAGGTACGCTTTGTAATTACTTTGTAAAGAGAAAGAATTTAAAATCAAGGATATACAAAATATCGACTAAAAAGAGTTAAAGCTACGCTTTCTTTCCAGGGCCAGCCTTGGGAGAAGGTTCGTCTTTGTACCAGTCCTCACTAAAAGACACAAACACAAATTAGAGAATGCATTCTTGCGGTAAAATCGGTATACGTCGGTAACAGGAGTGCTTTAATCACGTCTAGTCGTTGCACGTAAATTCAGTATAACTGCAAACTAGTTAGGAACAAAGAGAAACTTGAATATTTCGACCATTTTAAGGTCATTACTACAGTTTTACAGTTATGAGGAATAGAATGTGGTCATGCTGAACTTGAAAATCAACGTAGCAATGAATGATTAATGGCTGATAAGTAAAAATTGAATGAAAGGAAATTTCTTACCATCCAGGTACGTTTTCTGGTGCATCGCACCTTTGCTGTACTTCATTGTAAACTTCTCCAATTTGGCAACCCAAGTCTCTTGGTTCTTTGCCGTTGAGACAAACGTAGAATCGTTGGCAGTCGGTTGGGTGAGCGTATTTTGGATGTATGGTTAACTGACCATTTTCGTCAGTTTGACCTTCTTTCGGGCATTCGAAACCATCTTTGAGTCTCCCTAAAACAATTGAATTTGCTTAGAAACCAAGAACAGTCATAATGGTGCCTGTCCACGTGAGAGTAAACTACTCTCGATAGCAGCGTCGCCAAGGATACAGCCCCTGAGAGTAACTCGCGATTGGCTGTATCCTTGGCGACGCTGCTATCGAGAGTAGTTTACTCTCACGTGGACAGGCACCATTAATGGTAAATTTGTTACAAACAACGGCCATTCTGAATTTTGTGCGAAGCTTATGGAGATGCAAGTGAAAAAAATAGCTGCACATTAAACGTAAAAAAGCATTTCCAAACTTTTTTTTGAATAAATTTTCACGAGGGGTTAATTGGCCTAAGAAATAGAAATAAATAAATTGTTTGTAAATAGTGGTTAATTCATGTTGTATTCAAATTTTTGCGTGTAGTTTAAACTCGTTAATTGCCCTTTTAATTTTAAATTACACCCTGTTTCGCCAATAGAAAAGAATGATCACAACAATAAATAATGATGAAGCGCCCCAGAGCTAAATAATGGGAACTAGAATTTCCTAGACCCATCGAAAAATTAAAACCATAAGGGCTTAAACGTTAGATAACAATAACAAATGTGCAAAGATAAATTAACAAAACTGTATTTTTAAAAATTGAAGAAGGAAAAAACTAAATTTTAAGAATAAACAATTTTAATCTTTATACGGAATGGCATAGCTGATCGATAATTATTATTAATTATTATCAAGGAATTTAAACAAAGGAAATTTAATTAAAATTATAAAGCTAAAAAAATCGTATTTTCGAGTTCCATAGAACTATGTATTCAAATTTTCTTGTGATGTTTTATATATTACCAGAATTAAAATTCGAAATTTTTCAATACCGTTACTGCTCTTTTAAAATTTATATTGTGTACTGTTGTAAAACAGCGCAAATGTTTTATGGCCGGTATTATAGGTTCAGTTTAAACTGCTTGTCAAGTTTAAACTTAAGATTAATAAAAATAACCATAGTAATCTGCAGATTATTTTTATTAATCTTAAGTTTAAACTTGACAAGCAGTTTAAACTGAACCTATAATACCGGCCATTAATGTATTGTATGAAATATTGACTTACTGGTTTCGCTTTCATCGCAACCTTGTCTTCCAGCAGAATCAGGCCAGACGCAAGTTCCTGAATACTCATCAAAATGTAATCCAGCCGTGCACTTGATCTCAGTAGATTGTCCTTCTATACAATTATAGAAAACATTGCATACATTTGGCTCTGGATGAGCAAAGAATCCGTTGCGTCTTGGACAAAGTCTGGAAGATGTTGGTGGTTCTGTTTAAGAAAAAAAAACCGTAATTTTTTCCCAACTATACGCACGCCACACTTACGTAACTCCGTACGGTCCCCGCAATCAACGTTGAAGGGCTGGTCACATTTATTAATCTTTCTAATCAAGGGGTCGAACACCAAACCATCGGGGCAAAGTTTTTGTATGGCCACACCATCCGTGCATTCGTAAAATTTATCACATTGGACAACATCTTCGTACGATCCATCCTTCGGCGGGCATTTAAAGCTCGACTCTGCAACGAACGTTTTTTTTTAAATTTTTATCACATTATGCATTCACACTTAGGTCATCCGCCGTTAAGGCAATTATATAAAAGTGAAAGGTGACACGTTTTGTAACGAACCAGTATCTTATGGGATGGTTATGGGCTGAATATCGAAAGTACGTGCAATTTTCACGAATTACACGCTCGGGACGGCTGCAAACCTCAAATAAATATGACCTTTTTTCACGAACAATGATAATTCTCGAAAATACGTGGCATAAAAAGCTTAGATTGGACGTTATTCATGCGGTAACGTACGAGACAGTACAAGGATCAGTTAATGTTTTGCATAACTACTTTCTCTCGGCGTGGTATTTAATATAATGCATTATTAATGCCATCTTATATAAGCGGTAATTAAAATTTTGTAAATTTAAGACTTAAAATTACAACTGAAAGTTACTTAGCATAAACAAAAGCGGTAAGGATTTAAGTAAAGTCGATACTTACGTGCCTGTACAGCCGCAACTAACAGTACAACACCAAAATATTTCATTTTACTTTTTTATTTTATTACTACTGTTAATTAAGTATTCGAAGCGTGTCGAAGTCGTATGAGGTGATACAATATCCACCTCCTGCTGCCAACTGGGAATATTTTAATGCTCCTTCTATTTAAAAGCTCGCCGATAGTCGGACAGTGGATAATTGAACCGAATTCAGTGGTTTCATTGCATGTGTACAATACTTGGTTATCTACTTTTTACGTGCAACCCCACTACGGTAAAGAAGTTGACCTTTCGTTCCTATAAATTAATTTCACTGTTAGGCTTTTGTTTTCCATTTCTATGGTTGCATCTGTTTTTTTTTTACAAGACGATTAAGTTTACAAAAATAATTACGAGTGCACATTACTGCAAGTATTGGCGTACAGTTTTTGGTTTATTGTTGCGACTATTTTACAAATTACTGTTACTGATACTGTAAACCTAACGTTTTTTTTTTTAAATATGTCCTCGATTAAAATTGAAGCATGCCTAAAACACCTTGCATTGAATATGTCAACCACGTTTAAAGTACTTCCTATTCCTTTTTTAAAATTACGGTACAGCAAGAGTGTGTTGAAACCAAAAAATGTAGCACATTTTTTTAATTACTACGTTAAGTCCTTATAAGCTGGATAAACAAAAACAGTCGAAATCATTTGGATTTTATGGTCTTCTCGCAAAGATACACTTCAAAGATTTTACTATCTTTGTACCTGCAGATGGACAGATCATTTTCGAAAAGCTACAATATCTTAAATACTATTATTATTTTCGATGAAATCTTTAATTGAGAACTTAAAATTATTTTTAATTTTTTGTTGATTTAGTTAATCTTATATTGCAAATAAATTTAGATCTTAGATAACATTACACTTACTCGTATTTCTTTGTTCAGTTTCAAGACTTCGATAGAATTCAGTTTCGGAACAATAACATAAAAATTGTTTTATTCAACAACAAAACGAAAAAACTGTTAACCAACTGAAATAAAAAAAGACGATAAATGAGAAAGGCACTTATTTAATTAAGCACGTGTAGGTACTTATGTGATAAATTTTGTGATACTTATTTTGAAATCATGAGCAAAACCTTTTTTTAAATTTTTACGTTATGATGGTGTAATAAAATAAATAATTTAAAAAGCAACAAAGCAAATTTTAAAGAGTTAAATGTTAAGATCATTTCGATTTTTTTTAAACAGTTTAAAACCAGCCAACTTTCTAAGAAAACTCTAAAAAAAATATTACCTATTAAAGTTTTTTATTCGAAAATAAAATCAGTTACGATTAATATGTCAACCATTTGCGACTTCCGGTTTCCTTATGCTATAAGTTTGTTTTTTCAATGAAATAATTCTCTATTACCATTGAAGACAAAACACGTTATACAGTTAGAAATATGGTAATAGAATTTAAAATCAGTGCACCACAAGGGCTTCAATTATTTAAGTATTTCTTTAATGTACAAATAAGTTTATTCAAAAATTTCTTATAGATAACACAAGGATTTTTTTACATTGTAACGTAATACAAGTTTTGAGATTTTTGTTTAAATTATCCCACTCACCATAAAACAAAATTATATTCATATTTCAGGTGACCACTCAACATTCGGCCACGGAAGACTCTGATTTTTGTAAAGGTAATAAACTTATGGATCAATCTTTACCATTACATTTATTATATAACCAATTGCGTAGCTAAAATTTTTGGTAGGTATGTAGTTTCGCAAATTTTTAAGTAATATTTAATAACATTTTGAAACACCACATATTAGCTTTTAAATAGCATATACTTTTATAAAGAGATTCGTAAATTTTTAGCATATATTTCACGTTTAAAGCAACAGAAACTTTTATTATTTTATTTAAATTATTACTTAACCATAACCAAGCAAAATCATATTTAATTATGGGTATAAATTATGACAACGGCAGAACTTTAAAAAAATGTGAACAAGGCGTGACTCAAATGACAAATACGTGCTTTTAGAATGCAACAATATTACAAAGAAATGTCGAAATGCTCTTGAACTACAATATGCACTTGGTTAACCAAAGTGACCAACAATGGCAGTCTAAAGAAAGCTTAATATTGAATGTAAATATAGAAGTGTGCATGGTGTTTTATGTTTGAATTAAATACTTTTTCTTTGTAAAACTACAATAACTGGTTTCCTTTTTTCATGTAGAATAAAAGCGTTAAACATATATATATATATATTTACTGTCTACAATTTTATTTGTTTTTTCTTTGTATTCATTAGTAGTAAGTGAGATAAAAATAAATGTGATAATATTTTCACATAATTAATTTTATATAATTATTTGCATAATTGCGTTTCGCATAATATATTATTATATTTTATTGTCTTATATTATATTTACATCGTGTCTCGATATATTTAATAATGTATAGTTGTGGATTAAAGATATTGCACCGGTGACTCCATTCATAAAAATGTTATTAGGATCAAATTTTTCCACAAAATGATGCAGTCATCGTAATGATTAGAAGTCATTTTTGTCTCTTAAATGATCCTTTTGTAATAAATATCTTAAAAGATGCTTTTTATACGTGTTTTGACCTAATTTACACTTATTATATTAAGCATAATGTACATTTTCAAAAATGTGTTTCAAAATTTACCATAGAATAAGGGTAAAGAAATAGAAAGTTTAAAATATACTATTAAAAAGGGTACAATTTTCTTGTTGCTCAAAGAATCAAACTATATGAATGCCAAAGCTCTAAGCACATGATTTTTGTTTTTTTAATAAAACTAATATTAAAGCTTACAAACAAAATTTAGGCCTGCATATGCTCTTTATTGATTTCAGACAAGAGACAAGCGTATGATAAGATAATCAGAAGTAAACTGTATGAAGCTATGGCTAAACTAGAAATTCCAAAGAAGATAATAAACCTAACTAAGATGACGTTACAAAAGGCTTATAATAAGGTAGTGGTGGAAGGGCACATATCAAGAGGCTTTAGAGTGGAACGGGGTTTGAGACAAGGTGACCCAATGTCCACGATATTGTTCAACCTAGTGTTGGAGGTTGTGATAAGGAAAAGTAATATTCAAAGAAGTGGTTTAATCTCTAGTTATAGGCAGCAATGTATGGCATATGCGGATGATATAGTACTAATGACAAGATCGCGTAAAGAGTTGGTGAAGATGTTTAAAAATCTGGAGACGACAGCAAGAGAATATGGGCTAAAGATCAATGAAGAAAAAACTAAATACATGGAAGTGAGAACAGGAGACAAAGAAGAGGTAAAGATTTTGGAAATAAAAGCAGAGAACAATAGGCAGTATGCGTTTGCTAGTGTAAGCCAATTCGAGTACCTGGCAGTAACGCTAGCAAACAATTGTCAGGAAGAAATACAGGTCAACAAAAGAGTAGCAAAAGACAGCAGGTCGGTAGGAGCGTTAATAGGATTACTCAAATCAAAACTAGTCTCAAAAAATACAAAAATCAGAATTTACCAAACGGTCATTCGACCAACAGTGACGTATGGAAGTGAAGTGTGGGTGCTAAACAAGCAAAGTGAGGCTAAACTAGATATATGGGAAAAGAAAATACTGCGGAAAATACTAGGAGGTGTAAAGGAAGAAGGGATTGGCTGGAGAAGAAGGACAAATCAGGAGGTAATGGAGGTGTACAACAAACCCAGAGTGTCGCATGTGGTGAGAACACAAAGATTGAGATGGCTCGGGCATGTAATAAGAATGGAAGAAAGCAGACTTGTAAAAAAGGTATTAACAATGGGAGAAGGAGGGAAAAAGAAGAGAGGCAGGCCGAAGAGGAAGTGGATGGAAGGAGTAAAAGAAGACATGTTGCGGCTAGGGGTAAAGAACTGGAAGGAGAAAGCAGAAGACCGGAACGAGTGGAAAAAAAAATTGAAGCCATGGGCCTTGGAGGCCTGTAGTGCTGAACTATATGTATAATATTAAAGCTCTAATAATTTAGATGCATAATGAACATTTAATGGTTTTTAAAGGAATAAGTTAAAACTGCACTTTCATCGCCAAAACATTTTAGTTCATAGGTAGTCTGACGTCAAGAAAAATTAAACAAGAATATTAAATTGGTTACTATTATCTTGTTTTTAATCGCTTTGAAGTCTTCTCCGTACACATTGAAAAAAAAAGTATTGCGTCTTGTTTGTAGAGACTAAATGAGTTTTCTTTTGCAGATGAAAAGTAAACATGTAATCGTATGTAAATAAAGAACGATAAACATACGTTTGGGCAATGAATTAACAACACACAAGCTGGAAAGTTAAACTAGTTTTTTACATCTTAACAAGCTATTTTTTAACGGTGTTATTAGTGCATTTTGTAATGAAATATCTAAGTATACCAGCAATATTGAATAACAGCAAGGGTTTTACTAGCGTTCTTGTTGTTATCGATACATAAATCGGCGTTAATTAATTGTTACGTAAAACAATAATCTGATGATAACTTTCACTCATATGCGGGTGCAGTGAAAGTGTGTTTGCATGTGACTTATTGTGTACTAATAGCAGTATCAGTTTTAAATCACTTTATCGATATTTAAAGATGTTACTTTTAAATACCGAGCTAATGTTTCGGCATCTTTTTAACATTCTTTTGAAATTATGTCAGGAATTCGATTTCTTATCTTACATATTTTAGTTTTGATATTTTTATTTATGATGTCATTTTTATCAAGACAACATGAAACAATCAAAATCTATTGTCCTATGCCGTAACTGTAATTTAATAGTGTTTAAAGAAATTTTTAATTCTTATTCCAGTCATATACTCAACACTTTTTATTTTTTGTGAAGAATTTAACCTTGAAAGGTGACGAGGTGATTAAACTAAGTAGTGTACCCAAAGGCAACATGCAATTATTCACTTTCACATACCGAAAAATAAATATTGGTCAAAATATTTCTTAGAAGAATTTCGCGAGTTTAAAAATTGTCTTTTGTCATTTTTTACTTGTAAAACAAGATGACAACATCTGAGAATTATGCTATTATTAAGAAACTACAAATAAAATCATAGAATTATTACTGCATTACTGGATTTTATCAAATATTTACATAATTATACACATTGCTTCCTTCAAAATATTTTAAAATTATCCATCTTTTACACTAGTAAATACTGTTGGCAAGAATCTTGTTCCTAGCGTATTTCATTTTAAATCAAAGAAACAGTTTTACTTATCACTTCTTTAGATAATCTTCAAGCCTTAATGTTTCATTCAAATATAAGTCCAAAAAAAAATCCATGCAATAATAAAAAATGGGTATCTTAAGTGCCACGATTTAAAGAATTTCGATCAATCCATTCAAGTGTCAAGGTAAGTCAGGAGATGTAATATTATGGCGAAACCCTATAAAACTAAATATTCTTTTTCTTAATCGATGCGGCGCCATCCTGTTGACGCCACAACTTTATAAAACATCAAACATCATTCCAAAAAAAATGTAGTTCTTGTTTTTTAAGGTAATTTTTGACAATCCAATCGCTATAATTGTTTTGGCTGTACACACCTACTCGATAACACTGTTTACAGTGGCAGAGCGACGGTGAAGCAAGGGGTATCGATGCCCCGGGCGCCAGTCTTCGGGTGGCGCCGCGATTACAAAATATTTTTGCGTTTATTTCACTTATTTAAAGCCAAAAAACTAAAATACCATTATATTATTAAAATTTGTTCTTATTATCCGTGTGTATTTAAATAAAATTTTACGGACATAAGACGCTACAGACTATAAGACGCACCTTAATTTTTAAGCAATTTTTTAAAAAATAACATTTTTACCATTTTTATTATTAGACTGCAAAGCCTGACTAAAAAAAATATTCTTAGTTTATAAAACCGAACTGACCTTTAAAATCGTCGCATCAGTGCACTGCTGCTGTCAATCCAATGTTGCCAGATAGAGATAGGTTACCCGCGGCATCGAATATATGGCAATTTTTAAGACTGGCGGGAATTTTAAATCAAACACTGGACATTTTTATATTAATTTCGAGTATAAGACGCACCTGAATTTTGGAAGCAATTTTTCGAAGAAAAAAGTGCGTCTTAGAGTCCGTAAAATACGGTAATACAACATTATTTTACTTAAACGCACAAACTACAATAAAAATACGGAAGAGGGGGGGCGAAAAAAATTATACCCTGGGCGCCATTGACCCTCGCTACGCCACTGACTGTTTATTCTAAAATATTTTTGGGGCATCGCTCTCAAAGATATACGACATATTTCATAAGAAAATATCGAGTTTTGCTGACGATACATTAATGCATATTTCATCATTAGTAGCTTAGATAGATTTATATTTAGATTTAAAAATCTTTTGATAAATAAATTCAGGTCTGATGAAGCATATCCCAAAGTGCAGCTAACATGATTAAATTAAACCATTTCTAAAAAATTAACTCTTGAGCAATAAAACTCTTTCTTAAGTTATACTTTCTCACATTAATTATGTATTACCAAAAAGTATCAATATAACAAAAAGTTATACTTAGCAGAAAAATCTGACTGAACGCTCATCAAAGTAATATGACCCGTCATCTCAAAGTAACCTGACATTTTTGTACTAATATCAGATTTTGAAATGACTTAAGCAGAACAAGTGAAGCATTAAGTGTTACTACTCATTACAATATACTTCTTTGGTAATAAAAACGCTGTCTGGCCTTGAATACTTCAGTTTTGCTTATTTAATTGTAGTTTAATTGCAGTGGGTGCTGTGGGATTTGCAAAGCGTTTAAATATTATCTACTATTTCCGATGGAGAAATATATGAATAGGCTCCAATAGTTTCATACAATCTTTACTATTACAATGATAAAGATAAACTTATTTCTTTTCGCAAATATAACCAAAAAATGATAAACTTATTACAAACAGTTTGGGTAACTTCAAGAAGTAATTAATTTTTCAGCCTTCCTTGCAAAAGATAATCAGCATAGACCGGATGATCACTGCTTAATTTGATAGGAAAAAAAACTATTTTCTAAGGAATAATTATCTTGGTACTAAAATGAGATTGGAAACTATTATTAAATAAGATTTTTATTAAAAAAATTGTTGAACCAACATGGCCTAACTATTTACAATCTAATAATATTAAATTTATACTCCTGGCTCTTCTATCTCCACCGGTCGGGGCTGCGTCCTTTTCGAGGGCCTTCTGCGTGACACAAAAGGAGTTGTGACCTTCGGTTTAGGTCTGAGTGTAGGAGGATTTTCTAGAGCTAACAATTGCGCATCGGTCAGCTGTCCTTTGTACCAATCGACGCTGAAAAACGTGTCGATGAGAAAAACGTTCGCATCGTGTGTGACATTTGTAAAGTTTAAAATTAATGTAGTTTTAAGAATGTTAACCTCTGTTTCTTTATGTCAAGGAAAACTTGTCTAGAGTACCAATCCAAGTAATTTTTTCCCTTAATTATATGCTAAAGATAGAGGAAATGATTTTAATAGTTCGCGTCTTACCATTCGGGCACTTTGCGAGACCACTCGCAACGTTTGTGTTCATCGTCAAAGACCTGACCTAGTTTACATCCATTACGGCGGGGAGTGTCACCATTTATGCAGACGTAGAAGAACTGGCAGTCGTCAGGGTCGGCATATCTTGGGTGGGTCTGTCCTATCGACTGGTTCACCTTAGGGCACTGGAACTGGAATACCTCTACAGGAAGGAAATAATTAAATTTAACATTAAGATCACGGAGAAAGATCCTAATTTGGTTGATATTAATCTCATGAAATTTGGTATTGACAAAACCAAATAAAATTTCGAAAAAATTAAACTTAAAGATAAACTCGAATTTTGTTTACCAAAAATTTACATATGCATGTTATACAATAATCTACCTAGCCATGAAAAACAAAAGTAACCTTTCCTCCATTCAGAAACTTGAATTGATTGATTTATAAAATTGTGATCAGCCAATAGGTAGACGCAGTGTGGGACGCCCTTTGATGAGGACAGTTGAGCCGGAATAGGCCACTGAGCCTAAACCGCGATGATGATAATGTTAATGATCATAGTTTATGTGTCTTGAGAAGGACTTAAATTCATCTCAAGTATAGAAGTTTTGTAAACATTTTTGACAAAAGAGGGCAATGAACCTAAACTTATACACAAAAGAATTACAGCTATGTGTAAGGACGACTCCAACATACTTTCAAGAAAAAAGCTCACTTAAGCAATTTAATTAGGCAAATAAGTAATTCCAGATTTTTCAATAGCTGAAATACATTTAGAAGCAAGAACCGGAGTATCTAACGATAAGGAAAGTTAAAAATGTGTTGATGACTAATCGCCGACTGAGAGTCTCTATTATCACCAAGGTAAGTTAATGTTTCGGATGCAACAGATCTAATCATTTTACACAATAATTAGGGTGTGAAAAAAATGTCTAGGCATTGAATACTGGCACTGCTCACGCCAGAGCAAAAAGGACATTTCTTAAGAAAACTTTAATGCCATTAGATATACAGGGTGTTTCTGTGATTATGTTTTAACAATTAAGGGAAGATAGATGAGATCATTTGTGATACTTTTTGCCAATAAACCAATGGTCGGAAATGCATCCCCTCGGAGTTGCAAGCTGAAAAATCGATTTAAAAAAATGCACTTTTCATCTTAAATGTTGTTATTAAATGCGAGAAACGAGAAAAACTAGTACCTACTTCTAACAACAAATTCATTAAAAAAAAAACAATTCAACAGAAGCTGCTCGAATTTCCTGCTCTCAGATTCCATACAAGTGCAACAACGCAATAGGTTTATGTTGATATTTTCAAAGACGTCTTGCATTGTTTGGACGTACAGATGCAGCGGCAATTCTGACCGCCAGATCTTCCTCGAACCGTACTGATGTCTCATAAATAAAGCTCTTCATGTGCCCCCACAAGAATAAATCTAATGGAGTCAAATCTGGTGACCGAGCAGGTCATGCGATTGGACCTCCACGTTTTCGCTTCTTCGGCCTGTAATTCCGAGGGAATGCATTTTTAACCATTGGTTTATTGGCCAAAAATATCACAAATTACATCCTCTATCTACCATAAACGTTAAAAAAGGTCACGAAAACACCCTGTATACATTTTGTCAAGATTTATGATTGGTAACGTGCCCTAATATTTCACTGGTACCTTCCTACAAAACCAAAGTATGCTGTGGGTTCATAAGGACTCCCCACGTCTACAAAAGGCCAAAACCCAATCTTCAGCGGATGAAATTGCGGCTACACTTTTTTAAGATGCGTTAAAAATCTTATTATCTGAATGTACGCAGAAGAGCTCCACAATTATAGAAGTTTATGGTAGAACTATTCAAAATTTATAAATTGCTCAACAAGAGTTGGCACCAAATTTTTATCAACAAACAATAATTACCTACTTTTCACAATAATTGCAATGTGCATAGAGCTCATGAAGTTTAACAAATTAGCCAAAATCTTAGTTATATTTAGTTAAGGTGTCCTCCACCCAGTTCTGTATTGTTTCATGTCAGGTAGATTACTTACAAATTTTCGCTAGCAAGTAAAATTACACCTGACACTTGATTATCTGAAATATTGAAATATAAAGAACGCGGTATAATTTACTTACTATACTGCTACCTATAACTAAATTTGTCTTTGCTTTATGATAATAGGTAAATTTCAATAGTTTTAGTGACACGAAAATGAAATACGTGACTGAAAACCGATAATTCAAAAAAATGTATATTTTTGCCAAAAACATTTGGGAACATTTTAACCGTCTTAAACAAAATACGTAGTGAGTAATGAAGCACTAACTAGGACATAAGCTGAAATCACCATTATCAAGAAATAAAATCATATAAGTACCTATAGTGCGTCTTTTAATACAAAATACTTATAAATAATTGTTAATCGTAAAATATATGAAATTTGTGCAAATATATGTTAATCAAAACCAAAAATCAAATTATTGTATTAAAATCATCAATAATATAAGCAAAATCCCAAGGTTACTACGCATTACTACTGGAAACTTTAACGGTAGATGAACACACGAACCTGATTCTATAATATAAATTTAAAATAACTGCATAAACAGCATCTCAATCAAGTAACAACAAAATTATTTTTCTATGAACTGCAATCACAAGAGCTTTCTAAAAGTTTTTTTGCCTTCTTTGTGCAGACCACAAATTTATTTATTTATACAAAAAAGCGATCTGGGAGATTGATTCGCAGAAATCTCAAGGTACTTAATTAAAACTTGATTTACACAGATTTAACCACCTTAAAGAATAAGACGTTTTCTGGGAATATGTTATGTAAAACATGCATAAAAACGCCATCTCTAAGTAATTTTAGAAGTATAACCTTCTTTTTTTTAATTAAAATTTATGCACAGTTTAGGTACCTATAACCTAACAGTAATTTTATAAAACGAAATGACATTATTTGTGTTTAAAAAACTTATAACTGGTGATGCTTATTACAGATACTAAGTATGTTGACACATTAAGAGTTGAATTTACTCAGGGTGAAAACGAATAAAATTTTACAATGTAGGTAAATATCAAAAATAAACATCTAAATATAAATCATAGTAGTTAAAAATTTACTAATTTTAATGCATTTACCTTCTGAAGAACAACCCTTCTTTTTGGCTTCGTCAGGCCATGTACAAATTCCTGTTTTCATATTGTACACGAGACCAACGGGGCAAGTAATCATATTGAATGCGCCATCTACACAATAGTAAAATTTATCACAGATATTTTCCTGTTCATGTGCGAAATAGCCGTGTTTCCTTGGGCAGTTTTGGCTGGGTTGTGGAGTTTCTACGGAAAAATAAAAAACAATGTATTGGTAAACCAAACAAAAAAACGGTTTTATTAACAAAAAAATCAAGAGTCACATATTTTTATTTTGCGAAAATTAAAGTGCTTTTATTTAATAAAATTGCAAGAATGAGGTAAACATTCCTTTTAATAGCAAATTTTAACGATAGGCCGACACAAACCTCTTATCAAATTCTACACACTTTTTAAGTAGATACATTGTAGAAGAAACTTGTCATTCATGTAGCTAAATTAGCTATGCTATAAAGCAGGGACTGAGAACGGAACGAAAACGAAAACGTTAAACGACTTTAACCGAATTTTTTTTAAGAACGAAAACAAAACCGAAAACGAAATTATTTTTTTTTCGTTCAAGAACGAAAACGAAATAAATATTTTCCAAAACCGGTTTTAACCGGTTTTGTCGCTATTTCAATTTTATTTGTTAAACACAAACGCGAATTTACCTTCTGTGCTGGGGACACTCCACGAGGCAGTAAAAAATCTCACTTGAAATAAGTGAGCTTCACTTTTCTCCATATATTTACGTGAATATGTATTAACAACTTTATTGTTTATACTTGCAATTTCGTGTAACACAATTAACGGTACCTACAGATATTCTCTATTTCTAATTTGTTTTTTAGATCATCAATATAGAATATACACTTGATTGGTTATATATTATCAATGTGTATGTTTTATTTGCGTTTAGACATAATAATAGTAAAATTTATTCTTACTTCGAAAAGGACTAATGTAAAAAAAGATTTATAGGAAGATGTGTTGCTAGTAAGGTTTAACGGAATGTGAAAATGTATATTGTATGGTATGTACAAACTATAAAGTTAAAATATATTTCAAGTTATTATAAGTTTTTTTTTAATATCTTTTTTATTTATAACATTTAGAAAATTATCCACTTGAATTCATTCTTTTGTCTTTTTAAATAATTACAGCAGGATCTTATTTAATTCAAATGCATAGATTTTTAGTACTAAAACAAATTTAAAACAGCACTCGCTATATTTTCATAGGTTTAGATAAAGATCGTGTGTCTAATTTAACCTAATCACGTTGTGTTTTTGCACCTTACGGGTGTTAAACTTAATAAAATGGTTAAATGTTAAAGTGTTTAACGATTTGGTAAATTTAATATGGCGATGGTTCGCCAGTCTAAAATATGCTGTCCGTGAGCATCATACCCCATCGTCATCGTTTATATTTTAGTTGAGACGCAAATATTGTTATCGTATTTATAGAGGGTTGTGGTGACTAGAAAAAAAATTGATTTTTTGACGACAAAAAAAATATTGTAAAACCGGTTTTAACCGTTATTATTTCTGTTCACGAAAACGAAAAAAGAATGTTTTCGGTTAGGACGAAAAGAACGAAAACGATAATTTCGTTTTCGTTCCGAACAGAAACGAACGGAATTTTTTTCGTTTTTTGTCCCTGCTATAAAGTAAAAGATCCTACGAACATTGTATTTTTAATGTTAGAACTAAGGTTTCAAGACAAAATAATCCTATTATAAAATTTTCAATTTTTAATTTGTAGTTTCTTGAATATAAAAGTCATTTACTTTTTTATATTTTCTAAGAAACGTGTTTAAAACATTTTAACTTATAATAAGGTCATTTGCCGTTTTTAAACTAATCACTTTTAATGCAAATATTATTTTAGCATTGACCTTAAAAATAAGATTTCTAAAACGAAAGATGTTAATTGTGCTTAAACACTTTGGAAACTACTAGTAGTCTACGGTCAAGTGCAGGAATTCCTTTCGGTTCATTGAAGCTGAAAGAAAAAAAAACAAACAAAAGAAGTAGGATTTTTTTGCAAGTGTACCTACTCGCAGCAGAATAATTTTGCAATTTGTCATTAGATTCACTGGATTCGTAGGCAACCTTGGTGATTGAACAATCTAAAATCTTGTCTTGTATAGTACACAGGATGGTCTATAGAAATTTTAATTTTGCCTGATAGTTACTTATTTTTAACATCATTTTAACAAATTTTGGGTTAAACTTTGGCCAAAGCGTTAGGCTATTATTAAGAACCTTAAAATGTTTGCCTATTGCTTTCAGAGGATCAATATATTTCTTAACACTCGAGCCGGCGCTTAAAGTACCCCAGTTTTATGGTTCAATGTTCAATGTAGTAACTCTTTCTAAATCTAATCGTAAAAGACTTTGTGTATTCTTTCAGTGTAATTTTGACATCCTATTGACAAGAGAAAAAAATCAAAAAATCGATTACGTCCTAGCCGTTTAAGCTAGAGCTATCAAACTTGGCCGAAATGTTTAGGTGTTTTCCATTGACTTTGTGGGATAATAAGAAAGAAAACACGTAATTGAAAGTATGATTTATAGTCAGGTCATCCGCTTATCATCTTCAGAATTTTTTTCTCTGGAATAAAATTGAAAATGTCATTCGTCCATAAGAAAGTACGACTTAAGAGGAAAAAATTCGTCCCTCTTTGTTTTTTGCTATAAACGTAGCCGTTTTCGAGAAAATTAGCGCTAAACATGCATCGACAAATACACCTCAAATATTTTTTTTGCTAAACTTAGTTGGCTAATGTCATGCTTGACTTAAGGCTTGTTCATAATTAAGCGGATGACCTGACTATAAATCATACTTCCAATTACATGTGTTCTTTCTAATTATCCCACAAAGTCAATAGGAAACACCTAAACATTTCGGCCAAGTTTGATAGCTCTAACTTAAACGGCTAGGACGTAATCGATTTTTTGATTTTTTTTTCTTGCAACTTTGGAGGTCTTTAACTTTGAAAGGAAGCATTTTCGGATAACAAAATATTTGACAAATGGTCATCATTTTTACTCAGGAATATGCACCTACTTTTTGGCGGTGTATAATTGAGACACCCTGTATATCTAGTAATAATATTTGTTTTACAAAGAAATATCATTATAGGTTGTATTTGTAAAACATAAAGATCATATTAATAAAAAATAAGACAATAATACTATTATACACAGCAGTTATTAGTTTTAAAAGATGCTATTAAGTGGTGTAAAAATAAGGGGCGCGCCCGCTCGAGGGTTAAAGCATGTTTGCTCTAAAATTATATAAATGCGTGTCACGTCACCATACTAAATATTTTTGATAGTCTTATTACTTGTGAGTCTAATAAACCATAGATTTTTAAAAATTGTTTGATTTCTTTAAAGATATACACAAAACAGATAAGACTTACGTAAACATACTAAACTAAGAATATATGAACCGAAAATAGCCCAGCGACAGTGAAAAACAATAAAAATTCGAGGTTGATGGTGCGGTGTATAATCTACTTTTGTCATTACATTTTTTTTTTTCATTGTTATAAGCCTTATACAATATCATAATAAAACAACTGCTTATGCTTCTAGTAACATATTGTTATACTTCTATTCACGGTTCTTTACAAAATGAGGTTTTATCCCATCTGCATTCCCTGAAAAATCTATCAATTTTAAACTGTCCCTATCGTGGCAAGAATGTGATCTGATAAATATTGGCAAGAGACGATTTGGATTTAAACTCCTCAATTATTTGCCACTTGTTACTTATGCATCAACATTTGTCATTCTACTTACGCAGCTTAGGCCTTTGTGTGCAATCAATGTTGAATGGAAGGTCGCATTTTTCATACTCAGAGCTATAGTCATTGAAGACCTGACCATCTGGGCACAGTTTTTCAGTGATTGCTCCTTCGGTACACGCATAATACTTATCACATTGCTCTGCGTCGGCGAAAAATCCGTTTGGCTCAGGACATTGGTCTGTGGTTTCGTCGTCGTCACCTTTTTGAACAGCAGTTCCACCTCCTGGATGTTTTTCTTGGCGCCTTCTGCTCTGTTCAGCAGCTTGCTGTTTCCTATTTAATGAAGCATATTTTTCAGCAGCGGCTACAAAGCCTGAAAAATAAAAATCATTTTGAAATCACTTGTTAAGATACACTCAATTTAATTGAGCAATTGCTATTCATGGACACTTGTTCTAATTTTATACGCTTTCACGTTGGGGTAATATAAAGTAATTATTCTCAAAGTTAAAGAGTTTCCTTTGGTACTTTTAGGCAAAGCAATCAGTGACTTTTAATACATATTTTAACACTAGCATATTTAGAAAGTTCGTGATTTGGTGAAAAACGATCTCAATAAATAATTAGAGCATTACAAATGCAACTAAAAGCGTAATTTCTTTTTGTAAAATTTGTTGACTTTTTGTATAGTTGCTTCTTTAAAAAATATTTCTGGTAATTGTATGTATGGTTATATATTTGTAATGTGCCCTTAAATCGATAAACAAATTTTAATTTAATTGTCATGTAAAAGACAGTAGATGTTGACTCAATAAACGATTAATATATAAATTACAACATTTGGGGAAAGTAATTTAATATTTTTCTTAAATTTAAATAAACCATTTAACGACTAACAGATGTCTTTACAAATAAATATGTTTTAAACAAGCTTTTAAAGATAATTCATTGTTACTTGATAAGCGATATGATAAAAAAATATTGATGATTGTTCAAATTTGACTTTTCTCGAGACATTTTGTTAAACCAACTAAAGTTTGTATAAAATTGTATTCCGTCCATTGTGGTATCACAAAAATAGCTGCATACCTTCTCATACATAAACGGAAACAATAAAGTTTATAACATAACAGTTAGTTTTTGCTTTCTATATAAATACTTACGTAACGTTTGGTAATATATTCATCAACAGCGCTATGTGTACTTCCAGAGATTTATAACTGAGATTTTAATGCAGTGGTTTCCAACCTGTTTGTACCTTCGCCCCCCTTTTTCATAAAAAAAAATTTGCGCCCCCCTCACTTTTCGTTTCACTCTTATTTCATAAATACTGTTCTAATATAATAATTATTTAATTGGCTATACAAAACAATATACCATATTCTGTAAAAATAAAGTTCTTATTGTTTGTTTGTATTCAAAAATAATATTTTGGTAACAGCTGCGCGCCCCCCTTGTAATAGTCTCGCGCCCCACTAGGGGGGCGCGCCCCACAGGTTGGCAACCATTGTTTTAATGCAAGAGCTTTAATATTCAAACAATGAAATTTAATAAAATGTGTCAATAAATTCTATGACAAATAAAATAAATGTGCACTAAAAAAATGTATGGTCGATATTTGGTCAAAAATCAATTACTTTCATTTTACTCAACAATCTTGCTTAATTTTTTTTTTAATTTTGAAAAAGTCCACGGTATCGTATTTTGTAATGACATCAGTTACTATGGATTTGTAAAGAAAAAGTGTTTGAGCTTAGTTACACCAGTCTTTTAAAACCGCCCATTTTTGCTGTAGGAAGTTAAATTTTCAGGGTCATCTAATTGGCTTTATTGAAAGACAACAAGTAATTATAAAGATATCAATTTTGTATTTTTCATATAATATTGCATGAAATACAAACTCGAAAAATACTTCTTTACACAATATGATTATATAATACACTAACAAAAGCATGATAAATGTCTGTAATTCGCTGCAATGATTAATTTTCGTGATGAAATTAGAAACCATAAAATATATTTACACTTAATATAAATATCAAGTCGTTAAATTATGTTCACTTTGCTAAAAGCTTTAATTTCTAATTTTCCAAACATTAAAAATGTGTTTGTGAAAGATAAATAACATAATTACTTAAAATAAAAATTTAAAAACCCTTGTCAGATGAAAGACTAACAAAAAGGTTATATGGAAGAAGGGCACAAAAAAGGGCAGACCAAAATGAACATGGAAGAAGAGCATAAAAGAAGCAGCAGTCCAAAAGGAAATACCATGTGGGAGTACATAAGAAACTCAGCCCAAAATATTAGGAAGAGCCGATAGTTATAAATACCTACAAGAAATTAAAACTCAACTTAAATGGTCTTATACTTCACAGTAAAAAGACTTTGTTTGGATTCAGAGAGGGAGAAAGAAGAACGCACTGACGGACACAATCTACAGATTGAGTCGGATTCGCGGATGGCCATCTCTTATTACTAGAGAGTTTTAATTTGGTAAAGCTGCTAAATTTTATGCTGATTTATAATTAATGTCAAATTTTAACATTACGCTCTATATCTAACAATGAAATAGAATCCAATGGTCGCCGTGGAATATTAATTTGCTGGACCAAAACTTGACATTGTGTTTTGTAAAATAAGCAATCGTTGATTTCTAAGCCACTAATTTGGATCCAAAAAAAAAACGCCCATAAAAGCATTTATAAATTTTCCAAAAGTTAAAGTTACCTTTTGATTAATAATTGTTCACCACTGAAACACTAACAGTACGAGGTTTTGTGGTTGATTATTGTTTGCATTTCTAACATTTCTGAAAATGATGCAGATTTACGACAACTAAGATTTTTAAGGAAATTTCCCAAGCAATGGAAATATTTATTCTAGCATCCATACGAATTAAACTAGAGTTTAAGTTGATTCTTCTTCAAAACAGTTTTATGTAAGGACTTAATTGTGTGTCTCTAGGTACAACTAAAGCTTAAATATATTATTTTACTCATTATGTCGACATTTTTCTTTTAGCAACTTGTGTCTGTGAACATATTGCCATAACACAAACGTTTTAACAATTTCACTAAATAAATTCTACAAGTTAACAAACAATGCATGAATGTAGTAGTTGACCTTTAAGTTGATCACTTAAAAAATCACTTTCACATTGCACAGGCCGTTATTTCGCATACAAATGATGCGAAGAGTTTACGAAACTAGGAAGACTTGAAATTCTTATGTTTTTTAAATATTTATGAACTAAGTTAATTTAGTCCATCAATAAATCTGTTTGCTATGAATATATTTCTCAACCAGTTTTTTTATGAAACCGCGCGTTATTAGGTGACATTTAAGAAGAAAGAGATGGACCATCGACTCGTTTACGTGTATAAGTTAATGTGAAGTGCTAAGAATATTTTTACTTACCGATAACACAGAGGAGGACCACCACGTTCAAGACTCGCGCCATGTCTTGTAACTAGCGGCCACCGCCGATTTCTATGGCTTATAATGGTTACCCAGTCCAATGGACGTTGCTTGACCTTGCACACAAGAAGTTGGTCGCCACATCCATGGCTCTCGACTTCTTGCAAAGTCTTAAAATATTCAAATTTTCATAATAATCATTGGCGACACATAAAACACCATTAGGTATATCCCTGCAAGAATAGTAAATACCTCAAGACCTTTCCAATTAAAAAAAAAAGAACTTTTTGGGATCCTCTATAAAAATTATTGATACTCTTAGTTAAGTTTAATTAAAATATTTTATTTTGTCCATATATTGAGTGTCTCTAAGAAGTTCCCAGACCAGTATACAAGTATACTATTTATTTAAAAAAAGAAAGAGCGCAGGGGATTATTACAAAATATTTGGACAGCGTAAATTATTTTTAAATATATTATTAGTTTTTATATATATTCATTTGTTTTTGAATTATTCGATTTTTAAAAATAGTGCATTTAATATTCGAACACGTCATCTGAAAGTTCTTAAATTATTTTATTATATGATATATAATTTTACTACGATTAAGAAAATAAAAAGGAGAAGATCATTATTTATATGATTTTACCATCGTTAACGAGAAACTTTTTTATTAAAAGGAAAAGGGAAAACATACAACAGGCCTTATTCATATTAAACAACGTTGAAACAAATTAATGTTTTCATTTTACAGTGCGTAAAAAATCTACAACTTTTTCCCCTAAAATATTTCTGTACTATTAAATACAACCGTATTATTAACGATTTTAAAACCATGTCCATTCTGATTATTGTTTATTATCTAGCGTGCCACGGAACTTTTTTTGAAACTTTAAAGCATCACTAAATAGATTTCAGAAAGGTAAACAATTTGTCCAATTTAAACTCCTTTGAAGCTCTCACCGTTTAAGAGATCCCAATTGTGGCCCTTATAATGTGGACCATCCTGTATATTCATACAGGATGTTTCTTAAATATTGCGAAAAAATTCGGGAGGTGATGTGGTAGATGTTTTATACTTATTAAAAGGTTTCCTATAGTCATATTTTCAATCATCTCCCACCTTCACAGGGGGCTGAAAAGTGCGACCCCTGTTGGTTTTTCTTATCAAAACTTATCGGTGTGTTGAAATTTTGCAATTTAAAATAATTTTAACATTCCAATATAAAACGATTTTTGGGTAGAATTGACGGGCGTTGGCGCGTTATCGCCGCGTAAACGTCAAAATGAATTACACCCTTCAATTGTATCCAATATGAACATGAAGAAACCATGGTAAGCACCAAAATGAATTGTTTTATATTGGAAATTAATTGGTCCATGTTTATTTATTTTATTTTTTACTCAAAAACTGTAGGTTTAACGAGAAAACTCAAGAATAAAAAAAGTTTCTAAATAAATCAAGCTTTCAAAAAAAATTGCAAAATTTTAACCCACCAAAAAGTTCTTTTAAAAAAACTAACAGGCGTCGCACTTTTTATTCCCCTGTGAAGGTGGGACATGATTGAAAATGTTACTAAGGGAAACTTTTTAATAAGTATAAAACATCCACCAAATATCATTCTCCTACATTCATCCAAATTTTTTATTATTTTATTATTTAGTCATGAGTCCTACTGTTAGGTGTAGGACTGTTGAGTTGTGTTGTGCTGACTTTTTTCCATGTTTTTCTGTCTTGTGCTAGCCTTTTTATGTCTTTCCATTTGATGTTTCTATCCGCTGCTGCTTTTTTAACTTCGTCGTGCCAGGTTTTTCTTGTCTACCTCTTTTGTTTTTTCCCTGTGTTCTTGCTTCATATGCTCTTCTGGTTAACCTTTCTTCTTTCATCCTATAAATGTGACCCAACCTCCAACCGTCCCAGCTGCCTTTCCTGTATTTTTGTTTCAACCTATTTTATCTTTAATTGTTCTCTATATGTTTCGTTTTTGATTCTATCTTTTTTGGTTTTTCCTTGGATTTTCCTTGGATTATTCTTAGAAATCCCATTTCAGCTGCATTCACTCGGCTACTATTTTTATTGGTGCCGTTTCACTTCCGTATAAAAGTGCCGGAGTTACTACCTTTTTGACCACTTTCACTTTTGTTCGTTTTGTGACTTCTTTATTTCCAAAAAATATTGTCCTTAAACTGTTAAATATTCTTCCCACATTTCCTGTCCTTTCGCTTATTTCCTTGTCCATTCCTCCATTTTTCTCTATGATCACTCCTAAATATTTAAAGCTTTCTACCTGTTCTAACCTAAGCCCATTTAAAGTGATGTTATGCCCTTTGTTCTCTGTTGTAACGATCATAGCTTTAGTTTTTTCGGTATTTATTTTCATATGATTTTTTCCCAATTCCAGGTTTAGAGTTTCTAAATTATGTTGCAGGTTTTTTTCTGTTTCCGCGACTAAGACCATGTCGTCTGTGAACATTAGCTCCGTTATGTTATTTTTTTCCATTTTCCAGTTGCCTAGGTGAAACGGTCTCATTTTTTGTTTTACTTCTTTAATTACCCCATCTATGACTACTGAGAATAATAATGGACTGAGCACGCATCCTTGTTTTAAGCCCTCTTTTGTTTCAAACTCTTCCGATTCTTCATTTTGTGTTCTTACAATATTTACCGTTTTTTCGTACTTCGCTTTTATTATGTCGATTGTTTCTATTTCTATTCCCTTCCTTCTTACGCCCCTCCATACGTCTTTTCTTTTGATTTTATCGAATCGATACTTCTTCTTTTTTAAATACAACACCCTATATTTTTTTACACTGTCCTATAGGAAATTTAATTCTCTTTCGAAAATATAAGGGCTGTTTTTCACCTAAAATTAATATTTTCCGAGATATCGCGATTTTATTGTTAATTATTAGGCAAAGTAATATTTTCAAGTAGGCTATGAAGGTAGACAGCGGTAATTTAAAACAGTTGAAAGAAAAAACAGGAAACTGTTAATTTTGTCGCTTGCCTACACATTTTTGACATTTTTTTATAAGAAAGTTGTAGTTTTACCAACACACAAGAAGAAAATAAGTTTGAAAATATAATATGATATTATGATAAAGATGATATTAAAATTATATGAAATATAAAAAAGCACACATTTATTTATAAATAAAGAGCATGTCTCAAAAACAAATTCGTCTATCCTACTTAAGTAGGTATATGATTTTTGGCCTAAATTTAAAAAAATATATTTATCGTTAAATGTATCGAAATAGTAACATTGTGAATGTATAATAAAAATTTAAATTATCCCAAGACATTAGATAGTATTGTAGGTATGTTACACAACAGTGTTTTTGAAAATTAAAATATTGTTACAATAATTGTATTAAAAACGGAAATAAAAAATTTTAAAAATCAATTTGGTAGTTTTAGAGAAACATTTGTAATGTGCAATTTTTTTAAACTAAGGTGGTGCACATTTACCTCCTCACACCATACTGCCGGCGCCAATGGTCGGCGTCGAAAAGTTTCTAAACGAAAAATCGCCCATAGTTCCGCAAAGTATTAAAAATAATACTTAAAATAATTAATATAGCATAGTAAAATACTGCTGGTACTGAACATTATTAATTAAAAGTAATTAATTTGTAAATAATAGTTTAATTATTCTTCATCATACTACCACAACTATTTTTATGTCGTAGCGTGACATCTGTTAATGATTTAATAAACCACATAAATAAACGGATTCCGTAACTGATTCCTGTAACAGGCTTTTTTTATGGAAATAACAACATGAAAACGACTATAGCAAATTGTTGATAGACTTTTAAATAAATTTTGTGGCCTTAAATTTCATTGAAACACTTTATTTACTATTACTTGTGACATAATTTTGTGATTTTATGCTCGCCATCTGTTTACCAGTAGCGAAAACCTTTATTGATTAGTTAGTCTAGTGGTGAAAATTGTAACAAATCGTAGGACCTGCTTGCTAATGAAACAGAAGCCAAGCGAAGCCGACCACCATTTTTGCGCGTCTGTTATAGATTTGTGTGTAAATATTATCGTGAATTGTGAAAAATGGAAGAACGCGCAAGTATATTGCGTACGATGAAGATTTGTAGGTTTTGTCTAGACGAAACTGGCCCTCTTGGTAGCATATACGAAAAAGATACTAAAGAAGGCAAACAAGCAGTGCCACTTCCACTACAAATAATGGCTTGTATTGCTATTGAGGTATGGTTTGTAAATTAACTACTGTCATTGAATGAATTAAATGTATTGTAGAGTAATATATTCGATTAGTAACTGAGCACAGGCATTTTAAGGGTGGTAGAGCAAACAACTAACTACTTTTAAATTGCCCTCCTACTACACATGCAATGGTAAAACAATTTGGAGATATCTATATTGTTTTTCTAGTTTTCTGTATGAAACTGGTTCTTGTCTATTATATTAAACTAAATATTCTTGCCAAGTCCTAGGAAATTATTTATTTATTGCTATTTAAAATTGGTTATCTGTATTAGCAATTTCTTAAATGTAATTGTCATTGGGACAAATATATCAAAAGCACAAAAATATGCAAAATTGATTGTCAAAAACTAAAATCCCTGAATTTAATAAATGCCTTCTTTTTTGTTATACCATGAGATTTTCTACTATTTTTTAAGTATTGAAATATAAGTATTTTTTCTTATTTTATCAGGTTTTTGCAAATGATGGAATGCCTCAACTTATTTGCCGTACTTGCCGCTATCAAACTCGTCAAGCCTATGCATTTAAAACAACATGCAAGAAATCTGACGACGCATTAAAACTATTTTTAGCAACTGGAAATCTTGTCAAACCCAACACAAATCAGGAAATTTTAGTAAGTTATTTATTTTTCATGAAAATTTGTTTGGTACAAGATCATAATTAAAGTTTTTTTTTTTGTAATTATGTTTCCTTATTCTTCTTCCATAGATTCCTGAAAGAATAGAAACTAAAAAAAGACATCCTGAAACGAAAGTAAACAATACACGAACGAAAAGACAAAAAACTAGTGACTCGACCGATGTCGTTACTTTAAATTACTCGACACCCCTGGAAATAAAAAACTCCATTAGCCTTGCTGCTGCAGATAGCACTGAATCAAAAAAAGAAGAAATCGAAAGCAAGCAGCTAATTGAAATGAATGAAGATACAAGTAGCCAAGAAGCAACAGAAGAAAATCCCAGTGAAGAACAGGAATATGGCGGAGAAGAGGATGATGATGAAGAAGATGAGGATGATGAAGATGAAGAAGGGGTCATCAACCCAATATTAAAAGTATCGCAGGTGAAGACGGACGTATTTCCATGCCCACATTGTGAGAGGTCATTTCCATTGCAACAGTTGCTGGATCTGCACATGAAGAATCATGGAAGGGAACGTTGCTTCAGTTGCGATGAATGTGGTCGAAAATTTTTCACTAAATATGACCTCGGAAAGCACATCCAGACCCATTCGGATCTTAAGCCATTTACATGTGTCGTGTGCAGGAAACAGTTTTCACGTGAATCCTTGTTACACCGCCACGAAAAGATCCATGTTGATGTCCCAAAATATTTATGCACATCCTGTGATAGAACGTTTTTGACCAGGGATGATCTCGATGCCCATTCAGAAAAACACAAGAAGAAAAGACCTTTCGCTTGCAGATTATGTAACAAGAGTTTTGTGTTTAAGCAAGGGCTGGAAAGGCACGAGTTATCGCATTTGGATGAGAAGCCCCACAAATGCAATTATTGTGAAGCCAGTTTTACTTCTCCAATCAAACTAACTCGACATATTACTTCCCACGCTGGACTGCGACCGTACCCCTGCAAAATGTGTGGACGTACATTCCTACTAAGCCATCACTTAACCAGACACATGCGCAGCCATTATGCAGCGAAATCTTCAAACGTAGCTCCAGTCGGTCAACACAAATGTGACGTATGCAGTATGTCATTCAGACGGAAAGACTCTCTCATCAACCACAGCGCGATTCATTCTATGGTGAACCTGAAATGCGTTATCTGTAACACAGCTTTCGATAGTGCTAAAATGGTAAAAGAACACATAACAACGCATTTAGCGGGGCTTCCATATCCTTGCGATAAATGTGATTACAGCTTTGATACCCAAGACCAGTTAGAAGAGCACGAACTGAAACACGCAGAAATGGAATACGAAGAACAGATCGAACGTGAAGTCTCCGAAGAAGCTCAACAACAGCATATTGATGAAGGTAAAGAAGACGATGAGTATTCTGATGATGACATTGCAGAGTACACCATAACTAACCCAGATAATCCAGAAGTTGTGCGTAGATCTAAACGAGAAACGAAAATCAAAAACTACGCCCAATTCCTTAAAGACGAATTAGGATCTGACTTAGATGATGAAGTAATTGATGAAGGAGAAGAAGAAGAAATGAATGCTTCAATGAAGTCTCCTTCATCGGAAGAAACCATCAAGCCTGTTGTAAGATCCGAAGGCACCAAGGTGTATGTACGCAAAAACACAATGGAAAGGCCTAAATGTTTTCCAATCATGCACCCATCGCAAATCGATGTTGCTCCACTGGAACAAATAAATCAACCACAAGCAACGACGCTAGAAAATTTAGGCCTAACCAAACAGGCTGTAAATGCTTTACCCAACAGGACGTTTGTTGATATGAAAATTGGTAATAAAACTGTAAGGGTGCAAAAGCTGATGATGTCTAAAGCAGAAATTGATGCCATGGCGAAACAAGGAAAGATTGAAATGAAAGGTGGCACGATTATCCTCAAAAACATGCCCCAGAGAAGAAATGTTGCTAAAGAAGGAGAACAAAAACTGCCTAGCAAAGAAATAAGTATGGAATCGATTATAGATAATCAACCTAAATCAACTTTCACACCAAAGCCGGTAGTCAAAAAGACGTACATAAGAAAAACAGCAGCAAGTGCCATCGTGGAAGAAAGTACTGTAACACAGGGAACAACCGAAGAAAATTCTGATGATATAGTCACCATGGAGGATCAACAAGTAATCCATGAAGAAGAAATCCCTGTTAACACAACACTTCAGTTGAAAGTGGAAGTTGCAGAACAAAACAGTAATTAATGTGAAACAGTTGAAGAAACGTTTATTTCCTACTTATTCACAGAGAACTGTAAATATTTATGTACAAAAGGTGTGGCCCAAAAAAAAAAAAAATTGGCACACATTTAAACAAATTTTGGCTAAAACTTTTATGCAACTAAAATGCAAAATTGACATGAAATTTTTTGTTTTAATCAAGAGCACAATGTTCTAGGTAAGGCCATTGGGTGGTAAACAAAAAAGAGCTGGTACAAAATATTTTTGGACCACACTGTCTTAAGTTAGCTTTTTATGCACTTAAAGTTGAAAAAAAAATGGCCATAATGTTAATATTATTGTTACCTGATATTTTCAAGAGTTTATTTATTTTATTGACATACAATTTTAATCTACCAATGTGTATGAACATTATACAGGGCGTTCCAACCTTGATGAATTATTTGATATCTCTCCTAAGGTGCATTATAGTTGTGAATTATTTTATTTGAGGAACATTTAGATTTTTTTTTATCTTACTCCTGTCTAGCGGTAACTTACTGGGATCAAAATATTTGCTTTGCATGTGAATGTATACAATTTTAAGAAATAAGATTTTTTTCCAATAAATTGATGTCTAACTCTGCAGTTTAAATTACGGATTTATTTTTTGTGTTGTATTAGCTTTAGTTTACGAGGTGTGTTTAAAAAGTTTCAGGAAGAGAATAGAGCTACTGAGGTATTTGTTGGACCATTCCTGAAACTTTTTGATACTACTTGGTATGTAATTTAGCACTGGTGCAAAATATGTAAACAAATACAAATATTGTGAAATACATTTATTAAGAAACAAATATGTATATGAATATATATTATACAATATAAAATAGGTGTTTGATTGAAGCATGTGGCAGTATAATCATAATTATATTGCAAACTTTCATGGACACAGTAAAAAAAGTTGGTGCATCATTTGCCATTATAGTATACAGGGTGTGTATGAATTGGCGGAAGCGCTACACGTGGCGATGTTCTTCGTAAAATTCTAAGTCGAATATCTTAATACAAAAATGTTGTACCATGCTACCTATGGCCTCTGGAACCATTTAAAAAAACAAAAATTTGGCAATCTTGCATTCATTGATTTGCGTTTGGACGCTTTTTTTATTAGCAACTTTCACTGATATTTATATTGTTTAGTCAAACTGAAAGCCTTCAGTTCGTAAACACAACTGCATTTTTTTAGGTATCGTCTAACACAAACTAGAAATAATTACGAGAAAAACAGAGATGACAGCTAATGACAATGTTGCCATATGTATTATTTTCATTCAAATCAGTGATTAACATATTTTCAACACCAATTTTTGACAGGAAAAACACAATATCTAGGAAAAAATATTGAAAATTTATTTTTATTCCAAATTGCAGCTTTTTCATTAAAAATTATTAAATAATAATGCTTAATAAAGGACTGAATGTCAAAACTTTGAGGACCTCTTGCAGACACAGCAAGCATGGTACAACATTTTTGTATAAAGATTTTCGACTTAGAATTTTACGAAGAACATCGCCACGTGTAGCGCTTCCGCCAATTTATACACACCTTGTATAAGGGGTACGTTCAGCAACACACCAAGATGTCACGATTTTTCAGTCAAATTATTGCAGTTGCTAACCCAAAGAAAAAACAATTTTTTAGATAACGAAAACTTGTTTAATAAAATGTCTTTTATGGTAGCATAATTTCTACACCTTTTATTAACTGTCTTAGACCCTTTATAACTACTAAATATTCCAGCTTTGTAGAATACTAATTTTGATTTTTAAACAAAATCTTTGCACGTCTGCCTTTGCGTTATTTTTTTAAATTCTTCCAACAAAAAAATGGGTCAAAAAATAAACGACAATTACTGCTAAAGGGTTACTTATAATAGACAACATTACAAACACAAAAAGTATATGTTTCAGATCCACAACATTTATACATTTAATATTTAATATTTATGAGAATAAAATTGATGTGAGTCTAACAAAATATATAAATAATGCATAGCGAATATTTGTGTAGCTTGTAAAATACAAAAATATGGCATAAATGATAAATGAAAGAATGTAACTCGATGGTGATGATGCTAGATAAATTCTTATGGTAAATTCATGTCGTTTTTGCTGCCTGAACCATCCAGTCGTTTTAACTACAACAAAAACAAATCAAATTAGAAACTACAAGTAATAATGTTCTAGGAGAAACATTTAACATTTTTATAATACATTAGATATAAAAATGTATATGGCAATATAAAACTTTTTCAATATAAACTTAAGAAAAAGAGCAGTGCCGACTTAACGCTATTAACGAAAGTGGCAACTATCTAACTAAATCAATAAAATTTTCACTTAATTACCTCCAAATGGCCTACTTTTAAATTGAATATTTTGTTTGTGTTATCAGCAAAGACATTTATTATATTTTTGTGCTATTTAAATCACGTCTGATTTCTTTAATAAAAATTTAAAACCGTTTAAAACAATTACAGTAAACTTATATTTAACTCACATTACTACTTTCAGTATTCCACACTTGTGTTTGCTTGGAAAAAAAAAATTATACATAAGATAAGACAATGAGTTTTAACCAGGGTTGAGCAGATTTAAATCAATTGATTTAAATCACGATTTAAATCAAGTGATTTTTAAAAAAAATTATCAATTTAAATTACAGATTATATGAGTACAATATAATATTTATAATAAAACAAAATTGTATTACTATTAGTAATTAAATACACGAAATGATGAATAAACCATATCAATTTGCTCTTGTAAAGTAATATTCATTGTGGAAATGCAATAATTTAAAAAATAAATGACAAGTTTTGACGTTAGCGAAGTGAACAGTCAGTTTTTTCAATTTCCACGGCACTCTATTGCTCAATAACGATTTGAAGAAAAATGTCGAATATCTCAAAAAGTACGAGTTTTGGGTATAGAACATACTTAACAAAATATGAAGCTCTTTTAAAGACGAATTTGATGACAAAAAAAATATACAGGGGTTTGCATTTGAAAAAATCGAGTTACGAGCTTTTGAAAATCATGTTGCCACCTATTTATAAACACCCCTGTATGTGTGATTCAAATTTTTTCATATCGAGCGAACAGAGACATTTTTTCTGCATGTCCATACCAAATTACAACTCTGTACTTCAAAATAACTTTAGGAGAATTTTTTAAATAGACTTAAAACCTTGAATAATTTAGAATTTTTTTTTTACACTGCCGTATAAAAACCTGTAGTATTTTATATTGATGCAAAGCTAAAATTAAGGCGGTCAAAAATATTAAATAAATTGGGTGTTGTATTTGAAATATAAAAGTTGCTATTAGTTCCAGAAAGGTGACTCACCCTGTATATTTGAAAATATTTTTATTGTGTTTAGAAAAAACTGTATAAAATAGCATTTGAATCAACTTGATATCTCAAACTGTTTAGCCACAATCGACCGATCCCGCACTAATGACTCAACCTGTATATAATTAATTAAACATCACCATTTAGCACTGATTTTTTCAAAATTCTTAATCATTATATTTCATTTTTCATTTTGACAACAATTCACCAATGAATTAAATATATTGGTTATTAAATATATTAGCACAAAACAAAAATAGCATGTGAATATGTCACTAAATTCGATAATATGGTACTTTTGATTTAAATCAAAAAAATATGATTTAAATCAAATAAATCGATTTTTTTGATTTTTTTAAAAAAATCATGATTTTTATCCACCCTGGTTTTAACACTACTATCCCCATCATGTAACACATAATTTTATTAAAAAACTTGTCATATAATTGATGTGGTTCTTAGAAAGTAAAGAGTATTGAAGAGTAAAGAATATTGAAAAGAAATTACTTTTAAAAACAAAATGTTATTGAAGTATGAATGGCACATTTAAATATGTTGTGACTTCTACGCAACCTTGAATTTTTGAGCTCCTATTACCAATTTTGTGTATATTAAATTAGTTTAAAGGATAAAAAATTATAGTCACATTTTGAGGTCCCTATAGATTAAGGACTAAGACGCTATATCTAAACGATCTCCTCAACGCCTACTCCAATTATTTACATACAGACTTACAACCATTATTCCAAAACAATTATTTCAGTATTGGCTGGCTCCTAACACGACCGGACATTGAAATTTTAAATGAAAATGTAAACCAAAGCAAGCGCACACTGAAAAAGATACTTACTTCTTTCTCATCTGTTACAACAGCTGTGTATCTTTCGATAATCCTCATGGATCCCAAAGGAGGTGCAGAAAAAGCGTGTTTGTACAACAATGCAGCAGCAATACCTCCCAGAGATGGCCCAACCCAATAAATCTGCAACAGTTTATTACAATTAACAACACCTACTTCATTTTTAATGTATGAAATACCCAAATTTTATACAAATATTGTCGTTGAAACAATTTAAAACTCAAAAGCAAAATTGTATAGAATTTCTTACTAATCCTAAGTGTTCACTGCAGATAATCCAAAATTGCATGCATCTTTAAATGATAAAGAAGCAAGTTTTGTACTAATACCATTGATTTTCCAAGGAGTATCATAATCAAGAAATCAAGACTAATACTAACCCAGTGATCCGTCCAATTTCCAGCAATAACAGCAGATCCAAAACTACGAGCGGGATTCATACTGGATCCTGTATAATCAATAGCTGCTAAATGACCCAAAGCTACGGCTAAACCGATAGCTAAAGCACCAGCTGCTTTGGATTCGGGCCTGTTTGGATCACATACTCCAAAAACGGTTAGGACTAGTACGAATCCTAAGAAAAATTCCATTCCTAATCCTTGTATGGCCGTTACTTCTCCTCTATCATTGAGTAGAGTGATGCCCAAGCCACCAACATGGAATTTCTCTGGAGTTAAAGCCTGAAATTTGATGTTAAAGTTTGATTTATATTACTTGTAAGCATTAGCGGAGATATTTGGAACCCAACCCAAGCCCGGCAAACATCAAAAGCACCAGTGTATGTCAAATAAGGGCAAAAAGAAAGGTGTTGCACTACAAAACCACATATTATTTGAGTTTTTCGGTACGAGTACCCATTATAGTTAAATAATGTGGAAATAACAACAAAAACAAACTATTCTTATCCACCAAGTTACTTCTAAAGAGCATTTGAAGACTTTAAATGAAGGACAATACAATATTATAAAGCGCTTATTCAACATTTCGAAAAAGTTTATTATGTTAAAAATAAAAACCTTACCTTGAGTATTGCGGATCCTGCGAGGGCACCCAAACACTGAGCAATAATGTAAAGTAATCCTTTAATGATGCTAGTGTTTCTTGTAACCATCATACCCAGGGTTACTGCTGGATTAACATGAGCTCCACTAACATGGCCAAGTGCCTACCAAAAAAATGCAAAAATTATACTCTAGAAGTTGATTTACATTTAAATCAATAAAATGCGAAGAAGGATCAATTTGAGTGGAAGAATCTATTAATACAGCTTTTCTTTTCCCAAACCATAGAGGTATAAGTGACGTAGGTGTAAAAATCGCTGTATTAAAATTAAACGTAACATATAAAAAAAAAATTGAAACAACATACATTGTCCTCAACATCTGCCATATGTCTTAAAATTTACACATGCGTATTTTTGGCCTGTGATTTAATATTGTCATATGCGAAACGTATTATTACACTTTATAATTACTTAAGCAAAATAAATCATTTCTTTTTTTGTTGTTTCTAAAGAGCAATCAACACGAATACACGCCATTCTGTTAATCATAAATAAATAATGTTTAATTTTAGCTTATGATATCATACAAATTTTAATATTTAAAATTATGTCAAGCTGTGTGTTGTCATCCAACCCAACTGCTATCTTGGGATCTCATTTATTTATACGTAACAGCACGTGCAGAAAGAACACTAACAAAAAAAGCGTAAAATTAGGTGTGGAGTCGCATTAACAAAACCGTAAAACCTTCATTAGTTTAATGCGTGGAATTAGTCAAAATTTGCATTATTTTGTTACTTCCGGAATAGGTGAACATGCTACTTTGTAAATTTGAAAAAATATGAGGTATCAACGTGTAGCTAAAATTAAAAATTTAAGGAGAGTCATTGTTTCTTCACGGCAATGGCAATATAATTTTTAGTTAAGTATTCTTGTTTATTAAGTCCCTTCCAGTTTTTCATAATTACTGAGTAGTTTACGTATATATTAAAATTAAAAATTACTTTTTAAAGGATTTTGCTTTATGACTGAATTAGCTTTAATTTAAAATGTCGTTGACGAAATTACGGAGTCAGTTATTTATTTTTCTGTACTAAAAAAAACGTAAATGAAAGCTATCAAGAAGAGACTGATATTTAATTTTTTGCATTTTATTCTTCTTAATCTTTGTAGGTATTTAATATGTTTTTTGTAGTCATTTGTTAAACCTATCTAGCGACAATAAGTACAGTTTTTTCTTTACAACAACAGATCGAAACACTATGATCTTTCAGTTTTATGAAAAATTTAAGTACGACGATCAAAGATATTTGTGCTGGTTTTAAAAAATTACCAGGTACAACCTAGAAGTTTACGGAATCCGGTGGAATTTAATAGAGACATAAATCAGTTTAATTAAATATACTTCTATTTTTTTGTCAAGGGTCTCTCACAGAAACGCTAAACCAGGTACAAGACTTATTTATTCGTCAATAGTAATCTTATTGATTACTTCTGAGAAAGTACTAGTCTTGAAACTGGTTTAAGACTTCTGCTAGGCAGGGTTGGCCTGATTTAAATCAATTTATTTAAATCACGATTTAAATCATGATTTAAATCAGCTGATTTTTTAAAATAAAAATCATGATTTAAAGCAAATTTGATTTTTTTTTCAAAATTTAACGTCACACGTTACGTATAAATTATATGCACGTTTTACTTCCACTCGTTTAAACAACCGCTAGTAAAATACGCCGGAAATATTGCCTATTGGCTTCTCATAGGTCAGGGAGAAATAAAGTCTCTACATGAATTCGCATTCCGGTAGATTTGCTTTGTAGATTTTCCTCATTCAAAAAGTCTGCAACAACTGGAAAAGTTTTTTATTATCGATTTCTCAGAAAATTTAATTCTTGATAAACATTGATGCATGACCTAAAACTAATTTTAGAAATGAAAAAAAAATTATATGACACTAGATTTTAACGATTTTAAAAATATTCGCAAAAGTAAAGTATTTTATGACAAAAAAAAATTGTTTAGAAATCGGAAATATGACAATACGAAATTTGACGTTAAAATTTCATTTTTGAATTTTACAGTAGTGTCTACATTTAAAAAGTTTGCAACTAAAGGAAAAGTTTTTTATTATCGATTTCTTGGAGAACTTTATTCTTGACAAAAGTTGGTGGATGGTATAAAACTAATTTTTAACTAAAAAAAGCTCGAAATATTTGCAAGATTAAAGTACCCTTATTTTAAGAGTTAAAAAAAATTCAAGAGAAAACAATATATTCTATTGAGTAAAATTTTTAAATTCTAAACAGTTTTTCAGCTTTATTAAAATTCTTAATACGAGGGGGGGCCCAAAAATAACCGGAATTATTTTCTGAAGGGCGAGCCCCTTTTAGTTCGAGCTTCTCGTGCTAGGAGAATATTCTAGAAACCCTTCTGCATCAGCGTGCCTACTGGCGTTGCTGTGTGTTGCTGCGTTCGGCTTCAGTGAATTTTTTTCGAAGACTCTTTCAACGCATCTGTCTATTTTGTGATGGCTGATTTACAAGAACTTGCGGCAGTGACATTTTGTTTCCTGCTATGGAAAATAAAAAGGAAACAATTGTTATGCTACAGACAACTTACAAAGAAGTTGCTCGCAAGTTTTAAAATGGTTTTTCCGTTTTAAACATGGCGAAATGTCGACTGACGATCAACCTCGGCCCGGGCGTCCTTTGACCAACTGAAGAAAATGTGATACGAATTCGTTTAGCCATCTTGAAAGACCGTCGTCGGACCATTTATGAACTTGTGACGTTGACTGGAGTGTCATGGAGTTCCTATCGGCGAATTTTATCAAAAGATTTGGGTATGAAACAAGTTGCAGCAAAATTTGTGCCTAGCTTGATCACATCTCAACAAAGAGACAATCGCGTGCCGTGCCATGAAGGAGCAGTTGAAGGCTGACCTAACCAGATCCCCCCTCCCAAATCATGATCGAAGACGAATCTTGGTGCTATGGTTACGACCCCGAAACGAAGCAGCCAAATTTCACTGCAGCAAGTTCTTGTAAATCAGCCGTCACAAAATAGACAGATGCGTTGAAAAAGTCTTCGAAAAAAATTCACTGAAGCCGAACGCAGCAACACACAGCAACGCCAGTAGGCACGCTGATGCAGAAGGGTTTCTAGAATATTCTCCAAGCACGAGAAGCTCGAACTAAAAGGGGCTCGCCCTTCAGAAAATAATTCCGGTTATTTTTGGGTCCCCCCTCGTATATGGGCACTTTTTAGATGTTAAAATTATTTCAAAAATAAAAATTGAAATTTTAACGCCATATATCACCTTTGGTCGTATTTTTGAATTCTAAACAATCTTTCCCTATGAAGTATTTTTTGTAACTCTTAAAATAAGGTCCCTTTACTCTGGGAATATTTCTGAAATCGCTAAAATTTGGTATCGTAGCCATTTTTGGGAATTTTTTTCCATCTTTTAATTAGTTTAGGTCATCCACCAACTTTTATCAGGAATAAAAGTTTCTGAGAAATTTTTAGTAATTTTTATTTTTTTTCATTTGTTGATACTTATTTAATGACGCTGTATAGAATATAATATAATACAGTGTGAATAATGAATAAATTAGTCGTAAAAATATCAAATAGTCAAGTTTCTTTAAAAAAAATCAAAAATTCGGGTTTATTTTGATTTTTTAAATTTAAATAAAATCTTGCCCAACCCTGCTACTAGGGATCCTACGAGAGAAAAAAAAAGACTTAAATGAAAATTATTTGTATTAATAAATAAATCATTCACGTATTTATTAATAGAAACATTTTCTTACAATTCAAAAACATGTTGTTGGGAAAATTTGCAAAATATTTAAAAAACTTTCAAAAAAATATGCTTTTTAAACAGTCACTTAAGAATCTTGGACAGAGATTTTGAATTCAGCACAACCTGATTTATAAACATAAGACACTGAAAATATACACAAGCAAAGGATTCGTTTAAAGTCAATATAATTAATCCTTTGACCAATTATAACTCATCCACCCTAATTAACTGACCTTGCCATCAGACTACAATCTTTTTTAAACATATGTAACAACAAAGTTAATAGAAAGAATAATTCAAAATACTGGGTAATTGAAAGGGTACTTTATAAATTTTCAATGGAAAATCTACCGTTTTAAGAAGAAGTATCTTACAGACATCAATTTGATAGAAAAACGGAGGCTATATCGATTGAAAAAGTTTAGTTTATTTATAAGTAACAAAACACCCAGACATCAGTTTTAAATTTTGTGTTTGACGATTTGTGTGATAAATATAAATCTAGCTCAAAAGATATATACCGGGTGTAACTGAAATCAGGCTCACCCGTTTTTTTTTCTTTAGTTTTGAATTTAGACAAATGAAATGTTAGACATGTAACATTTGCAAAAAACTGGATTATTAGAACATAGGTACACTTTTGTTTCACTTCCAGTTTCGCCGGAAATGACCATAACTTTGTTATTTTAAATGGAACACCCTGTATATTTTTACAAAGAGGAAACGATTTTGGATACAACTGCACTATTTTGGTTAATTTTTATAACCTCAAATAATTTTTTGACAAAAATTAAATTTTTTATTAAGTGTGCCGTGACCCGCATAAATTAACGCATAAATTAAATTTTATTTTGTCAACAAGTGTCCGAAAAACGGTTTTGTAAAAAAAACACAAAAAAAGCATTTTTTCCGACGACCACTATGTAAAGCGAGTAATTTCGCACGGCTTGCTGCTACTGAAAATGACAAATTGCGCATGACACCGGAAATTGTGTGCAAAGTTCACTTTGCGTGTGTAAAGTGACGATTTCCGCTACATTACACACGCTAAACGCGCTGTCAAGTTAACGTGAAGCAAATCTAACCTCACAAGTGTCAAGTGTCACCAACGTCAAAAAAATGTTATTTTCACAACTTTTTTGCAGAATTAATGATTATGTCTAAGTGGTCGTCGGAAAAGCATAGTGTACAACACGTGCTGAATTGAATATTTCACACTCGTATGACTGAGCCACTCGCCTGACGGCTCGTGGCTCAACTGTCATACTCGTGTGAAATATTCAACTTTCAGCACTAGTTGTACAATATACTATTTTTGTTGCCATTTGGCATAGTCAACTATGATTATTAGGATATCTTACCAAAATCTTACAATAATTTGAAATTTTTAATGCCCGCTCCTAATAAAAATACCAAGTTATTGGTATTGTTGAATTCGCCAGAAAATACTCTTTTTAAATAACAGCATGCGCCACTATCGTTCCATTTAAAAAAAATTATTTTTTGCCAAAAAACCAATTTCGCAACCTTTAAGGTCTATTAAAGCAGCCCAAATGTCAATTAAAATTTACAAAACCGTTTTTCTGACACTTTTTGACATAATAAAATTCAATTTATGCGGGTCACAGCACACTTAATAAAAAATTTAATTTTTGTCAAAAAATTATTTGAGGTTATAAAAATTAACCAAAATGGTACAGTTGTATCCAAAATCGTTTCCTCTTTCCAAAAATGTCAAAATATACAGGGTGTTCCATTTAAAATAACAAAGTTATGGCCATTTCCGGCGAAACCGGAAGTGAAACAAAAATGTACCTATGTTCAAATAATCCAGTTTTTTGCAAATGTTACATGTCTAAAATTTCATTTGTCTAAATTCAAAATTAAAGAAAAAAAAGTGGGTGAGCCTGATTTCAGTTACACCCGGTATTGTGTGTATAATGTGTTAAAACAAAACCACTCGTAGTTTTGGGGGTAAAAAAGCAGGTTGAAAACTTGCGAGCACAGAGCAGTATGTTTTATAGACGCAGAAAAATTGATGTAATTCGCATGGTGTCATACATTTTATAACAAATTGGTTGATTAGTAGGTACGTCGTTCGTCGATTATATTATGCTTGGTCGAAATAAATTTTGTTGCTCAAAATTATTCATCAATTACCTGAACTATAATGAAAATTGTGAATCCAAACGTAAGTGCAATGAGTATGAAGTTAGCTTGTTGATTGGCGACGCCAACTACAGATGCACATCCGAAGAAGTTAAGTAGAATGTTTCCGAGGAATTCTGCTAACAGGGCCTTCCACACATTATTATTTTTGGCCGTCAGTTCATTGATTCCAAAAGTTTCCCTCAGCTTGCCAGCCATTATAGCTCCAGACCTGCAGCAAAAAAAAAATTAAACGTAATTACAGGTTATCCACATAATTTATGCTACATATCTTAAACCATGCAGACTAATTCCATTTTTCTTAATAACAAACTGTTTCTACGAAAGATTTAATGACGGTATAGGGTTATCGACATTTGATAAAAGGTCCCACTGCGTTAAGGCAATTACAAAATTTATGACTTATCTTAGTGATTGCTTTTATACGATTTCTTTGAATGGCAGTTGGACTTAAACTTGAAGTGCTTAGAAAGAATACGCTGTGCAGCAATACATCCTAAAAGAGTCATGTGGGTATGGAAAATTTGAATATTCTTTGAATCATTATTCAGGTGTGTTTGTATATAAATTCTTGTGGCGATTATATATTGCCTACGAAGGCACATAACCTTGAGGAATCTGTTGAATTACTGACATGGTATCTATTTCCTTATTACGCACGTTGCTTACAATTTTAATTTTTTTTTTAAATAATAACAGTGCAACCAAATATGATATAAACAAATTTATTAAAAATCGGAAATCTAATTATGTTAAATAGAATTTTTTTAAACTAGTCCAAAGTTTCATTTATTCGATTTTTCTTAGCGTACCTTATTTATTTGAACAACCAATCAATTTTGGTCGTCTTATATTGTTCGCAAAATAATGTTCTACAGTCTCAAATATAAATGAAGTAAATGCAGTTACGATCGTTTTATTGTTTACAATATTTTAAGATTCACATACCGTCAACGTTAAAAATTAAAGATATGGAAATAATAATTTTAAAATTTAAACCGAAAGGTCGACAAATTTATTAGTTTTAATTTTTTTATTGCAGCTAGTTCACATTTCTGTTGAAAATCACAGGTATAATTTTTTATTGGTATCATATTCGTCGCTAGGACGAGTATTTCAAATAGTATTTACTACAATTTAGTCAATTAGTTATTAAACCAAACACCTTTTGATTTGGGTAATAATAATAAAGTGTTGTGACATAACTTCTAACGGTTTTTAAAGCAATTTGTCCGCATGTTAAGGTACAAATAGTGTTTATGTACAAGATTGGCGCAAAATAGGTAGCAAACGTGTTTTATAGACTTCGGAAAAATAACGGGTATAGTATATAAAATGATATTTAATGACTTTTACACATAAATATTTTTTTTTAAAGTTGCAGAATGCTTACATATACGACGTTAAGCAAAGGTACTTAATAAAACTCGAAAGTATATTATCGAAAGTTTAAAAATGCTTGAATATCCTAGAAATTAACTGATCTTGACAAAAAAAATACGCACTACTGTAATTTGTAGAAATATTTTAGTAATGTCTTTTTTTTTAAACACCTTGATAAATATCAATATGAAGTGATGCGCAAAAATATGGAAACAGTCAAATATCTAGAATACTATTGCACATATTACAATAAATACGTCAAGGAACACGTAAAATTATAATTTTCTTAATTTTATTTTTCAATTGTTTCAAAATTACCGCTGTCTACTCGAATAATTGACAACAAAATCAGATATCTAGAAAAATATCAGTTTTGGGTGTAAAACATGTTTGACATGAAAGACTATCAAATTTTCTACAAGGTTGTGTAAAAACATATAGGGTGTTGTATTTAAGAAAATTGTGTTAACGATCTTTAAAGTTTGACCAAGCGTACTAAACACTCTGTACAATGTTTTAAAAATGTAGCTAGCGCAAAGTGTTAATTAATCTATTGCCAATTTAATTTTCAAACGAGATTCTACTGCCTTTTTAGAACACTTAATTTTGAAAGTGCTGTATCGCTCACTTTTACTAAAAATGTAAATTTTATGAAAACGTTTGACTTTAACCCGTATAATCTAATACATTTTTAAAGTAAATTTTAAGAGGAATCCAAAAATGTAAAAATATACAGGGTGTTCCATTTAAAATTATAAAGTTTAAGTCTGTTTCCGGTTGAACCTGAAGTCGTATTGTAACCTCAGTATTTTTATTGAATTCGAATAAGACGATATCCCTATCATTGTAGTATCTTTAATGCTGTGTTACAGACAAATAGACAAATTATATTTGTCTATTTCCGTACCTTTGTGCACCACTGAATAAGTTTTCATGGTAATAATGTTAATAATCGCTGAGACCCCTGCATACTTAAAAATAGCAATTTGCTGTTAACTTATTTCAAAAGTTAATCAACTGATGTAACAACATCTTTGCAGAGGAAGAACTAATAAGCTTATAAACATTTATTTCTAATTCCGTGCTAAATCTGTCGTGATACAGCAAGCCTACGACTTTAAAATAACTTCCTTCTCATGTAGGACTGGCTAAATCGAATTATGGGCATTTCCTTTACGTTTTAAGACCGGCCATCACGAAGACAAGCCATCGGCAGTCCCTACACGTTGTAGAAAATTATCGTGCGGCGTGACCTCACCGTTTTTTCATTACATCATCGAGCAGTGGGATAAAAAAGTAATAAATAATTTGACTCTACTAAATTAATTAGTTTCATAATATTTCTAAATTTACTGTAGACAGATGCGACGAGTTTTTGTAACATGTGGTGTAAAATTGGGTAAAGGACGCTGTAAATTGTGTGAACTGTTTTTGTTGTAAAATGGAACGAAGTTTGTAAGTGGGCCAAACCGTTTTGGTTATGAAGAAATTGCGTTGTGGCCAAATCCCTAAAACCTAGCATTTAAAATAAATACGTTCGACTTTTTATGTTACTTCGCAAAATATTGATCGTTAGGTAAATTTGTAATGCACTGAATTATGAAAAGATTTCTAAGTATATAGCGTGAACAATTTGAAATATCATAAGTAAAAAAAAGCGTAACTAAACATGAATTGGCTATCATTCAAAATAATTGTAACGACCTCTCACGAGAATTTTCGGAAAATTGTTACATCAGGGAAACTTTTGACGGCAAGCATTTAGTACCTACCAGTTTTTTATCACTTTATTTAAAAAATATTACAATTTTCTCATTCGAAGGACATACCTAGAAGAACTTTATGAGTATAAAAAGGTATACCAGGTGTTGCATCGACGGATGCAAGAATGACATTTGATATTTGCACCTGTAACTTCTAAATTGACGCAATTGTTTCAACGAAATAGGTATAAAATTGTCAATTAAAACAAAATTAAAACTTGTAAACAATCAAAGCAATGGACGAAAAAAATGTGGCTACATATCTAAAAAAATAGTGTATGTACGAGAAGTACAAAATAATATTCTTAACAAAACAGGAATTCAAATTATATTTATTGCAATTTATCAATAATTAGTACCTAATTTTCACTGTCAAACACTCATTTTATCCATAATGAAAATCTTAATTTTTAAAAATGAATTCTTTTCAAAATAATTCCAAATACGAGTACATTAGAATAGCACAAAGTTGTGCTATTTTTGAAAATGTATTTATTTATTTATTTAGTCATGAGTCCTTCTACTGTTAGGTGTAGGACTGTTGAGTTGTGTTGTGCTGATTTTTTTCCATGTTTTTCTGTCTTGTGCTAGCCTTTTTATGTCTTTCCATTTGATGTTTCTATCCGCTGCTGCTTTTTTAACTTCATCGTGCCAGGTTTTTCTTGGTCTACCTCGTTTGTTTTTTCCCTGTGTTCTTGCTTCATATGCTCTTCTGGTTAACCTTTCTTCTTTCATCCTATAAATGTGACCCAACCTCCAACCATCCCAGCTGCCTTTCCTGTATTTTTGTTTCAACTGATTTTATCTTTAATTGTTCTCTATATGTTTCGTTTCTGATTCTGTCTTTTTTTGTTTTTCCTTGGATTTTTCTTAGAAATCTCATTTCAGCTGCATTCACTCGGATACTATTTTTATTTGTTAGTGCCCACGTTTCACTTCCGTATAAAAGTGCTGGAGTTACTACCTTTTTGACCACTTCTACTTTTGTTGTTTTTGGGACTTCTCTATTTCCAAAAAATGTTCTTAAACTGTTAAATATTCTTCCCACATTTCCTGTCCTTTCGCTTATTTCCTTGTCCATTCCTCCATTATTCTCTATGATCACTCCTAAATATTTAAAGCTTTCTACCTGTTCTAACCTAAGCCCATTTAAAGTGTTGCTATGCCCTTTGTTTTCTGTTGTAACGATCATAGTTTTAGTTTTTTCGGTATTTATTTTCATATTAATTTTTCCCAATTCCAGGTTTAGAGTTTCTAAATTATGTTGCAGGTTTTTTTCTGTTTCCGCGACTAAGACCATGTCGTCTGCGAACATTAGCTCCGTTATGTTAATTTTTTCCATTTTCCAGTTGCCTAGGTGAAACGGTCTCATTTTTTGTTTTACTTCTTTAATTACCCCATCTATTTGAAAATTGCTGTAATTTATTTTGATTTTTTCTACAGCATATTTGTTGATGGTATTATTTTAATTGCTTTGTTATTATTTTGTGCATTCGTGTTGCTGTTGATGATATGTTTTCGCTATCAATTATGACCTTGTTTACGTAAAATATTCACACTAATGAACTTAGAATGGCAATAAAACTATTTTATAATATATAATGTCATTCGCGTTAAAAAATACCTGAAACGGAACGATGATTATGTTCATATCAACAAAACGTCTACATGATATCCTACGATTATTATAACCTATAACACAAGACTTATTGTACAATACGATGCATATTTCTTTACATAATCCTGTACAGAATTCTGCTCTTTATATTATATTAAAATTACCATTTAGAACTATTAAGAAATAAATTTTTGACTTATTTGAGTCATTTACCTTTTTTTAATGACGTATCTCTTGTAGAAATACGGATCAGTTTTAAGACTCTTGTCCCTTCGTCGTAAGCTTTATTTTTAGAACAATGTTATTCTAATAAAAAAGCCACTGAGAAAGATACACCAATCATGAAACAGGCCTTTTACAAGTGATTTTCACAATAAAAACTTGCGCATAGCATATTTTTGCACAGAAATCCACACGGAGTGTTGATGTACAGAATTATGAGTATTTATCTATAAAGCAGTCCACAAAACATACCTAACAATTTTTTTATTGTTAAAATTCGTTTATATTATTTTAACTTATTGACTTATACTTTATGCTAGGCGATGAAATTGCCTTTACAGTTACATATACATTGTTTTGAGATGTATTTATTGACCGTTTTTGCTTATTTTGCTTACTCAGAACAAACGAATGCAGCTGCAATTACGGATTAAAGTAGTAGGCTGTTATTATACTTTCTACAAGTTGTAGCCTCTTTCGGTTGGGTCTTGCCTGCCCACACTGTTTTATACAAATAACTTTAATAATTAACCAGCTATATTTAAATGCATCGTAAACAATTCTTTGAAATAAAATATTTTTGTTTTGGGTCAGTCCATCTGTTTGTTTTATTTTTAATTTTCTGGTTTTGTTGTCGTTCACAGCTTTCACAATTCTTCGTCCTACGTTCTCCATGGTTATCAAACTACAAAGCTTATAAAATCGCCGATCCTTAAGCGTGACGCTACGTATTTTTATTTTTGTTCGTTACTTAAATCTACAGCACCATTATTTCCTTTTCCTCTAGAAAGATTTATTATTTAACTGCTGCTAAGTGTATATTTATTGTTTTAAAATAATTGCGCAGCTTTTGTTTTCAAAGCTATTTTTATCTAAAATATCTAGACCCAAAACTACGACACATTGTTTTTTTGGTTTGAAAATTATCAAATTAATGTATGGAATGACTCAATTCGACTGTTTGCATTTTTTTTTAAAGAAAATATAAAACATTTTGACAATATCGTTCTTAAATATTCATACAACTGATTATAGGTACGTAAATTTTAAAAACGTTGTAACTCGAAAATTGTAGATGATAGTAATAATAATGTATTCATCAAAACATTATTTATTACATTCTATTTTGTATTCATGCAGGTGTATTCCCAGGAAGTTCCTCAACTTTACAGTTAAAAGACAATGGCCTCGTAATTGATATGTAGGTATAAAACTGTTGGGGAAATGGTTTATAGTAATAATTTTTAAAACCAATTACTGTACGCAAGTAGATAACGAGTTATATTTTCATTGGTTTTAGTTATTGTTTAAAACGCACAAAGAAATGTTTTATACCTAAAATTACGTAGCAATGCACACGTTAAAGAAATATTTAAGCTTCCCAGCAGCTAGATTTATAATTCTTACTAATAAACCAAGAACCATGCAGCAGTAAACATGAAGAATAACTGTTAATATCACGAGATGTGCTATATATAAGCTGAAAAAATACGAAATTATATAGAAACAAATTGTTTAAGTATCACTAAGTATTACACAAACTTTCCCACATAAATAATATTGCTCACGATGGCCCTTTTATAGTATTCGCAGATGGAGAAAGCACAACCATAATGGATATGAAAGCGTTTCAATAAATTATTGCGCTCCAAAAACTAAGAAATAATAAGTAATTAAAACCACCGTTAGTTAATTCATCCTCCAAAACAAACGTGTTTGTTTCGCTTTTTTAGTAGCGAACAATTACAACTGGGCATGTTAGAAATTGCTGGGGAGTTTAAAATCTTAATTACAAATGGAACTAGTTTTCGCACTACTTTTAGTATAAAAAACCCAATACATTTTAATTTTATGTAAAAATCTTTAGATTAAATAGCAATATTAAACTTGGATTTAAAAAATAACCACCAGTCCGTTCAAATTACAATTTAAGATATTCGTAAACAATGGAATAAGTGTAAAAACAGCCTTTGATCCTTTTTTCGGCAAAAAAATTAAAGAATTTTAAAGTAATTGGGCTTGAACTTCAAACACACATTACTTATGCCTAAATAACCATTTATTTTCCCTCATTTTGCTTAAATTGAGATTAACAGCAACAAAAACCTGCAATAATGATAATTTGCTTTAAAGTAATTCATTTATTAATAAAAATAAGTTTAAATTAAAAACACTTGTAGGATTTTGATTGTTTCATTAATTGATGTTTATTTAAGCTTTTTTAGATTAACTAATGAATCATTCACCAGTTCCAACAATAATTTATCAAATAATATTTACATTTTAAACGTTGTTAAAGCTGATTACATTATACAATTTCTTGTACAAGAAATTGGCCAATTTCTTGTACAATTTAAATTGTGTAGTTTCATACAGCAAATTGCATGCAGATTGGCTTGTTTCTAGATTGTGCGGGAAAAATTAGAACCTGCTCTATTTTTGATACTATTTTCCACAGGGTGGATAAAAATCATGATTTTTTTAAAAAAATCAAAAAAATCGATTTATTTGATTTAAATCAGATTTTTTTGATTTAAATCAAATGTACCATATTATCGAATTTAGTGACATATTCACATGCTATTTCTGTTTTGTGCTAATATATTTAATAACCAATATATTTAATTCATTGGTGAATTGTTGTCAAAATGAAAAATTAAATATAATGATTAAGAATTTTGAAAAAATCAGTGCTAAATGGTGATGTTTAATTAATTATATACAGGTTGAGTCATTAGTGCAGGATCGGTCGATTGTGGCTAAACGGTTTGAGATATGAAGTTGATTCAAATAAATGCTATTTTATACAGTTTTTTCTAAACACAATAAAAATATTTTCACCTTTCTGGAACTAATAGCAACTTTTATATTTCAAATACAACACCCAATTTATTTAATATTTTTGACCGCCTTCATTTTAGCTTTGCATCAATATAAAATACTACAGGTTTTTTTTTATACGGCGTTGTAAAAAAAAAAATTCTAAATTATTCAAGTTGTAATTTGGTATGGACATGCAGAAAAAAATTCTCTGTTCTCTCGATATGAAAAAATTTGAATCACACATACAGGGGTGTTTATAAATAGGTGGCAACATGATCTTCAAAAGCTGGTAACTCGATTTTTTCAAATGCAAACCCCTGTATTTTTTTTGTCATCGAATTCGTCTTTAAAAGAGCTTCATATTTTGTTAAGTATGTCCTATACCCAAAACTCATACTTTTCGAGATATCCGACATTTTTCTTCAAATCGTTATTGAAACAATAGTGCCGTGGAAATTGAAAAAACTGACTGTTTACTTCGCTAACGTCAAAAACTTGTCATTTATTTTTTGTATTATTGCATTTCCGCAATGAATATTACTTTACAAGAGCAAATTGATATGGTTTATTCACCATTTCGTGTATTTAATTACTAATAGTAATACAATTTTGTTTTATTATAAATATTATACTGTATCTATTCATATAATCTGTGATTTAAATTGATAATTTTTTTTTAAAAATCACTTGATTTAAATCAATGATTTTTTTAAAAAAATCACTTGATTTAAATCATGATTTAAATCGTGATTTAAATCAATTGATTTAAATCTGCTCAACCCTGATTTTCCATACAATTTGCTTTCGAGCATGCGCAGCAAGGATTAAACGTAGGAACTGGTCCGAAATATTATAAAATATCACAAGTGCGTCGAATTTTTTAGGCTATATTGTAAACGTTATTAATTTCGAAAAACGTAAGTAAAACGGAAGTGTGTATTAATAGTATAGTTGAGAAAAGCGTGTCTTGTTTTTTAACCTTTCCTTATACGCAAGATAACAACTCTTTGAAAGTTTTATCGTCCATTCGAAAATAATTTCTGAGCGAATCCCGAATCAGGATATCAAGATCCTCCGTTGCAAGTTCATTTTACAGCATATTTTATGTACCTTGTCCTTCCTTTCCTTTTTAACCACTTTTCTTGCCATGTCTTTCTTTTGCATTTTCTGTTTACTTGCCTTTGTGGCAACCTTTTAAGCAATATACATACAAAATCGTACCTGCTACAGTAAATTATCTTCCTAAATCCATGTTTGTTGTTCACTATCTATCTCTTAGTACAGTGTTGCCACCAGGCCGGTTTTCACCCGGACAAGCCGGTTTTTAGATTCGTGGTCCGGGTCAATTATTAATTTGTCCGGTTTTCGTAAAAATTGTGAAATTATAATGAAATAATATAATTTTATAAAAATATTTGCGAGTATTTTATTTTAACGGATAATGACTAACTTCACACCATCACACCCCACCCAAACTAGGCTAGGAGTGGGAGTGACAGATAATCGTTGACTTGCATGGCACATGATGAAGTCCAAAAAAATCACGCAGTTTTCTTCGCGTATTCACAATTGAACGATTATTTAGATAAAATGTTTTAATGACTTCAACGCGTTGTTGAGGCGTCAGATGCTCCATAATAAATTGTAATTGACTACTCTTTAAGACTGCCAATTACTAAATGTCAAATGGCCCCCGCGATCACCCGATTTAACGTCACCCGACTATTGTCTGTGGGGGTACCTGAAAGGAAAAGTCTACGCTAATAAACCAACAACAATTCCAATGCTTCAGGACAATATTCGACATGAAATTGCGGAAATACCACGCGAAACGTGCGAGAATGTCATGAAAAATATGATTAAAAGAACAGGCATTTGTAACGCTGCCAGAGGTGGTCACTGGTCACTTGAGCGATGTCATATTCCATACATAATTGTCATAAGCCTACTGTTGAATAAAAAAATTCAAATTTAAAAAAATGTGATTCATTTCCGGGTTATTCAAAAACAACATCGGCCTGGAACATAATATTCACCCTGTATATAGAATGGGAGAAGATAGGATGCCCAGGAAAACATAAAGCGCGAACGGGAGAAAAAAATCGACAAGTAAAACTTGGAATGAGGAGGTGAAAGAAGCTGCCACAGAGGGATCGAGTGGGGTAAGGTTAGAGAACTAACAAGAAATAGAAAAAGATGGAGGGAACCATGCAAAAAGATGCCACATAGATAAAAAAAAAAAAAACAAAAGCCTCACACCCAACGGTAGAGAGGCGGCAGAATGAGAAAAAGAAGATACACCCTCAGTTAATAAATTGCCGATTTAAAAAAAGTTTGAAGTCTTAAAAAAAATAGATTGCTTTGAAGTAAACCAATTTGCTTTACCTATACCTTATGTACATCATGGACACATTGTGGCAATCATAAATAAGAATTAATGATCCTACATGAAGATAGAAGATTTCCAGAAAATTTTTAAAAAAATTAAGAAAAATCAACAAATTCTATTAATTTGTTGATTCTTGATATCTAAATTTCGCCGATGATCTAAGTGCCATCAATTACGTTTAATTTTATTAATGTTCAAAGAACTATTTGCAGTTAAAAATTTGCCCTAATTTTCAAACTCTTGTCACTGCTTCTCATCATTCTACATTTCATGGAATGAACCAGTACAAACTCAAGCACCTGCTTCATGTCGGAAAGCAATTCCTCTTCAAAAGTAAATCGCCACTTATGCCCATCATACACTTAATAAATTCGTTTATTTGATTATCTCCACACTCGCCATGTCCTTCAAATATAATTTCAATACGATATAAACGAGACCCATATAATACAATTTATTTTTAACACTCTTTTCTCTTTGTTCGAGTAGGGGCCACTGTACTCGTTCTATTCCTGCGTTAACAACGCTCTACATCTACATAATATTGTCAATATTTGTTTTATTCACAGCACACGCAGAAAGTGCCGCGAATTAACGAAAACATTAGACTTAAAAACGACTGCGTATAATATCGTTAACAATAATAACAAAACGTGCTTACTTTACATAATGATAGAAACCTATTTCAAAAAAAGCCGCTTGGAGGTTGCTCCCGTCAGTGATTAATGATGTTACAAAAGAACGCACACCTACTAGATTTGTTTATACGGTTAACATTGCGAAAGGAACGTATAGTTCTGCTAATCGTTTACAACTTAAGTATACTTTAAAATTTTACTTGTTGTTTTAATTGAAATGAACAGAAGCTTTCAAAACAAATCGAATATACAAATGAAAAAACAAGTTTATGTGACAGTTAAAATTACGAAATGCGTTTATAGCGTTATGGTACCTATTCTTAAGATCCTTAAAAGACGGATGTTTTTCTTAAAAATATAAAATGATAACAGCGATTAATACAAATATAGATTATTATTTGACAAATACTTAAACTATTTGAGAGATTCACTTATGTGCAACAAATAATCGCTTATCTTGTCTTAATGAACAATCTTTTGTAGAAATGACCAGTTTCGTCAATAGCTTTCTTAATCTCATTTTATATATCAAATAGCTACAGCTGCACTACTTATAGCTTTTAACTCAATTCCAAACTAACAAATTATTAGTAGGTAATATTGGGCCTTTTTAAGAATTCAATACAAAACACATTACAAAAATGAGACAAGATGTAGCGTTTGGCGTACAAATACGGCACTCAAGGTTATCTGTGTATAGGATTGTCCAAATTCGATGGGATTAGATGGGTATCTCGCTTAATGTTCAAGATAGAAAAACACTTAAATTACTAAAAATGGGCAGTTTTTTTGAGAAAAACTCAGAGCCGTTTTCAAAAATATTCTATCGTTCCTGGTTTTTGAGTTATTAAAAAAATATTTTTTGTGCGATCGTACTAGAAACAGCTGTTTGACGGACGCGTTAGCAACCATAAAGTACTGCATTACCGGCCCTATCCTTAGCAACGGCCGTAAAAGTTACTTTTCAGGCCGTTACCCTTAGCAACGGCCGAAAAAGTAACTTTTACGGCCGTTGCTAAGGAGAAGGCCGGTAATGCAGTACATACGCCGTCATCTGTCAGTGACAGAATGTTATGTAGTTTCTAACCTATAATTTTGAAAATTACTAAAAATTTAAATTGTATTTAATTCGATCGCACAAAAAATGTAATATGCACCTCGGCCAAAACGTACTTTTTCGGCCTTGTCTGTTTGCTGGCCTCGACTACGTCTCGGCCAGCAAACCAGACGCGGCCGAAAAAGTTACACTTTTTGGCCTTGATACATAAATAACTATTTTATCGATTCCAAGTTTGTCTTAAAAATTGCACATTTTTGGTAATTTAACCGTTTCTCTATCTTGAATATTAAGTGAGATACCCATGTAAGCCTATCGAATTTGGACCACCATGTTCAATTGATCTAGAAATAAACTAAAAACTTTTTTAACATCAAACAAGGAAATTTGCAGAGTACACAGTGATAATAAATAAACTGGATTAGGACTATAAAGTAACTTAATTGTTAAATTGTAATGCTTGCACGTTTTTGAAAACAAAATTAATTAAAAATAAAAAAGCTACTGAAGTAAAGACGTGAATCTTAAAATCGACAACAGTAAATATGTAAAGCATGGTCAAAAACTTCTTAAACTTGCTAATAATAAGGCTATCATGGTATTTTGAACATTCAAAAATATATGAGCCGGTTATTGTAAAAGTGGCATGTCACTTTTATGTTATTTTGAGATATTAAATGTTTTGCATTTTAATGAGCATACAAATAATTATTTCACTTATATTTATTATCTCTATACTTTTTTAAGTATGTATAATTTCGCACAAACGTTAACGAATCTTCATTTTTTATTACTGTAAAGTTACTTGAGCTACTTTCAAAATTATTAATTTATAAAAAATAAGGACTTATGTTGATTGTGTACTATAAGTTTTACTGAACTGATGTTTGATTAGACGGTAATTTAAGAAGATTTATGAGTTAATTTTATGATATAAGTAATTTACATAATGTATTTCATTAAAAGTTTACTCAATTATTTTTTATTATCCTTAATATTCATAAAATACATGTGTAATGAGTAAATTCATCAATATTTTTTTAAATATAAGTAATTTACTTGACGTATTTCATACAAAAGTTTATTCGTGTATTAAACCATTGTTATTAATAAGAGTAACGAGGTCTTCGGACATTTCGCTTTTTAAAATAACTGTGGTAAATTGGGGGTATTATAAGGACACAGATCCATTATTATGCTATTTCCAAAATTATTGTATTTGTACTTCTGTTTAAGAATAACATTTTTATTGACGAAAATAGTGATGATTTTGAAAGAAATTGTAAGTAAAATGTTTAAAGATAAAAATACCATAAATGTTTGTAATCCGAAACAGTTTTAACTCGTTTTTTTGCGAAAAGGTTCTTTATGCCTCTTTCCAAATAAATGGCTCACATTTATAATTTGAAATCCAATGATTTTTAACACACGATTTTTTTTAACATGCTGATGAAATATGTTCTTAAAATAATAAGAATAATGAGTAAAACTAATTGTTTTATGTAAATAATTATCAGTAGTAATATAACAAGTGCATTGAAAATTATCGATAATTTTTGGTAAATATGCCCGAATGCACTCGTGTTTTTTCAGCTTCAACTTGCATGAGTGAGGATTTGTCAAAAATTATAGATTATTTGCAATGCACGAGTTATATTTTGTCAGAAAATTTCCTTCACCTAATCTATCTGTCAAATTAAAATGTTGTTTAATTTAGATAAATTAAAGTATACCTACTACTTACTGCGATTGTTATTATTAATAGATCATTTATAACAAATTTTTAATTCAAGAATTATATTTTAATAAAAATTAATGAACCAAATAGTATTTACATACACATAATCTGTTATGTTAAATTTTACTCTACTGTCAGAGTGGTGTGTCAGGGGTGTGGTTTAATATATATTAAAGTAACGTTATTGGTCGCCGACATCTGTCAAAAAATTATCAAGACCAAAATACCTTATTCCCTCTCCAAATTTATATTTTCCACCAATCAAAAACTCAGATTTCTTAGAAACGACCAATAAACGAATAAAAATCTGTTAATTGCGAAAAGTAAGTTATCAGTGTATGATTATTTTTATTGGCCGTTTAAAGGAAATCTGAGTTTGTTATTGGTCGAAAACGCAAATTTGACAGGAGGTCAACTCCTGGCAGAGGAATGTAAAATTATTACCGTGTAATATTGCTAAAACTTGGTAAATTCAATTAATTATATTTTATCACAACTGACAGCGGCAGATTTTTAAATGAACATTATTCCAGTTCTATTTCTGTTTATTACTGTGGTTTCATATCTGGCAAAATTTAAATGTTTGCTTATTTTACTGCAACCATTTAGTCAGCTCGTAAAAAATAGAAATTTTGGCTTGAATTTAATGCAGTATCATCATGTTTACATACAAAAAGCAGTAATCGTCGAAGCAGCAGACTCTAACGGTCTAACGTATAATTAGGTTAAAATTACTCCTCAGAACAACCTGTTGCATCTTGAGTCGAAAACATAAAAGAATAAAACAATTACCACTTCGATCTTTACTCACAAACCAGTAAGGTTTATGACTTTTTAATTCCTTAACATATTCGACCGTGAATTTTGTATCTAATTTTTCACGAATTAAAAATACTGTTAATTCACCACAATGTTATTATACTTTAAAGCAAATATTATTGTTTACAATACAAAAAAAAAAACTGAAGCGAATATAATTTTGAATGGCTCCAAACTACGGTTCAAGAACGAGTCCCACTTTCTATTTCCGGGAAATCTGGGATAAACAATTAATTGCTCAACCGAAGTTATTTTAATAAAAAACCATACACATCTATTTTGGGCGTTTGACACAATTTAAATATAAAAAACAGAATATGCACTAATATTACGACATCAGAAAAATTCTTGATGAATAAATCGAATAGTTTTTTGTCATTTCATGATTCACTTGTTTTCCGTATCAAAACTTTCTTTGATAACTTTAAACTAAAGTTAATTGGTACTTATGTACTGATTATTAAATCAAGATATCTAAAATATGTTTTTAATACTGTACCTACTTACATTTGGTTGCTCTGTAAGGGTCATAATACTTTTTTTCCAAATTGTGTTTCAATTTTGTTTCCTATATGATTGACTAACGTATTTCATTGTTAATGCATAGTTTCAGTTTAAGATGTCTTATTAGAGAATCAAATTCGACCTACCATAAAATTACGATAAATTTATTAGTTTAAAATATTTATCACGTTAATCCTGAAATCATTATTGCCTTCATTATCTTGTTTGTGTTTTGAAATAACCCAACAAACCTTAGATTTTACAAAAGGCAAAACAATTGCGCACAGTGACATTTGTAGATGAATACGAGGGCAAATTCGAAACTTTGATGAACATCAAAAAATTCATATTTTTCCCAAAATTTCACCAGTACGATTTAAATGCAAAATCTGACAATATATTTTTTTGTAATAATTCCAGTCGTGTACAAATTTGGTACATATAAAAATATTTTTGTAACAATGGTCAAAATATTTAAACTGTTAGTAAGCTATTAAGACAGATTGTGTTTTAATGCAAGTTTGTGATTTTTGTTTTGTTTTAAAGCTAAATGTAGTTAAACATGATCAACTTTTAAATCTAAAAAATCGCTAACCAAGTCTCACTCATGCAAAAAAGGTATAATTTTTGGAAAAATAAAAATTAAGTGACGAAAAAAATTAATAATACTTATCCTATTTTTAATTTAAACGATAGCAGTGCCTTTAAAAAGCTTATTTGTGTTAATGCACATCAAAATTTTGAATGTACCTATGTGTTATATTCTTTATTTTAATAGATTAAAGGTTTGTTAGGTTATTTTTAAAAACGTTGAAGGTGGTTATGATCGTTAGACACACTGTATATAGTCTATTATATGTTTCGCTGGTAACATCACATGAACAATTTGAGACTATAATATAAAATATATATATATATACAGGGTTATTCAAATTCGAGGCCCACCATGGGGATCTCGCTTATTATAATAGCTAGAGTATAGGTTTAAATTTGGCAAAGTTGCTAAATTTGATGCTCATTGATAGTCCAAAGAAAAATTGGAAATATCTCAAACGGTATCCGAGAAAATTGGGAAAAACTGGAAAATGCGATTTTTGAAAATCGTCTATAACTTCTATGGAATTTGAAATATTTTAAATGTGTAAAGACATTGCCCAAACCACTTTTCAAGCCGAATCGAATGGTGGTCACAAATTTTTGCTAGATCGATTCGTTTTTGTTTTATGACAACCAACTTTGTTTTTTCTTATGGGCACAATTTTTGCTATTTACATAATCAAATAGCATTAATTTTTCTGAATCCATTGAGATATCACACATGGTATTTTACTTCTACATTAATTGTCAAATTTGAAAAAAAACGTTTTTAACAATAACAACTATAAATCAGGTAGGCCGGTCATTGTAGTTTATGTTGTTTCCATGACAACCAATCAACAAAGTTTTGAAAGTCTATTACTTGTCACATTAATAAATTCGTAAATATTAACTTTAATAACGAAGAAAAACGCGATATGCTCCGAATTTTTTATACCGTTCTTTTAAGTTTTGTTATACTTTATAACATGCTTTATACAAATTTACTTAAGTTTCTGTTTAACATAGAAAAATAGTGTTTTTTCCGGATATGTTTCTAATAAAAATGTTTTTTTTAATTGTTATCTGAAACCTTTCTGCCATTTTTTTCTCTAATTTTGCAATTTTGGCAAAAGCCTCATATTTCCCTATGTTTCTGTACAACGAAAAAAATATGTGTGCGAGGGTTGTCTTCTATCTGGATATGTTTCTGCATATCGTTGACTTGACAGTGTAGAGTTCCTATTCAATGAATAAAAAATTAAAGTTCATTTTTACGAATTTATTAATGTGACAAGTAACAGACTTTTAGTTTGTTGATTGGTAGTCATGGAAACAACATAAACTACAATGACCGACCTACCTGATTTATAGTAGTTATTGTTAAAACAGTTTTTTTTTCAAATTTGACAATTAATGTAGAAGTAAAATACCATGTGTGATATCTCAATGGATTCAGAAAAATAAATGCTATTTGATTATGTAAATAGCGAAAATTGCTCCCATAAGAAAAAACAAAGTTGGTTGTCATAAAACAAAAACGAATCGATCTAGCAAAAATTTGTGACCACCATTCGATTCGGCTTGAAAAGTTGCTTGGGTAATGTCTTTACACATTTAAAATATTTCAAATTTCAAAGGAGTTATAGATGATTTTCAAAAATCGCATTTTCCGGTTTTTCCTAATTTTCTCGTATACCGTTTGAGATATTTCCAATTTCTCTTCGGATTATCAATGAGCACAAAATTTTGCAACTTTGCCAAATTTAAACCTATACTCTAGCTATTATAATAAGCGAGATCCCCATGGTGGGCCTCGAATTTGAATAACCCTGTATATAAATCATGAAACAAATTTTGCACAATACTATTATAAAAACCATTTAAAATTTGCAAAATAAAAGTAATTAGTTGGGACTAATTTTCTTTTAATTTATTAGACATTTGTCATAACTTACTGCACATATTTTATTAAATTTAACGTAGAGTTCATTCTTAAAATAGGTTTTGGTTTGTTGCCATTTTTAAACTAAGTATACAACAGAATAAATCTTGTCCTTTTTTACGTAATTGTTATCTAACCAAACTAGATCTGGTATGCGTACAAAAATAATGTTTAGTATAATTTTTGTTATTACAGCAACCTTGACTTAAAGTAAAAAACGTGTGTAGTAATAATAATGTAACATCATGGCTTTTACAGTGCGTAAATGTTGTACAGTAATAAACCATTATAAAACCGGATGCCAACTCCTGCAAAAACCAATAACTGTTTTACAGAGAACGGTATTCTCTGAACCGGTGTAGGGAATACTTGGAGGAACAAGTACACATGCATCGGAATGCATGCAGTTTGTAGTAACGCTTGAAATTTACTGTAAGTGTGAATCATTTCAAAAAACAGTAGACAATTGGGCGTACATAACATAGCGAAACATTAGTATGCAGAGATCACCCACGATTATTAGATTATCTTGTCTAAGAGCAGGTGTTTTTTAACTTACAGGAATAAATATCGATTTAGACGTGCAAATAGAACAAGGTAATGAATAATTTAACACAAGTAACAAATTTATTTTAAGATTATTTACAAACTTTACTTTAAAAAATGTTATGTCAATCGGTTCATATATTTTTAAACTAATTAACAGATCAATATTTAATAAATGTCTAGTTTAACCGTGTAATTCGTTGTAAATATACACAATATTAGTTAAAAAATCGTCTACTTTATGTGTGAAACGCAATTTTTGTAGGCAAATACGTAGGAAATCTACTGACGAACAGACAAAAATCTCGAAACTGGTATAAATGTTATTCAAGAACTGTTTTTTTTTTGACAAAATGGAATATTGATGTTTTTAATAAGCTAGGATGCATTTACAGAAAATAAATATTGTTCTTTTGAACCCTTACACAAAGATCAATGTTTTCCGAAGGGTGTTACGCGAAAGGGGTTTCAAAAGTTACTTGCCAGTTTTTTTTTGTAATTTAGCGACCCTATAATTTTGTTATTTTAACAGGAAACCCCTATAGACCCCATATTTTTGTAAATCGTGGAAAATTCTCTATGACGTTCAAATGTTTTTTTTTTTTCTAGAACAAAATAAAAGTAATGAGTTTTCATCGTAAAATAATAAAATTAGACAAGTTATAAAAAGTCAATTACTCCAGCAATCGGGTTTTGTTTAGTCAAATACAATGATTTTGTGAAAAATCATAAATAACTTTTAAACTCATTTTTCCTAAAAATTTGTATGCCTATTTTTTAATTCACTGTCGGATTAAGAAATTAATTCTCTATCAAAATCAATAAAAAAATTACCTTGTAAATTGAAAAAAAAGTTGAATTTCGCTAATCTGTTATATTTCATCGTAGAAAAAAAAACATTTGAACGTCATTCTATAGAGAACTTTACACGATTTACAAAAATGTAAAATTTTCTTAAAATAACAAAGTTATCGGAGTACGACAGTCAAACTGAATCATCTTGTACATCAGTGACAAAAATCATTTGATATAATTGCACACTGTAACCAACACCATTAAGAAGTTTACCAAGAGCCACGAAGAAAGGCTCCATCAACATGTAAACGTCGAGGCGATTCATCTCCTGGACACTGGATTAGTAAGAAGACTTAAAAGAGTTAAACCTTTTGAATTAGTTTAAGCAAAAGTTTAAAAGCAGACACTGTGCGGTAGTGTGCACGTTAATAATTTGTGTAGTACTTATACAGTGTCCAAAAAGAATGGAATATGCTATATATCTCAGTAAATGTCTACTTTAGGAAAAAAAAAATTGCATAAAAGTTGTTTGGTACTTAGTTTTCCATCATAATCAAAATTTAAATATTTTTTTTGAATAATAAAAGCGCAATGAAAAACAACTGAATTTTTAAAATAGCAAGGTACCCACATTGGGTTATTGGGTAAACCTTAGACTAAGTTTGTACATTATAATTTAGGCTAGAATTAAACTGCTCATTGGTCTCAAGACCAGATTGCATTGTTATAAACTCTATTAAGGTTTAAATTAACAAACAAAACAAAAATATGATTGCACTATTTTATTAATTACGCGTCAATGCAATAATACCGCTTTTAAAAACAAGTTAATTACTTTTGCAACAAGTACTTATACCAGATTATTCAAGCGTCACGACAAAAATACAACAACGACAAGGACATAATCCATTATTTGCTGTGGTAGAATTATAACATAAACAGCGACATATTAAGGTGTATATAAGTGCCTTTATTAAATTTGCCTTGGCAAACTCATTTAGTTGTTTGTGAACTTAATCAAGTGGACGACAAAATGACAAAAAGAATTTAAAAAACTGCACACCAACGTCTGCATTAGAATGCAGTTTAACTAAAGATAAACAAGATAATTTTGTGCAATAACCGACTGTTTATATAGAAGCTTTCCTAATTTGAGCTATGATTAAGTACTCGCAAAAGTGACAATAATAAAAGATATATTTTGCGCACTTAAAAACGCCTCGTTTAAATTTTTAGACATAATGCATGTGCAATTTTGTTATACGGCAATGAAGCTATTTATTTATGTCGCAGCCAAACATACATGGATAATAAAAACACGACGTAAATAAAATAAATATTTGATAAAAATAATCATACTTATGCGACAATGTTAATACACTCTGCTTCCCCACACTTTCGTTTTACGATTATTTCTTATTTCACACTGTACAATACGCGAAAGAAAACTACAGTTACACGGCAGTTATCTCAAAGTAAAAAAAAATAGTAAAGGTAAAGAGCATAAGTAAATCTATAAAAAAAAAAAAAAAACTAGTACGAAATATTTTGTAGGATAAGTTAAATTCACGAAATTTCCCATGTCCACTTACAACATTTACAACTGAAATTAGTCATAGCAGGAATTTAAAATTATATCATTAACATAAATATAGTTTTCTGCGCAAATCATTCGCGTATACATAATTAGAATGACTTTTCAAAAAGGTATCATGACTAACGTAACATATCATTGTACAATTACCACTGTATTTTCAGAGAATTTTCGTCATTGATTCCAAAAATTAAGGTACAAAAACACTCGCATAAAAAAAGTACCATGTATTTAGTAATCGTGTTAATTAAACTTGTAAACAGGAAAAGATTAATAATAAATAAAATGTTTTCGTGCAATTAAACTCTAATTAAAAAAATTAGTTTGACATGCATTTATTAGTATTTAGTACTATTGGTAAATTCGGTTTAACATCGGAATTTTTTTACCTGAAGAAGTTTTTTTATTTATAAACAAACCCTTAGCTAAAGAAAGATTATTTCTGGGTTTGTAGTAATAATGAATACATACAGTACCTAAATTATTTGATAATTACTTGAATTATCCAAGTGATTTCGTTCATGTAATAGATAAATAACTTTAACTCATAACAACTAATTTATAAAATAAAAAAGCTACTTGTCCTATGGGAGAATAAAAAAAGGATAAGTGATCTTTAATTAAACTTATTTATTGTACCTACTTAAATTCTATTGCATTTGGTGAAGCTGCGGAAATTTAGAACTTCATAAAATACCACTTAGTAAAATCAAAGTACAAATTTGCGTTTATTAATAAATTTGCACTGATTGTTGACTGCGTAGTATTAAAATACTTTTATGTGCCTAAAGACAGAGAGAAATTGGCTAAGAAAGCAATAAAGAAAAACGCAAGCACAGTGCTGATTTCAATTGAAATAATTTAGATTAAAATTGTATTGTTTAGGTTGAATTTATTTTAATTCACAATTAACCTATTTGCCAATAAAATACTGGCAACCTTGAAGCGCATGATTGAATTATAAAAAAAAAAACAATTAAACGTAAGCAAATATAGGTATTTAGATTTTAAAGAAAAATGCGTCATTGTAAACACAACTTTTGTTGTGCAGGTTATTTTATTTCAATTTATAAAGTAGTAACTAACGACAGTAGCTAGAAAAATATATTACGTTACCAGTTGTAAGGCATAGTTAAGAAAAGAGTGGTCCGCCGACCCCCCATGGGACTCTGAGGCCCTTTTTTGAGGCCCCCGAAATTAACAATATATTCGCATTGATACAGAGTTCCAAATAAATAAAGCTGTTTGGGATTCTCGAAACTTTTTAAGAGTGTATGGGGGCCCAAAATTTTGAGAACTGCTTCGTCAATTTTGCGTGAAATAGCTTCTAGCTGTACAAAATTTTTATTCATAATGGTGTGCGCTCGGTGTGCACTATACTTTTATATGTTTTGAATGGTATTATTTATTCTTTGTAGTGTTTAGTGTAGGATTTTTGAAATGCCCTAGGAATTTTTCACTCACCACTTTACCAGAATGTGTAGGTAAGTAGGGCACCGCAATAACTAAAAGTTTTACAACCGCTGGTCAAAGTGATTGACAGTTAAAGTAGAAAACCCGTATAAAAGATGTCTTATTTAAATACTTATTGATTAAATTATTTAAAAAAAGATTAGAAAACATTCACCCTGCAAGAATACTTAACTGCGGGCGCGGCCCATTTTAATTTTTTTGATTATTCAAATGCTGATAAGAACACATCAATCATATTGATGGTCACCATATATCTCCAAAAGAGTTAGTAATTCGTTCTCAACACAAACACTTAGTATATATAAAAGCTTTTGGCGCAATTAACACTTTCGATAACGTCACAATTTCTTCTCACGCTGTATAACTGCATTTAACGCCATTGATTTCTGTTGCAAACTACTTAAACTTCCTTCCGGTTGTCTTCGTCCAGTTGACTTGCGTTTTTCATTGAATTTCACGACAATGCAAAAACTGTCGCAAAGAAATGAGAAACTAAACGTGATTTTATTTGCTAAAATCATACCGATAACCAGACCTAATTAATGGTAGATAATTGTATTAAATTTATCAACGGCATTGATAATATAACCGCTGATTTACCATGGTCGATCTTGCATAAGTTTACAAAGTAACCACATCCGATTTTCAAGGTTCTTTATTTACAGGGAATAAACGGAAAATTCTTGGAGATATATTGCGTTACATTCTTTACATTTCTTTAAGTAAGTTAGAGGTGGAAGTGAAATGACGTGCGTCGTGTAAACATTTCATGGGGCGAAGTATTCGTGTTCAATAAATATATCTTTGGTTTTTACAGAAAATTGATCGTGCAACTTGTAATTCTTTAACTGGGTGGGTTCGAGTTTGGCACACCCTCTAATTCCATTAATTCATTTGTATGGCCGTAAAAATACTTGTCTGAGAAACTGAAAATAATTAAACCTAATTAAAAAATATAAACCTGTATTTTCAGGGTAAACGCTTGTAACTTTTTTTTAGAAGTTATAAAACTTATCTAATTACTATTGTTTTTTTCACGCGTTACCTATCCATTTACTTACTCGTACGCGTCGTGTCTCTATAGTGTTAATGTAATTACACCTAAACCTTTTAATAATCAAGAGTGCTAAAGCTGCCTACGTTAGAGTGGTTAAAAAGGAAGTTTAAATAAATCTTGTACATACACATAGGTCAAAATAAATTTAAGTATTTGTTGAATTAAAAGAAAGTAATGTAGTTATGCACTTTTTATAATGCATGATACACTTGTTGATAATTATTTATTAGTAAAAATGTTTCCAAACATTCAACACCTCGTTAACTGTGCACTACTTTATTTATTGATGCGCGTATAAAGTCTGTCATTTAAAAAGCGTGTTCGTTTACCTTCAATTAACGCCGTAAAGAGTTATACCTATGCCAAAATATATGCTCCATTTCCTCATATTGCTATGAGCTTTTATTGACTTCTTCCATACCCTTCCTAAAAGTTTGGACAATATTGCCGTTTAGATCTCGAAAACATATATTTTGCTATAGGTAATGTCTTCAACACCACATATACAGGGTGGTCCACATACAAGGGCTACTACTGGGATCTCGTAAACGATAAGAGCTACAAAGATTAGTTAGACAAATTGTTCCCTTTTCTGAGATCTATTTAGTGATGCTTTAATGTTTTACAAAAGATCCATGCCACGCTAGATAATAAACAAAAAACAAAATGGGATTTTTTTTAAATCGTTAATAACTCGGCTATACTTAACGAAACAAAAATATTTTTGTAGATTTTTTTTACGTACTGTAAAATGAAAACATTAATTTGTTTCAATATTGTTTAAATTCTTAGATAAATTACAAACTTGCAATTTTCCATTTGCCCCAAAAATATTTTTGTGCCATCAAGTATAACCGAGTTATTAACGATTTAAAAAAAAATGCCCAATTTGATTTTGGTTTATTATCTAGCATGCAGTGGAACTTTTTTTAAACATTAACGCATTCCTAAATAGGTCGCAGAAAGGGGAACAATTTGTCTAATTAATCTTTGTAGCTCTTATCGTTTACGAGATCCCAATGGTAGCCGTTCTATATAGACCACCTTGTATATGACGCCTTAAAAGTTGTAAAAATTATTAAGTTTATTGCTAAAAAGCAGGGTTAGAGCATATTCTTTAAACTTGTTTACATTTCAACTAAAACAAAAACTTTTTTTGGACACTTTTAGACATAATAAAATTCAATTTATGCTCACTTAATAAAAAAAAAATTTTTTTTCAAAAATAATTTGATGCTATAAAAATTAACTAAAACAGGGCAGTTGGATTTAAAATTGCTGTTCCATTTGAAATAACAAAGTTCGGGAAATTTCCGGCGAAACCGGAAGTGTAACAAAAGTGCACTTATGTTCAGAAAATCCGGTTTTTTGCACATATCACATGTTTAAAATTTCGTTTGTATAGTAAAACTATAGAAAAAAGACGGTGAACCTGATTTCATCTACACCCGGTATATGATAATCAGCTGGATCCTTCATACAAAAATAAATTAAGATAAATTGGTTCTAATCCCTTAATTTACTTTATTTTTCCATATTTAACTAGTATTTTGGTGTAATTTAAAGACTTAATATGATTTGCAAAAATAATTCGTAAATTGTCGGCTATTAAATTTGTATGAATTTGGCGTGAAGACGAAATAATAGTTAAAGTATTTAAGATTGTTTACAATAAACATTGCCGTCCTTGGATGTAAATTTAAGGAGTTTCATAAAACGCAGGTATTCCAAGTATTGTTACCAATGTAGCACGTCTAAATAACAACATTTCCAAACAATAAAAGCACGCGTGTTGAAATTTCAACGAGATTCGTAAACGGTTGCGTTGAATTGCTTAAAAAGACTAATATCCTGTATTAAAACGAAAAACTTTCATAATTTATATGAGGTACCTACCTAATAACAATTTTAAATGCGCAATTTAGTTAATATTTGAAATTATGAACTATTGCACGTGTTCACGTTATTTATACGTTTAGGTTACGACTAGCATGACGGATAACGAAGAATAGAAATTGCTAGAACTAAAACCATAATCTCTAAGTTCAGTTGGGACACCACCTGCCTTTTTTTATAAGTAGGTTACGGGTGCTTTCAACCCTTCTGTCGTTTACCGTTAAAGGACCCCCGCCTCTTGTTTAACCAAAACGGGTTATATTTCTTGTGCCAGTTCTATAATTGCCCCATATCTGTGCACATTTTTAGCACAACGGAAAATAATGAAGCAACACAAAATTAATTGATTTAAAAACGAGGTCCTTGCCCACACTGTAAAGCAAAATTGATACTGATCTGATTTTGTTATTGTTCTAACTGAACATCCATCAACTACCCAAGCCGCTTCGAACAACACTCGCCTAGTTTGACGAAACACTTACATCCACAAGCAAATAACGCGTAAACAGAAGCGGTTTACACCGTAATTATGTTTTTGTGTACTCTCTCAGAGCATAATAACTTTTATTCAATGCTCCTACCGCTCTATTACTTCCAAGAAATTAACAAAACAAAGAAATAACCCATTTTTTACTGATGCAAAAAGTAGTTAGACATGACAGCTCTCGTTTTACTATTTAATAGTTGGTTTTGCTGTACCCTTTTAAGGACTTCTCGATGTAGTAATAAGAGCCGACAAGGATCCTACTCTAAATCTGAAGCGCATTAATCAAAACCTGTTTTGATAGGAAATAAATACGTCTACCTTAACGTAACTGTAACAAAACAAAAACGATAAATAAAATTACTCGTGATGTGTTCTTAATGTGCGTTGAAGTCGGCGGGAATTCCCAGCTATCTTTCATTTAATAGTGAAACAAGTCCCTTAAGACAGTTTATAAACAGGTAGATTGAAAAACTTGGCTAAATTTCATAGCTACAAGTATATTCTAATACATGGTTTTGCATCACACGGCAAGAACTTTAAAAAGCTCTCGAATAACGTATTAAAAGAGAACTTTTAAAGACCAACTTATCTTGAAATAAAAATCAAAGCTTTAGCTCTTGAAAGAAATTACAGGGTTAAGGAAATCTTGCAGAGAAATCTGTACATCTGTTGAAGGAGCTTTTATAGTATGCGGTCTACAGGGGACCTTTGGTCTACCTTTGACAACCTGCGCTCTACTGCGATAAGTGTTTAGTTCTTCGTGTAACATTTGTATTTTATAATGATGCAAGAATCGATAGTTCTTCGGTATTAGAATTGTAATGGGTCGTAATTAACCAACATCACTTCGTGAACCATTGACAAAATTATACAGATCCGGCATTCATATGCAAGAAATCAAAAGGTCGTGGTTAGAAGCGAAAATCCGACTTTTGAAAAAAAAAATCGGGGCGTTCCACATTATCCAGTCTCAATTGGAACACTACTGTTGAAAGGTGTTGAAGAAAAATGCCGATAAACCGTTTGTAGCGTTTAAGGCAGATGATAAATTTGTACATGGACGAAATATTTAAAATAGGTTATTTTCCGTACATGTGGTTATTTGGAATTCTACGCAAAGTATCTAACTAGCGGTAGACAACATATTACAGAATAGAATGTAGATAAATCACATACTATACGAACTATAGTATAAGCATAAGCAGTGTAGGTAAATCACTATAATACTATATACAGGGAGGTCCATATAGAGGGGCCACTATTGGGATCTCGTAAACCAGGCGTCGGCAGCCCGCGACCCGCATGCGGCCCGCCATGTGTTTTTATCTGGCCCGCCAAGTAAAATCTAAATATACAGGGTGCCCATTTTTCTAACCTGTTGTATGGGTAACTCCGTTAATAATAAAGATACAAAAACATTTAAATTCGCAAATTTGTGCAGAATTTAAAGGGAAATCTGATGCCATATTCAAATTTGACCTACGTCATCAACTTTTTGAAATATTTTGAAAAAACTGAAAAAGGTCGATTTTTTCAAACTTGAATAATTCCGTAATCATATGAGCTAGAACAAGAATTTAAAAAAAAATGTTAAGGAAATTTTCATAGCACTCTCGATTTCCGAGTTATAGCACAAACTTGCATTTTTTGAAATGGAAGTCATAGTTGGCTGTGGCCTTATAAAAAGGTTATTTTTTTCTCGTTTCAATGATATAAGGTTTGTTATGCTTTTCTCTTGTAGTTTTTCTTTAAATAAGCAAAAATCATTTTACATGTTCACTGCCTACCAATAGATGGGAGGTATCCCCACTTGATGTTCTTTTTTTTTCGATGTGACATTTAAGAGTTGTCTCTTATTGTCAGTGTAGCAGCAAAAATGTTTTTGTGCCATTAAGTATAAGCGAGTTATTAAAGATTTTTTTTTAAATGCCCATTTAAATTTTTGGTTATTATCTGGCCTACCACGGAACTTTTTTTATACTTTAAAGCCTCACTGAATAGATCTTAGAAAGGGGAACAATTTGTCTAATTTAAATTTCTTCGTAGCTCTTACCGTTTACGAGATTCCAATAGTGGCCCCTCTATGTGGACCACCATGAATATGTGGTGTTGAAGACATTATCTATGGCAAAATATGTTTATTTCATGTATTGAAATATGGTGTTTTTGAGGTCTAAACGGCAATACGGTCCAAAATTTTAGGATAATAACTTTATTTCAACCAATAAAATATGCCCAAAAAGAGCATATCAAACGCACAGACACGGAAATATGGGCTAACCAATTTGTCGCGAATCTGATTAAAGTGCGATACGAGTTGTGCCGCATTTTGTTTATTTTTTTAAATCCAAATCTACCATGAATATAAAAACCCAAACAGTCGAAGACCGAAAATAATACTGTAAAAGACAAAAACTTATGCAACGTGGTCGGACCTGGGCTACCAGGCAACGGTAAATCATATCGACTTTCCACGCCCCTCAGGTCAGACCTGGTTTGCTAATTAATGGAGTCAATTTTAAATAAATATAAGGCAATAAACTATTTTCAAATTATGGCAACGCTTTCAAATTGAACATGAACAAGTTAAAGTATTTTTATAAACTTTTGATCGTTGCTGTAACTGATGCGAATGAAAATGTTAAGAAGATTCGACAGCTCACCCTACATTTTTGATGCTTTTGGGGTGTTCTCGAAAAACTTTTCACGTTTTATGCACGGCTATCGTACATACCCCTCATCAATATTTTATATTTGTAGTGGGAACATACCCAGGGTTGCCACATGTTGAGATGCTCAATGTAGGACATTTTTGTATAGCAAAAAAAAAAACCTCATGGGTCATTTTGTTGTGAAGAGCAAAAATCCTACTGTATTTGTTTAAAAATTATCGCCATGTACAATGTAGGACAATTACGCTTGAGTGTAGGACGTAGGACATCTATCGTAATTGTAGGACTGTCCTACCGAAAGTAGGACGTGTGGCAACCCTGAACATACCCAATACCTATAAATTCGTTGGCTTCAATCTGTTTTAAAGCTTTTTTTTGTAATTGTATGAGTCATGAGCCAAAATTACCCATAGTATAATGATACGCTATCAAGTAACAAGGGACCTTTACTGCGAAGTAAAAATTAACTGCTGTCGTTGTAGGTTGTTAATATATAATATAATAACATGCCTGCAGGATAGACTCAAACTAACGACCTCTTCGCGCAAATTTGCTTGTAAGATATTCATTATACCTGTAAATGTATGCTGTTATTTAATCCCCATGTTGGAATCAAATCTGCGGCCATCAGATTCAACTCTTCTTGTAGGAGTTAACAAACGTCTGCTAACTAGTTGATTTCTTGGAATGGTAACCTTATCTGATTCGTATATTTGTGTTCATTTCCATATAGATTAGTTTGGTTACAATGTGAAATTATAAACTTTTTAAAAATGCATATTTGGCTTCCGTTACAAACATAACACGATAGTAATGCTAAAAGCTTAACAATGTTGCCCAAAACTTAAGTATTATTATTAAATAACATTAAATTTAATAATAAAATGTTTCACTTCATACAGAAGCCGCTCTTAAAATTTGATATGAAATTTAGAGCCATAACAAGGCCTAAATCTGTTTATCTCCATTAAACTACTCGTATATTTTGATTGACGTCTGTTATTATCGAGTGTAAATCACTTATGCTGCATTAAAAAAATGATCAGCTATGCGTGTTGTATGTTATTTTTGAAGTTTTTTTAATACCTAAGTACGATTTGAAGGTTGTAATGAAATAGTACAGACCAGATTTTTAAACTTTAAAGTATTTGTGTCAAATAAAACTAGCATGCCTTCATTTCATTAATTTTTAATACGTTCTTAGCGCCCATCAAACGAAAAAGATGATGTAACGAATTTGCATGTTTTATATCGCAGATCACTTCATCGACTTGAATAAAAATTGGTAAGAAAGTTGATTTCTAAAAATATGAATGATTCAATTTTTTTTCGAAAAATATAATTAACTTAACACATAAAATCAAATGAAGATTTAATTCAAAATTCTTCAAATCTTAAAACGAGATATTAATATTGAAATGAGAAAAAACTCCGACCTGCAAAAATTCTTACAGATGTAATCTTAGACGAATTTTTTGAAGTGAATATTGAATAAACAAATTCCATTCTCGCTTCGCTTTTGTCCTGCCGAAAATTTTGAACACGTCCACTAAACATTCCTAATAGTCGTCATTCGATTGTTTTAAAATGCAAACGAGCAACTGTTTGCGATTAGCATTCGTCTAAATAGAAAATAGAAAGTCCTTAAGACTAAATAATTTATTTCCAAGTAAATCTGAAACTAATGAAATAATCTAAGGACATTCAATATTTTAATGCACTCTACCTTAGCACAGGTGGATGCCTGTGCATATTAAAGGTAATCCTTGAATATTTTAAATTGTCGGTGACCAATTTCGGAATTGTATTATTCCACTTAAACTAACTATTTCGTTCTTAAAACAGCCAAATATTTACTTTTGTCTTCAAACGATTAATACGGTTATAATAATTTCAGATATGTAGGAAATAACAGCTTCTGCAATATAATAACAGGCCTGGTTTTAGTTATGACAAAATTGATCCGGTTAAACAATTATTTGGATAATTGACTTCTAAAACAAGATTGTTGTAATAGACGAAAAAACATTATTCTTTCAAGGCACGATTTTTTTTCCAGCAAATTTAGTTCATTTGCAATTCGGAAATTCGAGCTTATTAATTAACAAAAAAACTACTTGCATTTCCTTATTTATTTTACAACATAAGTAACTATTCAATTATTTTAATTGCCAAAAAATATAAAAGCGATAAGAGCATTTGGAAACTCGCTGTCAATTATCTCCTAACATATCTCTTTTGGTATGAAATGTAACGGAATTCGACGTCTTTTTTAATAAATCCTAAACATTTTCAGCAGTAGAAACATAATTAACTAATTTCTCGTTCTTTAATTATACCTTACAAGTAAGCTGCCACAGGCTGATTAATTTTAAGCATTATAAAACGTTAGAACCATTCCATTTTTGACTAAAGAATTTTTATTTAACTGGCACTTATGCGATGAAAAAGATGTTTCAGTGACTCGCCCAAAGATTATTAAATTTTAAAAGTTAAAAGAGCCTGCTTGGCTTAATAAATAAGAAAAATAAAACAGCATGTAAACAAGTTTCGCAACTTCAATCCGGGGTTTACGAATGTGTATACAGGGTGTCCCAAATTCGAGTAAATGCATGGGGATCTCGCTTAAGAGCTACGAGGTCGGTTAAATTAGGGCAAAGTTGCGAAATTAGATGCTCATTAATAATCCAAAGAGAAATTGGAAATATCTCAATCGGTATCTGAGAAAATTAGGAAAAACTGGAAAATACGATTTTTGAAAATCGTCTATAACTCCTTTGGAGTATGAAATATTTTAAATGTGTAAAAACATTGCCCAAGCAACTTTTCAAGCCGAATCGAATAGTGGTCACAAATTTTTTCTAGATTAATTCGTTTTTGTTTTATGACAACCAACTTTATTTTTTCTTATGGGCGCAATTTTTGCTATTTACATAATCAAATAGCATTTATTTTTCTGAATCCATTGATGTATCACACATGGTATTTTACTTTTTCTTTCATTGTCAAATTTCAAAAAATACGTTTTATACAATAACCATTATAAATCAGGTTGGCCGGTCATTGTAGTTTATGTTGTTTCCATGACAACCGATCAACAAACTAAAAGTTTTGAAGGCCTGTTGGTCGTAAAAATGAACTTAAATAACGAAGAAAAACGCGATATGCTGCCCATAAGAAAAAACAAAGTTGGTTGTCTAAAACAAAAACGAATCGCCCTAGGAAAAATTTGTGACCACCATCCGATTCGGCTTAAAAAGTTGCTTGGGCAACTTTTTTACACAGTTAAAATATTTCAAACTCCAAAGGAGTTATAGACGATTTTCAAAAATGGTATTTTCCAGTTTTTCCTAATTTTCTCGGATACCGTTTGAGATATTTCCAATTTCTCTTTGGATTATCAATAAGCATCGAATTTAGCAACTTTGCCCTAATTTAACCGACCTCATAGCTCTTAAGATAAGCGAGATCCCCATGCATTTACTCGAATTTGGGACACCCTGTATATGTACATTTTGAGTTTTTTTTCTCGTTTTAAAAAATATCCTGCTCGGTAATTAATTAGACAAGCTATATACATATATAACTTCTTATCTTTAAGTTCATCAAATACTGTTTTACGTTGGTATATTAGCATCTGTATACAAATAATTCAGTATAGCTTTAATCTTTGTATCAACAAAAAATGTAATTAACGTTTGCAGTGCAATGTTTATTGTGCCTGTTATTGGTTTACTACTGGCAAAATATAATATCTGAGACGTGTGTTTTATCATTTATCCCATAAAACGTTTAAATTAATTCATCACTAAAATTTTTTATAAAAAAATGGCAACTTTTACCTTAACAAAACTGTTATTAAGTTTGTACTTTTATTTGATGGATAAAATTAATTGTTCTCATAAAATTTTAGGAATATTTTAACTTTATTTGTTTTAAGTTAGCTATAATTTTCATTTATAAATTTTACAAACGATTGAAAATATTTAAAATTATTTATTTGGGAGTCAGGGTAACTTCGAAAAAATTAATTAAAAATAAGTTATAAATTTTAAGCAATTAAACAATTTAAACAATTTAAACAATTAAACAATTTAACCCCTCGAGGGGGTTCGAACCACCAAGAAACAAAATAAACACGTGACACTCACCCTTTCTGTTTGCAACAAGTTCAGCGCCAACTCGTAAGCTTTCACAACTTGTAAACAACTGCCACACCTGAGCTTTACACTAGTTCAGTGCGAGGAAGGCGTCTCGTTCATGGCCTATTCGACCACGACGAGTGGGGGCACGATTCAACAACCGTCACGTAACTTTTCTACTCCTTTATGGTATCATTATTTCGCCTAGTAGAAGGTCTGGAAGGATAACGGCATTGAGCCTTTTTTATTTTTAGGTATGGGACAATAAAGTTTTTCATGGCGATCGTAACATTCTTGGAAAATCGGTTTAGTTGAAAGTGCAAAATGATCTATAAATAATTAATGTCCACATAGCTATTAAACAGATGACTTCATAGTTATTTTCAAATTAATATGTATGACAGATTTTTGTTCTACTGAATAAGCAAATTTATTGGAAGCGGTGATCGAATCAACAAGTGCAATTTATTTAGAACTAAATCATTTAGTTTAAATGATAGGTAATTTTAGTAATAAAAGCAAAACAACCTGTAAAAATGTTTTGCGAGTAAAGATAAAATACTTTTTGTGCGATCGTACTAGAAACAGCTGTTTGACGGACGCGTTAGCAACCATAAAGTACTGCATTACCGCCCCTATCCTTAGCAACGGCCGTAAAAGTTACTTTTCAGGCCGTTACCCTTAGCAACGGCCAAAAAAGTAACTTTTACGGCCGTTGCTAAGGAGAGGGCCGGTAATGTAGTACATACGCCGTCATCTGTCAGTGACAGAATGTCACGTAGTTTCTAACCTATAATTTTGAAAATTACTAAAAATTTAAGTTGTTTTTAATTCGATCGCACAAAAAATGTAATATGCACCTCGGTCAAAACGTACTTTTTGGCCTTGATACATAAATAACTATTATTTTGTACACAAACAAAAGAAAATGTTTTTAGTTACGTTGCGAGCTTACAGGAAAAATCAAATATCCAGTAATTTGTTAACCTTTAATAATATCTTGGAAAAAAATTCAAATAATCTTGCTTTAACTTATTTAAACGGACACAAGGCTGTACAAAATTGTTGTAGTCTCCTCTCTAAGTAATCATTTTTTTTTTAATGCAGCCTATTTATTTTGAATCAGTTTAAAGATCTCTAACAGTAAGAATTTTTGAATACATTTATAAGAGAAAAATGTTACTCTTTCGGAAGGCTCTACGTATACAAAATGTTTCATAAATATTGCGAAAAAATTCAGGTAGTGATTCCTTATCGAAAATTAAGGAGGGTCTTTCATATAAATTTTTTCCTTAGACGTCTCCTTTAGAAGTTACATCTCCCTAAAAGGGAGCGTAAAATTGGGTTTTTATTTTATTTCTCAAATTTGGTTAAATGTAGAAGAATGATATTTGGTAGATGTTTCATACTTATCAAAAGGTTTCCCATAGTAATATTTTCAATCATCTCCCACCTTCACAGGGGGCTGAAAAGTGCGACCCCTGTTGGTTTTTTTATCAGAACTTTTTGGTGGGTTGAAATTTTGCAATTACAATTACAAAATTCTTTTATATTTTTTGCTTAATACCTTCACCAAAAACATTTGTACAAAATTAAGTATTTAATGATTTTAAACATATAAAGTGATGAGCAAATGTATGAAAGCAGACAAATCTAGACTATCTACTATAACAGATATTACAATGTTATTTTGGTATCCAAGCGTTATCGTATTTTTCGGATTCAATTAAAATACTGAGGTTGCAATACGACTTCCAGTTCAACCGTAAACGAACTCAAACTTTGAAATTTTAAAAGGAACACCCTGTATATTTTTATATTTTTGGATTCTACTTAAAATCTATGGTCAATCTAATTTCTAAACAAACTCCACTGCCTTTTTAAAGAACTATAATGTTAAAAAAATGAAGTGTCTATCGCTCAAAATTTTCATAAAAATGCAAATTTTACGAAAATAGTTGACTTTAGACCCGAATAACCTAATACAAATTTAAAGTAAATTTTAGGAGGAACCCAATGGCTATGGATTATTTCATGAACAATTTTTTATTTTCACACGATTACAATTGGTTCATATACAGTTTGATCATGATAAAGCGCTTAGAAGTTTAGAAATACGCAAAGAAAAGTATTTGGAAATTATTTATTTTTTTAAATTGGGAAATGTTCAATTTAAGATATGAGAAACGCAATGTACGATGGGTGATTTTTATATTCGCGGAATGGGGTAGAAGAAACTGAAAGGTCCAAGTTTTATAATTTTATTTTTCGGTATATTTTTCTGAAATATGTCTTCTAGCATCTAGACTAATAAAAATAGTTTTCCAATTTGCCTTCAAAATGCTCATTTACTGCTGCTTGCATAGACTCATCAACAGCAAAATACTTTCCACAAAGGTTCTTTTTCAAACTAGGCAACAGATAAAAATCTCCGGTAACAATTCTGTTGATAATATGTACTGGAATAGCACCCACACTACGTTGCCTTTTGTCTGCCGTTGTTTCAGATATTTTGAACTTTCTACAATTTCTCCAAGTTTAGTCGACCATTTTCCATAAGTGCATCTCCGAATTTTATGACCATTTCATGTGTTAACGTCACTCTTGGTCTATCACTGCGACCATCGCCTTGTAATGAATCTCTTGTTTAAAAAAATGTGACCACTTACAAAGAATACTTCAGGAAAAGCGTATCTATAAGCTGCTTGCATGATTTATGATATTTTTCACACGGTTTCCTTGTTTTGTGAGGAATTAAATTACTGCTCGAATTTTAGTATTTTACCTTTTAAGAAATAACTCCAACATTAACCCAATCTTTTGACGATTGTAAAGGAACTGATTAGACAATCAATATGAAATTTTGTTTTTATGCCCAAAAATGATAATCTAATACAACAAAAATATTTTTAGCCCGACCGCTTTTTATTTTCTGTCTCATTCCGTGAATATAAAAACACCCCTCGTAAAAAACGAATGCATTTTAGCGAGGCGAAAAGTAACAGCAATTGCTTGTTTTCCTGTTCGAATATTATGTGTCCTTACTTTTGTATCATTATGAACTGTTTTTAGAAATATAGCCCATAATTTGCGTTGGAAAATGTCACAAAACCTTTGCAATTTTTTTTTTTAAAACGTACGTTTTCGTACTGTTTATAAACATGATTTAAAATTAACATTTCAATAAAATTTTAGTGGTAAATATTTGTTACTACACTTTAAAATTAATCCTGTTCTGTGTTTAATAACTATTAATGTAACTCGCTTCTACACCTGAATAATTGTTAGCGACTGCGTCGCGGATTGTAGAAATAAAATAGATGGTTCAGATATAAAAATATATCACAATAATTTAAACTGAACTGCTTAGTTTGGAATACAAAATACAACTTAACTTCTAACAACTGTGGCCATGCAAACACATCGATAACTTATCCTAAATTATCAACAGTAAAACGACTATGATTTATGGACTTGTTCCCTCTTGCATATGCTGACAGATAGGGGTAAGCGGAAGGCGACTTGTCCAGGCGCTTACACTCGGCCATCCTGATCTGGAGAATCACGATCAACATTAATCTGGAAATCACAGCACACTATAAAGGGGTCTACAGACCTACCAATTTGTCGGGACAACCGGCCGACCATTCCGATAAATTGTTTAATGTGTAGTGTTTCACCCGACCAACACGACAGTTGGAACGGTCGGGTGACCAGGCCATCCAACAAGCCAACGTCCCCACTACATTCCTTTAGATAAGGACTATTAAACCGAAAATTTAACATCAAAATGAATAAAAAGCTATGACGTTTACGCTGTTGGTTGTACTGATCGGGAGGTGTGTAGACAACACCCAACTCGGAGTTCCCGACTGTCGGCCCCGACAAATTGCTTAATTAGAGGCTTTTAGAAAACAAACAAAAAATGCAACGAACTGCTTAAAAATTCGTAATAACGTTTTATACAGCTGTAGCGAATCAATAGCTCTGTGACTGTTGATCAACGAGCAATAAATCTGAAAAAGCGAGCAATAGTTTGCTCTACCTTTCTCATTAGGCGAGCAACAATTTGCTCTGCATTTCACAACAAGTAAACAACCTTTTGCATTGTAAATCGCATTTTATAACAGACAAGCAACATTTTGCTTAGCAAACCACAACAAACTAATCTAAATTTCATCTGATAAATTTTGCTTACCCAAGTAGCGATATAACATTTAGGTCTATCGGGATTAAAAATCGTAATGATCTCATCTAATGCTCGGAATCGCTTGGTCCGGGGCGTCTGGATTGTTTCATCGTCTGACGACGTTTCGGTAACGCTACCTTCATTCATGCCTTTGTTTATGTTACGGGTACCTTTATTACCATTACCAAAATTTTCTTTAACTATTTCTTTAATTTTCTTGTCCAGCTTTTTGTTTAAATGCGCTTTTTAAATTCTTTAGGCTAAGGGAAAATTTCATTGCACAATTTTTTTTAGAAACATCTGGTCAGTGGCGATCTCGTGTTCCTAACTTCTTCTTCCCAAAAATTAATCGATGTAGCGATTTACAAATTGCTACTATAGTTTTCACAATTTGTTACTTGGGTAAAAATTAGGAGTATTACCCAACTGAATAATCATTTGGTTTAACTCGTTTAATCTTTTCAGGTCTTTTAGCTTTAATAGTTTTGATATGTCGTATAAGTACGAGAACCCATTAAAGTACCGTCAAAAATAATCTACAAACCAACAGTCATTTATTGGGTAATTCGTGGTTCATAGTGTTACGTGTAAAAATATTGAAAAATTGATTGTAGAAGAAGGAACGCCGAGTATACAGAAAGAAATAATTCCAGACGAACCACCACATTACGAATTTCTGCTCAATTACGAAGAAGTTTTAAAAATAAACCACGAAAAGTCCCAGAGAGAGAAAATTGGCGAAATAACAGCCTTTTAAAAAGTACATCTTCTTCGGAGATTGTTTTAAGCGATTGTTTTAATTTAAAAAAAAAAACGCATTTTTTTTTGTAGACGACAGTGTTCTCGTTATTGTCTTCGCCTGTCTTTAACAGAAAGTGGAGAACCTATGTCTTTAGAAAGCAATGCTAATCGTAGTTGTCAAACCACACCATTACCGATTCCAGAATCACCTCCACCAGCTCACTCTTGCATTACAAACAATTTCCCAACAGGTGCTTAACAACTCCAAAGCAGATCTTCTGAAGAGTTTGCTGCAAGTATCTACTAAATTGAAGCAAGCAATAATTTTTCTGACATACAAACAGTTTTTAGAAAATGATGACGACTCCATGGTTGCTGAACCTTTATCAGCAAAGAAAACATTTTATGATGGTAACTTTTAACTCATTAGAGGCATTTCACAAATTCCAAAACAGTGCAAGGCGAAAAAAACTTTGCAACAGTCGTACGAGACATATTTCAATCGTCATTTATCTGATAGAGAATTATGGTTTGATGAAAATAAAACTGCTGTTGTTTCTGTGCCCATACCAAAACTGATATGAAGTTTTTCGTTTTTAGTTGTAGGAAAAATAGGTAGCTTTAATTGTGACGCTTTTTTGTAAAAAAATTAGCATTACCTACTTAGCGACTTTAAATAAAGAATTTCAACAAAACTATTTTTTAATACCTGTTTTAAGGGTTACGCTGACACAATGAGTAGCTTTAAAGAAAACCTTAAATTTTGTTCGCAAGTAATAAAAATAAACAGCTTTATTATCAAGAAAAGTACATTTGATTGTGTTAATAATAAAAACCCCAACAGTGCGACATATAACAAAGTATATCTGATTATAACTCGTTAAGGTACAAAATTATTGTTAATGGCAATGGCTTATAGCTTATACAGTAAGTTCCACAAGAGTTTATCTTAAATATAACATTAAGTACTTTGAAAAACATAATGAAATTACTTTTGTACAATCGTTTTTTTTTTTAAATCACAGTAACGCGCAGTGGTTTCCAACCTTTTTGTACCTCCGCCCCCCCTTTTTCATAAATTTTTTGTTGTGCCTTCCTCACTTTTCGTATCAATCTAATTTCATAAATACTGTGCTGATAAATAAGAATTATTTAATGGACTACAAAACAATCCACCATATTCTGTATAAAGAAAGTTCTTTTTGTTTGTTTGTATTCAAAAATTATATTTTGGTAACAGCTGCGCGCCCCCCTTGCAATAGTCTCGCGCCCCCCTGGGGGGGCGCGCCCCACAGGTTGGAAACCACTGCGAGTAACGTATTATAACTTTAAGTGCCCCATGTGCACAGCATTTTTTGTACCACTAGGTTATATTAGCATTTTAACATCGATTATTAAGTATTAAGGCAATAACAATATAATTTCAGTGTGGAATCGTTTACACACCAACTATGATCCGCGTACGAGTCTAATCTACTAATTGGTCCCAGCAAAGCGAAGCTTGGTGAACTAGTTCCTGAAACAGAAATAGTTGCACCAAACACTGCTTGCGGATTTGTTTTGAATATCACTCGTAATTTTTTCGTTTTCGTGGATAAAGTTGTTTTCGAAATGTATGAGGATACGATTGTTCCTATTTTGAACATGGCGCATTTTTCCGTGTGGTTCTTGTAACGTTTGAGGATGTTTTGAATTGCGTCCACTGCATATTTTGAAGCTGCTTGGACGGCGTTGCTTTTTTTGTCTATTTCCACGTCGTTTTCACAGGTGCACCAATGGGCTTCGATGGCGGCTTCTTCGCATGATCTTTCTGGATCTACTTCTTCAAACAGTGACCTACACAACGGACAGGCTATGCTTTTTTTCGTTGAATAGTTTGTACCAGACATCGCCAAGATGTCTTGCAGGGTCATATACATATCGTAAGGCGTAGTTAGTCTTCCTGCGTTAACATTTAAGTTCTTCAAAATATCGGGGTGTTGGTTTTTAAACCAGTACGGCAGGGAGATGTAAACGAATGGAAGTCTCTCCTCCATCCAACCGGTGCGGGTGAGGACGAACTTGCCGACTCTAAAACCGTGGTCGCTTAAAAATATGGTTACTGTATTTTCCAAAACTTTGTTCGTTGTAAGATCCTTAAGAAATTGCAAAACTTTACCATCCATTCTAGAAGCTGCGTTTAAATTTTCGTGGCTAAAACTATTCATCCAGAATAAACCAAAATATGGATGGTTCTGGAATGTTTTCGTGAAGTCTTTGGCAATGTTTAAAATTCTTTCTCCTGAAGTCTCCGGGCCTAGGCAATAACGCATATAGTCCACCCGTTTAATTTTTAATTTCCTTTCCGCAGCCAACATGTACGGTCTAAAATAATAATCAGTTGGCTGCTTTGTGAAGCCCTTTTTTTTGTAATTGAAAGTTCCCATATCACATTCGTCTTCGGCGTATGCTGTGATGTACCCCAATTTTCTATATTCGTACCACAGCATCTTGCACTTATCGAGTTTCCCTAGAACATAAGGATCACAAGCAGCTATACTACCGTCATCATCCATGCCGGTCAAGATGGCCATGACGTTTGGAAATGTGTTGTCCGCGATTTTGTTGTATCCCTTTAACCCTATCCAGCCGTTATTTTCTAAATATGCGTACGTTTGCGGCATTGTCCTTATCAAATTTAATCTTGAGATGGCGTCGATTCCTACTAATAAAACACTTAAGGGTTTGTGATCGTTTTTTTTTAAATTGCGGATTTTTTGTTGTATTGTTTCGTTCACAGTTATAACCGCGTGGATATTTTTGTACACTTCGAATATTAGACTTCGACATGTTACTAAAACGACGTCTTCAGATAAAATGGCTTCATCTTCAAAGTGTTTGCAATCCGATATTCTGTAAAAAAAATGTCTTAACTTTGAATGATTTTGGACAATTTTGCTGCAGTTTTCTAGAAAACTTTGGTCGAATTTTTCACACTTACTTTATGGCGTCGTCTGGGTATTCGGAATCATTTTCTCGGGTAACGTAGCTGTAGCAACAAGTCACTCCATATTTAGAGTAATATGGTATGGCGCTCTTGTTGATGTGTAGCACTGCTATGTTATTATTTTTCGTCGTGTAAGTTAGAAGTTCTTTGGTTCGGCATGAGATGTACTCAGAAGCTTCATAGAATTTAGTTGCGTCTGGGTTAAACGGATGTAGATTTTTAATTTTACATTTCGAACTATTCACTAAATATTTAAGAACTGAAAAGAAAAACACATATATTATAACTAAGTTTAATTAGAAATCACTTGTTTTTGTCCACGAAGATCTCTTGTGGAAATGCTAGACCAATATCAAAACTCTCCTCTCTTTATCACAGCTAGTGTAGCTAGCACACAGCAAACACTATAATTGCTTCAAAATAAGATCGCTACAAACAAAGAGATCAATCTCCTAATACTGGTCTAGCAATTCTACAAGAGATCCGTCATAAAAAAAGAGGTAATTTTTAATTATTTGTAATTACATTATAAGAAATTAATCACTTAAATAATTAATATATCTAATGTTTTATTTATATAGATGATCATGTTTTTTTTAAGTTTAGTTAGTAAAGCAAGTATCTTTTTGTTTCGGTGCTGCCTTTGGTTTTGCTTTACATTAAGATTGAAATTTGTGGAACTTCAACAAACAAGAATTTGAAGGCTTGCCGCGTTAGCTATTTTGGAATCTTCGTACATTAAGTACGTCTTTTTTGCTCGTTTGAAATTAAAAAAACTTTTAGCCCGACACACGTAAAATAAGAGACGGTACATGTAATTAAAAGTGGTTGGATAACTATAGTTTTTATTAAAGAGACCGAGTTTGTTGGCTAAGTTATTGTGTCTGAACTAAAGACTATTTTTAAATTATATTAAATTGAAAACCACCGTTTTTAACAATTTAGTACGTTTTTTAGTAAAATTTTACATTTTTCTGAAAAGTTTTATTGCGTTTTATCAAGTTGTGAAAGAGATTGGATGTATTATGAATGCACCTTGGTTATTAAAAATGTTGACGCTAGAGCAAAACCTAAATCGATTACTTAAAATTGTTTACAACAAATGGAAAAGAATATGGTGTTAATTTAATTAATTAGGTTTTGAATGTTGATAGTAATTAAATTCTGTATGTTATAGCAACGTTGATCCATTGCATTTTATCAAAAACACTTAAATATTTCCGTAGCAGATATATTCCAAATTGCACAAATAAACTGGGCATTGAAATTAAAAAAATCCTACCTATATCACTGTGGTTCATTGAGTTTAATATCACAGATTGGTTGATTTTCGTGGATGATAGTAAATAAAGAATCCAGATCCAGATTACTGCTGTTAGTAGCAAAATATAAAACCTTGTTCGATAAGATTTGTTCGGTAAATAGGATGCCATGGGTTCCTATTTCTTAATGTCACAGTCTAAAAATTATTAAGTAATGATAATCAAACTAATAGTTACATATACAGGGTGTTTCAGACCACCCGTACCCAGTGCCGTTTCTGAGTACTTGGCCGCCCGCGTGCTAACGTACGTTTCGCCGCCCCGGTAAACAAAAAAAATTGAAATAAAAAAATAAATAATTGTCGTTGCAAGTATTATATTTAACAACATGTATACAAGTATACAGCGTCATTCAAAAAGTCTGCAACAAATGGGAAACATTTTTATTATTGATTTCTCAAAAAATTTTATTTTTGATAAAAGTTGGTGCATGGTCTAAAACTAATTTTAGGATAAAAAAAGTTTAATAAAAAGTCATAGGTCACTGGATTTTTGAAATATTTGCAACTTGCAAGAGCAAAGTGCCCTTATTTTGTGAGATACAAAAACAATTGATAGGAAAAAGTTATTTAGAATCTCAAAATAACGCTAGATTTAAATTTTGAAGATCAAATTCAAAATTTTATTTTTTAAGAAATTTTAACATTCAAAAAAGTCTGCAACAAATGGAAAGGTTATCTATTATTGATTTCTCAGAAAATGTTATTCTTCATTAAAGTTGGTGCATAGTCTAAAACTAATTTTAAGATAAAAACAAGTTTGATAAAAAGTCATAGGACACTAGATTTTAGCGATTTTTAAAATATTTGCAAGAGTAAAGTGCCTTTATTTTAAGAGATTGTAGAATAATGTTATTTAGAATCTCAAAATAAGGCTAGATGTAAATTTTGACGGTCAAATTCCAAAATTACAATTATTACAAAATTTTAAGCACTTTACTTTTGCGAATATTTGAAAAATCGCTAAAATCTAGTGTCCTATGACTTTATTAAACTTTTTTTCATTTAAAATTAGTTTTAAACCATGCACTACCGTTTATCAAGAATATAATTTTTTGAGAAATCGATAATAAAAAATTTTTCCATTTGTTGCAGACTTTTTGAATGTTAAAATTTCTTATAAAATAAAAATTAGAATTTGACCTTCAAAATTTAAATCTAGCCTTATTTTGAGATTCTAAATAACTTTTTCCTATAACTTTTTTTTATATCACCTAAAATAGGGGCACTTTACTCCTGCGAATATTTCAAAAATCGTTATAATCTAGTGTTCCATGACTTTTTATTGAAATTTTTTTCATCTTTAATTATATGTTTTAGACCATGCACCAACTTTTATCAAGAATAATATTTTCTGAGAAATCAATAATACAAATTTTTCCCCTTAGTTGTAAACTATTTGAATTACTCTAAATTTGTCATTATGTGTAAGAGGGATTTTCAGCGCCATCTCTTGCGCCCTTGGTTCTTGTCCCATTGCCAATTGTATTGCTATCTACATTGCTACGGTACGGTATACAACCGCCGATTGAGTACATAAATTTAATCGCAATCTTCACTCTCAGGTCGAAATTACCGAATAAGCAAACTGGAGAGTGATTTACGCGTTTTTACAATTTTTTTTGAATAGTATGGGATTGAAATCTTTAATCCTTGATCATTTTTACATACTATTTTTCAAACTAATATTTTATTTTCAATTCTTGTGAAACATTAAAGACCGCAACGGCGGCATTTGGCCGCCCTCTAAATCGGCCGCCCACGTGCGGGGCACGCTTTCGCCCCCCGCCAGAAACGGCCCTGCCCGTACCAGCACTTTTATTCGAAAATGCGACGTCTGACAAAGATGGGGTAAACAATTGTTTTTTATAACAAAAGTGAATATGCAGAATTGACTGACACTATAGCGGTTTTCGTGATTAAACCGGAAGTGGTCAGAACCGGAAGTAACTTAAAAAACTTAAATGGAACAATCCGGTGTTTATAGCATAATTAGAAAGATATTTGATAAATAAACAATTTTTACTTGAAAAATATTTTGATTAGGTATCCGTTTGTAATCCCGATTCCACAGGTACATAGGCGTGGCCACAGATATGCGCGAATTGACGGTACCAGTGGCGTAGTAATGGGTAGAGAATTGAGCTATTCTACACTTCGACTAACACACGAACGATAATGGACGGCACTGAACAGTGGGAATAACCTCGTTGAACGTAATAGACTCGCCCGCTTATTTTTAGCGTTCTGCGCATTATGACGTATGCGTACCTGTGGAATCGGGCTTACTATAGTTTGTAATCCATTGGACCTAAATTATAACAATATTTAAAACCCTATTCGCATGTAACTCAGATTTGGACACGCCCTTTTTTTAAATTTTGTATTTAATTAAACGAAATTATAGACCAATGATATTTGTGAAAAACCGATTATTTAAACATATGTACACTATTGTTTCACTTCCGGTTTCGCTGGAAATGACCATAAGTTTTTTTATTTCAACTGGAACACCCTGTATATTACAACATTTTTGGAAATAGGAAGCAATTTTGAATACAACTGCACTATTCTCTTTAATGTATCACTACCATTCCGTTAAAAAAAAATGACTCGAATTCAATAGAAAAAAAAAACGTTCAAAAATTATTTGAGGGTATAAAGATTATACAAAATAGTGCAGTTGCATCCAAAATTGCTTCCTCTTTCCAAACATGTAAAAATATACAGGGTGTTCCATTTGAAACAACAAATTAAGAGTCATTTCCGGCGAAACCGGAAGTGAAACCATTGTGTACATATGTTCAAATAATCGTTTTTTTTTACACATATAGGTCTGAGTTACATGCGAATAGGGTTTTAAATATTGTTATGATTAGGTCCAATGGATTACAAACTAAATGGACAATCAAAAAAATTTTTAAGCAAAAAGTGTTTAATTATCAATTATTTTTCTAATTATGCAATAAAAACCGGATGGTTTTTAAGTTACTTCTGGATTTGGCCACTTCCGGTTTAATCACGAAAACCGCTATAGCGTCAGTCAATTTTGCACATGCACTTTTGTTACAAAATTGTTTTTCCCATTTTTGTCAGACGTCGCATTTTCGAATAAAAGTGATGGGTACGGGTGGTCTGAAACACCCTCTATAATAAAGAAGTGAAAAATAAAGGAAAAGAAGTTCTAAAGTATTGACGTTTTTAAAACTTTGTTGGTTATTCAACTGACATATGGTTTTGTTAGGTCTTCTATCATACCATATTTTCGTGAAGTCAAACCGGGACACAACAACTTTTTTTTATTATCACATAAATTTCACAACAAAATGACAGTGAAACACGTTTTTTTTTTAGTTTCTCACCCTCTTTTGTTGCCCACGTGGACAGATCAGTGCAGTACAATTTTAAATTATTATTGTAGACTTTTAACGCGTCCTTTCGGTGGATTTGACGATTCAGTTTCAGGTGCTTGCCAGAACTATTAAGTAACACTTGGTTTAAGCGTTTTCAAAACGACACACTTGGTTTCTTTTGCACTTGGTGGTAAACTACCAGCATCTGTTAAAGCACATGTTTAGGATATAGTTGTTAATATGGTATTTTGCATAAGGTTGGCTACGTCAGGACCAGTGGCGTGCGGTCCATGGATGCGTTGGATGCGGCGCATCCCCTAAAATTCACGTCAAGAATATTTTTTTCCCGTATCATATTTGAATTTCGTGTAGCTTTATTTCGCTTTGATTTTATTTTTTGTTACGTGAAAATTTTATTTATTATAGGTATACGATGTTTTGCCTGCTCGAAAATTTGCGTTATATAATCTACATCCAGCGAGCGGCTGACTAAATGTGTGTGATGCACAGCGCTAGCGATTGTGAGCCCGACTGAGGGATGCGTTTCTGATTGTGGATTCGAAATTTGCGTTCTTGGCGCATGCGCACTGCGATGCAATCCCTAGTCTATTGCCCGCATCGTTGGTTTATTTAACAGCTACGGAAAGCGATTACTCTCATGGTTCCTCTGTGTGGGGCAACTGTTATATGGTAGGGCAGCCGCACTCGATTGATATTAGGTTTGTTCCTACAAGCAGTTTAAGACTGATTTCTTATTAGTTCATGAACCGTTTTATTCGCATGCGTGAACTATGTACTAATACACGTATCGCCAAGAATTAGCGGGTGTTGGAACGCTTTTACGACTGGCCTAACTGTAAATGACATTTGCGTCTATTGGGTTCATACAAATGTACGCATCGCTAGGGTAAACACCTTAATAATCTAGCAATCAGTGGCGTGAAGACCGATGCATAGCTAGCTGAGCTCACGTTAGTGATGAACAGCGCAGGCGTCTAAAAATCCTGGGAACAATTCATCTTTCAGTTCATGTACTGCTCTGATCGTCCGCAAACCCGTTCATGGATTAGTTTTAGCGTTGTTGGAACGGATTACTGATCGTCCGGTAAACTATCAGAGACCTTGTTGGAACGCGATATTGATACTGCGCAAACTCAAACCGTTTACTGTACGGTGCAAATGGCATGTTGGAACAAACCTATTACCGCACGCTACAAAATAATCATTTCCGTTGTAAATTGATTTTTGTTTACTTTCTTTAAATCAAGCTTCTTCTATTTAAATAAGCTTAACTCTATTTTTAGTGCACTGTTTCGCTACTTAGAATTTTGATTATTATTTAATACGACCCATAATATGGATGAAACTGTGGTTAATAATAATTGCAAATTTTGATTGAAAATTTAAATAATATGAAAAGAATTTTCCGGATTTTCTATTATAATCACTTCAGCCAACTTATAGAAAATACTTTGATTTTATGAAGTTAAAAAGTCAGAAGTATTTAAATTAATACAATTAATTTGCACTATACCTTCCACGAGCGCATCGGCTGAACGATCGTTTTCGACAATGAAAAGAAAAAAACATTCACCAGAAGCAGCCAAAATGACGATAGACTGTCTGCTCTCGCTTTAATATTGAAAAAAAATTGTTGCTAAATATGAAAAATGAAAAAAGATTGTATGATGTTGCTATAGACGAATTTTGTAAAAAAGATCATAGAATAAAATTAATTTAAAAAAAAATAAATTGTTCGTTTTTTTGGACAGCATCCCCTGGTTGAAAAGTCACCGCACGCCACTGGTCAGGACCGATCTTAGCTAGGTTGACTGGTGACGTCACAGCAGTCAGTGCTCTGAACTTGAAAACTACAAAAAGTATTTATATTTAATGCTAAATATAATCCGTCCAAGTAGCTTGAGGGGTAGAAGGTGTTATTTTTTGTTAGGTATTCGTATTCCTTCGCTTACGCGTCGAAATGCGAGTAACCGGTTCAAAACCAGGCTAACAACAGCCGCGTAAGCGTAGGAATACGAGTAACCCAACATAACCTAAAGAAAATTAACACCTTCTAAAACCAGCCTAATTTCTATAAAATACAAGCCTACCTGTTCAGTTTTGATGTACATAGCACTAACTTTAACATAACAGCAACTTTACCTCACTCAAAACGTGATTAAGCCCTGTGGGGCAGTACGGAAGTGGCCCCAATTATACTTACGTTTTTCTGCAATTGATAATTCGTACGCAATTGTCAGGTTTTAGACTCTGGGCTATGTCAAATTAAACATCAACCGCAATTTTAAGTCATGTATAACTTAACAGATCATAGATAAGAGAGAAAAATAGATGAATTATTTTGTTATCACTGACAATTTTGTAATCGCGTATAAATTATTTTATGATAATGTGTGTGTGCTTCTGATTTATGCACCTAGGAAACTTATCATGAAATAGACGATTCGTTGGATTGTGAATAAAAGTTTACGAGAGGGTTACCACTATGCGGTATTGAGTTGGCGCCAGGGCGCCAAGAGTCGAGCTATCGATCGGAGCAGTCTTGCAATGTACGAATCTAAAAATATAAAAATATACAGGGTGTTCCATTCAAAATTTCAAAGTTTGAGTCCGTTTCCGATTGAACCGAAAGTCGTATTACAACCTTAATATTTTCATCAAATCCGAAAAATACGTTAACGCTTAGAAACACAATTTCATTGTAGTATCTGTATGAATTTGGGTTGTGTCAGGCTTGCCCCCACCTTTTTGTTGTATTATGGCCTGACTACCATGAGGGTAGTAGCTACCATTAGCTGCACGAGTGCACATCGAAGTTTGTTGTATGTCAATGTACAAGCACAAGAATAAACATTAGAATTAAATCAATCTTTCAATCATACAAAAAATACAGTCCACTTGCGAAACAATACATAAAATTTGGTCAGTTCGAGCCGGATTCTATTGAAAAATTTGGTCAGTTCGAGACGGATTCTATTGAAAAATACAAATATATCCACATCGGCAAGCATCAAAGCAAGAAAGACGGCGACAGCTCAATTCCTCTACAACAAGGCAAAGAGCGACAGAGTAGCATCGTCGCAACCTCGCTACGTACAGCGTGCAAGTCACCACGTGTTCCGTAACATTCCTAACCTGTTGGTGAGTCGTTCCAATTTATTTCCTAATACTGCTACAATAAAACACGTAGTATTTTGAATATTTGTTGACAAGTAACAATATAAATCAGTTGCAATAAAACTAGTTACTTAGTAGTTAATTTAATAGTATGTCATGCATATATTTACTATAAGATTTCGCAGTTTATTGTAATATTAGCAATCAAATTAGTTAAAAGCAACTTGATACAGTCGTCATAGGCGTTCTTCGCGTTAAAAAACATTAAAATAATGGCAAGCATGAAGGATTTAGTACGAAAACGAGGCAATATTAAACGTAAGGTAACTTCGTTTAAAACTTATTTAAACAAATTTAGTGACACAGAAATATCAGCTGCTGATATATCCATAATAAAGTTAAAATTGTCCAATTTCGTGGACACCTTTCAAGAATTTGAGGTTGTACAATCAGAAATCGAATTAAATATTGACGAGTCAGATTTGGAAGCACAGTATATTTCAAGATTGGAATTTGAAGAAGAATATTATTCAACATTGGCTCATGCTCATATGATTGTAGAACCTCAACAAGCTGACGATGATAAAATATCAGTTTGCAATGGTTCAGATAGTGGTCAATCCGTAAGATCACAAAATTCGCAAATATCGCAAGCAATGTCGGTCAAATTGCCGATAATACAGTTACCCAAATTTAGCGGTAAATATGAGTATTGGTTGGAATTTTGCGATACCTTTTTATCGCTAATTCACTCAAATGATGCAATAACTACAATACAAAAGTTTCATTATTTGAGGGCGTGTCTTGAAGGCCCTGCATTAATTAGATAGCATTCGGTCAATAGAATTTTCGGCTACAGGGTACGATACCGCATGGGAAAGACTTTGTAAGAGGTATGATAATTCTAGAAGCTTAATTCGTAATCACATTAAGTCAATTTTATCGTTGCCTACGCTTTCAAAAGAAAATAGCAAACATGTTAGAAATTTCGTTGATAATATTTCAATACATTTGGCGGCATTAAAATCACTAAACCAACCGGTTGATAATTGGAACACTGTCGTATTAGTTATCCTTAGCGAAAAACTCGATAAGATTACAGCTAAGGATTGGGAAGGTAAAATAGTAAATGAAATTGAAAAGAATATAACTGTTTCGTATTCTCCTACAGTAGAGGATTTTATTAAGTTTTTGCATTCAAAGGCATCACTTCTTGAACAGTTAGAAACAAAAAGGGAGGTTACTGAAGCAAAACCTCAAAAATCATTTGAAAAAAGGTATTCCATGTTTTCAGCCAATTATACTTGTTATTACTGTAAAGGAAATCACGCTTTATATACTTGCGAGAAATTCCTTCAGCTAAATCCTCAATCTCGCCAAGAAAAGGTCAAAACTTTGGGCTTATGCTTAAACTGTCTGAGGCCAAATCACAAAACAAATGTTTGTAAGGGTAGCTGTTGTCGCAAATGTAACTCAAAACATAACACTTTGCTTCATTTCAATCAGTCTTCACAAGGTAAACCAGTTACAAAACCTGAAGAGCAAAATGCTGGGGGAGCAAATCAAGAAAGCACTGACAAGATAACAATTACTAGTCATGCTTCAATTCCCTCTAATTCACAAATTCTGTTGTCAACTGCTTGTGTTAAGGTAAGGGCTGCAGACGGAAAATTGCACAATTGCCGAGTTTTGCTTGACTCGGGATCTCAATCAATTTTCATTAGTGAATCATGCGCTCAGAAACTAAATTTGAAACGTAGTTGTACAAATATGTCGTTAGTTGGAATCAATTCTGTTACAACATCAATTAAAAGTAAATGTTCCATTAACATTTATTCTAATAATTCATCTTTTAAAGGTGAGCTTGAATGTTTCGTTCTTGAGGCTTTCGCGGCCGTTATCCATAATACAATCTTGGTTTCCGGGTTTGGAACCGCGTCTTCTATATTTAGAAGTAGCAGTCTTGGTCTTTTTCGTTTTGAAAAAGACCAAGACACAATGGTCGAAACGTCAACTACTTCTAAATATAGAAGACGCGGTTCCAAACCCGGAAACCAAGATTGTATTTTGAATGTTTCGTTCTGCCAACCATTACGAACAAATTACCTGCTATTTCGTTTGAACCATCACTCGTATCTATTCCTCAAAATGTGACATTAGCAGACCCATACTTCTACGAATCACAAGATATTGATATCCTTATCGGTTCTTCGGTTTTCTGGACTTTGCTTACGGACGGTAATCTTAGTTTAGGCAAGGGTAAACCCACACTCCAAAATTCGGTCTTTGGTTGGATTATATCAGGTCTAGTTCCACTGCAATGCAACATTGTACAGTGTCAATTGGCAGTCACAAATGATGTTGATTCTCAATTAAAATTGTTTTGGGAATTGGAAGAGCAATCATATAATGTTGAATCCAGTTCAGAAAATAAGCAGCTGGACACATTTTTCGAAACCACATTTTCACGAAATTCCGATGGCAAATTTATTGTTAGAATTCCTTTCAAAAATTCAATTGATAAATTAGGCAAGTCAAAATCGCACGCAAAAAATCGTCTTATATCACTTGAGAGGAGATTTCAGCGTGATCCCTAATTTTTCTCGATGTATAAGGATTTCATGAATGAATATCTGTCCTTGGGCCATATGTCACAAGTCCAAGAGAACAATGAACAAAATCATTTTTTCTTACCACACCATGGTGTACTTCGTCATGATAGTTGCTCAACTCGTTTGAGAGTGGTTTTTGACGGTTCAGTCAAATCCACCACTGGAATATCGCTAAATGACACTCAAATTGTTGGTCCAATACAGAGCGATCTTCTAGCTATTACACTTAGGTTTCGTCAACATCAGTACATTATGTCTGGCGATATAAGGCAAATGTATAGGCAAGTGCTTGTTCACCCAGAACATCGTCGTTATTAAATAATTATTTGGAGAGACGACCCTTCAAAGGAAATGCAGACATTCGAATTGCACACGGTAACATATGGGACTGCTTCGGCTCCTTATCTAGCAATTCGTTGTTTAACACAATTAGCAAAGGAATTTTCTTTAGAATACCCTGACGCGTGTCAGATCATAAGCCGCGATTTTTATGTGGATGATATGTTGACCGGAAATAACGATTCTGAACACCTACTTAAAACTTGCATGGAAGTAGTTTCTATTTTAAAAACTGGGGGCTTCGAACTTCGAAAGCTGGTATCAAATAATCCATCAATATCTATTCTGCTGGCCGAGTCAACTGGTAATTCAGATGTTTTAAATATTGGATCTCATGACAAAACAAAAACATTAGGCTTATCTTGGTTGGTAAAAAATGATACACTAACATATCAAACAATTCCAATTTCAGACAATGTAGTAACAAAACGGTCGATATTGGCCACAATAGCGAAAATTTTGACCCTTTGGGCTTGTTAAGTCCTACAATCATTATGACAAAGATGTTAATGCAAAAGATTTGGTCAATTGGTTTAGATTGGGACGAGGAATTACCTGATATTCTATTGCAACAATGGAAACAGATAAGTTCTCAAATTCCACATATCAAATTTAACTTTTCCTCGATGTGCCTTCATTAGGGATGCTTGCTCGGTAGAGATGCATGGATTTTGCGATGCATCTAAGACCGCAAGGCAAAATTGCCGTGCAGCTTCTCTGCAAAATCACGCGTCGCTCCCATTAAGCCTATTACAATTCCTCGATTAGAGTTATGTGGAGCATTCATTCTCGCTCAATTAATGTGTAAGGTTCGAAATTCGTTGATAGGTGAATTTAAATCGTTCTATTGGACAGATTCTCAAGTCGTTCTTCATTGGCTTAAGTCTAACTCCAACCTGTTAAACACATTCGTAGAAAACAGAGTTTTAAAAATACGATCGTTATCAAACATTGATAAATTGGTTCTACGTTAACACGAAAAATAATCCTGCTGACATTATATCGCGAGGTGCCACACCTTTTCAATTGCATCAATCAATGTGGTTTCATGGTCCTAAATTCCTACATGAACACAAAGATTCATGGTCAGGGAACATTCCCGAATCACCAATAGACGAAATACCAGAAATGAGAAAAAACATTTCATCGTTAGTTTCAGTCATAACCAGTTTATCGTTTCCATTTGAGAGATTTTCAAGGTTGAACAAGTTGGTTCGTGTCGTGGCATATATATTTCGATTTAAGGAACGCTGTTTGTCAAAGAAGTGCCTAAGCACAGGACCAATAACAACCATGGAATATTCTGCATCTTTAAGGTCTTTAATTAAGGTAGTTCAAATGAACCATTTTCAATCTGAAATTAAGGATATCAAGGAAAATCGCAATATTAATCCTCATAGTAACATTCTGGGACTCACCCCATTTTTAGACAATAATGATATTTTGAGAGTGGGTGGACGATTACAGATGTCTAATTACAACTTTGATAAAAAAAACACCCCATTCTGATTCCCAGTAAACATAAATTTGCCGAATTAATAATGCACAATGAACATTTACGTTTATTACACGCCGGTCCTCAACAGATGTTATCTTCGAGTAGGGAGAAATTTTGGATAGTATCAGGAAAAGCATTAGCAAAGAAAATTGTAAAACAATGCATTACATGTTTTAAATTTCGCGCAAATTCTCACACACCATTAATGGGAAATTTGCCCAAATCTAGAATCACAGAATCTTACCCTTTTCAAACAACAGGGATCGATTACGCTGGACCATTGCAAATAAATGATAAACGGGGTCGCGGTGCCAAACGTATTAAATGTTACATTTGTCTCTTCGTCTGTTTTTGTACAAAATCTATTCATCTTGACTAGTCACAGACTTGACTACGCAAAATTTCATTTCAGCCTTACGTCGATTTGTATCACGACGTGGTTTGCCTAATCAAATCTATTCTGATAATGGGCGAAATTTTGTAGGTGCTCAAACAGAATTGCGAGATCTTGGTAAATTCTTGCATGAAAACTCAAATAAAATTTGTATTGAAAGTGCCTCAATGAATATACAATGGAACTTCATTCCACCATATAGTCCGCACTTTGGCGGAATATGGGAGGCAGGTGTTAAGAGTGTAAAATTTCATTTGCATCGTATTTTAACAAAACTTCACTTGTTTATGAAGAATTTCAAACTGTTGAAGCAGTATTAAATTCACGTCCCCTTTGTCCTCTTTCAACCGATCCTAATGACAACCAAGTTCTGACACCGTCCCATTTCCTAATTGGTCGCAGCGCAACAAAGATACCTGATCCAGATGTCACCGAGTTGCCAACTACCAAGTTGTCCAGATATCAATATATCCAAAGTTTGCAACAGCACTTCTGGAAGCAATGGCGAAGGGATTATCTCCATCACCTGCAGGTCCGCAGCAAATGGAGAATCAATCCGGGACTCATTAAAATTGGAACACTGGTTCTAATAAAGGAATCAAATCTACCACCCATGAGTTGGAGTATCGGTAGAGTTGACAACATCTATCCGGGGAGGGATGGAATACCCAGAGTTGTATCCATTCGAACCTCAACTGGGACAATAAAGCGGGCCGTAGCGCTTGTCTGTCCGTTACCCAGTGATGACTGCGTGCAAGACTGTTAAGTTAAGTGTTACTTCATTTGTGTTATGTTCTAAGAAATTATTGAACAATTTGTTTGTGCTTTATCTGTTATTGTATGTTGTTTGCTTTCATTATGTTCAAATATTATGAATCATTTAAGTTCTGAAATTTTATTGAAAGTTTCACTTTCAACTGGGGGAGTTATGTATGAATTTGGGTTGTGTCAGGCTTGCCCCCACCTTTTTGTTGTATTATGGCCTGACTACCATGAGGGTATTAGCTACCATTAGCTGCACGAGTGCACATCGAAGTTTGTTGTATGTCAATGTACAAGCACAAGAATAAACATTAGAATTAAATCAATCTTTCAATCATACAAAAAATACAGTCCACTTGCGAAACAATACAGTATCTTTACTGATGTTTTAGCTATTTGTCTGTTTCCATACTTTTGCGCATGCAACATTTTCATTTGTGTTGTATTTTTTAAAGTTATAAGACTTTATAATGGTCAAGATAAAAAATTGTGCTATACGTATTAGTTAAAGTTTATTTATATATAATTTTTAATACCTACTTACATTTCTTTTTATGCCTTAGATATTTCTTAGTGGTGTTTTTTGCTGTAGGAAATCAATAAACCAAAAATTGTGTTTGGAAGACATAAATAAATTTTAAAAATTGTATTTATATAAAGAACGTAAGTAAAAAAATAAAGTTAGTGTTGATTCTTTCTTCAAATATCTTGAATTGTACACAGAACGTTTCTTTCAGTTCAGTTTTTATTGATTTTTAACCTCAACTGACTTGGTAAGTTTAAGCAGATTAACGTTCAAAAATTTGATTCAACAAATATGTATCTATATCTATTTTACTTTTACGATACTTATTGCCTCTTTAATTTTTTAAAGCCCGTTAGTTGGTTTTTACAAAACTTGCTCTTTAAATTGGTCAAAACCCTGCACTCGTAACCTATAATTTTGTCTCCAACGAAATACGAGAAGTCGTGATAAAGCCATAAATTACCCTCATATTAAATTAGCACGATTCAGATAAATCAAAACTAAAAGGTGATACCAGCTATTTTTATACAGTGTGTACCAAAAGTAACATAACGGATCAATATTTCGTCTTGTAATAACTTTACAAAAAAAAATCGTTTTTTATAAAAGTTGTTTGTGGTAATTTACTAAATAACCTTAAATTATTTTCAACTATACATAGTGTTTTGTTCTTGCGCACCGATACGTCACTATGTTTTTTTTTTAATGGAACACCCTGTATATTTTATAATTTTTAGATGTAAAATTTAATTCTATTTCTAAAACTTATAGGTTTTTTGTATCTAAATTCAGTCGTTTTTGAGTTATTTAAGTTTTTATAAAAATATTCACAGAAAGAGGAGTCTAAAAAAATAATGATATATCACAACTTGGCTATGTCAGAACGAATTCCTTTAAAATTTTGTAGGACAATAGTGTCACAATGGTTGTTGACTAGTTAAAATTAAAAAAAATAAAAATACACAGGGTGTTCCTTATGCCCGGTCCATTTAGTCCAACTTCAAATACGAATAAGTCAGTTTTTTTAAATGGAACACCCCACATATTTGTACATTTTCTTATTGATAATATAAATTATCTTCAAAAACTATTAAAAGTCAATTATGTCTAAACTCAGTATTTCTCGAGTTATTACGGTTTCTTGATCATTTACGGATATCAACACAATATTTAATAGCATTAAACTAGTATGCTTGAGAAATATCTCGAAAATTTGTTTTTAATATAAAACGCAACTCCATTTTCATCTTTTGACTGTATGTTGCGTTGTGTTTTTAATTAATTTTAAAAGAAATACAAGTTTAATTAATTTTTTCTGTATTTAGGAAAAGGGTATAATAATTATTTATTTACAGCACTATTCGATAAAAGCAACTACAAAATCGTTTATTGTATAATTCAATGAACATGACTAATCCAAGGCATGCTACTGAAATTAATCTGTTTAGAGGAGCAGTAGATAGTTAATATTAAGAACATAAATAGTTTTTAAAATATTAGTTGTGCACTTCAGGTATACGAAGGTAATCATGCAATATGCGTTCTAAGCAGGTATTTTTGTCAGCCTGAGAAATAAATTTATTTTATGTAGATCAAACTTTAATTTTTATGTACTACGTTTGTTTTTAAATTAATCTATAATCTGACAAATCTTTCAGTTTAAAGATCAAAGTATAATTAATTGTATTTGACGTTTAAAACAAATTTTAGAGATATTTTCCAAGCCTTCTAGTTTAATGCTATTAAATATTGTGTATGTGTCCGTAAATTATCAAAAAACTGCAATAACTCGAGAAATACTGAGTTTAGACATAATTGACCTTTAATACTTTTTAAAGAAAATTACATGATGTTCCATTTAAAAAACTGACTTATTCGTGTTTGAAGACTAAATGGACCGTGCATAAGGAACACCTTGTGTATTTTTTTATTTTTATTTTAACTGGTCAACAACCATTGTGACACTATTTTCCTACAAAATTTTATAGGAATTCGTTCTGACATAGCCAAGTTGTGATATATTATTATTTTTTTAGACTGTTCCTGTTTCTGTCATCATTTTTATAAAAACTTAAATAACTCAAAAACGACTGAATTTAGATACACAAAACCTATATGTTTTTGAAATAGAAGTAAATTCTACATCTAAAAAATTATAAAACATACTGGGTGTTCCATTTAAAAAACATAGTGACGTATCGGTGCGCAAAAACAAAACACTGTGAATAGTTAAAAATAGTTTAAGGTTACGTAGTAAATTACCACAAACAACTTTTATAAAAAACTTTTTTTTGTAAAGTTGTCACAAGACGAGATATTGATCCGTCACGTTACATTTTGTACACGCTGTATTATTACAGGCGCATTTGGCTAGGCACAAAATTTGTGCACATAAATACTCGAGATCTAATAAATTCAAGAAGCTGTTTGAAGACTCTGCATCTCATGCTATTCAAATTAAACGGTATAACAACACATTTCCTCAACAAGTGTATTATTAAAAGGATTTCTCATTGACGTTTATTACTTTATAGTAGTAAATTTAATGTACTTAACAAGAAAATTATAATTAGAACAAAATTCTAGATATAATCGACAGGAAACAAGAAGCTAACAAGCAGAACTTTTAAGAGAATATATTTTACACGTTTTAGCACAATAGTGTACTTATATGTGTTGAAATAAAAGAAACAATTTATAATTTTATCGTAAATATAACTGTAGTTGTCTCCACAAAGGAAAGTAATTAACCCGCCCAAACTATAAATATTCTCTTGCCTTCAAGAAATCAAGTTGGAGCAAACTGTAACTGTACAAGTAATTAATAATAGATAAGTATACAGGGTGTGCCAAATTGTATGCTTAACATAGGGATCTTAAAGTCACTTAAACAGGGTAAAGTTACGTCCGTTAAAAAACTCCTAAGGTAATCAAACACACCTAATAAACTTGAAAGTCAATTAATGTTATTTATTTGAGCAAAAGTTCTTTCGTTGAATTTTAAGTATTTTATTGCATGAATATATTTTACTGCTGCCAATAAATTGCAAATGACGTTATGTTTGCTCATACATTAATGATATTTCGCAGTATATTAGCATCATCTGTTTCGTAAGTATGTTTCATATATTATTTTTTTTAAATTAATGATCTTGGCAATGTTATTCTTTAAAAACTATAGAAGTAAAAATTTCATTGGACAAAAACTACATCACACTACAACTTTGTACCTCAATTTTAGATTCTAAGAAAAAAGTAAGGTGCATGCAATATTGATAGGAGTACCTACTTACTAGATTTTCAGCATTGAATTTCTAGATCGTCTACGGCTGAAAATATAGACTACAATTATATTGCAAACTTTAGTTCAGTAGAGTTTGATTTTATTTATTTACTGTCACATATTCCAACTTTCGAGTAATGAACAGCTGCTTAGTTTTTTTTTTTCAACTTCAATACAAATTTCGTGTGGATGTAAGTGTCAGTAAAATAGAGTTATTTAAATATTTAGTATTGTAACATACGTATATAATCTGTGCCAATAAAACTTTACGATTCTTCACTAATTATTTACAGTAAAATTATTTTGGAACAAACAACTCGCTATAAGCCTAATTTAAATTGCAAATATCCGCCGTTTATTTTTGGTATCTTAAGAATTTTATTTTACTCTTTAAATTCAACTTTACTGTGAATGCTTAAAGTGTACCAAATATGTTTTAATCATTGTGTTTAATAAAATTAAAACCATATACGTCAACAAAGTTAATTCATCGTGCTTTTAAAAAACAGTAATATAATTATTCTTGATAAATCACGTATGATTCACGTAATAAAACGTTTTTTTGAAAATTTTTCACATTTCACAGATCGTGGGATGTGAAGCACCTTAACGAGAAACTATTTCGTCAAAAAATCCTTGGCTGACGTTATTCAGGAGATAAATAGTGTTTATCATTTTAGGATTTTCTAGCCAATATTTAGAAATACCCAAACATTTTGGTTTTTTAAGCAGATTTTTTTAGGAAAGTAAAGAAGGCTGTTATAAATATAAATCAACTTCCAACTGTCGCCCAAAAAGGTGGTTGTTTGCAAATAATAATTAATTTTGGATAAAATAAGAGATTTATCTATCTATATCTATATATATAAAAATGAATGTATGTATGTATGTCCTTTATGCATTCCTATACCACTCATCCGATCCTGACCAAATTTGGCACAGACAATCTATAGGACCATGGAAAGAACATAGGCTATATGAGAATTCCCAGAAGTTCCAAAAATTCCCAAAAGAACCAAAATTCCCAAAAGATCCAAATATCACAAAAGTTTCAAAGTTCTCAATAGATACAAAAATTCTCAATAGATACAAAAATTCACCAAAAGATCCCAAATTCTCAAAAGGTCAAAAACGTCCACCGAGCGCGAAGCGCGAGTAGTCTGTGATTGATAAAAAAATCACCGAGCGAAGCCGGGTCACTACGCTATCTATATATATAAAAATGAATGTATGTATGTATGTCCTTTATGCATTCCTATACCACTCATCCGATCCTGACCAAATTTGGCACAGACAATCTATAGGACCATGGAAAGAACATAGGCTATATGAGAATTCCCATAAGTTCCAAAAATTCCCAAAAGAACCAAAATTCCCAAAAGATCCAATTATCACAAAAGTTTCAAAATTCTCAATAGATACAAAAATTCTCAATAGATACAAAAATTCCCAAAAGATCCAAAATTCTCAAAAGGTCAAAAACGTCCACCGGGCGCGAGCGCGAAGCGCGAGTAGTCTGTGATTGATAAAAAAATTCACCGAGCGAAGCCGGGTCACTACGTTAGTATCTAATAAAAATCGAAAATTAAAAGTTTCCACTTCATTAAGTGTGATGCAACCAAGATAGGAAATGTATTCTTTGCCAAGTTGCTATAAATAAGCACAAACGGTCATCTAAAATTTAAACAATTTTGCAGCTACATTTATAGCACAGTGCATGTAAAGAAGAGGCGATATTGTCACAATCAGAGTTTTGAAGTAAATTTTGCAATGCTGTATGTACTTGCAAGGTTCGTTAGATTTGTTCATTTACCGTTATGTACCCAAAACTCAGGCGGAAGGACCCCCGCTACGGGGTAGTATTTAAGCAAAGATGTAATGTTTATCTGTCTACTCTACTTGCTGCGGGGCTGCGGCTACTCTATTTGCTGCGGCTACTCCCGTCGGCCGCTTTTGGGGGCGGTTGGCCCGTGGTCTGTGTGTTTCTGTAAATCGAATGTAAGTTGTGAAAGGCTCATATTATTGTCTAAGGTATTTTACCTTTATTTTCTATTTATGATAATTGATAATCTAAGATAAATTAGTCCTGGAATTTAAGATGATAATAATTACGTTCATTATACACTGAAGCATATGTTACATTTAAACAAAGATAGTATGTTGCGTTTTAGTTCTTGGTTTCGTTGGAGGCAGGTAAAGTGACCCAAAACTGTTTATATTATGTATCGGCCAGACGCAACCCCTTGCGGGGAGCACTTGAGATATACAGTTCACATTCGACAGTCCTTAGTATAACTTGTTAGAATTATACATGTTATACGTATGTGCTGCTGTGATGTTATAAGATAAAGGGTTGGCTAGCCATTGTGTAGTGCATGTAGTATGCGATTGTATTAGATGGCCTTAAGTAAAGTACTACTGCAGTTATTGGGGATAATTATTATGTTATTGTGTTATTTGTGTACTGGATTGCAATCATTTGGTAATGTACTAATCATGCTATTAATTTCTCTCCATTTCTCCATACAGAGTGCTAGGGGGATAGTGGGCCCAAGCTGAGTGCGGGTCCACCCCCTGGCCGTAGGTGCCCCTGTGGGGGGGGGTACACCTGGGTGATGAGGCGCAGTAAGCGTAGGAATCCGGATGTACACCGGAGGGTCCACCCAGGTGCCATCAAAGCATGCCAACGGTACCCAACGTGACCAGAGAGCCTGTTAGCTGGACGGTTGTCCAGGTTGTTGAGCTGGACTGTTGTCCAGGTTGTTGAGCTGGACTGTTGTCCAGGTTGTTGAGCTGGACTGTTGTCCAGGGGTTGAGCTGGATTAGATCCAGGGTGTATGTTGCTACACATGCTAATTTATATAATGCGTGGGACGCCATGCTTTGCCTTTCAGCTTTGTGTGCGACTGAGACCACCTTGTTGTTTTATGCTTGGCTTTAGTGGAGTTGTGTGTTACTGTAATATGGTGATGGGCTTATATTAACCCTGGCGATCCAGCATCACACGCGGGGGTGGGCTCCCCCCGGTGAGTAGATAATTGTTACTAATTATTAAATGTTATCAGTGGCACAAGCTTCTTTGTTTTATGTACGCTGCATACACCTTTGCACCAATCGCTTGGCTTCAGCCTCTGCCTGCCTCGGGAACCCATGTGTTTATAATAAATAACACTAAACTTGTAAGTAAAACTATGCGACGATGTAAATAAACAAAGCAAGTCAATACCGAACTTATTATTTCAAAAAGGCATCCTAACAGTTGTTATTTTGTATCGTTTGACTATTGTTTGATTTGTGTTATTGGTGAATGATTCTTGTATTGTGAGACCCATGAATTCGTATTGTAAAGTCAAGTGAAGTAATTGTTAATAAATAGTTTATGCAAAGCGAGTTCCCATCTGAGTGTTTTTATGAAGTATATCTAGAGTTTACGCCCCCGTAACTCGCGAATAGTAAACAAACGTCAGCATTTCCAATTATAATAGTACGGCAATTCATAGCCGCGACAATATGTTCAGTTGAAAGTTAATGCATCCCTAATTTCTTATGGATACTTAGTATAATATTCTTTATTTATTTAGATAATAAAGAGTAGAACAATAAAATGGCGCAAAATTAAACGTTAAATACATTTTCTTTTTCTTACGCCTCTCTACCGTTAGGTGTGAAGCTTTTATTTCTTTTTATGCATGTGGGCTTTGTATGACTCTCTTAACATCTTTTGCTAGCTCTCCAAACTTACTCCATTCGATCCCTCTATATGTGGTAGTTTCTTTTACTCCTTCATTCCAGGTTTTCCTAGGCTTTTGGTTTTTTTCTCCAGTTTGCGCTTTCCTGGGCATCCTTTCTACTGCCATTCGATGCACATGACCTACCACAGGGCCGACGAGACGGGTTGGGAATTATGGCCCAATATTCCTCGGGCCCGAGATATACAGGGGCCCGTGTATCATTCAACATTTTGTTTTTTACGCTATTCTCAAATAATTTTTTTTCTTGGTTCTCATGTACATTTATCCACGGCCCCGGATTCGTCTCTCGACGCCTATGCTTAGCCATTTTATTTAATTTATTTTCTTGGTTCTCATGTACATTTATCTACGGCCCCGGATTCGTCTCTCGACGCCTATGCTTAGCCATTTTATTTAATTTATTTTCTTGGTTCTCATGTACATTTATCTACGGCCCCGGATTCGTCTCTCGACGCCTATGCTTAGCCATTTTATTTGTACCCTCTGGATGATGTTTTCCATTGGTTGTACATTTAGGTTTTCTTTATAGGTTTCCTGTCTAATTGTGTCTTTACGCGTTCAAATATTGTAAAGAATAGGTAGGTACATTTCATTCAATTTAATGTTAAAAAACTCTTAAGTTTTATACCGGGTGTCACACGTTCATGGTACACCCCCTTTTTTTTCTTTAGTTTTGATTTTAAATAAATGAAATTTTAAACATATGATATGTGCAAAAAAACGGGCTTTTTGAGCCGTTGCACACATTTGTTTCACTTCCGGTTTCGCCAGAAATGACCCCAACTTTGTTATTTTAAATGGAACACCCTGTATATTTTTACATTTTTGAAAAGAGGAAGTGATTTTTGATACAACTGCACTATTTTCGTTAATTTTTATAACCTCAAATTTATTTTAAAACAAAATTTAGTTTTTTATAAAGGGTGCCGTGACCTGCACAAATTGATTTTTATTATGTCAAGAATTGTCCAAAAAACGTTTTTGTAAATTTTAAATGACATTTAGGTTACTTTAACCGGCTTTGAAGGTTGAGGAATCGGTTTTTTGACAAAAAGCCAATTTTTTTAAATGGAACCATGCTGGTACTAGCGGTTATTTAAATGGATCATCTTAATCGCAGTAATCTAATGAAATAAAAATGATTACTAAAATTTTTAGACTGTCTAATTAAATGACTATAGTAGTTAAACATAAATCAACGATCATTTGTTTTGTTGTAGTTATGCACAGTGTACTGCAATTAACAAGATCTCTTAATCAGGGATGGAAAACGTAACGTAACGATACCCGATAACGTTATAATAACGATTCAACTATAATTTTTTATACAATAACGTAACGATATTTTTATAACGTTATAATAACCGATAACGTTTCATTAAAAGTTATTTTGTGTCGTTATTCTCTATAAATTAAATTTTTATATGGTTTTTTTTTATTTTTAGAATACAATATTTTGTTTGCATTTTAGAAATTAAAATGAAAATAAAATATCTCAACGTAATTTTGTACTATTTTTTAAATTTACATTTACAGTTCCCAAAAATAATTTCAGAGTTACAAATAAAAATTATTTTTATACAACATGTTTCTTATATAATGCGAAAAAAATCGGGAGGTGATTCCTTATTGAAAATTAAGAGGGGTCTTTAATATACATTTTTTTTCTTTAGGGTCGCTTCTTTCGAAGTTGCACCCTCCTAAAGGAAATCGGTAAAATTGGGTTTTTATTTTATTTCTCAAATTTGGATAAATGTAGGAGAATGATATTCGGTAGATGTTTTATACTTATTAAAAGATTTCCCATAGTAATATATTTAATCATCTCCCACCTTCACAGGGGGCTGAAAAGTGCGACCCCTGTTGGTGTTTTTATCAGAACTTTTTAGTGGGTTGAAATCTAGCAATTTTTTTTGAAAACTTGATTTATTTAGAAGTTTTTTTTATTCTTTAACTTTTTTCGTTAAACCTACAGTTTTTCAGAAAAAATTTTTATGAATGAACATGAACCATCAAATATTCCAATATAAAACGATTCATTTTGGTGGTATCATGGTTTGTTTATATTCATAATGGGTAGAAGTGTAATTCATTTTGACGTTTACGCGACCACAACGTTAAAACGCCCGTCAATTCTACCCAATATGAACGTGAACATAAACATCATATTCACTCATTTAATTTTTTACTTAAAACTGTAGGATTTACGAGAAAAACTAAAGAATAAAACGGGTTCTAAATAAATCATTCTTACAAAAAAAAAGTTTAAATTGCAGAATTTGAAATCTCCAAAAGGTTCTGAATAAAGAACCACCAGGGGTCGCACTTTTCAGCCCCCTGTGAAGGTGGGAGATGATTAAAAATACTACTATGGGAAACCTTTTAATAAGTATAAAACATCTACCGAATATCATTCTCCTACATTTATCCAAATTTGAGAAATAAAATAAAAACCCAATTTTACCGATCCCCTTTAGGGGGGTGTAACTCCGAAAGGAGACCCTAAAGAAACAATTTTTTTTTTAAAAGACCCCCTTTAATTTTCGATAAGGAATCACCTCCCGAATTTTTACGCATTATTTAAGAAACACCCTGTATATAATAATTTATGTAACCTTATATAACGTTATATAACATAACAATTCATTTTTTTAATGTTATTTATAACGTTATGTAACGAAAACAAATAATAAATAACGTTATACAATAACGTAACGATTTAAAACGTTATTCCATCCCTGCTCTTAATAAATTTTCACAATAATTTGAAATTTTTGAAGTAGATTTTTAATAAAAATACAAGTTATTGGTATCGATGGATTCGTTAGAAGATGCTTCATTTAAATAACCGCTAGTACCAACATGGTTCCATTTAAAAAAATTGACTTTTTGTCAAAAAACCGATTCCTCAACCTTCAAAGCCGGTTAAAGTAACTTAAATGTCATTTAAAATTTACAAAAACGTTTTTTGGACAATTCTTGACAAAATAAAAATCAATTTGTGCAGGTCACAGCACCCTTAATAAAAAACTAAATTTTGTTTTAAAATAAATTTGAGGTTATAAAAATTAACGAAAATAGTGCAGTTGTATCAAAAATCACTTCCTCTTTCCAAAAATGTGAAAATATACAGGGTGTTTCATTTAAAATAACAAGGTTGGGGTAATTTCCGGCGAAACCGGAAGTGAAACAAATGTGTGCAACGGCTCAAAAAGCCCGTTTTTTTGCACATATCATATGTCTAAAATCTCATTTATTTAAAATCCAAACTAAAGAAAAAAAAGGGGGTGTACCATGAATGTGTGACACCCGGTATGTCGCTGCACACGTTCTTTATATCTTGGTCGTACGTTGCCTATCACACGGTATATCATGTTCATTGTCCACCGAAATTTAAGACGCTTTTTAAGGAATTGTTTGTTTAAAACCCATGAGGAATCGTAGATTGTCAAATCTGGCGATCTCGCAGGGCATGGAGTATTTCTGTACCTAAAGATGATAGGATTTAACAAAATACATCTTAGAATTGTCATTGATTATCGTGCTGTGGTCGCTTCATCTTGTTGGAACCATGTTTTGTTGATCTTTGGGTGCTAGGCAATCTGGTACATGAAAAGCGCCCGATATACCGCCTCTACTGCCCCATTGTCCCCACTGTCGTTCTCAGGAAGGAATAAACCAGTCATTAACCCTTTCCCAACCCAGAAACGAAGTTTGTTAACAATCTATTTCCAAATAAGCGAGATCACCATCTTTGAAGACGAAATCAAATTACACTGTTTGTATTACTTTCATTTCGCGAATTTATCGGGGGTAATACGCTAATACCACAAGAGGTTAAAATTTGCTGGCCAAATTTTGATTTGATACGAGTTGTTGCTTAGTAACAATTAATGAGAATAAATTGAAAAGCAATAACGAGTGTTCCAAACAAAAATTTAACCTGCAAAATATTAACCTCGAATGGTATTTGTAGCGATAACTGCACTCATATGTTAAATTCTCCATAATGACGTCACGTTTTGTCGTTATGACAGCGGATAAAAAGGTACCTAACTAAATATACACTTGCATTTTTGCATGTAACTTTTGTTACCATGCAACCGACTTATGTGATTGTAACAAAATGTCATTGCGTTGCTATGGTGAAGGTAAACAAAAATTTACCCGATTGCAAATAGTAAGGTTCCTATTTTTATCCGCTAGCAAACGTGATAAATTATGCATTTGCATTGACATTAATGACAGTAGAAAATACTTGATCTTTTTGAAAGTGCTACGTTGCTCAAAATTTTCAAAAACAAGGGAATTACTCGAAAAAGGTTCATTTTAGGCCTATATGACGTTTCACATTTTATAAAGTACATTTAAAGAGCAAATAAACCGTAAAAACACAAAACAAAATCGAGTACACCATAAAGCGCAAAAAAGATGGCGATGCATCTTTTATAAAAAAACATTTTGTTGTTAAATCAATATTTTAGATGATAAAAGCGATATTTCATACTTTTTTATGTTAAAATTTACCTTTTTTTTTATTAACTTTTAAGGTCTATAACTCGATAACCATCGAGTTTGGGACTATGGTTTATATTAGGATGGCAACTAAGTTCCCGCCGTTTTTTTAATTTTGATAATTACGCAAGTTATTAAATGTTTTTGGCATAATGTTTTAAAACATTTGAAAAAGGAGGCTTTGTTCTACCGGAGACTATGTTTTATTTTTTTGTTTGAGTTTATTTGTCAGTTTGACAGATCATTAAAATGGAATGTCAAGTTGAGAAAAATGAACATTTTCGACATGTGCTTCTTTTTGCCTTTAATCAAGGCCATAAAGCCGCAAAAGCTGCTCGTGACATTTGTGCCGTGTATGGAGAGGGTGCCATAGCTGAAAGAACCGCTCGTGATTGGTATGCCAAGTTCAAAAATGGAAATTTTTGTCTCAAAGACACACCTCGTTCTGGCCGTCCAATTGAGTTCGATGAAGGCCGATTAAACCAACTTTTGCATGAAAATTCCCGTAAAACGACAAGGGAACTGGCAGTGAAAATGGAATGCTCCCACACTGGTATAGAGAAGCATCTTCACTTAATGAGAAAGGTTCAGAAATGTGGAGCATGGGTTCCGCATGCTTTAAATGATCACAACAAAAATCAACGAGCCACAATCTCCGCTGGTTTGCTTGCTCGTCACCGCTCAACTCATGGACACAAGCAACGATTTCTTTACCGCATCGTTACGGGCGACGAAAAATGGTGCCTGTACATCAATATGAAACAGCGCAAGGAATGGCTTAGCCCCTGTAGACAAGCAACACCGCGCGTGAAACAAGATCTTCATCCGCGTAAAACGATGTTGTGCGTATGGTGGGACTGGGAAGGGATTATTCATTACGAATTGCTTGAACGGAACCAAACGGTCAACGCGGAACTCTATGTTCAACAGATGGAACGACTCAACATGGCTATTCAAGAGAAAAGACCTAATCGGCAGCATGGAGTTCTTTTGCTGCACGACAACGCCCGCCCTCATATCGCCAACATGACCAAGCAAGCCATCCAAACGCATGGTTGGGAAGTTCTTCCACACCCGCCGTACTCACCCGATTTGGCACCAACAGATTTTCACCTCTTTCGATCGCTTTCAAATGCTATGCGTGGAGTTTCGTTCAATACTGATGCAGAATTGAGAGCTTGGTTGAATGAATTTTTTGAGTCGAAACCGGGTGATTTCTACCAACGAGGTATTGAAAATCTTGTTGAACGTTGGGAAGAAGTTGTAAACAACCAGGGTGAATACATTATCGATTGATTAGTAAATTTTTGTTGAAAAATAAATTTTTAAAAATTAAAAAAAAACGGCGGGAACTTAGTTGCCAACCTGATATAACATTTTTTGCTTAAATTGACTCAAGGAACATGCTCCTTAACTTTAGCCGTTACGTCATGCAACACCCTGTATAATAAACTTATGATGTACCTAATACAAAATATTTAAAAAAAAGTTTAACAAAAGCTCATTTATTGAAAATATTTCACATCTAATTTTTTTTGCTTAATGGGTCTCGTTTTCTTATCAAACAAATTAAACCGAGACTTGACTGATGCGCTTAACAACTGTAATTGATAATAATGCATAAAACAGAGCAAATTACCGTCCTACAAGAATTTTTAAGGACATGCACCCACAAGTATGACATCACAAGCTATAACGCCGAAGCGTCAGCAAATATTTTTATAAATGACTGTTTACGCTGCAATTATTAATGATCTACGCCCATTTATTAACCGATAACTAATCGAATATTCTTTGTTGTTAATCCATTTATAATGGATTAGTGGTCGGCCTAGGCCTAGCTGTGATACGATACATACATACACCTAACGTACTATCTAGTCCCCTAGGCGGACGTCACGATAATTTAGTTACATAAAACGATTTACTCTAATAATAGAACTAACAAGTGTTTAACAAGCATGGAGCTGTTGAATTAAGATAAATATATCTTTGTAGTAAATAAAAGATTTTCAAAAATGCAGCAGATAAATTACGATAAATGTTGTAAATGTGAATAGCTGTTAATAATCTGTAAGTATAATGAGGAATCCAGAAATATAAAAACGGCATTTAAATTTTTAATGAATTACCCAAACGTTTAAAAAAAAAGTATCACAATACTATATGACAAAGACAAGATTTTGTGTAAAAATTACAAAAATATTGTATAAAAACTACTGAATTTCTATACAGGTTGTCTCAGTCATCGTGAACAGCATGGGGATCTCGTAAACGGTAAGAGATACAGAGTTGGTTAAGTTAGTCAAAATGATCTATGATCTAGAAGCAACTATTCTATGAACTAAAAACTTCGATTTTTGCTTTTAACTTGTTCATTTGAAATCACACTCAAAATAATTTTTGACATTATTAGTAGGGGAAATGTGGGTAAAACGGGATACTTAACGTTTGGAGCCATTATTTTAAGGTGTATGTGAAATATTTAAACTCAACTTTCGGTTAAGGCATACAATGTTTATACAACTATAAAATGAAAAAGGAAATCTTAATTAAAATTAAAAATAACTATTTGTGACATCCATCCGATTCGGCTTAAAACGTTGCATTGTTTTTACACATTTAAAATATTTCATACTCCAAAGGAGTTATAGACGAATTTTAAAAATCGTATTTTTCAGTTTTTCCTAATTTTCTTGGATATCGTTTGAGATATTTCCAATTTTTCTTTGGATTATTTGCCAAATTTAAACCTATACTCTAGCTATTGTAATAAGCGAGATCCCCATGCTTAAACTCGAATTTCAATAGTATATGATATATGATGATGAAAACATTTATTTTAGGGAAAGTGTAATTAACTGTACGAATAGACAAGTAAAAAAAATTTTCAATTCTTATTTATTAATATCAAATATTTTTATAATTGTGTAAAACGTTTGTTTTGTTATTTATTTTTGGTGACGAGTCCTGCTGGACCTGTTGCTAGGCCATTTTGTCCCTCTGGCATAACTCTCATAGGAGTAAACCCTAGTTCATGTTTTGGTACTCCATATTGCACTAATTTCTCTTCGTACGTATCTAGAAGATCATCATGAGCCTTGCAAACTCTTGCTAGCTCATACTGCAAATCTCTAATTGTAGCATTCTTTTTATCTAGCATTGCCTAAAAATGAATTTTTTGTTATTTTCTTCAGTTAAGTATTGTAAATAATTTTATATTTATGTACCTATTACTAGTTATTCGCTAAAGTAGATTGGAAAACGGTCAACTTTTTGAATAAGCTAATTAACTACTTATTATTTGAATTTAGCCAACTTGTTTGCCCGACTTTCAAAGTACGTATTATCTTACTTCTAGTTTCTCGTTAACACGCTGGTCCATTGGTTGTTTGGTGATAGCTGTTATTTCTCCTATAGCCGCTTCGCGATATTCTCCAATTTCAGTGAGAGTCTGTACTCGTTTTTGCAGCAAGGTGTTTTTCAGGCTCGTCTTCTGTTGAACTTCGAGCACCGCTTTCACAAATCTCTTTTGCAATTCGTCCTTTTCACACTGTACCTATAATGGTATATTAAGCGCGGAGTAAAAATATTTAAATCACATTTACTTTTTCGATCCGCATTTCCAAAGCTTGCAATATCCAACGTAGATCGTTCAATTCTTTTTGGGTTTGACTTAATATTGCTTTAGTATTCTGCAAATAACAAAAATAAAGTCACTTTGTATGCATCTTAAACTTTTCGAAAAGCTATCGGAAAATACGCCAAAGGCTTGATTGTACAAAAAGATTCAACTTGCATGTTAAGTAAACATTATGTTTCGTATTGTGTGCTTTCTGCTTTATATTATACAACTGTGCACAAAAAATATTTAAATATTAAACCAACAACAAATAACTAAAAAAACAACTCCCGAAAAAGATTCTCCTTTATCTTTAATGTAATTTTACTCTTCTTTGTTGCTCGAAATACTTTTAAACAAAAGAAGTTTATGTCCAGATTTTATTACAACAAAGGATTACCGCTAGAGATAGTTTATCCTTTCCATAATTTTGCAACTGTCTTTTGTACTCTGAAACATCCAACATTGCTTGCTTCAACGGTTCCGTCAACTTTCGATTTTCCGCTGTTAAATCAGCGACTTGCTTTGTCATTCTTTCGTTTTGTTTTCGTAGAACTTCCATTTGGTCCTAAAAGTTGCAGTGATATTGATAATTTAAGAATGGAAATACAAAAATACAACCTTTAAGCTACTAATTAGTGCTAGATTATTTAATGTTATGTCGTTGTAGTAATTTTTCATTTCGTTGAAAGCGCGTTCGTGATTTTTGGTTAGTTCGTATATTTGGGTGTTTTTTCGTTCTTCTACTTCAGACATTTCCATTCTTTAAAAAAAATTGTTAGTTTACAATAAAATATGCACAAGTAAATTTTTGCAATAATTAATATATTAATAGAAATGCACAAAATAAGGACATGCACAATAAATAAAATAATAAAGGTATATTATATTTATTTGAGTCATAGCCCCTAAAAGAAGATGATTAAAAAGAAAGTTTAATAAAACTGGCAGAACCGAATTAACCTAAAACGAAAAAATTAAAATATTTGAAAGAACAATAATTAAAGTTTTTTTTGTCAGAAATATCGGCGATTATTAAAAATACAACTTTTTTCCAAAACTATTTTTGTATCAGCAAGTATAACCGAGTTATTAACGATTTCAAAAAATGCTCATATTGATTTTTGTTTATTATTTAGCGTGCTATGAAACTTTTTTAAACATTAAAGCATATCACTGAATAGGTCTCAGAGAAAGAAACAATTTGTCCAATTTAACTTCGTTTTAGCTCTTACCTTTAACGAGATCTCAACAGTGACCCTTCTATGTGGACCACCCTGTATATATATAAATAAAATATTTTTGGCAGCTGTTAAACAAAGAAAATTTGCAGATTTCGTAATAATTTACTTACAAATCTTCGGGTAACACTTTTATACAACTGCATTATTTTATAAAGTCCTTATCAGTTAGTCTTATTTAATATATAATGTACAGTGTGCACAAAGGTAACGTCTTGTTTTGTAAACACTTTATAAAAAAAAAGTTTAATTAAAAGTTTTAGATAATGACTTAGGCCTACAAATTTTTAATACTTTTAAATCTATAGGATGTCCCAATTTAAGGAGTGGACCAATGTTACCTTTTTTTTTGAATAGAATATCCTGTATATTTTGTAATTTTCTTCTTCTTTACTCCATGGCTTAGGCAAACTGTCTGTTCCGCCTTCACGATATGTTATTTTTGTTGTTTCCATCTTTTCATTGGTCTTCCTATTTTTCTTCTTCCTCTTGGTCTATACTTTCTTATTATATTTGGCAATCTCTGCTGTACCATTCTCATAATGTGTTCTTTGTATTTCGTCCTATTTTCTTGTATTTTTTCTACCACATCGTAAATTTCCAGTTCTTTTCTAATGTCATCGTTTCTTATTTGGTCTCCAATGGTACATCCCTTTACTCTTCTTAAAAATCGCATTTCTGCTGTTTGTATTTTATTCCTGTCTCGTTGTGTCAAACCCAGGACGGTCAAAAACATAAAGTGACCAAGTTTAAATGAAATAGAGTCAGTGGTAGGGAAGATAATAATATTTTTCTAAAATCACATTTTTCAGTTTTTTTGTAATAAATCAAAAACGAATCAAAATATCTAGGATTTCTTTTCAGATTCTCAATCGCCATAAAAATGTGCAACTTTTCTCTAATTTAACCGACCTTGTATCTCTTACCGTTTCCAAGATAGCAATGGTGAGCATCGAAAAAAGCACCACCCTGTATATCCTGTATTATCATCGTTAAGTCGTCTGCTGTTATCATAGCTGATTTTTATTTCGGTTTTCACTTCGCTGTTTAAGATTTTCAACACGTAGTCAATGTATATATTAAATAAGGTTGACCGAGCTCGTTGGCTGGTTGGTATGCAACCTAGCGAGTAAAATCGGAAGGCGTGGGTTCGAATCCCGTAGCCGTCATCGTAGGGGTTTCAGGTGGTTTCCCCTACTATACTATAGGCAAATGCTGTGACAGTACTTCCACCTACCCTTACCTTACCCACCCTTTTCTTGTTCCCCGCCCCCTCCACCCGGACGCTAGTGACCTCAGTTGTCGAAGCGTCCCTAAACTCTCAATTTAAAAAAAAATAAAAAATAAATAAATAAGGTTGGCGACATGCTACATCCTTGTCTGACATCTTGTGTTGTTCTTAGTTCAATGTTGCTACTTCTACCGGTATTGATTATTATATCGGCTGTTCGATATATTTTTTGAAACGTCTTTATCAGGTGTTAGGGGTATCCCCATAAATTCATTAATTCCAAATTTTCGTCCTATCAACTTTATCGCAAGCTTTTTTAATATCGAGAGAGGCTAAATGTGTCTCTAAGTTGTATTCACCGCGTTTTTCAATAAGTTGTTTTAATATAAAGGTGCTGTCCGTACACGATCTTCCTACTTTAAATCCCGCTTGTTCCTCTTCTGGTATAGCTTCGCTTATTGTTTTATGTCTCTTGTTGATAATTTTCGAATATACTTTGTAGGCAGAAATGAGTAAACTAATCCCTCGCTCCCGTTTTAAAGAGTGATATGACTTCGGCTTTGTGCCAGGCGGATGATATGTCTGTTTTTCTATCTCAAAAATTTGTTTTTAAAGATAATTAAATTATCGATAAGAAAATTTGAAAACAAAGTGTTTCATAAAAAAAAAACTTACTGGTGTTTAACGTTTAGCTAAATGGACCGGCACAAGAAACAGCCAGTGCATTATTTTAAAATTTTTAATTAGTCAGCTATTACTATGATACTATTGCCAACTTTAATTCCAATGAAATCCGTTTTGAAGTTGCTAAGTTATTAAATTTTAATATTTTTCCTGTTCCTAAAATTTTTTTCAAAATAGCTTAAATAACTCAAAAACTTGATTTTAGGCACATAAAAACCTAAACATGTTTGAAAGAAAGTTTAATTTAAAATGTAAGAAACGCAAACACTTTCTACAGTTGAAAATAATTAAAGCTTATGTGGTAAAAGACCACAAACAACTTTTACTCAAAACTTGTTTTTGTAAAGTTATCACAAGACGAGATATTGACGCGAAACGTTACTTTTTGTACACACGGTATGTTGGTATATTATTAATATTAAATAAACCTGCAGCTGATAGACACAAGAGTCTTAAAAGTAGTTAAACGTTTCTACAAGTAATCCATTTTGAGTGATTTTTAATTAAACTAATGTATGTTAAGAAATGAATCACTTGAGTGAATAATCCAAAATTTATTTGTTTGTGTACAGCTTAGGGTTTCTTTCCCGGGATCCCGGGATCCCGGTCCATTTTAAGCTATTTTATATTTCCCGGGAAATGCTTTTTGTCCCGGGAATCCCCGGGATTTTAAAAAAGTCTTGTTTTCGTTTATTTTGTGCTAAGATCTTTGTAATACTATCATAACTTATCAGAATTTTATGCTTAAAATGTCTTTACTAACAGTAAATTATGGAAAAACTTCAAGATAATTTTTCTCTTTAAGTATGGCGCAAAGAAGCCCGGTCTACATTACAAAGTTAATATCTTCAAAATACTTTTACAGTTTTATTTTTGTGTACCCTGATAATTCAAAGCAAAATAGCTTATAAAGAAATTTTATTGATAATAACGATGTTTCTTTGCTGCTAGATGCTCTCAAGACAATTTCAGCTACATCAATAGCGACTTAGAGAGCATTTTATGCAGCAGGACTTTTTGTTAATAAATGAAGAAAAAGACTAATTGACTGAAGCACAGATCACCTTTGTTTTCTTAAATCACATTACAAAAATTCATTGTAAAAATTATATTATTGTGTTCATAAATATGAAATTGCAATAGAAAGGTAACATTTCCCAAATGTATGTTTCTCTCACCAATATTATTGAATTATTTGTAATAATCATGGAGCAAAATGTATTACATATATGACTTGGAGTTGTTTTTAAGCAATAAAGCGCTCCCTTAATTTTTTGGGTTATTTATTTAAAAATATTGACATAATTTATTACATCCCGGGATCCCGGGAAATCCCGGGACAAGCAAAATGGTCAAATATGAGAAACCCTAGGCTAGAGCTACTGTAGTGTTTATTTAAAACTTCAAAAAGCTTTGTTCAAAACAATTTAAAATTTATTTACACCCTGAATTAAACAATTACCTATGTTTTGTGCCCAATTCTTGTTTGAGCTGAATAAATTTCTTTTCATATTTCAGTTCTGTTTCCTTCGCTTTGGTTTCGAAATCTTGCCTGGCTTTGTATATTTCTTCGCTTTGTTGCTAAAACGTATCATTATTACAATGTTATTCTGCGAACAATTTACTGCTTACCAATTTTAAGGCTTTAATTTGATCCTGGTGAGCGACTTCTTGCTCGCGGGCCGTACATTTTAAATCACGCTTATCACGAAGCAGCTCGCGTTCCTGTTCGGTGTGGTCATCTTGGGCCATCTTAAGCGAGACCATCGCGTCCGCTTTGCAGTCCGTAAGATCATTCTGATGCTCGTATTGCATATGCTTCACTTTTTGTTTGTAGAATTTTAATTCTTCGTCGTTCTTTTCTGCTGCTTCTTCTATTTGTCTGTCTTTATTTCTGACAAAATCAAATATATTTTAGTGTACATTTTTTTCTATGTATAGCAAAAAAATGGATAAATGGTCCTATTTTGCTACCATATTTTACCTCAATTTGGCACGTGCTTCTTCTAACTCGTTACGTGTTATTTCCCAAAAAGTTCTCAGTTTATCTCTTTCTAGCTGAAAGAAGTTGCGCTCCTCTCTTTCTCTTTCATTTTCCTCTTTTATACGAAGCGCGAAAACTTCGAGTTGTTCCCTGCTCATCTGTGTCGTGTCCACCCCATCAATAATATTTGGCCCTCCTTTCCCTTTTCCTCCTTTACCGCCTTTCTTCGGAGGCTAATCAATACAAAATAGTTACGTTAATAAACAATTTTTTTTTAATAATTTGCTTACCATTTTAGATGTTTTTAAGGACTAGCAAAAATTTAAAACGTTTGTTAAATGACAAATGTCAAACCGTTTGATCGATGGCAGACAAGAAACAGGTGTTTATTGCGTCCATGGTAACTAGGAGCGGGAAAACTTTCTGGTAGTGTTAGGAACAGGGTTGTATCGATAAGTGAAACCACGAAGCAACCACTTCAGACACCGAACCAATAATTAATTTAATTTAAATATTACCAAACAGTTAAAAAAATCAAAATTTTCATTTATGTAGAAAATATTGTAGCGACTCGCATTTAACTTTCAAACAAAAAAATACTAGTCTTTTTATGAGATATCAATAAACTATACCTAGGTACATATTTGTATAGAACTAATTATTTTCAGAAAAGTTATTTTCTAAAACATTACGACTTCAGGGGTAATTAAGTGATCCATGGAAGACATTTAAATGTCAACTAAAAGCTAATTGTATAATCATTACTTTATCGCCCTTTAGTGTCACTTGCTTTTTTTTTTAGATTGCCAAGGACAAATTTGTCGAACAGCATTAACCCACATTTACTTATTGTCAAAACAGAGAATATTCAAATATTTCCCAAATAGGAACAATTATATTTTTTCATGTTCAATCCAATTTTAATGGACCGAATATTTAACAATCTAGAATTGATAATTAAAATATCCACTAAGATAAGCTATTAATATATTTTCTTCGATTTTTCTTGAAAATTGTTTTAGTATTCAATCTTTGCGTAAAATGGTAATTAAAAAATATTTTGTAAAAATATTGTTTGCATTCCTACCTTATGTGCTTTATGCTTTATGTGAATATTGCTTTACAAAGTCACTGTGTATAATTAAACAATGTATTGTTTATATTCTCTACTTGTATAGTATGGCTGATTTGAATAAATTTTTATGTTTTTATTCTCGAACTTATACCAAAACAATTGTAGAAAATCATTTGAACAATTATTGTCAATACCGAGTTTTATAAAAATATTGGCTGCATATTATATAACTTTATTCTTCATTTATTTCGTTGTGTGAATACGTTTTTCAAAGATTTTATTTAAAACATGGTCTGATTCCTGTTCGTTTGTATGAATTAAAGAAGCGAATTTTTAATTTTTTGTACTTGTAATAGTGTTAAGTATTATAGCATACGTTTGAATCATTTGTAAGAAAAGTTTAATAAATGTACTGGATGCATTATACAGGGTGTCCCAATTATACACCGCCAAAAAGTAGGTGCATATTCCTGAGTGAAAATGATGACCATTTGTCAAATATTTTGTTATCCGAAAATGCTTCCTTTCAAAGTTAGAGACCTCCAAAGTTACAAAAAAAAAATATATAAAAAAATCGATTACGTCCTAGCCGTTTAAGCTAGAGCTATCAAACTTGGCCGAAATGTTTAGGTGTTTCCCATTGACTTTGTGGGATAATTAGAAAGAAAACACGTAATTGGAAGTATGATTTATAGTCAGGTCATCCGCTTACCAGGCGAACAAGCATTAAGTCAAGCATGACATTAGCCAACTAAGTTTAGTAAAAAAATATTTGAGGTGTATAAGAGTTTGTCGATGCATCTTTAGCGCTAATTTTCTCGAAAACGGCTACGTTTACAGCAAAAAACAAAGTGGGACGATTTTTTTTCTCTTAAGTCGTACTTTCTTATGGACGAATGACATTTTCAATTTTATTCCAGAGAAAAAAATTCTGAAGATGGTAAACGGATGACCTGACTATAAATCATACTTTCAATTACGTGTTTTCCTTCTAATTATCCCACAGAGTCAATGGGAAACACCTAAACATTTCGGCCAAGTTTGATAGCTCTAGCTTAAACGGCTTTGATTTTTTTTTCTTGCAACTTTGGAAATCTCTAACTTTGAAAGGAAGCATTTTCGGATAACAAAATATTTGACAAATGGTCATCATTTTCACTCAGGAATATGAACCTTTTTTTTGGCGCTGTATAATTGGGACACCCTGTATAGAACTACTATATTTTATTTTATCCATTTTAATTTATTTTATATATTGATTTCAACTGTGCATTACCTATCGTCATACGATTGTTGTTAAATGCGTGAATACATTTTTTTTTTAATTATTACATTACACTAAAACAGTTTTGAATACTTCCAAGCATAATTAAATTACATAAATTTCTTAAAAACACTTGATTTGCGTCTTGCTAAATTAGTTTTTACGATGCAGTTACACATTGTACAAGAAGTGTTAATGGTAGACTGCATTTAAAAAAAAAAAACTCTTGAAAAATTATTAAATCGTAGATTACTTGAAAGAAAAAAATTTAAAAGATTAAAACACTTTAAATAATTGTTTCTCTTTGGGTAACTATTTTTTTTTGTATTACAACGGTAACTCAACGATACATTTGCAAAAAAATCCATGGTTGAATAATGAGTTACATTTAAAAAGCCCCAAATAATAAAACCGTTTCTGTTATTCCATACTCAGTATCTGTCGCCCTCTAGTAAAGACTAGCTGCATACAAACGTGTAACGGAGGAAATCTACCAAGGACAACACTAGATACAGGTAACTTGATTAAAGTGTAATATGTACATAATTCAAAAGAATAAACCATTAATTATTATGTATATTAAACAGTATAATATAAATAAAGCAACGCATTTTACACTATAAAAACCTAAAACAACATGAACACTTCGTTCATATTAAAACAAACAGCTTGAAAAAGATGTAAACCAGCATCGAAACGTATCAAGAAAGTAAACAAACATTTTCATTTACACCTTTTAAACCCAAAAAAGTTATTGATTAAACAATTAAGTAATTTATTTTATATGTAATATAAATTTTTAAATAAATAATTAGGACAGCTACTGACGAGCAAATAGTAGTTTTGAATTTTTCTATCAACGATGATTTTTAACACCTCATTTATTATCAAGAAATAATTTTTGCTTATTTGTGTTTTTTTGCATCCTAAAATTAAGCTTTCCTAGGTTTATTCTCTTATTCTAAAACACTCTATATTATGTTCCAATAGCAGAAAAAATGAAACCATTGCTTAAACATCCAGAACTTGCAGTAGTTACACTCCATGGTATTCATTATTAAATCAACATTTTCTTTGATTATTGTTAAAAATTATATATTTTTTTAATATATCCGTATTATTAAAAACACCAATTCCAGGAATTACATGAATGTGTATCATAGTCTGTAAATAATTCTGAAATACGAAACTAATTTTAAGAAAATTGTTAAAATTACTAACATACCATATATTTATGGAACAGAAAGTTAGACTAGCAAAGTAATAGTGTTGGAGTTTGCAAAAAGTTGGTAATTCCACTACCAAATCAAAAAACTTCATAATTATAGGTTACGTGCATAATTCCCTTATTAATATTATTTCAGTGTTTATGGCATTTCCTATACGTTTCTAAGAATTCAAAATTACTAAACAGTTTGAGAATTAAAAGATTGTCGTGTATTTCAAGCAAAAATGTATCGATCGATCAACTCCCATTTCTTTTTATAATTCATAGCGATCTCAAATTCTTATAAATATGTATCATATAATTTTCTCGAAGTTGTAAATGTATTACGCAGAAATATAGTAAGCAAACATAGGAAGCATAAATTTTCCTGTTAACCTAACCTAACCTAACGTAACCTTATAAACGTTTGCTCTAGTGAATCGCAATGCGACTTTTCCCTTCACTGATTTCTCAGTTTGTCTTAAATACAAACCAAGCAGTATTTTTATAATGAGCAATAATAAACAAACTTTTAGGACATTTTTTTGTTTTAAATAGATATATCGTGTCGAAATTACATCAGTTATTATTCCATTTGCCAATAAAAGTTACAAATATCTTTAAGTTTTATGGAAATATAAGAAAAATTGTTAATAAAGCCAATACTGAAAAAAAAACACTTCGATCTAATTTCATTAGATACCTAAAACTAACTGCCTGAGGTGATCCTGTGGTTAAAATATTAGGCTTCATGGGGTGTCCCAAATATCACTACCACCTCAATCATCTCGTATGGTTTTAACAAAAATCACAATTCGAATATAGTATACTATACTGCTTAATTTAAAATTTTGAAGTGTTGTAAGCCGTTTAATTTTTTTTAATGACTTTATTAGTCAAAATCAAATAAAACATTTTCCTATCTTGTCATTTATGTAAATATTTCAATACTTTTAATAACGGTTTTATCCATATACTTATTAAAATCTATAAGATATCATTAAACCATGGAGATTAGTGTGTCTTCATGAGAGTTTCTAGCGATATTTTTTGAGTTTTTAAGTTAAAAAACGCATTTGTTATCACCAACTTTCAAAGCTAACAATCATTTAACTAACTCTTACTTATGCAAAGAGGTTGTTTTTATAGACTACTGACTTTACACATCTTTTAAAACGTTAAGAAATATAATGAAATCTTTGTATAACTAAAAAGATAAGAACATGAACATTTGTTTTATGTGTATCAAAAACAAACAAAAAACTATTCACATTCTTACTAACTTCCGGATGCAGTGGAGTTCCCTAATACCTTGAGAAACTTTAATAGCTCTAAATCATTTTAATCTGCCTTGGAATGCCTTGCTACATTTTACGCGAATTTTTGCTTACAAACCAAAATTGTAAAACCCAGAACTAATCATCGATCTTCATAGTAATATAAACAACGGAAAAGGTTAATACTACATCGTTGACTAAAAAAAAAAAAACGTTTTGGTGTGTCGTTTTTTGGTATGATTAATTGGCAGTCTTAGATATAATTTTTGCAACAGGTAGTTTGGTTTTAATATAAAATCCAGCATCTCTTGAATACCAGCAAGAAATAAATAAGTGCAAATCTAAATTAATCAATTTCCCAATGGATTTTAGACGGGTACACACGGGGTGCGTCAAATAAATTGGAAACTATAGCAATCTCGTAAAAATTATAGATGCAGGTCGATTAGGTTTAAATTAGACAAATTGGAAAAAAATATCCATAGCACACTATTTCATGTTTCATGCCACACTTGTTCTTTAAAGCAGCGCTTCCCAACCTTTTAAGAAAGAAGGACCACTATTTTAATCCAAAAAAAGGCAAACCCCTTTGAATAATTTTACTAAAAGTATGACCTATGATTTTGCATCTGCTACTAGGAATTATAAAAACGAGTAAAAGGCTTAGGGAAAAAAATGTGTATCCACAAAAATCTAAACCTTATTATTAATAGTTAGTTACTCCATACAGTAGGGATTCCCAACCCTGTGCCCGCGGGCGCACGTGCGCCCGCGGAGCTATTTGCATGCGCCCGCTACAAAGTGTTAAAATAACGAGAAAAATAAACAATAAAATCTTAAAAGTAAGGAAATAAAAAGTTGCTTTAGTTTTTAACTTCTCGCTAGATTTAGCGAAAAATTCGCTAAATTGACAACACTGACTGCAGTCCATCCCCACCCCACCTGTAATACTACGACATTGATATCCCACTTTTACACTACGATACCAACATAAACTTGGTTCTTTTTTTTTTCGGGCCGATGTTAGCAGGCATTAATCATTTTCGATCACCCGATATACCGCCAGTATGTACAGGGTGGTCCAAATTCGATGGGATTACATGGGTATCTTGCTTAATAGTCAAGATAGAGAAACGGTTAAATTACCAAAAATGTGCAGTTTTTCGGGACAAACTCAGAACAGTTGTCAAATATATTCTATTTCCTGTTTTTCTTGATTTTTTTTGTTTTCACAGTCTACTTTTTGTTTTTAATTTTTTTTTAATTGAAAAACCTTTGTAACTTGCTTAGTATTAAAAATAAATACATAAACTCTTATATATTTGGGAAGGGAAAAAAATAAGGAATTTAAATAGGTTATAGCCAACTATAGCTTCCTTTTAAAAAAAGGTAAGTTTGTGTCATAACTTTTTACCGGCGAGTGCAATTTTTTTTTAATAATTTTAAAATCTACATAAAAACATCTAAAAATAATCTTCATAATCTTTTCCGATACTTACAACAATAAGAGAGATATGACACATTATAAATATAACAAAAAAAAACAGTTTTTTTCTAATAATTTCAAAACCGGAAATGTTAAAATATTTTTGAAAACGGTTTGTGCCAAAAAGCAGTACATTTTTGGTAAGGTAACCGTTTCTCTATCTTGCCTATTAAGCGAGATACGCATGCAATCCCATCGAATTTGGACCACCCTGTACATAATACTTCATTATTTTTTTTAAATCCGACTGCGCCCGCCACTATTTTTCTCAATCGCGATTGCGCCCGCGCCACAATAAGGTTGGGAACCCCTGCCATACAGTGTGTACAAAAAGTAATGTAACGGATCAATAGCTCGTCTTGTGAAAACTTTACTTAAAAAAAAGGTTTAAAATAAAAGTTGTTTGTAGTAATTTACTACATAAACTTAAATTATTTTCAGCAATGCACAGTGTTTTGTTTTTGTGAATCGATACGTCACTTGGTTTTTTTAAACAGAACACCCAGTATATATTAGGTGCGTTCGGGACGTACGCTCTTTTTGCTTTATTTGCTCTTTTTTGCTCCACAGCGTTCGGGACGCGACTTTGGAGTAAAAAAGATCGCTCCGAAGGGCGTTCGGGACTGCATAAGTGGAGTAAATAAATCTACTCTAATTTGCACCACCTCTGAAGCTGGGGAAAGCTGAACTCGCGAAAGAAGACATGCGCATTACGGATTGTCTACGTTTGAATTCTTTGAATTGCCAGGTACAGCATAAGAATAAGATACAGTTAACATCCAGGCTTCGTGTTATTGTGTTGCATTAGTTAACAACAATTTCTTGTGGACAGTAATTAACTTTCGATGCAATTTCCTATTATTAAAACAAAATTTTGGGAAGTTAAATGGTTTCATATCATGACATTTTACATCAATTTTATAACCAAATAATCTAACAAATTCGAAGCAATACAATTTGTTGCTTGTTTTACTTACAATGATGTCTGATTAGACCGGTCTACAACAAAATAGTGAGGTTACCTTTATATTTGAAATATCCGCTGATTTTCTGCACTTACACGTCCCGAACGCACAAGATTTACTCTTGGAGGCTCTGAGACCACGTGATTACAATCTTACTCCAATCCTGTCCAATCCACTCCAATCTGGGAGCGTGCGTCCCTAACGCACCTATTATACTCCTAATTTTAAGATGTAAAATTAATTTCCATTCCCAAAATATTGGGTTTCATGTATCTACAATACGTTGTTTTTGAGTTATTTAAGTTTTTATAAAAATATTGACAGAAACGGGAGTCTCAAAAACTAATTATATTTTACAACTTGGCTATGTCAAAACGAATTTCTTTGAATTTTTATTGGACAATAGTGTCATAATGATTTGTAAATTGTTAAAATTTTAAAATAATACACAGGGTGTTCCTTATGCCCGGTCCATTAAGTTAAACTTGAAACACGAATAAGTCAGATTTTTTAAATGTAACACACTATGTATTTTTACTTTTTCTTATTGATAATGATAATTATCTTCAAAAACTATTGGAGATCAATTATGTCTAAAATCAGTATTTATTGCGGTTTTCTTGATAATTTACGAATACAAACACAATATTTAATAGAATTAAATGAGTAGGCTTTGAAAATATCTCGAAAAGGCAGAAGTACTTCTTGTTTGATAATTCTGCATAGTCAGAGCGTAAATGCAATCAAAAATCAATTAAAGTATATAATGTTAAACACTAATTTTAAAGAAATATCACAAGATATGTTTACTTAGTTGTCTTCTTTCTTAGATGTTAATCCTTTTATGATTAAAAGGATACCTAATTTATTTATTATTAGAATCAGGACGCGAAAAATATTTCTTAAGTTAGTTATTGTTTACTAAAATGTTACTAGTAGCAAAACCCAACATAAAGAAGTTAACATTTCCTTTAATACTTTTTGTCTATTGTATAAATTCACATTAGGTGTATTTCCAGGTTCAAAAGATATGATTATACAACGACTATGAGGTTATTAGGTGTTTATATAAATGGTTTCTAGTAGAATGAATACGTAATTACAATTTTTTCACGCGCAAAACTTTTATGAACGTGGCATTGAAATTCTTTTATAGCAAAATTGCATTACATCTATTCCAGGAAATTGAATAAAACGAGAAGTTATTAAAATGTAATTATTTAGTAGCAAAGAAGAACATGACAGTAAGTTATGCACCTCGCCCAAGAATTACATGTTGGTCCTTGTTTACTAACAAGTATTAATAAACGGTGTGATGATACATAAGTGGCATTGAATTTGCAAATTTGTGATGCAACTCGTAGAGAATAATAACACATCGGAATGCAAATTGAAAAATTGTCATCCTAGAAAAATGTTTTTTGTCGTAAATTTTCTCAATGCAAATGCTCTTTTGTTTAGAACAGAATAACTGATAAACAACATTATAATTTTAGTTGTGTATTTGATTATATTTAAAACTAGCGTCGTGACCCGGCTTCGCTCGGTGAATTTTTTTATCAATCACAGACTACTCGCGCTTCGCGCTCGCGCCCGGTGGACGTTTTTGACCTTTTGAGAATTTTGGATCTTTTGGGAATTTTTGTATCTATTAAGAATTTTTGTATCTATTGAGAATTTTGAAACTTTTGTGATATTTGGATCTTTTGGGAATTTTGGTTCTTTTGGGAATTTTTGGAACTTTTGGGAATTCTCATATAACCTATGTTCTTTCCATGGTCCTATAGATTGTCTGTGCCAAATTTGGTCAGGATCGGATGAGTGGTATAGGAATGCATAAAGGACAAACATACATACATACATTCATTTTTATATATATAGATGCTTACGTTAAGATATTTACATGATTGAATAAATGAGTTAAAATGGACAACGTTTGTAAATACGTAACCTAAACAATGGTATCAAAAACAACCCAAATTTACAGTTAATAATTCGACCCTGCTTTGAAAAATTGAGGTTTTTGGGATTTTTAAATTGAAAGTTCCAAACTGGAGCTATATAGGCCCTTGAGTTATTAATTCTGGATTAGATCTATTTTGCACCTGTAATAAAATATCGCTAAAGCCGGCATACTTACAAAAATTGTATTATGCAGATTATAGTGTTGTTCATGTTTTCAACTGAAGAAAATTAGGACAACCTTTGTGATTGAAAAATATGCAAAATGTATCCAAATTTTACTTAAATAAATTCCTATAACTGTAAAAATTAATTTGACTAATGTCATGTAAATTTTTGTATGTAAACAAATCTGTTGCATTATTCAAACTGTGTTTGTACACAAAGTCAACTTTGAACACAGGGAAATTCCTATTGCCGAATTTATTTCAATGTGTATTATATTCAAATACACGCCAAAGGTCATGCGAAATCGTGGCCCATGAATTCAAGTAAGATCATTACGATATAACACGGATTTTACGATATTTTTTATTAAACCACTTTTATTTAACAAAACACAAATATCTTTTAAGAATTTTACCTAGAAGCCTTCGAATTTAATGATACAGATAAAAAATTTAACGTCTTTTTCTAGGAGATGCAATGATTTCCGCTGACGAAAACGTACCATGCTTAGCAATAATAAAATAATAATTGTATTCAAGGTACTTACATCAATTCTAAAATAATAATTTGTTTGAGTAAAGGGTAGTTCACATGGTGACACTAGCTTCGAGACGTTAAATGTCATGACATCGCTTGACATCCAGTCTCATGGCACTGGGGCGTTCGTTCACACGTAAAATATGATATATTTGAGTGTCGCGACATCAAAATAAAAATTGCCGCACTTGTAAACTGCAGCAACGAATGTTGTAGAGAAACTTATTATTTTGAAGTGGCTATATTGTGGAATAGATTTGTCCCATAAACAAGAATATTGTTAACAATGCTCTAAAAACGTTAAAACATCTATTAAGGACATGATAAATTGGATATCGATGACAAACAAATGGATATTATTTGTCTATTATAACAAATGCACGCTGTCAAAATATAAAAGTATGGTCAAGTACCGCATTTATATTATTAAAAGTTGGCAGTTGATGTCAGTGTCACGGTACTAGCGTCATGACATCGCGGTATCAGGCTGTTCAGACAACATTTGATGCCACGGCATCTAGTCTCACGACGCTAGTGTCACAATGAACGAGGCTTAAGTACTGTAAAGCTAAGGCCGCACTGCGGGATGGTTGGCTGGAGGCTAAATGGTAGATACACGCCGTCGCCTGGCAATAATTTGTTGTGAAACAAAGCGCCAGGATTGTCACCAGGCGACGGCGTGTATCTACCATCTACCCTCCAGCCAACCATCCCGCAGTGCGGCCTCAGCTTTACGGTTAACTTAATAAGTACAGAAAATAATAGCTGGGTCTTAAATAATTACGATACGAGTTTACAAAATATTGCTTTATAAATATACACAGTGTGTACAAAAAGTAACGTGACGGGTCAATATTTCGTCTTATGATTAGGGTTTATACAAAAACCGACTTTTGAAAAACCGGTTTTCGAATACCAGTATTTCCAAAAAAACCGTTTAAAACCGGTCATTTTACACATGGTCATTTTAAAAAAATACAAAACAAATTTCAAATAAAACCAAATAATAAGAGAACAAATAAAAATAAAATTCTAAATTTCTTACACCCCATAAATAGCATTTTTATTTAATTTGCTTTTTTCTTTAAAAAATATGATTTTAAAAAACACAAAACGTTTACGGAATCATGACTTAATCTGGTTCGTGTTTGAGATACAAAATTACCAGGTATAGAAAACACTCGTTCGCTGGCTATTGAGCTGGGTTTTACTGTTTTTAAAGCTTCAAACAGTGTGTCCAAATTCTTTGTTTTTTTATTAGTTGATTCAAATACTACAAATTCTGCCTTTAGGGTTTTCGGATTTGCTGTTTTTGCTAAAGGTTCCTCGATAAATCTAAGAATTGATTTCTCCATCTCTTCTTTCAAGACATTGTTCTTTTGATTATTATGATTTTCATCTTTATCGGAATTTGTTTCCAATTCTATACAGGGAGAGTCACGACGGACGCGTCGGAGTTTTATGGCGAAACGGTTTATATTTTCCAATTTCTGTCGCTGTTAGATTATGTAAGTGAATAAGGGCTACATTTTAAAAATATTTTCAAATATACAGGGTGCTCCAAAAAAGAGTGCCATATCAAAGTTATACTTTTTCTTATGGAACACCCTATATATTTTTGGATTCCTCTTTAAATTTAATTCAAAAAATGTATAAGGTCATTTTGGTCTAAAATCAACCGTTCTCGTGAAAATTGCATTTTCATGATAATACAGTATTTTCAAAAATTTTCAACATTTGAAAACTTTGACAAGTCTGAAGAAATTCGCTTGGAGACAGGATTGACAATAGATTATGTAACACTTTGCACCATCTACATTTTTAAAATATTATACAGGGCGTTTTTTAAGCTTGGTCAAACTTGTAAAACTTTAAACATTGATAACTCATTTTTTTTAAATACAACACCCTATATTTTTTTACACCGTCTTATAGAAAATGTAATTCTCTTTCGAAAACATTCAGACTGTTTTACACCTAAAATTGATATTTTCCGAGATATCGCGATTTTATTGTTAATTATTAGGGCAAAGTAATATTTTCAAGTAGGCTATGAAGGTAGAGAGCGGTAATTTGAAACAATTGAAAGAAAAAACAAGACACTTATAATTTTATCGTTTGACTACACACTTTTGACATTTTTTTATAAGATAGTTGTAGATTTACCATTTTTACGTTAAAATATAGGTTTCTCATCAGGGCAACAATATTTTTCATATAATTGAGTTTGATCGTTTGCCAAGTCCTAAAAACCGATAGATAATGTATTAGGTACGAGAACGGAAAGCTGATTTAAAAAAAAAAGTAATACTGACTTGTCTAATTTTGCATTTAAAAAAAAAACATAGTTGGTACTGTTTTCGGTAAAGTGTCGTAGTATCGTATCGTAAACAGACAAAAAATGGTTTATAGGATTTAGTAATTATCTTATAACACTGGTCCAATAAGTAAATGCATAAATAATTTTAAAAAATCTCTATTTAAACGTAAGTATGGTAAAACTACAACTTTCCTATAAAAAAATGTCAAAAGTGTGTAGTCAAACGATAAAATAATTACAAGTGTCTTGTTTTTTCTTTCAATTGTTTCAAATTACCGCTCTCTACCTTCATAGCCTACTTGAAAATATTACTTTGCCCTAATAATTAACAAGAAAATCGCGATATCTCGGAAAATATCAATTTTAGGTGAAAAACAGTCTGAATGTTTTCGAAAGAGAATTACATTTTCTATAAGACGGTGTAAAAAAATATAGGGTGTTGTATTTAAAAAAAATGAGTTATCAATGTTTAAAGTTTCACAAGTTTGACCAAGCGTAAAAAACGCCCTGTATAATATTTTAAAAATGTAGGTGGTGCAAAGTGTTACATAATCTATTGTCAATCTTATCTCCAAGCGAATTTCTTCAGACTTGTCAAAGTTTTCAAATGTTGAAAATCTTTGAAAATACTGTATTTTCATGAAAATGCAATTTTCTCGAGAACGGTTGATTTAAGACCCAAATGACCTTTTACATTTTTTGAATTAAATTTAAAGAGGAATCCAAAAATGTAAAAATATATAGGGTGTTCCATAAGAAAAAGTATAACTTTGATATGGCACTCTTTTTTGGAGCACCCTGTATATTTGAAAATATTTTTTAAATGTAGCCCTTATTGACTTACATAATCTAACAGCGACAGAATTTGGAAAATATAAACCGTTTCGCCATAAAACTCCGACGCGTCCGTCGTGACTCACCCTGTAGAAGAATTTGGGTAAATTCTAGATTTTTTTTTTTTGACTATATCGGTTCTTAAAGCCAGCGTGAATATGTTCGATTTTTTTGCAACACCGTAAAAGTTACTTTTCAGACCGTTACTCTTAGCAACGGCATACTGTATTAGTAGGCTTTGAAAATGATACAAAACGGTAAAAAATTTATTACAATAGTTTTGTGATTACCGTTGTAACCTAATTAACTTTTTTAAAGATCTTTTACCGTTTGGTATCATTTTCTAAGCCTACTTATGGAAAATAATTAATAAAGCACGCTTTTAAAACAATAATGTTCTTTTGCGATTTTCTTAAAAATTTTGTTATGTAAGGGTATAAAAAGTTTTAGTGCGTTGAAAAGAAAAAGAAAATGTCTTTCAAACCGTATAAAAAAAATATGAATGGTGCCATTAAAAAAATATATATATATAGTGCCGTAACTCCTAAAAAAACAAAAGAAAACAAAAAATTTACATTGACAATATTTTGGGAAACACTGTATCAAACAACTTTTATTTGAAACTTTTTTTGATAATTCTTTTCAATAACAAAATAAGTGGGGGTGTCATAAGTGATGCCTCACCCTGTATATCTGAGCAATAATAGTATGGGATGATTTTAGCATAAATAAGAACTACGAAATGAGATTAAATGAAATGAGTTTATAGTGCCTATTATACTGTACTTATAGCTGTCAAAATAAAAGCAAACTTTTCATAGACGATTTAAATTAAGTAGAGCGATATTTGGAAAGCATATCAAATAAACAATCAATTGTCCATTTAAATTTTTCACTTACCGATAACTAGATTAATGCAACAAAAAATACATTGTTGCCTAGAAACGACGTAGAAAAAATGAAATTAATAACCGATATAAGCAGGAAATTAGATCAATCAAATAAATTCTAGAACGGTGAATATATTTTATTATATCTCGCTAATAAAGGTTAGCACAGTGTATTATATAGGTTAAAAAAGAATATAAAAACTTTATAAAATATTATATGTAATTGTGTACAAATACACCAGTCAGTGCCCACGTCTAGACAGACATTCATCATTTATATGTTAATAAGTTTAACAAACACATTCCAGCAGAGCTTATTTCGCAATATTTGGGGAACGTTTGAGAAGATAATTGATTTTATGTTGTAGATTAATAACCACTGTACATAAAAAAAAAAACGCTGCATTCATTGCAAAAAAAAACGTATTGCTGAAAGTCTGATTTTATTTTTCAGTAGCCTTTAATGAATATACTGGTACATCAATTTTTAAAAAGGATAACCGTATTTGCTGACCTATAAAACGCATTTATTTTCCTAATAGATTTTCCTTAAAACGGGGGAATCTTGTTTAGGGTAATTCCGGGTGAGATGCCCCACCGGGGGAGATGGCAAAGTGCCCAAATTCACTTAGTTTGTAATATAGGGAGCTGTGTGTTCTACAGTAAGTTTGTTAGAACCACACGTTTATAAGTAGCGCTGTGCTGTGAAAATAAAGTTTAAGAAAGGTAAGTTATCAAGTTTAAATTTTTTTTAGCAGGCTTGAAAATGTTTAGATAATGACTCTAGTGCTTGTATATTTTTAATGCAATTAGGTGGATGGGCGATTTTAGTAGCATTTATTACGGTAGTATAAGGTTATGGAACGGGCTATGTTTCAATCCTTTCCCGCGCATAGTTTCTGTAATATAAGGTGGGGCATCTAACCCGATATTTGGGATAGATGGCACAATGTAACTCGGGTGAGATCCCTCACGACCTGATGAAAAATTTAATACTAATATTCATAAATATGATCGTTATATATGTGTAATGTAATTGCCTAACACCTGAGCCCCGACCCGGTCCAACTTCATCATCTGATCATCGATCGCCTGAGTCACAACCTGGACCATCTTCAGCACCTGATCAACCTCCCTCTGCTGGAAAAATACTTGAAAAGATCTCACCCTTGCCGACAATTCCTGTAGGATTAAAGAAACGGGGTAGAAATATTGCCATTATACTAACTTCACCCGAGAACACCGAAAAGGCAAAATTGTTTAAACAACGACTAACATAACGTAAAGGTTTAGTAAAACCCAGCTGTGCTCCAAAACCTGTCAAAAAATCCAATCAGTGTCTTCATCTGAGTCAGACGAAGAGTATGAAGCCGAAGAAAAAGTGATAACGACATTAATGATGAATTCAACGAGAATGAGTGTGTTGGATGTCTTGAGGATTACCACACCACAACCCGTTCAGATGATTGGATCCAGTGTGTTTATTGCAATCGCTGGATGCACGAAAACTGCACAAAATATAAAAACATGTGTGACCTATGTGGAAAGCATCGCCGAAAGGCGATTTAAAAAATTAAATGATATTTTTCTGTGTTCCTTTTTATACCAAAAAAATTATTTTAGTTTGTGCCATCCATCCCTGACAGGTTGGGATAGATGGCAAAATACAATTTTTACTGATTTTTGTTTGCTTTTTTTTTAAATGTGTTATAGTTTCAAGTATTTGTGCTGAAAAAGTTTAAATACACTTTACTCAAACTACCACATAGTTTGTTTCCGATATAACAAATTTTCTTTAAAAAAAAAATAGTTTTTACCAATTGTGGGGCATCTCTCCCGGACTTACCCTACTAAAAGCTGATATTTCGGGTGGTATTTCTATCGTCTAAAGTCTGTTGGTCTGTGTTAACTCGTTTGTAGTGGAGGATAATTCTTCTTCTACAAGACATTGCACTAATAGACTAACACACCCATCACAAGACAATTAACTAAATAACATAGATACTTTACGTATCCCCTATCAAATTTCGTTTCGTTTTCCTGAACCGAAAATTAATAACGGTTAAAACCGGTTTTATCCGGTTTTTTTAATCACCAAGTCGAGAACTTTTTTTCTTAGTGACCAACCTCTTTTTACAAAATTCAGAGCAGAGAACTTTTTAAAGAACGATCGCCAAATATCAAAATGACAGTGTTGGCAACCTATTAATACGATAAAACCTTAATTATTCGAATATTCCATTATTCAGATTATAAATACTTCGTATGTATTAATATGTAAATCAGCATAGTTTGACTTTAAATAAAAACAAATTTGGCGTGATTATTTTGTACTTTTGGTATTAAACGTGAGATATAAAATGTTCGTGATGAATTTCCAAGTCCATTTACATTTTTTTTTTCTTTCTTAGCAATCGTTGGGCCCCCGCTAAATTGTAAACGGCGATATGTTCGGTTTTGATCATTATGGACGGCATAATTCAGACTAGCGAATCGCCATATTAAATTTTCAAAATTGTTAAACACACTTAACATATAACCAAATAAATTTAGTGCATTTTTTTATTATTACACCCGTCAGGTGCAAAAACCCAACTATTAAGTCAAACCATAGATCATCAGCGTCAAATGTCATATTTTTAAACTGTTAAAAATGACGTGATTATAACGCGCTCTTTTGTTGTCCAATCAAGTGTATTTATTAATTGATGATCCAATCAACAAATTAGAAAAAATCTGTACGGTTACTTGTGTTGCACGAAAGTGCAAAAGTATTAGCAACAGGGTTGAGGATTTAAATCAAGTGATTTTTAAAAAAAAAATTATCAATTTAAATCACAGATTATATGAGTACCTACAATATAATATTTATAAAAAACAAAATTGTATTACTTTTAGTAATTAAATACACGAAATGGTGAATAAACCATATCAATTTGCTCTTGTAAAGTAATATTCATTGTGGAAATGTAATAATTCAAAAAATAAATGGCAAGTTTTTGACGTTAGCGAAGTGAACAGTAAGTTTTTTCAATTTCCACGGCACTCTATTGCTTAAATAACGATTTGAAGAAAAATGTCGAATATCTCGAAAAGTATGAGTTTTGGGTATAGGACATACTTAACAAAATATGAAGCTCTTTTAACGACGAATTCGACGACATAAAAAAATACAGGGGTTTGCATTTGAAAAATCGAGTTACGAGCTTTTGAAAATCATGGAAGTTATAAACACCCCTGTATGTGTGATTCAAATTTTTTCATATCGAGCGAACAGATAAATTTTTTCTGCATGTCCATACCAAATTACAACTCTGTACTTCAAAATAACTTCAGGAGACTTAAAACCTTGAATAATTTAGAAAATTAATTTTTTTTTACAACGCCGTATAAAAACCTGTAGTATTTTATATTGATGCAAAGCTAAAATTAAGGCGGTCAAAAATATTAAATAAAAAATTGGGTGTTGTATTTGAAATATAAAAGTTGCTATTAGTTCCAGAAAGGTGACTCACCCTGTATATTTGAAAATATTTTTATTGTGTTGTTTAGAAAAAACTATATAAAATAGCATTTGAACCAACTTCATATCTCAAGCCGTTTAGCCACAATCGACTGATCCCGCACTAATGACTCACCCTGTACATAATTAATTAAACATCACCATTTAGCACTGATTTTTTCAAAATTCTTAATCATTATATTTAATTTTTCATTTTGACAAAAATTATCTGCCAATGAATGAAATATATTGGTTATTAAATACATTAGCACAAAACAGAAATAGCATGTGAATATGTCACTAAATTCGATAATATGGTACATTTGATTTAAATCAAAAAAATCTGATTTAAATCAAATAAATCGATTGTTTTGATTTTTTTTAAAAAAACATGTTTTTTATCCATCCTGATTAGCAATAATGTTGTTAGCACATATGTATATGAAGAAGAGTGAAGCTCACTTGATCAAGTGAGATATTTTACTGCGTTGTGGAGTCTTTCCAGCATAGACGGTAAATTCACGTTTGTGTTTTGAATAAACATTAAATAGTGATGAACCGTTAAAACCGGTTTAAGGAATTGTATATTTCGTTTGCGTTATCGTTCTAGAACGAAAAATAATAATTTCGTTTTCGTTCTTATGAATATTTCGCTTTATTTCGTTTAACGTTTTTGTTTTCGTTTCGTTTTTAGTGTGATCAAAACAAAGAAAAAGTTATCATAAACAACATTAAAAATGTTCACAATCTAAATAATAATCTACCATTTTGTGTAAACTAAGATAATGAAATAGGCAATCAAACTTTTAACAACTTCTAAGCCAAACTTTTCGCGGAAGCTCTTCTCACTCTGTTAAAACTTTTTGATTCAAGGTTACAATTTAAGAAGTCATTTCAAATATAAGCGAGGAATATAAAAACATATGAAGGTGTGTTTATTTGCAATTTTTTTCACACAATATCAATCAACTTACCGCAAATCTTATTGCACATTAACCTTGGCAAATCAATGTTTAATGTACTAACTACTAATTTAACCACAAAATTGATGTTTCTTAATTATTGCACCTGGGATCGCTGCTAAATGATCATAACTTGTGCAATACAATTTATAGAATTCCGTTTATTGGTAATAATTATTGTTTTTAGTGGAAAATTACATACAACCGATTTAATTTACACACGTATTCTATCAGCAAGTAAAAAAAAATTGTTAATTGCTGATGATAGAGTATTATTCATTTGAGTTTAAATCGTTTCCTTAAAAAGCCAAGGAAAAATGAATTTTGCGTTAACAAACTTTTAACAAAGTTTTATCAGACTGCATATTTATTTTATATACCAGTCATTAAGCTCAAATAAAAACTATTTATCTTTTATATGAAAAATCTCTTGTAAAAATGCTTTTAAAAAATATAATATATAATACGCATAAACATTCTATTCACACTCCATTTTGCCGATGATCAAATTATATTAGCCGAGGATAAAGACGATATCGATTGTATGCTGAGAAACTAAATGATGAATACAACAACTGGGGAGTAATGGAAAACACTCTTAAAACGAAATACATACATCGCTGTAGGTGTATCAGGTCAAACTTTGCACCTCGACACTAACACGATTTAAAATGTAATTAAGTACAAATACCTGAGCATTAAAATAACGAACAATGCAAAACGCAACCAGGAAATAAGAAACCGAATAGTATAAGGAAAAATCATCATTAGACAAGTTCATGACCTATTTTGGGACCGAAAAATAACTAAAAATGCGAAAGTTAAAATTCACAAAATAATAGTCGAAAATATACAGCGTGGTCCAAATTCGATGGGATTGCATGGGTATCTCGCTTAATAGGCAAGGTAGAGAAACGGTTAAATTACCAAAAATGTGCAGTTTTTTGGGACAAACTCAGAACCTAAAATATTCTATCATTTCCGGTTTTTGAGATATTAGAGAAAAACTGTTTTTTTGTCATATTAATAATATGTCATATCTCCGTTATTGTCGTAAATATCGAAAAAGTTTATTAACAATATTTTTATTTTAAGTTTGATTACACTAACAAACAAAAATTACCCTTGCCGTTTAAAAGTCATGACACAAACTTACCTTTCTTTAAATAGAAGCTAGGTTGGCTATAACCTATTTAAATTCCTTATTTTGTTCTAATTCCAAATATGTAAGGGTTGATGTATTTATTTTTAATAATACGCAAATTACAAAGGTTTTTCATTTTTTTTTAAGATGAAAAACCCAAAGTAGGCTGTGAAAACATTAAAAAAATCAAGAAAATACAGAAATTGATAAAATATATTTGACAACTGTTCTGAGTCTGTTCCAAAAAACTGCACATTTTTGTTAATTAAACCGTTTCTTTATCTTGGCTATTAAGCGAGATACCCATGTAATCTCATTGAATTTGGACCACTCTGTACATACGAGGCAAAATCATGGCAAATACGTCAGTCTGAGAAGTTAATGGTCAAGGCGATACTGGCGACGATGCTGTGGCTAAACAAAAACAAGATACACAAAGATAATACTAGATGAAATAGGTGTAAATGTAGACATTATAGAGTCTATAGAACTCAAAAGACTAAGATGGTATGCGCACATACAAAGAATTAATGGAGGCAGATGACCCAAAAAAATACGGTAGTGGGTGCCGCCATATGTAAGAAGAAGAGGCCGACCAAGAAGAAACAGGGATCACAAACGAAAGAAAGCAATACTTGCAAGAGGCTTAAATGAAAATGATTGAAAAGACAGGCTAAAATGATAACTATGAAGCGAGAGACGGCGACATAGATAAAGATAAACATATTTATATTATATAAAAATTATCTTAAATAATTCTTCTAACTTCTTTTCACATATTCAGAGAAAATCAATATTAGAAAACTGTTTCTTAAAATTTCACATATTACGTTTTAACAACCGATGTTTTTAAGAAGATTAAATTTATAAATTTAAATATCTTTCTTCCTAATACCTCTTGTCACGTTATAGTCTGACTTTATAATTTACATCTACATTATAACATCCTAGTATTCTAAGGCATTTGAATACTTCCGAAGATACTGTCTCTTTTCAATATTTATAACTTTAGAATACTACCGCTCATTCTGCGGAACTAAATTCCTATATAAAAGATTGCTATAGCTGTTGTTATACAACTTGCGGTGTTTCTATATACTATAATTCTAGATCTAAATTTTAAAACTAGAGAAAGTTTTTGCAAAACACAAAAACTGTAACATCTAGCAAACAAACGTCATGTGTGTGTCAGGATCAAATTTACATAAAATATCTGGGATTTGAAACAAAGAAAAATAAAATTAACAAAGAAATCAGTAAAATGAATGTTGCCTTATGTTAAAATAATCACTTGTATAATGAAATATTGAAAAATTCATAATTAGTTCAAAGATTTTAAAAATATAAAATCTTAGAACTTTTTTGAACAAGGCATTACAAATTCTGCTCGGTTGATTTAAACTTTAATAATTAAAGTGACCCCTAAGATGAGCTCAATAGTTTTAAGCTTTCAAGCCTTGTAAATGTTTTACTAACGCACTGCAAATATGTGTGTCGGAACTCGGAAACCAAACAACAGTAATAAGTTTAAATCAGGGACCCGAACCGCTAAGCATAACGGTTCAGTTCCGGTTACCGGTTCGATAAATTTTAACTTTTCGGTTTACGTTCCGAACCACCGCTTTTTATTTTATAACGATTCGGTAACCGGTTCGGCGACAACGATTTACTTCTGGTTCCGGTTCAATGCAAAACATGATGACAAATTAAAATTAATTAATAAAAATTATTGGACCCAACCGTTGTGTGAACCGGTTGAAGCGGTTTGAACCGGTTCACACCAGTGGGTTCGATTTTATCTTGGGGTTTTATGATTTTTTAAGTAAAAGGTTCGGTTCCGGTCCACGGCTCATGAAAAAAACATCGGTTCGTTCCTGTTTTTGTTCCAGTTCCGGTTCGGTTTGGGTCCCTGGTTTAAATATAAATGATTGAGTTACTTTACTGATTTAAGATATACGGGTGAGTCACGACGGACGCGTCGGAGTTTTATGGCAAAACGCTTTATATTTTCCAATTTCTGTCGCTGTTAGATTATGTAAGTCAATAAGGGCTACATTTTAAAAATATTTTCAAACATACAGGGTGCTCCAAAAAAGAGTGGCATATCAAAGTTATACTTTTTCTTATGGAACACCCTGTATATTTTTACATTTTTGGATTCCTCTTTAAATTTAATTCAAAAAATGTATGAAGTCATATGGGTCTAAAGTCAACCGTTCTCGTGAAAATCGCATTTTCATGAAAATTCAGTATTTTCAAAAATTTTCAACATTTAAAAACTTTGAGAAGTCTGAAGAAATTCGCTTGGTGTTAAGATTGACAATAGATTATGTAACACTTTGCACCACCTACATTTTTAAAATATTATACAGGGCGTTTTTTACGCTTGGTCAAACTTGTGAAACTTTAAACATCGATAACTCATTTGTTTTAAATACAACTCCTTATATTTTTTTGCACCGTCTTATAAAAAATTTAATTCTCTTTCGAAAACATTAATACTGTTTTCTACCTAAAATTGATATTTTCCGAGATATCGCGATTTTATTGTTAATTAGTAGGTCAAAGTAGTATTTTCGAGTAGGCTATGAAGGTAGACAGCGGTAATTTGAAACAATTGAAAGAAAGAACAAAAAAGGTTTAGTTTTATCTTTTGCCTACGCATTTTTGACATTTTTTTATAATGAAGAGCAATCTCACGTTTAAATCGAGATTTCTTAAAATTATTTATGCATTTATTTATTGGACCAGTATGATAAGATGATTACTAAATCCTATAAACCATTTTTTTGTATGTTTATAATACGACACTCTGTTCTACCAAAATGTCTTTGCTTAAATTCTGGTTCCACGCATTTTGCAAACATTGTGTTTTATACAGTGTGCACAATGTTTAATATAAGTAAGTGTTTATGGTGTGTTAACTAAAATATAAATACAGAAAATATTTCAAATTGGGAACGTAGTAACTTTAATTGAACATTTATAAAAATATTTCTAGTGATAACTAAAATGTAATAATAATTCAAAAACAAAATTTAACAGCCGATTACAATAAATGTTCAACATGACGACCATCCTCTTGAATACACATTGTGATCCTGTTTTCAAGTGAACGCCTTACATTACGCAACATATTAGGAGTGATTGTCTCAAAAGTTTTTGAATTATTATTACATACATTTTAGTTATCACTGGAAATATTTTATAAATGTACAATTAAAGTTACTACGGTCCCAATTTGAAATATTTTCTGTGTATTTATATTTTAGTTAAGACACCATAAACACTTACCTTCATTAAACATTATGCACACTGTATAAAACACAATGTTTGCAAAATGCGTGGAACCAGAAGTTAAGCAAAGACATTTTGGTAAAACCGAGAATCGTATCATACAAAAAAAAATAGTTTATATAATTTACTAATCATCTTATCATACTGGTCCAATAAATAAATGCATAAATAATTGTAAGAAATCTCGATTTAAACGTGAGATTCCTCTTCACTATAAAAAATGTTAAAAATGCGCAGGAAAAAGATAAAACTAAACCTTTCTTGTTTTTTCGTTCAATTGTTTCAAATTACCGCTGTCTACCTTCGTAGCCTACTCGAAAATATTACATTGCCCTAATAATTAACAATAAAATCGCGATATCTCGGAAAATATCAATTTTAGGTATAAAACAGTATTAATGTTTTCGAAAGAGAATTAAATTTTCTATAAGACGGTGCAAAAAAAATATAAGGGGTTGTATTAAAAAAAATTAGTTATCGATGTTTAAAGTTTCACAAGTTTGACCAAGCGTAAAAAACGCCCTGTATAATATTTTAAAAATGTAGGTGGTGCAAAGTGTTACATAATCTATTGTCAATCTTATCTCCAAGCGAATTTCTTCTCAAAGTTTTTAAATGTTGAAAATTTTTGAAAATACTGTATTTTCATGAAAATGCGATTTTCACGAGAACGGTTAACTTTAGACCCATATGACCTCATACATTTTTTTAATTAAATTTAAAGAGGAATCCAAAAATACAAAAATATATAGGGTGTTCCATAAGAAAAAGTATAACTTTGATATGGCACTCTTTTTTGGAGCACCCTGTATGTTTGAAAATATTTTTAAAATGTAGCCCTTACTGACTTACATAATCTAACAGCGATAGAAATTGGAAAATATAAAGCGTTTCGCCATAAAACTCCGACGCGTCCGTCGTGACTCACCCTGTAATTTAAAGTTTTTACCTATGAGAAAAGTCTTTTGTTAATTTACTTTTTGTATTAACTTCTGTTCATAACAGTTTAAATATTTTAGCATTCGTTTTTAACCAAGCCAAGCAAAGTGGGAAAATACAATTAAAAATGAAATAATACACAATCAAGAAGGCAATTTTTTTTAAGCTAAAAAACATAAACTTAAACGATCTGAATATTTGCATGTTATAGTTTGAGAAGCTTGTAAACAAATACTATAAAGAAATAACTAACAAGGCATTTGTTTACAATGATCTCGACATAATGCGCTATTTATTAGATATTGATACATCTTTAATGTGCAGCTAAATGCCTGGCAGAACTAATTACAGCTATATAAAAAATAAACTTTTAATTATGGATGCTAATTTCAAACACCAAGGTCTAAACAACTTTAAACTGCGTTATATAAATTGACGTCGCCTCTCGCGACATCCATGTAAATGGTATAATTAATGCAGGATGCAATAACTATTAGAAAAAATATTAGGAGAAATATATGGATATACCCAGTTTTTAAGAAGTTTTCTTGAAATTCTTAAAACAAAAAAAAAACTTAATTGGTAGCATCAATCACTGAGACGTCAAAATGATTAGTTAGTAGAAAATTTAACAACAAATTTTGTTTTAAAAATTGAAATGTCTAACATTTTCCATAGAAAATAGTTACTAAAGGAAATAAATTGTGATGCTTTGTTGAATGTTTGACTTTCTTTAAAAATTTGAATTACATTTGGAGAATGAAATTCGTCATGATATTAAAAATCATCTGTGCCGCTTATTAAAATTTCTAAATGAGTATTTTTAAAATTAAAAGAATAAAGAAAGTTATTGCGTACGAATTCATTTGAACTAAACGAAAAGCCGACAGAATTTCGGGCAGCGGAATGTAAAAATTTAATTGAAATTGTTTCGAATGCTCAGTTACAGGCTACGTTCGAAGTGATTCTCAAAAAAAATTCTGGTGCGATATAAAGGGTGTTTCAACAAGAGATGTAGGATTTGGTTTTTTAATAAAATTTCAAAAAATTACGATAATTACATTTTTTTAATTTCGTTATAGAGTAGAGGCATATACAGGGTGCCCATTTTTCTAACCTGTTGTATGGGTAACTCCGTTAATATTAAAGATACAGAAACGTTTAAATTGGCAAAATTGTGCAGAATTTAAAAGGAAATCTGATGTCATTTTTAAATTTGACATACGTCATCAACTCTTTGAAATATTTTGAAAAAACTGAAAAAGGTCAATTTTTTCAAACTTGAATATTTCCGTAACCATATGAGCTAGAACAAAAATAAAAATTGGCTTTTATAGATATTTTTACGTAGATTTTAAATATGTTAACGAAATTTTCATAGCACTCTCGATTTCCGAGTTATAGAACAACTTGCATTTTTTTAAATGGGAGTCGTATTTGGCTGTGACCTTAATAAAAAGGTTATTTTTTTCTCGTTTCAATGATATAATGATTGTTATGCGTTTCGCTTGTAGTTTTTCTTTAAATAAGCAAAAATCATTTAACATGTTCACTGCCTACTAATAGATGGGAGTCTTCCCGTGTTGATGTTCTTTTTTATTCGATGTGACATTTAAGAGTTGTCTCTTATCGTTAGTGTAGCAGTTATTAGCCAGTTACAAATTTTAAAAACAAAACCTTAGAGTTTGTCAAATAAAATTTATTGCTTGTTATACGTATAAAACTCTCTCGTGTGGATCAAAATTTTTGATTGATTTTATTGTAAATACAATGTTTTCTAATGAAGAAAAACACGACATGCTTTTCTCACAGGGTCATTATTGCCAATCCATCTAGGAAAACGATTAGACAGATAATCAGACACAGTTCTTGAATTGTGCGCAGGAGCACCGTCATTTTGAAAATAATTAAAATGTTGCACTAAATTCAACGGAACTTCATCTAACATGTTGTCCAGTTCATTTTGCAAAAATGACAAATACCGATCACCATTTAAATATTCATTGTAAAAGTATGGACCAATTATTTTTGTACTAAAGATACCACACCAAACATTTATTGAAAACATATTCTGATCTAGTTTTTCAATAGTACGGCGAGGATTATTTTGAGACCAATAAATTGTCTGTTGATTATCCCATTATTTGTGAATTTGGCTTTATCAGTAAATAAAATTGTGTGAGTTAAATTTGGGTTAGTATTTGTTTCTTTTAAAAACCATCGGACGTAATTTAATCTTCTTTGTAAATCATTAGGATACAAAGTATTGCCAATATGATGTTTATATGGCTTAAATTAATTATGATTTAAAATCAGTCGAGCCTTTTCAGTTGACACACCACATTCAATGGACAATTCCCGGTTAGATGATGTTGGTTTATAATTTACGTATGCCTGGACTCTCTCTTCATCTTCTTGCTTAAATTTAATTTTCAAACCTTTAGGTTTTGTAAATGACCCGTATTTTTTTTTAATTGGTTTCTAATAACGAAAATAATTTCTTTCTTGGTTGCCTCCTTTCTATAAATCTTTGCAAATACATTTCACTTGCATTGCTACTATTTCTATTACAAGCGTAGCAACAGAAAAGCATGTCGTTTTTTTCTTCATTAGAAAACATGTTTTTGAAATTTACAATAAATTCAATCAAAAATTTTGATAAACACGAGGGAGATTTATACTTACATATAACAAACAATAAATTTTATTTGACAAACTCTAAGGTTTTGTTTTTAAAATTTGTAACTGGCTAATAACTGCTACACTAACGATAAGAGACAATCTTAAATATCAAATCGAAAAAAAAGAACATGAACACGGGATAACTCCCATCTATTAGTAGGCAGTGAACATGTTAAATGATTTTTGCTTATTTAAAGAAAAACTACAAGAGAAAAGCATAACAAACCTTATATCATTGAAACGAGAAAAAAACAACCTCTTTATTAAGGTCACAGCCAACTACGACTCCCACTTAAAAAAATGCAAGTTTGTTCTATAACTCGGAAATTGAGAGTGCTATGAAAATTTCGTTAACATATTTAAAATCGACGTAAAAACATCTATAAAAGTCAACAGTGTGAATTGACTGTGGATTATTGGCATACACTTTTCCTTTATTGTAGAAAAAGTCCGATGGTCTCAAATCGCATGATCTTGGGTGGCCAATTAATGTCGCTGTTTATCGAAATCAAACAACCTGGGAACTTGGAACGCAATAAAGTGATTGTATCATCACTTGTATGGCATGTGGCATAATCTTTTTGGAAGTAGAGGTCCGCTATATCCATATTTTTTAGCTCAGGCCACCAAAATTGGTCAACATGTCCTTATAGCGCACTCCATTGGCCGAAATAGCCCTTCCAGCATCGTTTCCAAAAAGTTCAGTCGTTTTGACCTTGGACACTTTTACTCATTGCGGCAATATTTTCGATTGAACGGCAAACCCGAGTGCACTTTGGCGTCTTTAGATCTTGTGGATTTTTTTATTAGATTTGTATGCGTTCTAAGACAGTATACCGCTCCATGATAAATTCTACTAGGATGTAGACGAAAACTGACAAATAAAAACTTTAAAATGTTTGACAAATAAAAATGTTCTGCAATTCAAATCCTTCACCTCTTGTTGAAACACGCTTTAGTAATTGATCAATGATCAATGATTCGTGGTGATTGTTCGGGAAATTCGATACCCTCGGAGAAGATGGATCTTTCGTTATGCATTTGTTCCAAGCGTCATAACCTTGGATAGAATGAAAAATATATGTTGCGTTGTCGTTTCGGTAATTCAGATTCAGGGAAAAATGTGTTATCTATTTGCTCCGACCGTCATGAAATGAAAAAACCAGTAAAAAAAGTTTGCCTTGCTTTGTTCTTACTACGAAGTAAAAATGAATTTTCCATCCTGCATAAAAAAACGTTTATATCTTTTGTATTATCGAGTTAATTATTCGATTAATGTTACGATAACGTTTAAAAATGTCACATGTTACAAAACCAATAAAGCAATATGATTTACACATGCTATATTTTATGTCATTTGCTGTTCAATCAATCCGTAAAGCGTTAAGGTTAAGTGAATTTTTCGTTAAAATTGTGCAAGGCAAATATATTTACGAATAACTACAACATATTAACAGAACAATGCGCTATTAAACAAACGTAAGCTGTATAAGTCATTAAAATGGTGGATGTAAGTTAAACTTTTCGTGAAATCATTAACCACTAATGGCAGAAATTATGGTATGTTGCAGGATAGAGGATGGGAAGGCGCAGGGACGGCTCTAAGGTAGTCGGCGCCCTGCTGCGAAGTACTCTTATAGCGCCCCCCCCCCCCATATATATTTAAAGACAAAAGTGGCTAATTTTCGGGTAATAAAAATAATAAAAATATAATATTGTTATTAATAATTTAATTTAATATAAATCTTTATAGCGTATGTAATGGAATTAATTACATAAAACACTACATAAGTAGGTACTAAGTAGTACCTATACTTAAAACAAAACGGATTTACTCTTATTATAAATTCTTAAATTCTTAACAAAATAAAATTTATAAGCTAACATAATATTAAAATTTTACTTTTCTGGCTTTTATGCTAGCAAATTTATCAATAATTTCTTTATTTATTTATAAAAAATTCGTAGAACAATGGTTACATTTTCAAATACACACTCCAAATTGTTGGCACAAATAAAATTTAATATGTCAATTGTATCTGAATAAGTATTAAGATCTACAAAGTCACCAAAAAACCTTTAATTCATCAAATAATTCTAATGCACTTATATCCTTGTCTGTACCATCCGTAAGCATACTTCCGATATCGTTACAATGTTTTCTAAAAATTTCTTTGTCCATATTTTTTATCTCTTTGATATCGTAAAAAAATTAAAATTATCATTGTGATTTTTAAGTTGGCTAAATCTTTCTTCTACAGAGTTCAGTACTGTAGTATTTAAAATAACATTGAAAAAAAGATATTTTAAATTTATCTTTAGGACCAATCGGTGTTTCATCGGCAGATTTGTAACTAAATTGTTTCTTTATATAACGTCTTCGTACATTTTTTGACGGAATAAATTTTGGTGCAATTTCTAGCTCTGTAGCTAGTTCTTTTGCAGATTCTAAAATTTCATTAAAACCTTTATCTGTTCTTAATTCCTTTATAAAACATATTAATTCGTCTAATGCAACTAATGCACTTTTTAAATGCTGCTTAACACCTTGTAACATTTTACTTACCACATTTAATCTGTTAAATACTTCATACTATAAAATAGTAGAACAAATTTAAAATTTTTAATTTTTTTAGCTAAACTTTGTGCCTCATGTCGACTTTGTAGTCGTTATTATTATTATCAAAAATGTCTATTAATGCGTCGTATATTTTCTTATCTTAATGGTCGCAGTGCTTCAACTCTAGATTCCAATCTAGTTGCAGATGAAGGTTTTAATGTTAATTTTGATCAATTCTTTTTTAAAATGTCCCACCTTTTAGTAGAACTACTAAAACAAAATTAAAGTTCTTGAATAAAGCCAAAAAAAACTAATTGTTTCGACATTCATTTTTGCGGCATCATTCACAACTAAATTCAACGAATGCGCAGGCACGGAATAAAGAAAGCCCTGGTATTTAAATTTTGAATATGCTTTTGAACTCCTTTATTTTTACCTGTCATATTTGCGCCGTTATCGTAGCCTTGTCCTCTCATATCACTTATATTTAAATTGAAATCACAGAGCTTTGCCCACTCTCTGATTAGCCGAGTTCTGTGTTGGCGCGCGGTTCAAATTTAGCCTCATCCATACTGGCACGTGTTTTAAATTTATTTTTATACTAGCTTATTTAAAATAAAATTCATTTTGACATTAAATTTGGTTGACATTTTAACATTTTAAAAACAGCACACATTTTATTCAAAGAAATAATCTTGTATTATCCCTTGGGCCGGCCCTGGGAAGGCGAACTGGTGGGTTTAATAACTGACCCTACCGAATTTATATCCGCGGAAGCTTTGGGAGGTGAAATAGACCAGCGTTTCTCAAACTTTTAAGCACGCGACCCAAATAATTTTCTAGAAATGAGAGTACGACCTATAAGGCTCTAGTCGAGAGGGCCCAGACAAATTTTTGCTGGAAGCGCCCACGGTGAGGAACGCGAGCAGGGAATCTCCATTCTCGCAAGAAAATTTTTGGAAAAATACCTTTAGAATTGTGATTTTAAAGCATTTTAAAACGAAAGTTTAAAAAGAAAAAAAAATGTTTATCAAAACAGTTCCGTTTCGCGACCCAATAAAAATTTAACCCAAAATTGGGTCGCTGATATAGACTATAAACGAACGATAGGATGTTTTGCTTCAACAAAGAAGGCTATTGTTTCAGCGCTTTTTGCCATCATTTGTTGCGTTGTTGTAGCCGTACTCATGTATTTTTATACACCTTATAGATCTGACTTGAATGTGAGTAATGCAAATTACATTTTCACTGTTAATAGATACTGTTTTCTGCTATTTTTTTGCTTGTTTGGATCTCAGAAACAACATCAGCTGCAAAGTCGATTAAAAGCAGAAATATGTATGGTATTTTGATTTGATTACAAGTCGGTAAACAAATTTGTGATAACCAGAATTCCGATCATCTGTTGTCGTTCGTTATTTCTTTCCTTTTTTGGGATTACTAAAAGAAAATTGGTATTTGTGTGTCATAGAATAAGAATAAGCGAGAGTTCGTTTTTCGATGCTTCTACGAGTGTTTTCTAGGCGGTAGTTGACTTCTATTGCTTCTCCTCCTTGACATTTTTTTAACCTAAAAACAGTGTTGTGATGGCTTCAAAATTATACATTTTATGTATTGGTGTAAAAAATTACTATGGCGTCGTGGAGTACAAACATAAACATAAACAAAAAATTAAAAAAATTGACCAGCACCAAAAAACATTTTAAAGATTTATCAACAAACAAATGCTACACTTCCTCGCATACTATAGCATAGGAGTACTCATTTTTGTAAAAATAACAGAGATATTGAAAAAATAAAAATCGAAATTTTTTGAACATTTTCGAAACGACTAATGCTAATATTAGACGTTGCGATTTTTCTTACAAATCATTTTTCCACAACGCAAATCCAAAAAATCGCAACGTCTAAATGTGCATAGGAAAAAAAATCGCAACGGATTTTAAATGTCATAGGATTTTATTCTATTGAACATGCTCTAATTTTTCAAGGTCAAACATGTGTATTTTATTACATTTCTAGTAACTTCTGGTAATTTTTGTGCCACTATGTTGGCAAAAGGATCACATGACCTACAAAATATACTTTTTTCTTATTTTTTTAACACGATACACATTTTGCGATTGTAGTAAACAGACCACATCAGTAAAAATGCAGAGATGTAGGTTATTATTGGTTATTATGCGGTTAACTGCCGGTTGGCTGTCATTTGCTGTCATTTAAATGTCAGAAAAATCGTGCAGCGCAGTGGCGATTTCGAATCGTACGCAAAAAAAATCGCAAAGTGTAATAGGGGTCGTGTATTTATTTTACAAGCTGTAAAATATTTTTCTTACAGATGGAAAAAAATCGCAACGTCTAATATTAGCTTAAGATTATCTAAAAACTGAAAGCAGATTTAAAACACATCTTAAATCTATTAGCTTGGCAACTAAGTTCCCGCCGTTTTTTTAAATTTGATAATTACGCAAGTTATTAAATGTTTTTGGCATAATGTTTTAAAACATTTGAAAAAGGAGGCTTTGCTCTACCGGAGACTATGTTTTATTTTTTTGTTTGAGTTTATTTGTCAGTTTGACAGATCATTAAAATGGAATGTTAAGTTAAGAAAAATGAACATTTTCGACATGTGCTTCTTTTTGCCTTTAATCAAGGCCATAAAGCCGCAAAAGCTGCTCGTGACATTTGTGCCGTGTATGGAGAGGGTGCCATAGCTGAAAGAACCGCTCGTGATTGGTATGCCAAGTTCAAAAATGGAAATTTTTGTCTCAAAGACGCACCTCGTTCTGGCCGTCCAATTGAGTTCGATGAAGGCCGATTAAACCAACTTTTGCATGAAAATTCCCGTCAAACGACAAGGGAACTGGCAGTGAAAATGGAATGCTCCCACACTGCTATAGAGAAGCATCTTGACTTAATGGGAAAGGTTCAGAAATGTGGAGCATGGGTTCCGCATGCTTTAAATGATCACAACAAAAATCAACGAGCCACAATCTCCGCTGGTTTGCTTGCTCGTCACCGCTCAACTCATGGACACAAGCAACGATTTCTTTACCGCATCGTTACGGGCGACGAAAAATGGTGCCTGTACATCAATATGAAACAGCGCAAGGAATGGCTTAGCCCCTGTAGACAAGCAACACCGCGCGTGAAACAAGATCTTCATCCGCGTAAAACGATGTTGTGCGTATGGTGGGACTGGGAAGGGATTATTCATTACGAATTGCTTGAACGGAACCAAACGGTCAACGCGGAACTCTATGTTCAACAGATGGAACGACTCAACATGGCTATTCAAGAGAAAAGACCTAATCGGCAGCATGGAGTTCTTTTGCTGCACGACAACGCCCGCCCTCATATCGCCAACATGACCAAGCAAGCCATCCAAACGCATGGTTGGGAAGTCCTTCCACACCCGCCGTACTCACCCGATTTGGCACCAACAAATTTTCACCTCTTTCGATCGCTTTCAAATGCTATGCGTGGAGTTTCGTTCAATACTGATGCAGAATTGAGAGCTTGGTTGAATGAATTTTTTGAGTCGAAACCGGGTGATTTCTACCAACGAGGTATTGAAAATCTTGTTGAACGTTGGGAAGAAGTTGTAAACAACCAGGCCGAATACATTATCGATTGATTAGTTGTAAATTTTTGTTGAAAAATAAATTTTTAAAAATTAAAAAAAAACGGCGGGAACTTAGTTGCCAACCTGATATAATACTTTTGTATTGTCCAGTGTATCCAAATATTGAAGCTCATGGCGGGCAACTTTTAAATAGTAAGAAATACAAGCTCATATTATTATAGGTAAAGCAAAATAATTTTAGAATAATTTTAGAAAAGACCAGCACTTCTTTCAGTTTATTTCGACTGGGGGATTATTTCATTTTTATTAATGGTAATTTACGTTAGCAATTTTGTTTTTGTATTCCAAATTGTTTTTGCTAGCTCTTTCTTGTAATCTATACCGTCTACTCTCTTTTTATTAAATCGCCAATGGGCTATTTTGTTTATTGCATTACAGTGCAACCTGTATAATCCGAACACACTTTAATCCGAATATCCACTAATCCGACCTTTGACATTCTAAAGTCATAGTCCGAACGCACCTCGCTAATCCGAACTATGCAAGTATTTTTCTGCATAAACGTAGCATTTATGAGCATCTACTTTGATTCTCTTATTACAACTTTTAGAGTGCAACGGTGTAATAGTAGCTCGACGTAAAAAGTATAATAATAAGTGCAAAAAATGTCGAAAAGACAACATAAAACTTTAAATTTGCAAGAAAAAGTTGATATAATAAATGAAATTAAATCTGGAAAACGTTTTTCCAGTATTTCATTAAAATATTGTGTCGGAAAATCGACTGTATGTGTGTAATAGCATACAGAAAATGTTGTAGGGTTGTAAATTATATATTTTTTATAAATCCAATAATCCGAACAATTCACTAATCCGAATTGACCCTTTGCATTTAATTGTTCGGATTATGGAGGTTGCACTGTATTTGTATATGGTCAAGCTGGTGCGCTTCTTTTGGCAAAATGTTACTCTAATCATACTGTAATTGGTCAGGTTTGATTTAACAAGGTCAATTTTACTGCATTCCTGAATAAAACTAAAATTAAACTCTTAAAATCGTTCTTAACGTTTTAATTTATTTTTTTCTAACCCATGAAAGTTGTGAGTGCTTACATCAATGAAATTGATCTGCAAAATGAGGAGAAAAACAACAGAAAATGTTTTAATGTTCAACAAATTTTATTTCACTTCGTTGTTTAATACAATTTGTTATCATTTATTAAAGTGGTGCAGTGTCAAATCTGTGTGACACTCACTACATTTATGGACGCTGTCAAGTCCGTGTTTGTTACGCTTGTATTGGCAATACGTTTCTTGATTGGAATCCCAGCAGGTTCTGGAGTTCCTATGTGACCCTAGAATTTTTAGGTTGAATTATTGTTTCTATACCATATTTGTTTTTAAAAACGTCAAAGGACTGGTGAAAATTGAAAAACACTACACTCTTGTTATTAAATCCCCAATGGGTTATTTTGCTTATCGCATTGTCTGTATATTGGTCAAGCTGGTGTTCTTGTTTTGGCAAAATTTTACTTTAATTATATTGTAATTCGTCACTAATGACCAAACCGCTTTTGATTTAACAAGGTCGATTTTAACTGCATTTCTGAATAAAACTGAAATTAAACTCTTAAAATCGTTCTTTACTTTGCTAACCGCCATTCTCTTCTTTTTCAACACCTCATTATCAGGCCGTGACTTATCAACATTACTGTAAATAGTTTTCATTTTACATTTAAAAAAACACATGAAAGTTGTAAGTGCTTAAATCAATGAAATTGATCTGCAAAATAAGGAAATAAACAACAGAAAATGTTTCAGTTCAACAAATTTTATTTCACTTCGTTGTTTAATACAATTTGTTATCATTTATTAAAGTGGTGCAGTGTTACACAAATCTGTGTGACACTCACTACATTTATGGACCCTATTATATCCGTATTTGTTACGCATGTTTTGGCAATACGATCCTTGATTGGAATCCCAGCAGGTTCTGTAGTTCCTATGTGACTCTAGAATTTTTAAGTTGAATTATTGTTTCTATACCATATTTGTTTTTAAAAACGTCAAAGCACAATTGAAAAACAATCTTTTTAAAAAGGTTTATTAACTAGGGAGTGGAATTATGTGTTACATTTCTAAATTTTTCATTAACAAATAGTCTGTATTACAAATCACTTTCCATCTTATATTGTTTTTCATATTTTAAGAATAAAGAAAGTTCATCTTACCAGCAAACGCGGCAGCAACAGACGCGTATGCTTGTCCACATGTGTTACCAGGACATTCCTGTATTCGCAGAGCAGTCGGATTACTTTTACAGTTATAGTTTGATAGATATTCGTTGCAGTAATAACATCTTATAGATGATCCTATAACATTAAGTAAATTATAAAGTAATTACGTCAGAAATGCAAAATCCAAATTTAAATTGAGTGAAACTGTTTTTAAAAAAATTCTTCGACTTTTTTAGGAACCAGATCAAAATCTAATTTAATGGACTTTGCGTTCCAATAAAAACATTTTATTATACATACCTATATAAACACACTACATAAGAATTCTTTCTAATTTCTATTGCTGATTTAAACAGTAAGCCACTGCATGTTTTCTTATATACCAGGGGTAGCCAACCTGCGGCTCGCGAGCCACATGCGGCTCTTTGAAGGATTATTTGTGGCTCTCGATAAATGTATCCGAGTTCCCTTTTCATTTTTGTGCTATTATATTTTAAAAAATTATTATCATTCCGTATGTGTTTCAAAATGTCTTTTAAATTACTGACAACAAATATGAAAGAAAGACTAAGTGCAACGTTGTAACAAATTTCATTTCCGTCCAAGTTAAGAATGATATGACTCATCGAAAACTGCGCGAACGAACATAAACAGTGGCGTAATCGTCCGTAATCGACCGACTCCAGACCGATTTTGACCGATCAGTATTAACTAACCAGCATCTTAAAGAATTACTGAGAAGTGCTGTCACCAATTATTCACCAAATTTTAAAGAATTATCAAGAGAAGTAAAATAAATGTGTTTAACTTTTAATATTTAAATTCAATACACATATTTTGTACTTTTATTTATATGTTTTCAATAAATATAATTTCTGTAAAAAAAAAAATTTTAATACCTTTTTTGCATACCTTTTAAATACGTATTTAATTGCGGCTCGCGAAAAATTTCAAATTTTGAAAAATGGCTCGGACTATCAAGGAGCTTGGCCACCCCTGTTATATACCTTGGTGTTATAGAAAACAATAAAATTTATTTATAAACATAGCACAAAATACCAAAATATTACGGTTCATTTCGACAGTATATCATTATTTTCTTACCTTGCTCCACTGCAACACAAATTAACGCTGCAAAAAACAGAAGCCACTTAAAACCCATTTTCTAGTGCGAAATATAAGGCTTGTTGAAAGTCTATGACGACTTAGCAAAAAACTGACTATATATACAGTAGGTAATTAGTACAAAAATTATTTTTTTAAATATTCAATATCTTCTGCAATTACTTTTAAGTTGCACTATCGTTTGGTAAATTTGCTAGTTATATTAATTGTTAGTGGTGTTTATCATCGGTTCGTTGATAAATATTGTCTATAATTACCTGATAATTATTATCTCAATATTCGCTACAAAAACAAATGATATGAAACAACTATTGTGGAAAAAAGTTAATATTTTTAATTTTTAAATAATAATTGTATAACTACTCTTTTTCTTTTTTTCCCTCGTCTTTACTTCTCGATAATTATTATAATCAGGGCAAAAAAACTGTTTTTTAGGTAAAACAATACGGTTAACCGTTATTTTTGTCCGTAAACGTGGTTTCTAACCGAAACCGAAACCGTTATTTTTAATGGCAAAAAAACGGTAACCTTTAGCCAAAATAATTGAAAACGGAGTTTTTAACATCTGTTTTTAATAAAAATTACTTTAAAATATACAAAATGCGTACTATTAAAAGCTATTAGTTTACCAAAAGTCATTACTGAACTGATAGTACATAATATTATAAAATTATAAATAGATAATTTATTTTTATGCTTTGGATTCCTAATCTAAACAATGTCAAAAACCGGTTTTTAAAACCGGTTTAGAAGTTAAATCGGTTTTTTACAGAAAACCGTTTTTTTTTTACAAAGAAAAACACATTTTTTACCATAAAAAATAAAGTTCTCGATTGCGGTTAACTGTTAACCAATTTTTTTTTTCGGTTTCCAGCCCTGATTATTATTGTCGAACTGGTTTCTCGGGCGGTGAACCGCGTCTGCGGCTGGTCTCTAGAGAGACCGAGTTCTCGACGTTTCGACGAGGTCACACTCGTCGTCTCCTCCAGACTCCTGAAGATGACGAGTGTGACCTCGTCGAAACGTGGAGAACTCGATCTCTCTAGAGACCAGCAACAGACGCGGTTCAGCGCCTGAAAACCTAGTTCGACAAATTACTACCGCGAGAATCTTCGGAACAACATTATTATAATAGTTTCCATCTCTTTATGAGTCTACTCCTCTTCTTTCTGTTGGATAATGCTCTGTTATTATCTTTGGCAAACATTGTTGTAACCGAGCGTTTGTTTTTCGATACTTCTTCGAGTGTTTTCAAGGCCGTAGTTGACTTCTATTGTTTCTAAAAATCATTCTTGACGTTTTTTTTTAAACTAAAAACAATGTTGTGGTGGCTTCAAAGTTATACATTTTATGTATTGGTGTAAACATTTAGTATGGCGTCTTGGAGTACATAAAAAATAAAAAAAGTTGAACAGCACCAAAAACACATTTTAAAGAACTATTAACAAACATATGCATTCTATAACATAAGAGTATCTACTCATTTTCGTAAAAGTAACGGAGATATTAAACAAATAAAACTCGAAACTTTTTGTCCATTTTCGAAACGACTTAGATTATCTAAAAACTGAAAGCAGATTTAAAACGCATTTTAAATCTATACTTATGTATTGTCCAGTGTAACCGAATGTCGAAGCTCCTCCTGATGGGCAACTTTTAAATAGTAAGAAATACAAGTTCATAAATATAAAGCTAAATTAAACTGAAATTAAACTCTTAAAATCGTTCTTTACTTTGCTAACCGCCATTCTCTTCTTTTTCAACACCTCATTATCAGGCCGTGACTTATCAACATTACTGTAAATAGTTTTCATTTTACATTAAAAAAAACACATGAAAGTTGTGTGCTCACATCAATGAAATTGATCTGCAAAATAAGGAAATAAACAACAGAAAATGTTTCAGTTCAACAAATTTTATTTCACTTCGTTGTTTAATACAATTTGTTATCATTTATTAAAGTGGTGCAGTGTTACACAAATCTGTATAACACTCACTACATTTATGGACCCTATTATATCCGTATTTGTTACGCATGTATTGGCAATACGATCCTTGATTGGAATCCCAGCAGGTTCTGTAGTTCCTATGTGACTCTAGAATTTTTAAGTTGAATTATTGTTTCTATACCATATTTGTTTTTAAAAACGTCAAAGCACAATTGAAAAACAATGTTTTTTAAAAGGTTTATTAACTAGGGAGTGGAATTATGTGTTACATTTCTAAATTTTTCATTAACAAATAGTCAAGTACAAATAGTCTGTATTACAAATCACTTTCCATCTTATATTGTTTTTTATATTTTAAGAATAAAGAAAGTTAATTTTACCAGCAAACGCGGCAGCAACAGACGCGTATGCTTGTCCACATGTGTTACCAGGACATTCCTGTATTCGCAGAGCAGTCGGATTACTTTTACAGTTAAAGTTTGATAGATATTCGTTGCAGTAATAACATCTTATAGATGATCCTATAATATTAAGTCTCAGAAAATTATAAAGTAATTACGTCAGAAATGCAAAATCCAAATTTAAATTGAGTGAAACTGTTTTAAAAAAAATTCTTCGACTTTTTTTAGGAACCAGATCAAAATCTAATTTAATGGACTTTGCGTTCCTATAAAAATATTTTAATAAACATATAAACACACTACATAAGAATTCTTTCTAATTTCTATTGCTAGTTTAAACACTAAGCCACTGCATGTTTTCTTATGTACAGGGTGGTCTATTTTCGATGCCCATACAGGGTATCTCGGTTATTATCAGAGATAGAAAAAAACTAAATACGTAGTCTCAATTTCTTTTTTCGAGAGGAATTCATTGCCGTCAACAGATTTTTGATAACTTTTTTAATTTTCGAAATATAGCCAAAAACCGATTGTTGGCACTTTTCAAAAATGTTAAATATCTCGCTTAAACGAAAAGATACAAAAAAAACTTTAAGGATATTTTTTGTATAATTTTTTGTCCTTAATAAGATAGCTATATTCCATTTTTTTTTACTCATATTAATATTGATATATTACACCTAAGTTTGTTATTTTAAATGGTAAAAAAAATAAACATCGCTATCTTATTAAGAACAAAAAACCATGCCAAAAATGTTTTTCTCTATCTTTTTGTTTAAGCGAGATATTTAACATTTTTGAAAAGTGCCAACAATCGGTTTTTGGCTGTATTTCTAAAATTAAAAAAGATATCGAAAATCTGTTTACGGCAATGAATTTCTGTCGAAAAAATAAATCAAGACTACATACTGAGTTTTTTTCTATCTCTGCTAATAACCGAGATACCCTGTATGGGCATCGAAAATAGACCACCCTGTACCTTGCTGTCATAGAAACCAATAAAATTAATGTATAAACATAGCACAAAATACCAAAATATTACGGTTAATTTCGACAGTATATCATTATTTTCTTACCTTGCTCCACTGCAACACAAATTAACGCTGCAAAAAACAAAAGCAACTTGAAACCCATTTTCTAGTGCGAAATATAAGGCTTGTTGAAAGTCTTTGACGACATAGCAAAAAACTGACTCCATATATACAGGGTGTCCCAGATTACATTTCCAGCATGGGGATCTCGGTTATTATAAGAGATACAGGTTTGCTTAAATTAGATTAATTATTCCTTAGGGTGAGAGGAGCCACAATCAATTTTTAAAAGTACAAAATTCCTCGTGCTTCAGATGTTATAGCAAAAAATATGAAAATGTCGAATTTCTTTTTTCTCTCATAACTTTTTTGTCTTAATCATTAGAACAATTTTATTTGTACTTGCTTAAGGTACTTTTTAAAGAAGAATATAACTGTTATTTGGGATTTTTTTTAGCACCTACCATTTTTGAGATATTACCCCTAATTTAATTTTTTCTTATTAGCCGCGAAGTTGGCTATGGAATAGTTAAATGTGTTGTTTTTTTCTCTTTTAAATGAGATATTACTTGCTATATCTATTTTTATAAATAAGTCACAAAATGAAGAAAACTCGTATTTTATCCATCACTTATCGAGCCATCTATGAAAATAAAAACAAAAAACAACTAATTAAATGTCAAATGACAGTTAGTATTTGTCAGCGGTATCATTTATTAAAATTTCATATTATTGTTGGGTAATTCGTTAGTCTTTGCAGTAATTGTTATAATGATGGCTACATTTAAAAATAGCGAAAAATTTGACATGTTGAGATGCTACATTCTTTACCATAAAAACTGTGTAGAAGCTGAGCGAATATACTTAGAGCTATGTCCCGAGAAAAGGCCACGAAGGGTGCGTAATTACAGAAATTTGGAAATAAATTTAAAAGAAAGTGGTTTTTTCAAGAAACCAACCAAAAATCCAAAACAAATCAATAATTTATTAGAATTATCTATCTTACACAGTTTCTATTGTAAAGAATGTAGCATTATAACATTTAAATTTTTAATTAGTTGTAAATGTACCCATAATTATATGATAACAAACTTTATACAAAGACTATCGAAATACACAACAATACTATAAAACTCTAATAAATAATACAGCACAAAGAGCAACTATCTTTGACAATGAATTAGTTGTTTTTTGTTTTTATTTTCATAATAGCTTGATAAGTGATGGGTAAAATACGAGTTTTCTTCATTTTGTGACTTATTTATAAAAATAGATATAGCAAGTAATATCTCATTTAAAAGAGAAAAAAACAACACATTTAACTATTCCATAGCCAACTTTGCGGCCCATAAGAAAAAATTAAATTAGGGGTAATATCTCAAAAATGGTAGGTGCTAAAAAAAATCCAAAATAACAGTTACATTCTTCATTAAAAAGTATCTTAAGAAAGTACAAATAAAATTGTTCTAATGATTAAGACAAAAAACTTATGAGAGAAAAAAGATATTCGACATTTTCATATTTTTTGCTATAACATCTGAAGCACGAGGAATTTTGTACTTTTAAAAATTGATTGTGGCTCCTCTCACCCTAAGGAATAATTAATCTAATTTAAGCAAACCTGTATCTCTTATAATAACCGAGATCCCCATGCTGGAAATGTAATCTGGGACACCCTGTATATACTGTGGGTAATTAAAAATTATTTTTAAAAATATTCAATATCTTCTGTAATTCTTTTTTAGTTTCACTATTGTTTTGTAAACTTGCTAGTTATATTAATAATTATTAGTGGTGTTTATCATCGGTTCGTTGATAATAATTGTTTGTCCATAATAACTTGATAATTATTTTCGCAATATTCACTACAAAATTAAATGATATGAAACAATTATTTTGGAAAACAGTTAATAGTTTTAAATAATAATTGTATTTCTACTCTTTTCCTTTTTTTTTCCTCCTCTTTATATATATATAGGGGTAAAAGTAAAAAAGTGGACTTTTGTTTTTTGCCCATAACTTTTTCATTTGAAGTCAAATTTAATTTTTGTAAAAACATTTTCATGGCCACTTTTTGCAAGGAATCAAATTCCCCAATTATATTTTTCGTGCGACGTTTCGTTTTTTTCGGCTGCAACATTAAACTTCTTTTTATTTATTTTGTTTGTTTTTCTGCATATTTTTCATGCAAACCATTCCAGAATTTTTGTTTTCGTATGTGTTTTGTTAAATTTAATTCGTTGGGAATAAAAGTTAGTATCGATTACATACTTTTTTTGTTTAATTTTATCATTTGTTCGTTGTTATGATACCTATGTACCGATAAAATAATATCGATTAAAAAATATGTTTCAGTTAAACAATTTCTATTCTGTTCCGCAATTTTTGAAAATTTGCGTAAGGGTTCCGCGACCAAATAAGTTTAGCAACCACTGCAGTACAGGAATATGTAACATTACTTGTGCTGATGAAATTCAGCAATGCATGGTTCCAAATTTATTACTTGTTTTTCATACCATCATCTGAATTACAATTTGAAATTAACACATTGTTTTGCATCCGAATACATATTCATTTCATTTTTTTTCTTTTCTTAAACACTTGTTTCTGTAAACATAATTCGTTTAAAATTTACTATTTAAAATTGACTCATGCACTTTACATACAGAGATGGAAAACGTAACGTAACGTAACGATACCCGATAACGTTATAATAACGATTCAACTATAATGTTTTATACAATAACGTAACGATATTTTTATAACGTTATATAACGTTATAATAACCGATAACGTTTCATTAAAAGTTATTTTGTATCGTTATTCTCTATAAATTAAATTGGCGATCTTTTTATTTTCAGAAGATATAATATTTTGTCTGTATTTTAGAAATTAAAATGAAAATAAAATATCTCAACGTAATTTTGTAATATTTTTTAAACTTACATTTATAGATCCCAAAAATAATGTCAGAGTTACAAATAAAAATTATTTTTATACAGCATGTTTCATAAATAATGCAAAAAAAGGGGTCTTTCATCTAAAAATTTTTTCTTTAGGGTCTCCTTTCCGAGTTACACCCCCCTAAAGGGGATCGGTAAAAATGGGTTTTTATTTTATTTCTCAAATGTTGGAGAATGATATTCGGTAGATATTTTATATTTATTTAAACGTTTCCCATAGTAATATTTTTAATCATCTCCCACCTTCACAGGGGACTGAAAAGTGCAACCCATGTTGTTTTTTTAATCAGAACTTTTAGGTGGGTTGAAATCTAGCAATTTAAAGTTTTTTTAAAAACTTGATTTATTTAGAAGTTTCTTTTTTAATTCTTTAACTGTTCTCGTTAAACCTACAGTTTTTGAGTAAAAAATTATAGGAACGAACATGAACCATCAAATATTCCAATATAAACCGATTCATTTTGGTGGTTGCCATGGTTTGTTTATGTTCATATTGGGTAGAAGTGACGGGTGTAATTCATTTTGACGTTTACGCGGCGACAACGCTAAAAGCCCGTCAATTCTACCCATTATGAACATAAACATCATATTCACTCATTTAATTTTTTACTTAAAACTGTAGCATTTACGAGAAAAACTAAAGAATAAAAAAAGGTTCTAAATAAATCAAACTTACAAAAAAAGTTTAAATTGCAAAATTTCAACTTACCAAAAAGTTCTGAATAAAAAACCAACAGAGGTCACACTTTTCAGCCCATTGTGAAAGTGGAAGATGATGTAATATATTACTATGGAAAACGTTTTAATAAGTATAAAACATCTACCAAATATCATTCTCCTACATTTATATAAATTTGAGAAACACCCTGTATATAATAATTTATGTAACGTTATATAACGTTATATAACGTTATATAACATAACAATTCATTTTTTTAATGTTATTTATAGCGTTATGTAACGAAAACACATAATAAATAACGTTATACAATAACGTAACGATTTAAATCGTTATTCCATCCCTGCTTTACAATACATTTATTGACCAATAAAAACCAGTGTTTAAGATTTTCCGAATCACATAGAGTTTGTTTTGGGCGTCACATCTAACGAATTTTATACTTTATTTTGCGGAAAAAAATCAATTCCAATTAACACTAAAACATTCAGTATTACAGAAACCTAAAATAGTAAATTTTAATGCTTTCTAAGACACGCCATCAGGCAACTAGATTTCGACCGTTGTTAAATTATTTAATGTCAGCCAATGTTTCTAATTACGACTTATCCATTTTAGGAACCCTGGCAAGTATTAAAATGATTCAAGATATAAAACCGCCTTATAGAATACGGTTATGTTGTCAGCTTGATATATCTATTAGAGTTCGGATATTGTAAGTCATTAAGTTAATATTTCAATTTATAAAATTGTGGGTAATCGTTACAAAAATATTGCGAAATACAATACTTTACCAAGTCTTAATGGGATTTTCATTTGTGTGGGTACAGAAATATTGTTTTAAGCGTCGATTCTATTTGCATATCGTAATATTTACCTCATTTAGGAAATATAGTACGGGGTTTGGCAAATAGAACGCCCACCTGTTTTATTACTCGATAGTATTTGTAAATGTTTTTTTTTTACAAATCGTGAAACACATTTTTAATTTCTAAAAAGTTGATCCATGGCTTTGTAAATGTATTCCTACATACTGTTTACTCTTTGTCAGTTTTTTATTACTTAACTCCTAGTTTCTTCAGGTCCTTTGGCATCGTTGCTCCTACCTAAAGTATTTGTTCTGTTATTATTTTCTCCGACAATCTTGATATATGTCCCAGCCATCTCATTCGTTGTGTCTTTACTACAGTAATTATATTTTTTTGCGTTCGTCTAGAAAATCCGATCAATTTTTAGGCTGGAAAATACGTCTTTACTGGCCTAGGCCAGAAAGTAACTGGTTGCAATGGTAATAACAACTCTTTACCGGTCTAGGCCGGAAAGTAGCTTGTTGCCATGGTGATGATTTGTTTTGTTGATTTGCGCTGTCAAACAAGCGTCATTATACCACCAAGCGAGTTTTCACCTATAGTTTGTTAAGTTATTGTTTAATTATGGATGGTGACGATAGTGATTTTGGTGTCAGTGGCAGATGGAGAAAAAATATTCTACGTAACGTACCCTTAAAGTGTCTTTACTGGACTCGTATGCTTTCAGGACTCGCCTACGGCTCGTCCAAAAACTGTTGACTCGTCCAGTAAAGTACCACTTTCCGGTCGTTACTTACCTAAATAACTATTGGTTGATCATATAATTTTGCCAGTTCCTCATTTGTTTTTCTTCTCCATTGTTCTCTTTCCCTTTTCCCTCACAATATCTACCGTAGTACCTTCCTTTCCCAGACCCGCAGTGACTTTTCTCCTTTTTAATTCATTTTCCACATCTCACTCTCGTACGTTACTATTGGTCTTATTATTTGTAGATAATAATTTTAACCCTCCTTGAGATGTTCTTTGGCGTTATTACATGACCTTTTGCCTGTAGACATTCGAGCCTTTGATAATTATTTCTTGCAGCTCCCTCTTCTCCATTGTCTGATAAAGTGACTCCCAAATAATTGACTTATCCACTTTATTAAATTTATATCCCATCCTCCACAACCAGTTTAAATTTTGTGGCTCGTGTTCTGCTTTTGTGCCCATCCAGTGTGATACACTTCGTTTTTTTTTTTTTTCATTTACCTTCAGTCCTTGCTTCTTTGCTCTTAATTCGACTTTTGATTGCTTCTATTACATTCGTTTTATTTCTAGTCTAGCTAAGAAGACTAAGTCACCTGTGTAAACCATGATTTATAACCATTGGCTATAAATTGTCCTTGTCTTCATTATACATGTAATAATAACTGTAATGTGCACAAATAAATCATCGAACTGCATGAGAAACTCAACGAACAAGTATATATTTTACCCAGTACGAACTTAAAAGGAATCTAAAAAATTTATGATTGTCTTAATCAAAGCATGTTTTAAAAAAAAATTGAAAGCTCACAATATTTTTCTTAAAACTGTTTTACACCCTTATTTTAATGACTATTCCCCCATGGTCATATAAACCAATCACTTTAGTCAAATTATAGTCACGCCTTAATGTTTTGACCAAACAAGTTCGTTTTTAAGCGGAAAAAACTCCAAATCGCCCCTTGGGATGTTTTCAGTTATAATATATTAAGGGAACATTATTTTGCCGGTAAAATTATTGACAAAAGTTTGTTACTTTGGTAACATCCTGAGACAAAAGACATGACAAAATCCTGAGCCGAAGGCGAGGGATTTTGTCATTCATTTTGTCGAGGGATGTTACTTATAAGTAACAAACTTGAGTTAAAATTTTTCCTGCAAAATAATGTTCCGAAATATATTTGATTAGACTATTTCCCAAATAAGATACCAAAAATAATTACAATTTTCGTTTATTATTTGTTAACATTTTCGATAGCGTACCAACCTCTGTAGCGCATTTAAATCGTAACTCCTTTCCTTGCAAAAATTTTCAAATTGTTTCCATATTGACATTTTGGATGCAACAGTATTTTTGGGAGTTATATTTGCAACAGTTTTTTGTATTTCTTCTATGGAAGTTATTCCGAAACGGCTCATGTCAAATAATATATTTTACAACTGTCAAACATCTGTAAACAAACAACCAGGTTGCTAAGGATATAATTGACATGACAACGGGATGTTTTCGCTATTTTGGAGGTGAAAAAATCCCTAGGGATTTTATCGCTTAAAAATGAACGTGATTGGTCAAAACATTAAGGCGTGACTATAATTTGACAAAGTGATTGGTTTATATCAGTTTATATGACCATGAGGGGAATAGTCACCGGCAAAATAGCGAAAACATCCCGTTGTCATGTCAATTATATCCTTAGCAACCTGGTTGTTTGTTTACAGATGTTTGACAGTTGTAAAATATATTTAAGATGAGTCGTTTTGGAATAACTTCCATAGAAGAAATACAAAAAACTGTTGCAAATATAACTCCCAAAAATACTGTTGCATCCAAAACGTCAATATGGAAACAATTTGAAAAATTTTGCAAGGAAAGGAGTTACGATTTAAATGCTGCTATAGAGGTTAGTACGCTATCGAAAATTTTAACAAATAATAAACGAAAATTGTAATTATTTTTGGTATCTTATTTGGGAAATAGTCTAATCAAATATATTTCGGAACATTATTTTGCAGGAAAAATTTTAACTCAAGTTTGTTACTTATAGGTAACATCCCTCGACAAAATGAATGACAAAATCCCTCGCCTTCGGCTTAGGATTTTGTCATGTCTTTTGTCTCAGGATGTTACCAAAGTAACAAACTTTTGTCAATAATTTTACCGGCAAAATAATGTTCCCTTAATATATTATAACTGATAATTTCCTTCACCTGTCAAATTTGGATTTTCTACCAATAGGATCATTATCAGACGATAATAATTTTGCATTACCCTGTCAAATGTTGATCCTCTTGTCAAAGTTGCGTTTTTGGCCAATAACAAACTCAAATTTCCTAGAAACGACCAATAAACATAATCATACACTGAGAATATCTTTTTCGCAATTAACAGATGTTCATGCGTTATTGGTCGTTTCTAAGAAATTTGAGTTTGTGATTGCTCGAAAATATAAATTTGGAGAAGGAATTAAATATTTTGGTCTTGATAATTTTTTGACGAATTTCGGCGACCACTAGCGTTATTTTAATACAGATTAAACCACACCTCTGACGCACTACTATGACAGTACTTGTAAAATTTGACATAACATACATTTAATATAGGTAACAGGTAGGTTAGGTAAATGAAATTTTCTGACAAAATATAACTCGTGCATTGCAAATAATCTATAATTTTTGACAAATCTTCACTCAAGCAAGTTGACTCAGAAAAAATTACTCGTGCACTTCGTGCTCTCGTGGTTTTTTCAGTTCAACTTGCATTCGGGCATATTTGCCAAAAATTATCGATTATTTTCAAAGCACTTGTTATATTACTACTGGAAATTTGTTTAAAATTAAGCCCAAGTTTAATAGGTTATCCTTTCTTGCCCAATAAACAATAACAATAACAATAAACAATGCTGCAACAGGAAAAAATAAATTAACTTTGCTGCAGATATTATCTTAAACAGTTTTTGTAATTAATCTTAATACGGTTGCGACTTTTCACAGAACACTGGAAAACACACAAAAATAGCAGCGAAAAACAAATGTTTCATAAACAATTGCGTATATTTTGTCCTTCAAATGCAAAACAAAACATACTCAGGATGTTGGTTGATAAATAAAATTAAAAGATTCCTTAAACGCTCGAATAATTATAAGTTATGAGTATTTTTCCTGTTGTTGAAAGAGACAATAAAACTCTATATCGAATATTAATTAACATAAGCAACATTTAAAAAATAATAACTATCTTAACCCAAATTAAATAATGTGCGTGGTAATTAACAAAAATTTCACTTCTAAGCTATATTGCCCAATAAACATTAATTATTGTTTTATTGGTATTATTTACTTGTTAAGGCTGCCTATGGTGTATCATACCAACACTCACACATTAAAATAATTGCAAAATATCCGTTAGTGTGAGAACGAGCAGTCGCATTCCCAACTAACTAGATGAGCTTATTCTTGATTGTGTTAATAAGGCCTTTGGCGTACAAAAATAATTATTATTAAAGAAAAAGTTATATTGCGCTGTTGACATTTGTGTTATATGAGCTTAATTTTTCGCGAATTGTAACCAGTTCATATCGTAATAACTTGCAACCATATACGAAAGAACAATATACCACCCGTTGAGAACAGTTTAAATAATTTATTGCCTTATATTCGTAACGTCTTTATAAATCGATTTTTATATGATAAGATGCTCTACATATGTAAACGTTCCTAGCCATGTTACCACACTCCAAGATAATCAACAGAGTGCATTTTCAACACGACTGAATCCTCAGTAGTAGAGCAAACGATGTCAAGACATCTTAATTTGAAGAAAGCCAAACAGTGCTTAAATAGGTTGATTTCACGGTATATTATTTTCAATTTGTTTCTTGTGTATTAATGCAAAAAAAAAAAAAAGTGCATGATTGGTTAAGAGTTGACAGGGTTGACAAATTCGAATGTTTTACGGGGTATCTCGGTTACCGTAGTAATTAGCGAAAATCTGATATCGGTCTTTTGGGCTATTTTTTTGAAGAAAAAAAAAACGCCTGTGTAATCGGATTTTTATATCGCTTTTCATTTTGGCACTATAGACTGTATAGAAAAGGATGAAGTTTCATGGTTATTGAAAATTTGCTACAACTTCTTTATTTATTAAAATAAAACTAAATGTTATTATGGTTTTTTATACAGATTTTTATGCTTAATTTAAAAATATTTTTTTTTTTGCGACCTTGACTTTAGAGATATAAAGTAAAATTACATTTTTTCAAATAAAATCCCTTTGTTGGCATTGATTTTATATAAAAGAGCGTTTTTTAGCTTTTCAAAAATATATTTTTTTATATATTTGTTGCCAAAAATAACCGAGGTATGGCCAATTTTTTAAACATTTTCTTGTCAAAACTTGCCATGGTTTCATAAACAAGTGCATTTTGCATTTATTAAACAACTAAACGTCATTTTTGCATTTTATAACTGTTTATTGTGGCATTGTGAACATTGGTAAATTAGAACACTTTGAAAAGTTTAATATGTTAAAAGTTTACATTGTAAGTGATAAAACGTAACGGCTGCTGCAAAATTTGCTTGGAAATGACTTTTAGTTGTTTAATAATTGCAAGCATCACTGTTTTACGAAATCACGGCAAACGTCGATGAGGAAATTTTTACAAAATCAGTCATATCTCGGTAATTTTTTGCAACAAATACATATATCAAGCTATATATTTTTAGAAAGTTAAACAAACTCTCTTTTATATAAAGTCATGGCCAACTAGAGTTTGAATTTTTTTAAATATAAGTTTACTTCATATCGCAAAAGACAAGTATCTACGATAAAAAAATATTACTTTTGTTTTAATTTTAAACATACAAATCTGAATAAAAAACCTTTATACATTTTGTTTTATTTTGCTAAATAAAGATGTTACAGTGAGTTTTCAAAAATGATGAAATTTCATTTTTCGTCTTTTCTCAAAAACATAGCCCGAGACCGATATCAGATTTTCGCAAACTATTACGGTAACCGGGATACCCTGTAAAACATTCGAATTTGGTTCACTCAGTGCTGATCTATATTGATTTAAAAGTTCATATTGCCTCCCCAAGAGATTCATCGTGCTAATTTTACAATCATAAACCATTTGTTGACAGACTTTGTAATTTATACGAGCGTCGATTATAAAGTAAAGGTTCTTATTTTTTTTTCAACATTAACTGAGGTAGGAAAATGCAACTATCTAGTGTAAAACTTTCCATCGGTGTGAGCAAGTCAACTCCTTGGAATTGGGATAACTTCATCAGTATCAAAAAATATCGCTCTGGCGTTTATCCACCACGAAATGACCAAGAAAAACAGTGTCAGAATCACACATTGCAGACTTAAACGACTCAAGATCACCCATAATTTTAACAATCTACAAATTTTACACTAGTCGCCGAAGAAAACAACATGATTCAACGATTCATTTGATGTGGATCTTATACAGTTCTCCCTCCATGAAAAAAAGACGATCTGCTCCCTACGAATGAAATAATTTTCATCTGTATAAGAACAAATATTTGTTTTGTTTAATATTTTTAAAATGAGGAGGTCGTCAAATCTGAAGTCTCTATCGATAAAAATATCCTTTGGTCTTCAATTTACTTTAACAAGAAGCAATGCAAACATATCATTTAAAAAATATATAAAACAGATAATTTTAAAAAAAATATTAAACTTAAATTTGGAAGTTCCAGGTAAAAAGTTTAATTTATTAAAGATAAATCAACATTAATTTTACGAGCACAAATATTCGCACATTTTACATATGTGAATCATTAATTGTAAATTAATAAATTAATCACCTAAAGCTTAAACAATGTTAGTATACAGGGTTCTCGTTTTTCGCAGCTCACTATGGGGATCTCGTAAACGGTAAGAGTTACGACTTCGGTTAAATTGGGGCAAAGTTGTATATTCAGGTGCTTAATAATTTGACGCAAACAGAACTTATTTATCTTTTTTAGTTTTTGAGATATAGGGAAAAAAGTAAAAAAGTGGATTTTTGTTTTTTGCCCGTAACTTTTTCATTTGATGTCGAATTTCAATTCTGTAAAAACTTTTTCATAGCCACTTTTTGCAAGGAATCAGAATCCCCAATTATACTTTCCATGCGACGTTTCGTTTTTTAAAAACCATCATCAGGTTATTATTATTAATTCTAAGGACTTTTTGTATTTAGTTTATAGCTACCCATGAAGGATCAAATAAAGATCCGAAATATTTAGCTGATGTAAAGAGTTTTCTTTATAAACCTAAGGACCACTATCCCGTCATTCTATTCAAATTATTATTATGTTTTGACGTTTCATAACCATTTATTTATATTTTATTTCACAAATCATAGCCACTTTCTCTGTTTCATAGTGATTTAGATTAGGTTTAATTAATAAAATTGACATTTCGTTAACAAAAGGAGGTATTAATAAATATGTTGAGAATGCATTATTTACTTATTAGCAAATATTTTTAGAATATTTTCCTCGGTTAAGTAATAAGATACACTAAACTATAAGTAATAAAATACACTAATACATTTAATCCCTTATTTGGCATATAAAAATGTGCAACAAAATTTTCGTAACCAAATATAAGTTTTCATACTTTTTAAAAAACGCCCAAAAATCTGTTTACCTATTAGAAGCCATTAATGCAGATAAAGGACATAACTCGTTAAAGATGTAACCAATGCATTCGTTTGACAAGTTAAGTTTGTTCTTGGTTGGGTGACCGTACATGGGTGGCATAGCTGTTTTTTTTTCGTCCAATAAATAAATAAATACCTACCTATTTTCGTTTTGTGTTAAATATTTAATTAAATCCCTTTAATAGTAATTTAATGCGGTTTAATTACCTGCTTCTAAGAAAAAAGGGACAAAGAAAATTATTTATATTTACCATGCCGATTAGGATTTGTTTTAAATTAAATATTTGTTTTAGCCATTTTTAACAACAATGGTTTCAAAAAAGTGCCAAGTGTTATACATTTTCGAATTCAGAATAAAATTCTCTACAAACTGGCGTTAAAATCAGAAATAGCGTCCATAAGAAAAAATTGACCTGATGATGGTTTTTAAAAAACGAAACGTCGCATGGAAAGTATAATTGGGGATTCTGATTCCTTGCAAAAAGTGGCCATGAAAAAGTTTTTACAGAAATGAAATTCGACATCAAATGAAAAAGTTACGGGCAAAAAACAAAAATCCACTTTTTTACTTTTTTCCCTATATCTCAAAAACTAAAAAAGATAAATAAGTTCTGTTTGCGTCAAATTATTAAGCACCTGAATATACAACTTTGCCCCAATTTAACCGAAGTCGTAACTCTTACCGTTTACGAGATCCCCATAGTGAGCCGCGAAAAACGAGAACCCTGTATATGTACATAATAATATGTTAGTTGGTGCTTTAAAAAAACCTGATGTATTTAAAAAATAATAATTTTGAGTGAGGCAGTGAGACTAACAGCAGCTTGAAATTTAACAGGCATCAAATCGTGGAATTTTTTGACCGATATGATTTTCTAAATTAAACGAAAGAATTGGATTTTTCTCAGAACCATTTTCAGCTCCAAATTATATTAACTTACTCCACATAAAAGAGGTTCCAACTAAATCAGTACATCAAATTAATACAAAATAATCCTCAACAAGAGCCATTTCAAAACAACATAAAAAATTAGAAGAAGTTGTATTGAAAATTCCCTTCACCTGTCAAATTTGCGTTTTCAACCAATCACTAATCTTAAATCTTTTAGAGACTACCAATAGGAGCAATATTACACGGTAATAACTTTACATTCCTCTGCCAGGAGTTGATCCTCCTGTCAAATTTGCGTTTTCGACCAATAACAAACTCAGATTTCCTTTAAACGGCCAATAACCATAATCATACACTGATAATTTACTTTTCGCAATTAACAGATTTTCATGCGTTTATTGGTCGTTTCTAAGAAATCTGAGTTTTTGATTGGTGGAAAATATAAATTTGGAGAGGGAATAAGGTATTTTGGTCTTGATAATTTTTTGACAGATGTCGGAGACCAATAACTTTACTTTAATATAGATTAAACCACACCCCTGACACACCACTCTGACAGTACTTGTAAAATTTGACATAACAGATTATGTATGTACCTAAATACTATTTGGTTCATTAATTTTTATTAAAATATAATTCTTGAATTAAAAATTAGTTATAAATGATCTATTAATAATAACAATCTCAGTAAGTAGTATAGGTATAAGTACTTTAATTTATCTAAATTAAACAACATTTTAATTTGACAGATAGGTTAGGTGAAGGAAATTTTCTGACAAAATATAACTCGTGCATTGCAAATAATCTATAATTTTTGACAAATCTTCACTAATGCATTCGGGCATATTTACCAAAAATTATCGATAATTTTCAATGCACTTATTATATTACTACTGAAAATTGACTTTAGAATTTCAAGTCGTGGACTACTGCTAGAACTATCAAACGTTTTGATAAAAATAGGGATTTAAGCTACTGAGAGCATGTGTTATTCCATAATTTAAACATAATCCATCATAAAGATATAAAAACCACAATTGGCTCCATTTATTGCACATATTTTTAACTATCACGAGTATTATATTTTTTCAATGGCATGTCCTATAAACATTGTTATCAACAGCAAATATTGTGTGACTATGAAATGCGTAACTGTTAAACAAACTTAACTCCTGTAAACATGCTACTAAATAAAAGAGAACTTTACAACTTAACTGGTGGTAAACGAGTCCATGTTTAACAAACTTTATAATACCTAGAAGGACAGAGATGTTGCCTTGATGAGACTTTGTGATTAAATAAATAAATATAACAATTTAGCACACGTAGAGATCTTATTATGAGTTTAAAAAACACTACGTTCATTTGTTTGTTTTATAAACTCATTATGTAAGATTAACGAGAAATACTTGTGTTTTAACATTTTTCCCACAAACTATAAACACTGCAAATTGTTATCAATTATTCAAAACCGATTAAACATTAATTGGGTAATTTTAAAAGAATAAACAAGCAATTTATGAATACAAAAGTCTAAGATATATCTATAATTATTTTCTGTTTTGTTTTTGAGCTTCAGCATCGTTGTTATTTTTTTTTAATAATATATATATAATAAAATTCCCATCTACCCGTAGGTGTAGGGATCAATAATTTTTTAATAATACCAATTACAAACTTCGAAATGTGTCTTAATAGTTGAAATACTTTTATTAAATCAAAAAGCAGTACTCTTTTGTGATACAAACATTATAAAAGTAAACTCAGTAGGCCGAAATGATATTTTTTTATGTTCTACACACAGTTTTGAAGTTTATCAAATTTGTTGTTGTTCTTCTTTGGCTAAAATTTATATTAAATTAAATAAATGTCACTAAAAAGTGCAAAGCTATAGATTTTTACTTAAAATTAAGAAAGACTTGGAATTAAAAAAAGGACGTTTTTAATCTGAATTATGAAAAGGCTGTTTTTTTTTTCATTTTACCATCCTTATGTCTATTATTGTTTAAGAGTTGCCTATGGCCTGCACCTATTTTTAAAATCACTGTTTAATTGTTCAGTACTAACATGTTCAATAAGCTTTAATTGTGTAGGTGATTTCATGAAAAAAATATTAGGCAAATTGGAAGCTTCTTGCTAGCAGGTAAAAAAAGTAGCGACTTAATTAATCAGTTTTAATTATCCAGAAAAAAAAAATACTTCACTTAAGACCATTTTTTTAAAATTATATATTAAACCGTCTGAACATCTATTTGTGCTTAAGTTAACAAATGCTATAAAAACAAGCTAACAGTGTAAAATTAAAGTGAATCAAACATTTCATGGTTATACAATAATAACTTCCTATATTAACATTATCTCAGTTCATGCTATTATTTCCTAGATTATAATTTTCCAAATATAGACATCGTTTTAGAATAATGACCAATTACCCAACACGTACAAGCATTGTGCAAAATGAAAACAACTCTGACGATCAATTAATAATTGTTCTATAATTTAAACAAAACTTGTATAAAAATAAAAATCAAGTGAAAAACTTACTTATTTTTCAGTTAACTAAAGCCAATTGTTGTGTTGGATGAGATATACAGGGTGGTCCACCTTTTTTTAGCAGGACTTTTACAGTCGATACAAAAACTTATTCTAAAGCGAATATTCCATATCAACATGGGTCCGAAAACGCTTCATTTTAAAGGTACAGGGTGTTGAAATTTTTGAAAAAATAACGATAATGTTTAACCGTTTCTGAACCTGTAGATATATTTAAACCAAATTTGATATGCAGCACGTCCCTGCAGCCCCACCTTACAGGTTACCACATTTGGTGAGAATGTCAATCCCTACAAGCAACCAGTGGCGGAGTAGTGGGGGTTCAGTTTCAATAAATTTTATAAAAAACTAGTACGACCCTGTTTAAAATCAAACTTAAACTTGTTTTTCGGTAGAGCATTTTATTCTAAACAAAAAGTGTCTTGACTTTTCCTCTTATCTGCCACCGTTTGGCGCGAAATTTGATTTATTTTACTATTCTCGCGAAAAATTTGCTCATAAGTTCGATTTAAAAATATCGCTAATATTCGAAATAAGATGTATTTGCCGATTTTTGCAGTTTTTAATAACAGAACATACCAATAATGAAAGAAGTTCCGCTAAATTAACGATCAATGAGCATTTACTCTGCAATCTGCAATTTTCTGCTTTTTGCGATATTTTTAGGTCGAACTTATGAACAAATTTTTCGCGAAAATGGTAAAATAAATCAAATTTCGCGCCAAACGGTGGCAGATACGAAAAAAAGTCAAGAGACGCTTTTTGTTTAGAATAAAATGCTCTATCGAAAAACAAGTATAAGTTTGATTTTAAACATTAGTTTTTTATAAAATTTATTGAACTGAACTCCCCACAACTCCGCCACAGGTTGCTTGTGGGGCTTGACATTCTCACCGAATGTGGTAACCTGTAAGGTGGTGCTGTATACCAAATTTGGTTTAAATATATTCTGGTTGGGAAACGGTTACAAATTATCGATATTTTTTCGAAAATTTCAACACCCTGTATCTTTAAAATGAAGTGTTTAATAGACCCATGTTGATATGGAATATTCGCTATAAAATAAGTTTTTATATCTACTGTAAAGTCCTGCTACAAAAAAGTGGACCACCCTATATACAAGTTTATTTAAAAAGTTACATCGGTTTTCTAAGACCAATAATTGCTTCTCAAAGATTATTTTTACCCATATCGAGTGTTAGTAGATTTCCTTCTTTGTGCGAAGAGGAGACAGTTCCGAAACTTGTCCAGATTTTCTTAAGCAATTATTGGTAAATGAAATATAAGTTATTTTAGAAAGAGACTTATTCATGTCTATATATAAAATAGATTACTTAAATCATTTATTTATTAATATTTTATTATTATTTTATTATTGACTGTCGTATGTAAATTCAGGGTTTGGATAATCAACGCTTGTAACTTTATTAATTTACGCTAAACTATATACATCAATATTACATGGTAATTAAAACACTAATAACATATTTGTTAATTAGTTGTGAAAGAAAATTGATAATCTGTATTATCAGTTTACCTATGTAAAGGGTTGAATTTTTTTATCCCACGTATAAAATAAAAGACTTTAATTAAGCATTTCATTTTAATTAATCGTGTTAAGAGCAATAAACTTCACAGTGTCAACATACATTATCTACCTTATTTGACTATTCAGTTTAAATTAATCGTTATTAATTATCTCAGCTCCAAAGACAAGAATTGAGCAATAATCAAACATAACCTTAAAAGGATCGGCGCCTTCCACACTTTACCTAAAACTCACCTATAAAGTGGTCAAGTTTAGACACAAAAACTATTTGAATTTAAATAAAAAGAAAGTTACAACACATTGGCATAATTATCATGATATTAAACTCAAAAACATGTTATATTGTGAATACATTTAACTAAACACTTATTTACAATTCAATAAAGGCAGAATATTAATTAATTATGATAGAAATCACGATATAGATTTCTTCGTTTGCGTAATCGTGAGGTGTTTGCTTAACTTTATATTATTAATTTAACACAGATAGGAAGACGATTACCTTATCTGTAATTTTAATGTTAATTTGGATAGTTGTCAATCAAAAGTGGCATAAATTAAAATCATTTAATTAACCGATTGATCACTAAGCAGTCCTGAAAGTACCTAGGGAACGAGCAGTACCAGAAAATACAAACAGTTCTCGACAAAAGTATGGAAACAGGCAAATATCTAGAATACTATTAAATGAATGTTACAATGAAATTTAGTATCTGACCATAATCGTATGTTACGGATTCGATGCGACTATCGAAGCTGCAAATGACTTTCGGTTCAACCGGAAACGGCACAAACTTTATAAATACATATAGGTTTCTTTCACTCCCTTTCGGAGCATAGGGCGTCCACAAAGCTCTTCCAGTTTTGTTTGTTTTTGGCCAGTTTGTTTAATTCCCTCCAAGTCTTTCCTGCTGTTCTTAGTTCTTCGTTAATTATTCTTCTCCACGTATTGGCTGGCCTTCATCTTCGTCTTTTTTCTATTGCTATCCATATCAAGGCTTCCTTGGTAATATATCCATCCTCCTTTCTCAATGTATGAGCTATCCATCCCCATGTTCGTTTTTTTAATGTCAATTTTTATTTGGGTTTGTTTGGTTCGAGCCCATAACTCTGTATTTGTTATTATGTTTGGCCAGTAAATTTTCAGAATAGAACATTCTAACCTATACTTTCCGTAATATTCGTGAGCCATTTCGTGTTTTTAAGGTACAAAAATAAAAACAATAAACAATTAAACGTGATTGTTTCAGTCAAATTATCGTTAAAACAACAGAATGCAGTTTGTTTTACCAGATACATTTTTGCTATAATGTAAGGAAAATTAATAAATCGACCCCACATGATATACTGGGTGGTGCTTTTTTCGATGCTCACCATTGTTATCTTGGAAACGGTAAGAGATACAAGGTCGGTTAAATTGGAGAAAAGTTGCACATTTTTATGGCCATTAAGAATCTGAAAAGAAATCCTGCATATTTTGATTCGCTTTTGATTTATTACAAAAAAACTGAAAAATGTGATTTTAGAAAAATATTATTATCTTCCCTACCATTGACGCTATTTCATTTAAACTTGGTAATTTTATGTTTTTGACCGTCCTGGGTTTGATGACCTCAATAGAAATTTTCGAAACCTTCTAGATTTCAAGTTGCGATAGCCAACTTTTTTATTTCTTATGGCCGCCATATTGGATTTTTACACCATCAGACAGACAAAAAAATTAGCTTTTCAGATTGGTAACCTACATACCTTTTTTCTTTCAAAAAACTTGTTGAAATTTTAAAATTTGTGTAAATAATTCATAAAATCGAGAATGTTCTGAAAAACAATTGAAACTATGATATAAATAAAAGCTACAGAACATTTTATTGGCCTAATCATAACGAAATTAAGATTGTTGGAAACATATTTAGAAGATATGTTAGGCGAATTGCCATTATTAACAATTCAAAATCATCAGTAGTTTCGACAAGAAGGAGCTGGTCCTCACAACGCCCGCATTGTAAAACGATATTAATTTAGATGTACGCTTTCAAAATTCATGACTTGATACGTTTGATCCTGTTCATTGGCCTCCGCGATCGCCATGTTTAACGCCTATGGATTACTTTTACATTGATGTTGTTTATGGAACCCTAACGGAAAATATTGAACTTCTTCGTTCTTCGCCGTAAAATCAAAAATACTTTCTACTCTATTTCGAGACAAACTATCCTAAAGGCAGTGGACGAAATGAATTTGAGGACTAACCAGTAACCACTACATCATACATAACGGCGCGCACTTTAAACAATTTAAATAATTATTTATCTCGTGTTTTACATTTATTGTTATTTCGTTATTTTATTAGACCTATAAAATGTTGTGTCACTTTTATTTATATTATAATTTCAATTGTTTATCAGAACATTCGCGATTTTATAGATTATTTATACAAATTTTCAAATATCAACAAGTTTTTTGAAAGAAAAATGGTATGTGGGTTACCAATCTGAAAAGCTAATTTTTTTGTCTGTCTGATGGTGTAAAAATCCAATATGGCGGCCATAAGAAATAAAAAAGTTGACTATCGCAACTTGAAATCTAGAAGGCTTAGAAAATTTCTGTTGACGTCATCAAACCCAGGACGGTCAAAAACATACAGTTACCAAGTTTAAATGAAATAGCGTCAATGGTAGGGAAGATAATAATATTTTTCTAAAATCACATTTTTCAGTTTTTTTGTAATAAATCAAAAACGAATCAAAATATGCAGGATTTCTTTTCAGATTCTTAATGGCCATAAAAATGTGCAACTTTTCTCTAATTTAACTGACCTTGTATCTCTTACCGTTTCCAAGATAGCAATGGTGAGCATCGAAAAAAGCACCACCCTGTATATGTATCATTGGAATGGGGAAAAAAACACTTTCTCGTGATGCCACAACCAACTATGGGATGAGTTCTATTTAAAAAAAATACAACTTTATGTCACAACTCGAATTTCGAGCTTTTTTTTAATTGTCTACGCCACTGCATTCTTATCCAAAAAAAAATGTCTGAAGAACGTCAAAATTATTTTCCTTTATTTTCATAAACAGCGAGATATAGTCATAACACGAAAAGTTGAAAAACTGAGTTATCGGTAATAACTCGGGGTCGTTTTTCGATACCTCCTATAGTTACCGAGATTCCCTATGAAAACATCGAAATTTGCCCACCCTCTACGAAGTAATGTTATGCCTCTCCAGTCCCCAAAGTCTTTAATATCTCTTTTCTTTGGCAGCTTCATTAGTATTCCCTTACTCCATTATTTTGGCAATAGTTCTTGCTCCCATACTTCCTAGATCAGTGGCGTTAACATTTCCACTGTACTATTCAGTTCTACTTTCCAGAGTACTGCCGGAATGTCATATATTCCTGAACTCTTCCCATTTCTCATACTCTTTACTGCTTTTCTAATTTTCTTTTTTTGCGTTTTACTTTTTGCGATTTCTAGTCTATAAACAATTTCTTCGTCATTTCCTTCTGTATTGTTTTCCATATCTTCTTCTTTCATAAGTTCTTTATAGTATTCTTGCATCTTTTCAGTTGTTTACTTAAATTTTTAATGGAATCGTTATGTTAATATATTAAGGATACCTTTTCAAATTTTTCTAAAAAATGTTTGACAAAAAGCAATAAAAACTTTATGCTCAGATGATCATGAACTTAATAAAAATAAGTATTCAACTTCAACAAAAAACAGCGAATTTTATGTAGCATTATAAAAATTAATTTGGTGAAAACTTATAAGAACCAGCTGACCCTGCGTTCCTACAAGGTTATACGTTTAAAAATTGCACTTTTAACAATACCTCTTCATACAAGTAATTGTATTCTTCTCGTCTTCTATCAATTTTAAACCTTGCAACGTTGACTTTTCGCAAAATTATGTATATGCCAAACACAAAATACAAAAAGGTCATAAATTCTGCAGATATTATTCAAATAGCGACTGTCGAAATACTAAATATTAAAACAATACTTGATTCTAATCCTATTGTTTAAACAGCAATAATAAATAAACTAAAATAACCTTGGCTGAATGATATTTTGTACAATGGCACTTGAACGAAAAGACATCATTAAATATTTAGGGCACATTTTAAGAGTAAATTATTTATTTAGGTGCGCCGCGAACGATGACACGTTCGATTTATTTAAATAAAGGACAAAAAATTAATGAGAAAATGAGATTATTTGTTTCGTAAACCAAAACGAAGTACTTCACTTTCAATGTATTTGTGTCTTAAACTTTTTAAAACTAAAATAGCAAATTGCCTTTTAAATTTCTTATGATATACGAGACATCTTTTTAAAAAAAATACATTCTTAAACTGTACGTAAGTACCTAAGAGGTACTTGTTTAAGAGCCTAATGTGGTTTACTTTAAATGTAACGAATACATTTATTAAAGCGATTTAAATCGAAATACCTTGCATATCTGTATTCTCAGAAGTTTTGAAGTCATTGTATTCAACAGAAAATTCATTAACTTATAGCATAAAGATCCGATATGATCCCATAAATAAGTTGACTATCGGATATCAAAAACTAAGCAGGTTGGGTTAATTTTGATAACGCCAGGTGATTAAGGCTTTTGTCTAACCTTGGAATACCAAATTTCAAATGTTTAATGTTGATATAAAGAGAGTTATAAAGAAAACAAGAAAATTACGTTTTCCAGTTTTGCCAAACGGGGCATAATATAGAAACTTTCACTTAAACTTTATAGTAGGAATATAAAAATACAAGAAAGGAGATAAAAGGGTTTGTTCCAACTATAGAGGAATAACATTAATGAGTGTACCGTGTAAGATACTAGCAAGAGTAATGGAAGGTAGATTAAAATAAAAAGTAGAAAACACACTGGAAGAAAAGGAAGGAGTACACAAGACCCAGTTTTTATACTAAGACAAACAATTGAAAAGAGCTTAACCAAAAACAAGGAAATACATTTATGTTTTATAGACTTGGAAAAAGCATTTGATAGAATCAAAAGAAACGACGTATGGAGGGGCCTAAGAAGAAAAGGAATAGAAATAAAAACAATCAACATAATAAAAGCGATGAATGAAAAAACTGTAAATATTGTAAGAACCCAGAATGAAGAATCAGGAGAGTTTAAAACAAAAGAGGGCTTAAAACAAGGATGCGTGCTCAGTCCATTACTCCATCACTATTCGCGGTCGTTATAGATAGTGTAACTATTAAAGAAATAAAACAAAAATGCGACCGTTTCACCTAGGTAACTGGAAAATGGAAAAAATAAACATGCCCGAGCTAGTGTTCGCAGATGGTCATAGTCGCACATAATCTAGAAAGTCTAAACAAGGAATTAAAAAAAAAAAGAAAATAAATACAAACAAAACTAAAACTATGATCGTTACAACAAAGAACAAAGGGAAAGACTTCACTTTGGGTTAAAACAGGTGGATAGCTTTAAATTGGGTAAATAAGCGAAAGAACAAGAAATGTCGAAAGAATATTTAACAGCTTAAAAACAAAATTTTTGAAAATAGTCCCAAAACGAGCAAAAGTGGAAGTGATAAAAATGTTGTAACTTTTATATGGAAGTGAAACGTGGACAGTCACAAAAAATAGTAACAGCAGAAATGAGATTTCTAAGAAAAATTCAAGGAAAAACCAAATAAGATCGATTCAGAAATGAAACATAGAAAGCAAGTAAAGAAGAAATAAGTTGACACAAAAATACACGATAGACAGCTTGGTTGAATCACATTTATATAATGAAAGAAGAAAGGTTAACCAGAAAAGCTTATGAAGCAGGTTCACAGGGAAAAAACAAAAGAGGGAGACAAAAAAAAAACTGTCGAGGCAAAGTTAAAAGAACAGCAACGGATAGAAACATCAAATGGGAAGAGATTAAAAAGTTGCCACAAGACAGAAAAAACATGTAACAAGTCAGCACAACACAACAGTCCTACACTCAACAAAATAAAAACTTAGACTAAATAAATCAAATATAAGAATACGCTTTACCAGTTTAAGCATCCTTTTATCTCCAACGGGTTTAGAGATATACATGCTCTTCACGTTAAAACACATAATCATAATTGAATACATTATGTCTACCATACTTTAAAGTTTAATAATTTATGTATAACTTAGAAGTGATTACCCATAAATAAAAAATAATATGACTATTTTATTACGATAATAACTTTAGTATTTTTACTCAAGGCACATGGAAATAGTTGTATAATTTTTTTTACTTACAGCTTTGTTCTGAATCTAAAGTTCGTTACTTTGTTGCATTGATTAATTGCTTATATCAAATGCAATTTAATTACCTCCTATCGATAAATATAACCCAATGAACTATCAATCAAATACAGTCGTTGACAGCTCACTTGATTGTATGTCACTTAACTGGTTGTAAATCGGTCAAATATAATAAAACAATTATGTCAGACAATTATTTATACAAATACAAAAGCTCCGATGTAGTGTTTTTCAAATTTTTTAAATTAAGTATCATTGTTTAGACGTTTTTCAAAAAAATTGCTGTTTGTTGATTGTATGTTATAGAATTAGTCTTTCCGAAGATAATTTCTTTATCTTGTAAGAATATCTCGTAAGAAATATAATATATCAATCCATAACGTTTCTTTTGCAACACAAAAAAGTGTAGGAATTAGTTTTTTCACAAAATATCGAGTTTTGGCCTATTTTTGAGGTAGGGAATAGTTTTTTCGCAGAAGATTGAGTCTTGGCCTATTTTTGAAGTAAAATATCCTTATGAATCCGCTATAGGAAGTTCAATTTTGTAGAACAATCCAAGTGAAATATTAAGTCAAAAATCCTTATAAAAAATCCTTCCTGCAAAGTTTTTGCACTGTGGTGTTTACAATCTTGATATTTAAAGTACACTCCATTGTTTATACTGAAGCCATCGAGTAAAGCATGCGGAACTCTTATTTTATTTACAATAAAATTCCTTAGCGATAATAATACTTTCATCCGACGATCAATCAACACTAAATTCTAAACTTTCCTTATCGTTTCTTCAGTAGGTTTTTACGACCTTGAGTCATTCCGCAGTATTTTACTTAAAAAGCTCCCAACTGCTTTGCTTTTAGATTCCCAGACTAAAATTAAAGCTTAAAGGCCGCCGTTTTGACACCGTAGAAAACAACCAAAAAAAATCGCAGGCAGAAAGACAGGCTTCAAGAGAAGGATTCGTCGACGCCTTTGAGTTGTGAAAGTAGCGCGGAATAGCTGGATACGCTCCCAAAAAGACTATTTTAAAGGGGTTGGCGGCCATTTAAAAAAAAAGACAACAAAATTAATTTTTTTAGGCCCAATTCGAAAACTTTCCGATTCCACCTCGTATACTTAAGTTTAATTGTTTGTATTTGTCTTTTTCTTAATCGGTTACTCTTGTACCTTTCGGTGTCGAGGTATGCTTTTCTAGTTCTGTATTATGTTTCTCCACTCCTGCCTATCGTTAGATGATTGTGGCACATCTCTCCAGCCGACTCCTTTTTCTTCTAGTCTCTGCCTCAGTTTATTCTTGAACTTCCTTTATTTCTTTTTCCCTCTATCTGCATTTTCCATCCTATTTTCGCGTATCTACTTTCTGGCATGCGTAGTAAATGTCCAAGCCATCTTAATTGATTCGTCTTCATCTTTTTTTTAATATCTGTTACTCCTAGGTTATTTCGAACATTTTCGTTAGTGATTTTATCGATCAGTCTACAACCCTCTATTCTTCTCAGAAATCTCATTTCCGGTACCTGTTTTCTTTGTTTATGTTTTTGAGTTAGTGTCCAAGTTTCTGAACTGTACGTGAGGATGGGTACGTACACTGCATTAAAAACTCGCGTCTTCGTTTCTTTTGATATCTCCTTCTTACTTATCAAACATTTATTAGTGGTGTTTGTATTTGTTAAGTATATAAATGGAGGTTTTGTTTTTTACCAAAAAGTTGGATTATGAAGCGTGTTTACTGAACGGAATTCTGTGCATAATTTTGTCTCTAACCTGTCAAAAATACTATTGGTGTTAATGAGTTTGCGTACAACATTCAAAGTCAAAATTAAGTTTAATTTAGGTAACGATAAATCAGTGTAATTCAAATCATTTCTATTTCTTATTGGAGAATCTCTCGTAGAAAAGCTAAACCAGTTTCGAGACTCCCATCTCTTCTTGAGGAGCTTTTTAATTTATTTAAATTAATAAACAAGTTAATTTAAGAAATAATTTAGAAATCTACTGACAAGGGACGAGAGTCTCGAAAAAGATCGATTCCAATTTTGAGTAAATAAAGATGAGTTATTTTAAATTCAGTTTATAACATTAAAAAATCAAGCATTTATTAACCTTAACAACTTAGTTATTTGTTCGCGACATCTGCTATGTAGGACAACAAAATATAATTATAATAGTATTCCTAAACGTTATCCGAAAGTTTATTTATGCGGTGCATCCAAAGCGAAAATAATTCAATGCACTTTCTGTTTAACCTAGATGCAAATTTTTTTTTAATCAGTCTTCTATTATAATAAATTTTCTCATAAATTTTTCGATAAAGTTCTTCACACAATAAGCTGCAAATCATTTAATTTTGTGAAAGTTATTATTATTTGCAACTAGAACAAGAAACAAGGGAAATTTGTAGAGTGATGTTCTCTTTTTGACGCAGGTTTTAGAGATATATGAAATGAAATTGGTCAAATGAAACTTTTATTTTTAATAAAACGCAAAAAAGTGCATTTAGTTTGTTTGTTACGGATTCCGGTATAATTATTGGTATTGCAAGAAGTTATATTTAACCACAATTGCAAAATGAAACTGTGATAAGCATTGTGGTTTTCGGTAAAAAATATCAGCAGACTATAATGGGCGCTATTATGTAGAGCAGGAATGGCAAATAGGTGGCACGCGTGCCAAATTTGGCACGCGAGAGATTTTCGACGGCACCCTAAAGAATTCTATAAATAAATTTGTTTTTAAAATTTTAAAGTTTTTCGAATTGTTTTATTTATTTTTAATTAGTATGCTAATTATCTACAACTACGTTATTTAAATATCAAAAAATTAAAAATACCAGAAAATAACAACTCTTTTTATATCGATACAATAATTTGTTCATTACTATACATATAAAATACCAACTGTAGCGATGCACGGAACTTTTGATTGCAAATGTATTTAGTGACACATAAAATCATGACGTTGGCAATACTGAACGAAATAACTGACGGTTGTTTCTGGCAGGTACGTTAGGTTAGGTTAGGTAAGGTTAGGTTAGGTACTGGCACGGGGAAAAATTTGTATTACATTTTATCTGATCAAATCCTGTTTGCCATCCCTGATGTAGAGTTTGGAGAGCATTAACCAATGCAGTACACTTTAGTAATCAATGAGAAAATGTCTAGTCGGTAATGAATTTGTTAAATCAAACTTGAGCTAGCCTTAAAAAGTTACGTAAAAAATATTGTAAATAAATTGTTGGACGTGTCTTAATCTATTTTGATCTAATCTTGACGAAATCTGAATAAGAAAGTCTTGGATGAGCATCCAAAAATTACAAAATATACAGGGTGTTTCATATAAAAAAACAATGTTTAGTATCAGAGCGCAAAAACAAAACACTGTGTATAGTTGAAAATAATTTTAGGTTATGTAGTAGATGGCTACAAACAACTTTTATATTTAACTTTATTTAATATTATTACTAATAACAGAGCTATCGAATAATTCGTCTTCGCTGGGACACCCTGTGCCTGTATAATAGAAATAAAAATCTTACATTTGATAATTCGCATGCTTGTAATTCCGACTGATTTAAACAGTTGTGAAATACTGTAAATACATAAAATTAACCAATTGTGCGAGACGAATTTCTTACTAATTGTTCTTTTTTAATTAATTAAGCGTGTTAATAACCATTTCCTACCTTTTTGTGCAGCGACCTTTTAAACTTAACGTTTTTCACTGATACTATTTTTATTTCCAATTATTTAACCTTCGTCACTTATAATTGCTGTCGGAATCAGAGGCCGAAACAAATCAAATCAATCAATATTTAAAATAAACTCCAGAGAAAATTCAATTAAATAGAGACAACACATTAACTGTTATGCAATAAGCTACAATAATTGACAGAATTGAGAACATTTTTAACTCCTTGACTTTTTCTTGTTGTACACTATACTGTTGTACCTCATCAAATTTCATAGTTTATTTTTTGACCAACCAACACCGATAAGTAATAAAAACTATAGTTACACTTAAATTGACAAGATCACGACTAGAACTACAAAAAGTCTTCAAAAGTTTAAAACAAGCAGCAATAAAACATGGGCTTAAGATATATTTTTTTTTAAATATGGTAATGAGAACAAGTGCTAAAGTCTAAAAAAACACCTTAAGATAATAAGAATAGGGGAAAGGAATATAGTTTTAGCTGTTTAAATACTTATATTAAAAAGGTCAGCTAGGAAGAAATGAAAATGAATAAAATAATTATGAAAGATGGCCGATCGATAGAAGCCTTAGCAAAAATAATAAAATGTAAGCGTATCTCCAGAGCCGCAAAAGTAAAGGGTAGTTCACACGGTGGCACTAGCGTCGCGACATCAAATGTCGTCTTAACAGCCTAATGTCGCGACGCTAGTGCCGCGATGTCGCGACATCGATATTGACAGTTCGGCATTTGACGTGAGCCTACCATACGTTTATATTTTGACATAATAGACAAATAATATACATTTGTTTGTCATCGATTTTAAATTTATCATGTCCTCAATATATGTTCCAACGATTTTAGAGCATTATCAACAATATCCTTGTTTGTGGGACAAATCTATTCCCGAATATAGCGCCATCAAAATAATTTGTTGCTCCACAACACTCGTTGCTGCAGTTACAAAAGCGGCCATTTTTATTGTGATGTCGCGACGCTCAAATATATCATTTTACGTGTGAATACCCAGTGCCGCGACACCGAACGTCAAACGATGTCGCGACATTAATTGTCGCCACGCTAGTATCACCGTATGAACTACCCATAAGATTGTACCGTGATGTATGGGTGTAAGGCATGGGTTCTCAATAAACAAATAGAAGGGAAGTTAAACAGATGGGAAAGGAAAGTATTGCGAAAAATTTTCAGAGGAGTACTTTCACACAGGGAACGGACAAGAAAGTAATACAACGGTACGAGAAACCTAGGATTATCCATGCAGTTAGATAACAAAGGTAAAGGTGGATGGGACATATTGGAAGAATGGAAGAGAGACAGCTCGTAAAGAAGATTCTCGACGTTGCAGAAGAGGGAGAAAACGAAGAAGTATACCCAAGAAAAGGTGTATGGAGGCAATAAGGGAGGACTTGGTAAGAATAAATGCAAAAGACTGGCAATTAAAATCAAGAGAAATAGAAAAAAATAGTCGAAGACTATCAAGCCATGGTCTTAAACGGTCTGTAGAACTACACTATACAGGGTGTCCCAATTATACACCTCCAAAAAGTAGGTGCATATTCCTGAGTGAAAGTGATGACCTTTTGTCAAATATTTTGTTATCCGAAAATGCTTCCTTTCAAAGTTAGAGACCTCCAAATTGCAAGAAAAAAAAAATCAAAAAATCGAATCCTAGCCGTTTAAGCTAGAGCTATCAATCAAACTTGGCCGAAATGTTTAGGTGTTTCCCATTGACTTTGTGGGATAATTAGAAAGAAAACACGTAATTGGAAGTATGATTTATAGTCAGGTCATCCGCTTACCAGGCGAACAAGCTTTAAGTCAAGCATGACATTAGCCAACTAAGTTTAGTAAAAAAAATATTTGAGGTGAATAAACAGAGTTTGTCGATGCATCTTTAGCGCTAATTTTCTCGAAAACGGCTAGTTTACAGCAAAAAACAAAGAGGGACGATTTTTTTTCTCTTGTCGTACTTTCTTATGGACGAATGACATTTTCAATTTTATTCCAAAAAAAAAATTCTGAAGATACCTGACTATAAATCATACTTCCAATTACTTGTTTTCCTTCTAATTATCCCACAAAGTCAATGGGAAACACCTAAACATTTCGGCCAAGTTTGATAGCTCTAGCTTAAACGGCTAGGACGTAATCGATTTTTTGATTTTTTTTTCTTGCAACTTTGGAGGTCTCTAACTTTGAAAAGAAACATTTTCGGATAACAAAATATTTGACAAATGGTCATCATTTTCACTCAGGAATATGCACCTACTTTTTGGCGGTGTATAATTGGGACACCCTGTATATTTAACTTAAATACCATACAATCCTTATGGTTGTGTACATTTAAAATTTTGTGAAAAATAATTTATTAGATAAACATATTATGCAATGTAATATGTAAAAGTTCCTAAAGGAAGAGATTATGAGTGGTATCGCATTGATTATGTCTCTGTTTTCAAGCATTTCTTGTTATTGGCAATAAGCACACAGATCTAGAGTAATAATTATTACACAGCAAAAAAACAAATATAACACAAAATCTATAACATACTTTGTATTTTTCAACCGCCTGTACAATTGCCTATAATTCATTCTTAACTACTCCAGGCAGAATATCATACAATTTTGTTTCATGGTGCTATCTTTGGTGATTGTGCGTTACGTTCTTGTCCCTCTTTTCTATAAGCACAAATCCTACCAGTAATATCTTCCAGTCGTAATGCACAAATCGTTTGTCGATAGACAGTACGCAAACTAGCGTTATACTCTCCAGTAGATGAGTATAAAATTTTAAAGGTAATTTGCCTTTCTATGACTTCTGAGAACTTTGAACGTTTAAATTAAATACGTGTGCGTCTTATTAGCTAATAAAGATAAAAATAAATATTTAAAATAAGTAACCAAAAAATCTGATACCATATAATATTATAACTTTAATAATTGTGCCAAAATGCAGGATTTTTTATTGGGCACTATAACAACGACTCAAATTAATGCTCTTTACAACAGCTTGAAGTATTATTAAATGTACATACGTCAACACTTATTACATGGCATACTAAATTTGCACACGTATTAATGTGCACCAAGAATTGTGATTACCGTTTATCCTATTTAGACAGCATTAAAATATATTTTAAAGCAGATAAAACTTTTATTACACGTTCATGTTATATTAGCTCATAAAACAACTATTTATATCTACAGTTGTATTCATATGTAATGTACTTACTACATATGTACTGCCAACTACCTTTTTAAAATACAAAAGAGTGTTTTGGCTATAGCGGATGTGCAAAATTAGACCATGCTTTGTCATTGTCTGTTAATATCCTTGTCGCTTCCTTAACGTGTACATAGTACTAGGAAGTGTTGTGTCGCGGCTATAATAGCATGTTTACAAAATTAGTGTTTATTGTACAAAAAATTCTATAAAGTCACAAAATAAAGTAAATATTTTTATCCGCTATACGCGTTTGTAAAGGCGTAACAAATGACGGTAGTGCAAAACAGAGTGACTAGTCGTCACATTAAATGTTTTTGTCAGAAAGTGATCCGCAAACTATATCATGTTTTATGGTTGCAAACTTAAAATTTCTTCAAAATAGATTAGTTAAAGAAATGTACACCAGACTATCTGCTAAAAAAATTTAGGAAAAAAGATTAACCTGAATCTATACCTTAGTTTCATATCAAGACTTTTCTATCGCTATTTACATTTTAGAGAGATTTCAAACATCTTTAGTAACCAATATGAAGAATTTTATAGGCTGTACAATCTGCTCAAATTGAGTTTATTCAATGTAAAACAATTTTTGTACGCGCTCCAAACAACTCAAATTCTTCATCTAAAATTTTTCGAATATTGAATATTAATCGCGCCAAAGTCCATTCTTTTATGAAAATTTTCGTTTTATCTACCTCAGCATACGTAAAAAATACGCAGTGTGGCCCATTTTATATTGGATCACCCCTATAAAAAGTTTTTTTACAGTCCGATTTTAATGATTTTTTTTTAACGATAAAGCATCAAAAACTGTACTTTGGCACCCTATTTTAAAATTCAATTTACACTCACAAAGCCTACTATGTTTTTTTTATGTCAAAGTTGGCAAATTTTTTTAGCGATTTTTTAATCTAAAATCTGACTACACCAATGGATTCAGGATGCCCTCAAATGGGTTTTTTACCAAATGTTATGAAAAAATATTTATTATTAAGAGATTAATTATTAATTCAATATTTGTGAATATTTAAACTTTTCCATAAAAAGCAGATAATAAAAATTGTTATTTGTAAATGGTAACATATTTGGAGTAAATTAATGACTAGAGGCCGCAGTTTCACTCAAATATAAAGGATCAGTCTTCCTCTTTACATCCGCTGGAAAAAAAAATTAATTCACTGCAAGAACAGCCAACTAACTAAACCTCCGGTGAACTATCAGAAACGCTGTTGGAACGCGATATTCGATACTTCGCAGAATTCTGATAGGTTATGATTAGGGATTCTGAGTCTCGACAATTTCTTAAGTCCCGGCACTCGAGACTTTTTTTATCAATGTCCCAGGAATTCCCGGGACTTCGAGACTTTTGCGAATTTTATTTACATATTAGAAAATAGTGGTTTAACCCGTCAAAAATGACGGATGATTTTATAAAGTGCAAGAAAAGTGATGATATATTCATATACTCAAAATTCATCGGCTATTTTCACTGTAAAAAATAAATTATTTCTTGACAGTGATATTGCTTCTGAAAGCACCCGCTACATACTTAAAATTGCTTTTTTGCACGTATCGTGAATCGGTCGTGACAGTTGACAGTTTTTTTTTTTTTTTTAATTAAACCAAATTCACGGATTTGGTTTTTGAAGCATGTATTTTATGAATAAAGTATAGTAGTAGGAGTAGTATTATTATTTTTAATTAAGTCTTCATTCTACAGTAAATAAAATATATATTACCAATTAAATGCCTATTTTAAATAAACAACAATTTCTCTTGACCTTTAAAACATAACAGGCGTAAGTAAAATATATTTTAACTAATAAACTTAACAATTATCCTTTAAAGCAGACCAGAAATAAACATAAATAATTAAATATGGCAGGCCAAAAATTTAAATAAAGTAAAGTAAATACTGATTGTTAGTATAAACTATAAACATAAAAAGTTATGACACAAAATATGTTTGCTAAACTCGTGGCAGTAGAATTTGTTTAAAAATTAGAAGTATAAAAAATTGATTTCAGTGTTCTGTAACATTTAGTCTCGTCTCGAGTCTCGAACTAAATGTCCCGGGACTCGAGACAAGAAGGTCCCGGGAATTCCCGGGACTTCCGTCTCGGGAAATTCCCGGGACAGAATCCCTAGTTATGACATAGTAAATACCGCTGCTAGAACAAACCTAATAACGTTTATTTATTTTATCAAGATACGTTCAGAGTTCTGTTTTTGTGTACCCTGGTAATGCGAAGCAAAATAGCTTATAAATAAATTTTTATCTACAAAAATTATGTTTCTTTGTTGCTAGTTGCTCTCAAGACGATTCCACCCAGATTAGTAGAGGCTGAGATAGCATTTTAAGCAGTAGAACTTAAATTAAGAATAATACTAACAAGGGAGGGTCACAATACGTTGTCGCTAGCACCAACTTTTACCAACATTTCAGTTTTTGCCCTATTTTTCCGAAGGAAATGGCCAGTGGCACGTATAACTCTGGAAAACATTTAGTTTTTATGTCCTTGATACAATAAACACAGCCTTAATCAAATTTTAGCGACAACGTATCGTGACTTTCCCTGGTAAGTGGCCGAAGCATAGATTACCTTTGTGTTTTTAACTCATATTACATAAGTTCATTGAAAAATTATGTTATTGTATTCATTAAAATAAAATTGCAATAGAAATGAAATATTTCTCAAATGTATGTTTCTCTCAATAGTATTATTTTATTGTTTATATTAATCATGAAGCATAATGAATTACAAATACAAGTATGACTTTGAGTTGTTTTTAAGTAATAAACCGCTACCTTCCTTTTCGAGTTACTTATTCCAAAATATTGAGATAATTTCTTTCATCCGGAAAATCCCAGGAAGAAGTCCGATTTCTTTCCGGATTACCGGAATAAGCAAAAATGTAAAATATAAGAAACCCTAGTGGCTGCTAATAACAGATAAAACGCCGATTTAACGGGTTACTGAAAAAATCTTTTCAGTTTTTTATAAAACAGTAACGTATAAAAGTGACTGAAATATTTGAAAATAATAAAAGAAATGAATTTTAGAAAAAATAGAGTACAAGTGTAGAAAAGGCACTAGGCGCCTAAAAAATATAGTGCAAAAACGTAATAAATTGTTTAACAGATTGTAAAAATACTTACAAAATAAGTGTTAATAAAGCTTCAACTATTACTTTTATTTTCGTTATAGGCTAATTCTTATGTTTTATTTAAATATATTATTTCTCCATAAAAATTTTACAAAATCGGTCAGTCACCATATTTAACGATAGGTACTAGAGAAATTATGATTTTAAATCGATTATTGTAACTATTTGGTTGGATAGTAGTGTGATTGCAATGATAATTGTGCTGATACTGACGTTGGATACTGTGTTAAGGCCTGCTGAATGTTGTTTTAGTATGATCTAGTTTCAAAAACGGAACTGGTGGTGTGAAAGTCAACCACTTATCGCATTATCTTTCAGCGTTGAAAAAATCGATGCACTCGATCTAATCGGTAATGAACAAGGCACGCATTTTCAGTGATACTGGGACGTTCAGTTTAACCGGAGGCTGCCTCAGCAAGGTACACTTAAAACGCATAGACTGCTATCGCGAGCTTACCTTTATATAACTGTTTCGCGACGTTCTAGCCATTCATTCATTCACCACCACTGTTGACCGACATTCAAATCACTACTCTCCACATGAGCCAACTCAGATTTATTTGACACTGGAGGTTCATAGTACACACTTGCAAAATTTTTAATTGTTACAACCACCGACCAGTGAAAAAAAGTGAAAGACCTTGAAATAAATAATACTTCTGTAAATATAACAAAAGTTTTCTAGTGTATTTTGGAGAAAATGTCCAAGGAAATTTCAGGTAAGAAGACAAATATAAACTTTTGTGCAAAAATATGTAAAAAAGAACATTCGACGTTAAGATATCAAGGCCCTATGTTTGTGTTTTTTTAATGGACACGTTTAAAAAAAATAGTAATAATGGACCATAAACATAATTTTACGATCTTTTATATTTTCCAGAATCACAAAAATTCATTACAATAACAATAGTTTTATGTCTCAAGTACTTGTAAACAATTACTCAATTTATTTTAAAACATTTCGAAACACGTATGGAATTATAATGTGCTCTGGTATTGCGTTTTTTCTTAAATGAATACTGTTTCAAGTTCAAGGCGCGATTCGTAATAAAATTTTGATGGAATGCCTAAAATTTACTTTTTAATTATCTGCTTATATTACATAAAATACTTTGTTCCATTAACCCCATTGAATTATAATCGTAGACTGATAAAAACTGATTTCTTTTTATCAGAAAATTTAAGTGGTTAAGTATTTTTTATCGCGTTTGTTTTGCCAAAGTATTAGTTTCAAGTTCGCAAAGGAATTATTTTCTAATAATGATAATAAATCGGTAATAATAAATAAACACTGTCTTAAATATTATTATGTACTTTACTATAACGATTGTAGCGAAAAAATTAAAAATTTGCTTAAAGGTTTCTGTTTTAACAAGCTAAGCACCGACTTAGGGTAAAAGCTCTCTAACCTGACAACTTTTAACAAATTTTACTCGATAAATACATTTTGGAAGACCATTTTTTATTAGGTATTTAATTTATTTCCAAATTTTATTTGCGAATTAGAAAAATCTATATAATTATTGTTCGCGGAATGGCACGTGTTGTTGAATATTGATACTTCGGAGTGACCAATAATTCGAATTAATTTTCAGTAAATTAGTTCTATGAAAACAACAATGCGACATTCAAAATCATTACTTATTAGGTGTGACACGAATCTTAATTACCAACAACAATAATTTTAAAATTATCGGAATAGAAGTCGCTATTGTTTGCAATGTCAGAAGAAAAACTCAATGGTTTTCGTGCGAATTTTTTACATTCGATGTTTTTCACCTTTCGAGAAATTATGTTTACTAAGGAAATCTTGGTGCATTGACCGTTAAATGTATTAGCGAATTGATTAAAAAATTTTAATGTTTATATGTTTTTTCTGCTATCTAAACAAGTGTATATTTTTTGCAAAGCATGTTTAAAATGCAAATTAAATGAATAATAAAATATACCAGTGTTTATTATACTAGCTTTTAATTTTTAAATAAAATTACACTTTTTTGCAGCACAAAAAACGAAAGGTACCATGGAATTTTTTATCTTACTTAATGCATACAGTATTTTAAGGAGTTCAATATTCTAAGAATAATTTAAACATAGGTTTTTTTTGTATCAACGAAAAATAAATACATTTTTCAATTTTATATAGGACTAGGCGATTTACCCGGCGTTGCACGGGTGATTACAATTCTCTTTTATCAATCACAGACTACTCGCGCTCCGCGCTCGCGCCCGGCGGACGTTCCCGAACGTTCAATTACAGACTATTCGAGCTCCGCGCTCGGCGGACGTTTCCGGCCGTTCCCGGGTATTTTCGGCCGTTCTTTATACGACGTTTGATCCGTCAGGTCCTAAATAGTAACTGTGCAAAATTTGGTCCCGATCGGTCAACGGACCTAGGATTCTATAGCGAACAAACAAACAAACAAACAAACAAACAAACAAACACACAAACAAACAAACAAACAAGCTCTTTTATATAAATAGATTTTTGCACTATTACATAATTTTTTTAAATCCATAGGCGTAATAAATGTACAAAAATGTTTTTATTACCATTAAAAGTTAAACTGTAGAAAATTTTAGTATAGCTAGGGACAGTTTGTTAATTAAAATTCTTGTGTTGTACAAAAAAATACCAGTGGTTTTTATTAAAATATGCAAATATTTAAGCAAATTTTAAAGTTCAGTCTATTCTATCAAATTATGTTGTGTGTACTTACCGGATTAAGTTTTAAATTAAAGAATATTTCTTTGAGTGAAATAAGTTGGTAAATTGATTACCAACCGATTTTTAATATCATACTAATTAAACGTATATTTTTAAAATATTTGCTGGCTTCGTTCTTCTGCAATATATCTTGCCGTACAATTATTACATTGTTACATATTTTTATAAATAAAGTTGAAAAACATAATCGACAATTAAAACAACTTGTCTATTATGTACTAAAGACTATGAAAATTCAAAAACAGGCAACTTCAGTGGTATAGCGAGGGAATATGGCACCCGGAGCATAATTTTTTTTCGCCCCCATCGTCATATTTGTCGGCTTATAGAATTTATCAGGAAACAAATACTGCTGTAAGATGTTTTCATTTATATAATACTAGCACGTAACCCGTCCTAGGACGGGAATATTGTATATCTTAAATTTAAACTATTACTTTTTATAATACCGTGAGCTGCAAGTTAGGCACTGTTATGTTACCGGTGAGTAAAAATTTACGGTTCATTAGACACAACTCAGTCAGTCAAATGAACCCGTAGTAGTTTACTGCGTTACTATATTCATGCGTTACAGATAGAGTCACAGACAGAGTCAGGCTGGACTTTTATATATATTTATACCTATATGTGTATAGATTTATTTATACATTTTCGTAAATATAAATATGATTAAATGTCTAAAAATTACAATGTATTAAATTAGACAAACTATAGTTCACATTTTGATTAAATATTTGTTTTGCTTGCCTTTATCGTGGCAAATTTATCAGTTAGACACTTCATCGAAATTAATTTTGTCAAATGCTTCTTTTTCGAAAATAAAAAACAGGCTGGTGACCTAAAAAAAAAGCGACAGGCCGGCCCCGCGCTAGGATTCCGCCAGGTGTTTCTTGGTATGGACAAAATAAGGGCGAGGAGCTTTTTTTATCCGGCCCCGCATATCTTTTCGCATACGGCCCCGCAAACCCTAGGACCGGCTCTGCTTAGTACTGCGAAATCACTTAAGCGACCTAGTTTGTGAGTTTTAAGTAAAATAATGTTGTATTATTTATTCAAATACACTGTAATCATAATGAGGTCAAATTTTAAAATGATAATGGCATTTTAATTTTCTGGTTTAATTAAGTGAAAAAAACGCAAAACTATTTTTTTTGCGGCGCCCCCCAATGAGGCATCGATACCCCCTTGCTCCCCTCGCTACACCATTGGGCATCTTATAAACTTTTTACAAAATTTTCACGGCCAACGTAAACTAGTATCAATTGGTAAAATTTCAGGTTAACTTTTAAATACATTAGAACATTACATCATTGTGGATTTAATGTTAAAATAATAATAGAAAAAGTGTATGTTCATACTCTTCATAGCTACATTGCCAAAAAAGAACTGTGTACGCTACTAGATGCTATAGCTTTTGCTAATACTATTGTAAAAAAATATGTGTATCCAGATTCTAAACTGGCCTTTTTCACTAAACGGAATCACAAAAAAACTAACTGAGAACAAAGAGATTTGCTCATGAATATTGTGTATGAAATAATACACAATATTCATGCAAATAAATTTCATTTATCTCGCAAAATTCTATGTGATTTTAATTAAAAATACATTACTTATATCGATAAGAAACAAAAATTATGACACAGAATCAGGATAACTTTCTTGTTAATACATATTTTGTTACTGCTTAAATTTTAAATGTTCTCATATTTTTGTACTTAGAAATAAGATTTTTTCAAAGCCATTTAACGCTATTAATGTCATTTTTACTTGCATTTAATTTTCGTGCGAATCCTACGTTAAAGTTAATCCGATTTTATATTATGAACGCGTACTACATATTAGGTCACGTTGTAAACAAAAAAAAACTGTAACAATCCCAGCACGACGTGTATCGAATTGTCAATTATTTGTATATATTTACAACCGACCTTGTATTTTCTCACTGTCATGTTATTACATCAGAGATAAAATTTTAAATAGCTGCTCTCAAAAGATTTTACTCTTGGAAAAGGAGAGATATGGCTCTTTTGTTTAACATAATTACGATAACGCATCCCCAAATATTTTTTTTTACATTAAATTTACAAAAATTATTTACCACTTCATATTATATATCTACTTGTGCAACTACAATTTATTTCATGCCTGGATACATTCGTAATACATATTTTGTTATTGTTCTACTAACAAATCAAATTGTTTACGATTGGGTTTTGTTTCGCTTATCGCAATTTTTTACAGTAATGGATTTAAATCATGTAATTACAAAAAAACATATAGAAACATTAAGACTCTTTTATGACATTTTCTATAACAAACACACATTTGGTCAATTTTTTGCTTTGATACATTGGTTATTTAATGTAGGTAGATGTAGAAACTATTCTGGTTAAGATAATGTATACTTGTTTGTCATTTGTTGATTATTATTTGTTTTGAGCGCAAAATTAACCGTTTTTTATGAACATTTTTTAAATTAAGCTTTGATACTGTCTTAAACGTGTCAAAAATTTTCGTAAAATATATTTTGGGCGAAATATTTTGATTTTAACGGACGTATAAGATGACCTAATTTTTATTTGCGAAAGAGGAACCTGGTGTATTTTCATAGTTTTCAGCCAAATTTAAAATTTATCCATGTTTACGGTTTTTTAATACATTAGAAAATAAATTGTGGTCGACTTGTGAGTTGTGACTATAAATATATTAAAAATAAAACTCAAGTAAGTATAAGTACTAAAACGAAAAATTATTCTCTTCACTTTTGAAATATCTCTTGTCACTTTTAGTTATCTAACACTTTATAAACAATAAGGTAACTGTCTCCCGAAACGGTGTGTGCAAGAAATATTTTTACTGCAGCAATACAGAGGTGTTATTTTTACAATAAAAGGCACTTTTAACTCCCACCGATTATTTTCTTTACCATTAGGGAGCGGCTTTGCTTTTGTAAGTGGCACTTGTTTTATGGCTTTTTCATCTTATGTTTACGATGTTCAACAATGCTTCGACAAAAAGCACAAACTGAACTAATAAAATGAACATATCTTACATAGTTTTACAGCTTTAAAAATAATTAAAATGTAAAGAAACTGATGACATTTTAAATTTTAAAAAATAACATTTTGCGGATTTATTACAAAAATTGTTCTTCCATGCGAATAAAAAGCTGTAAGGCCAATTGCTTTGTCACAATTAGATTACTGTTTAAATTTTCCTTTTTTCTTTCAAATTACTTTGCGTGTATATTGGCAGAAAAAAATTAGAATATATTTCAAGAAAAAGATTGCGTCACAAATATCTAGCAAACCTTACATTGCAAAAATTAATTTAAATCAAGAAAATAATAGGTTTTGAAAGGAACCGTGACAAAACAAATGATTAATACAATTAAATAAATAATAGAAGCAGAAAACCCAAAACACATGCATTGCAGAACCTTCGAATATAATAACATGGTCCAGAAATGATTTAATGTAGGTGATGTACAGTTTTTTAAAACCATGACTAAGTCGCCAGTTCGTATTGTTGGTCGTTTGATATATGATTAATACTATCTTCTTAAAAGATTTAAAGTATGTCCTTTAATCGTAGATTCTGTAGTATCATTATTTCAAAAATGGACAAGACTGCAACATTAATAAGTAAAATGCTTGCTTGTTAATACTCTGAATAATAGCTATGACAATAAGTCTAATATGATTGGGAATTTTGATTTAGAAGCGATGGGTAATAACAGTTTTCTATGACATTTTATAAGTGTTGGCTTATTATGCCTGCATAATTCGCTTGAAAATAAATCTTAAATGGTAGAGGCGCATCTAATAAAACCCATATTATTTCCTAATAAAATGGGCAAAGAGTTCGATAAGCTATTTAATTTATCCAGAAAAGGCAATCATATGCCACGATAAGAATATGTTACCCACATTGTTTAACAATTGCAAGTTACATGTAAAATATGAACAAAAATAATCAGTGAAAAACAAATGAGGTGCAACAATAAAACCAATCACCGTTGCTACAATAATGTTGAAAATATTTATGCAAAGTGCACGTGTGTTATCAGCAGATTGTAGCAATTAAACACATTACTAGTATTTTAAATGAGCAAGTAATGTGCTATTCAACGCATATATTTTTTGTTAACTAAAAAATGGATGTGTCACGTGAATTTATGTTTTAAAATTAAGTTTTCGCGAAATAGTTTTTCTAAATGAAACTATACTTTATTTTGGAGACTAAAAAATAACAAACGGATTTAACATGAATAACCTATTTTTTCGATAAGACTAACAAATGCATGAATTTATATATTATATATTTAATTTCGGGTCATCCTGACCCGAATACAATAAGTAACAAAATATGGGACACAGTAGGACATTCAAGAAGTTTCAAAATAAAAGAAATGTTTGCATTTGGCGCTATGGAAAAAGGTTTTGCTAAATCCTTCCAAGTCACGGTAATTTTATTCATCTTGATTCTGCTCAACTTAATTTATTTTGCATGCAATTATTTAAAAGCTCTATTTAACTTGATAAAACCAATAGTATTCGATAAACAATTTTTTTTAAAGATTGCCAAAAGTTATTTCTATGTTAAAATTTCAAGCATAATTCAAAACTGGTAAATGAATAGACATTTTTACTTGCTCTTGTTGGACAATTTTAGAATTGTCCCAACAAACTTTAATCAAGTAGGTGACAAGGAATGTTATTCGAACAAATAATCGGGTTCCAGAGGATTTTGTGACTAATAGAGGTCTAAGATAAGGAGGAGTACTGACTGTGTCCATTGTTGTTCATTACACTAATGGACGAAATTTCCGAAGAATGCAAACCAATAATAAACGGGGCCCGAATTTGGGTATGGCATTTACAACCGATAAAGGCACAAAGAATGATGTAAATGCCGATGACAGTAATGTTATCCAATATAGAAAAGGATCTACAAAGAAATGTTACAGTAAGGAACAATGTAATAAGCAGTGGTGAGCTGTAGGGGGCTCGCGGGGGCTCGCGCGAGCCCTTTGTTAAATTATTCCTTAATTTGCGAGCCCCTTGTTCTTCTTGTTAACTAACCATTTTCTCAAGAAAAATTATATCTTAAAATCATTGTCATTACATACATTTCTAAAGCGACCAAGTCATGCCTATCAAGCAATGATGATTAAATTTAGAATAACCCGTCGCACAATAGAATTTTTTGAAATATGTACAATCACTCGATTATTAACGTTTGAATTTAAAATGCCATTTTTTTTCCAACATATACCTAATTAACATTATTTTTTGTTTTTATTTAACTATGAGCGAGCCCTTTGTTAAAAATTTCATAGCTCACCACTGGTAATAAGGGAGTACGGTATGCTACTAAATACAAACAAAACGGGAGTTTTGGTTAAAATGGTAAAATGGAACAAAAAATAGATATTCATATAAATAAATGACAGAGCGGTACACCAAATTGATACTCGAGTTCAATAATTAACGCACATGACAGCATAGAATCCGGAATCCATGCAAAATGCAAGAATAAAAGTAGCTAATAGGCTTTTTTATTCTCTAAATAGAGCTTTCATTAAAAAGAAAGGAATAAGTATGGATAAAAAAGCCAGAGTATTTGATACAAGTTTAACTTACGGTAGTGAAACTTGAGTGCTAGATGATAGAACAAAAAGTGGGTTGCAAGCAAGTAAAATAAAGTATTTAAAATGCCCGGTTTCTCCGACACATCTCAAGATCGAACTTATATAAGCCCGCCTTATATTTAAGACCGTCTCAAGATACCAATGCGTTGCACAGAAAACATATTCCGGAATCTGTTGGACATCTCAGCTAAGTTAGAACTCGGTTTGGCAACGTTGCAAGAAGTCGACACATTTTAGCGGCAGATTGAAATGGCTAATTTTCATTGGCCATTTACATCACAGCTGTTAAAACGGCTCCCTGTGACATCTTGTTGTTGCTATCAGCTGTTAGTCACATATAAAGTTACAGTTCGGTGTTTATTATTTTTGTGTTGAAATGGCGGAAAAAAAAGAATAAATTATACCATGGAGGAAAAACAATTATTAGTTAGCTTGGTGAAAGAAAATAAAATAAATAGATTATGTATACAGGGTGTTTGAAATTCGTGTTTAAGCATGGGGTTCTCGCTTATTATAATAGCTAGAGTATAGGTTTAAATTTGGCAAAGTTGCTAAATTTGGTGCTCATTAATAATCCAAAGAGAAATTGGAAATATCTCAGACGGGGTCCGAAAAAATTAGGAAAAACTGGAAAATACGATTTTTGAAAATCGTCTATAACTCCTTTGGAGTATGAAATATTTTAAATGTGTAAAAACATTGCCGAAGCAACTTTTTAAGCCGAATCGGATGGTAGTCACAAATTTTTCTTAGATCGATTCGTTTTTATTTTATGACAACCAACTTTGTTTTTGCTTATGGGCGCAAGTTTTGCTATTTACATTATCAAATAGCATTTATTTTTCTAAATCTATTGATGGATCACACATGGTATTTTACTTTTTCTTTTATTGTCAAATTTCAAAAAATACGTTTTAAACAATAACCATTATAAATCAGGTTGGCCGGTCATTGTAGTTTATGTTGTTTCCATGACAACCGATCAACAATCTAAAAGTTTTAAAGGCCTGTTAGTCCTAAAAATGAACTTTAATAACGAAGAAAAACGCGATATGCTGCCCATCACAAAAAACAAAGTTGGTTGTCTAAAACAAAAACGAATCGACCTAGGAAAAATTTGTGACCACCATCCGATTCGGCTTAAAAAGTTGCTTGGGCAACTTTTTACACATTTAAAATATTTCAAACTCCAAAGGAGTTATAAACGATTTTTAAAAATCGTATTTTCCAGTTTTTCCTAATTTTCTCGGATACTGTTTGAGATATATCCAATTTCTCTTTGGATTATTAATGAGCACCAAATTTAGCAACTTTGCCAAATTTAAACCTATACTCTAGCTATTATAATACGCGAGATCCCCATGCTTAAACTCGAATTTCAAACACCCTGTATACTCCAATTGAGGCTCAATTTGATCTAAGATCACAATAACTGTCTCTTTTGTGAGGCGAAAACGCATAAAAAAACGATCGTATTCGAAATCCGTAAATGGATTTGCGCAAACAAATCGCCTTCGAGGAATTACAGGGTCGTACAAGTCATCATCTGCATCATCTATCATATTTATAAAGTCAATGTCCATATTTAAACTTAAACCACAATTTAAACAAACACTTAACTACAAACAAAGCAAATACAAGATACTTTTAGGTTATGTACTCCAGCTCAAGTTCTAGTAAACAGCGACTCAAGATGTAAGCTCAGCTCAAGTCGAATATGTTCTTAAAATTGCTTGGTGCAACGCTTTATACCGTTAAGGCGAACTTAAGATTCAGCTAGATCTTAAGATGTGTCGGAGAAACCGGGCATAAGAGAGGCTGCAAATAACTGAAAGGAACATAAATAACAATAATATTACAGCCAGAAAAAGTTGATGGGCCATGTCACAAGAACGAAACAAATAGAATAGCGAAACAAATATGGAAAGGGGGTGTGAACAAAAGAAGAAAAATAGGAAGGCCCAGAAAAATCAGGAATGGAGAGTTAGCCAAGATACTTAAAAAAAAGTGCTAACGTGGAGACAAGCGGAAACACTAGACGGGGCAGACGGGGGTGGAGAATTTTCGTACACCTTCACACCTCTACAGCATAATGGTAGAAGAGAACGGATTATAACTAAAACTATAATCTTCATTTACATAATTATCAACATTAACCGGCTGCGGGTTGTTATCATCGTTATCTTAATATTTTTATTAAAATATCCCTTTCAAAAAATGACATGTTCATCGCTCGATAAGCTATCAAACCCAACATAGCAGGTACTTAAATATTCGGCCAGATAGTCGCGCATTTTTTTGTAGACACATTAAGGCAGTGGTTTCCAACCTGTGGGGCGCGCCCCCCTTGGGGGGCGCGAGACTATTGCAAGGGGGCGCACAGCTGTTAGCAAAATATCATTTTTGAATATAAACAAACAAAAAGAACTTTATTTATACAGAATATTATGGTATTTTGTTTTGTAGCCAATTAACTAATTGTTATATCAGGACAGTATTTATGAAATTAGATTGTTACGAAAAGTGAGGGGGGCGCAACCAATTTTTTTATGAAAAAGGGGGTCGGAAGAACAAAAAGGTTGGAAACCACTGCATTAAGGTGTCACACATGTACCCCAAACGAGTTTATACATTTATAATCATAGCCTATCTAATTTTTTTTATCTTAATTTGGCTGTCAATCAGTCTGATATTTATTCCCAAATTCTAGTTCAAATCTTTTTCTGATTTGATTTAGGTACTCGAACATAATCTAGCACTCAGCGATAAGCAACCTGTGTTATACTTTATCACTTTGTTGAATAGCATACACATACATAAACAGTTAGGTAGTCGTTTTTATATTGTAATAAGCTAATAAAACTTGACGTCATTAGGAACAATAAAGATTGTTTGATTATCGGTAATTTCTAGTTTGAGAACGCATATTGTATAAGAACAGCAAAAATTTCCACAGTATGAATGGTGTTTGCTTGCAAAATCTAATTAATGCGTTCATTGTTTTCGCCAAATATTTTTAATAATAATTGGCAATTGATCGTAATGCCATGTAATTATGATTTTTTGCAAATTTTTTGTTAAATGATCAGAGTTTATCTTGTGCTAATTACTAGGGATTGTAAATCGCAAAAAAGGCTCTTCAAATTTTACCGGTAATTTGCCAATTTTTTACCGGTAATTCCGGTAATTTTACAATATTTTTCCAATAATGATAAAAATCTAAATCAAATAATCAAAAAAGAATATTGACTTATTTTCAAGGAGAAAAAATAAGGGGACAATAGATACAAATGGAATATGATTGTTTACTCACTTCTCTGTCAAATATCTCGCACGGTAATTTATAAATAAATATCTAACTATCGTCTTCTTATGGCAAACTAAGTCTACAAAACATTTTTCTTTTGGCGTTTTTGTGTATTCGCAACAATAGCCGAGATAATTAAGTTTAAAAATTTTGATCGATTTCGGTTTTTCCGTTAAATCACGCAAAACATGGAATTTTTAAACAAAACAAGATCTTGTTTAAAATACACTCCTAAATAGCTAACTTTTGTCCCATTTAACCCAACCTTGTATATTCATTATTTACGGAGATAGCAATAGTGTCCCATGGAAAAGAACACCCTGTGTACTCTTATTTGATATTGAATTATATTATTATTATTATTACATAAAAAAATTTACGTTGATGGCTCTTAACTGATATATTGTATGAAACTGATTGTGATAGTTTAAGCTTTAACTATCCCAATCAGTTACATACTAAATAAATACATATATATTTTTTTAATATGGTTTTTGGAGTTTATCCGCGTAATATTAAAATTGGCTTGACGTTTCGGCAAGCTCTCCCTATAGGGATACGCGGATAAACTCCGAAAATTATAATAAAAATGTTAGTAACCGCGAAAATCTAAAAAAAAAAAACAATTATAACTATATACAATATATGTACATATAATATTATGATTTACCGGTAAATTACCGGTAAACCGGTTTTGATCGATAATTTTACCGAATTACCGGTAATTCAAAAAGTCGGTAAATTTACAATCCCTACTAATTACTTATTTAAATGATGCAACTTTAATCCGTAGAAATAATGACGATAAAAACAGGCATTTTATTGTGACATGCACGATTTTCTTTTAAATGAACTTAGCACAGCATTTATGTTTTCAGCGGGTGAACTTTTAAATTTAAAAATTTTGACTTATTAGCTCCTACTTTCCACATAATTTTACCAATTTATAGCTAACGTAGTACATTATTTAACAATTTTACATCAGTGTCATCGGTAAAATACCAACTGATATTGATCACATTTCATCCAATCGCGAAACTACTTTTAGTATTTGAAAGTTATGAATATGTTGATCAAAAATTTTACAATACGCATCAAAAATTACAATATTTCAAAATTTCGTGTGACATACTACTATATATTATGAGCATTACAGGTAAATTTCACAAGTACTTTTTATGAAAATCACCTAATTCTTGTATTATATCATACGTTACTAGTTTAAATACAAAAATTATTAACATAAATAAGATAATAAAATCACTTTTCATGAAACAGTTCCTCTAAAAATGCTAGACCAGTTTTAAAACTTTCGTCTCCTTGTCAAGAAATTTTATAAAATAAACAGAATCCGGTAAATAAGAAAGCTAATGATGATAATAGTCTTGAAACTGGTCTAAGGTTTCTACAAAGAATTATTTTTTAAAAAATAAGTGATTTTTAACTTAGTTTATTTATATATCCAAATAAATCACTCCAACAATTTAAGTGATAACAACAACAAATTTTTTGATATTTTAGAAAATTGTGATAAACATTTTTTTTAAGGAGAATAAAAACTGGTAATTGTATCAATGTGTTATGTTCTATCAATTTTTCTAAATTTAAAATCAGGATCAAAAAATTGGTTAGGCCATCTGAAATTGGTAATCAGCCTAGAAGAATTAAAAATATTTTTACCCAAAATTTGTAGACATTACTTAGTGTTTCGGCAAATAGTGAAAGTAAAATTTGCAACAAATACTTAATGTTTTATGTAAATATTTGTAAACAACATACAAAACACCAATTAGCTTTCTACGAAAACAAACTACATTATGTATCTAAATTATACCATTGTTTGCAACTAATGATATGTAATAATGTGTTACTTGGCGTTCAGGTTACGTAAAACATGTTTTAGACAACCCCCCGCCTACATCAAATGACAGGTTGTTCCAGACATATACACCTAAACATATCATTTGTTATTTGCATAGACAAAAATTTTAAACAAGCAAAAAAACTAAAGCAATTTTAAAATACGCAGACTTTGCACTTTTCATGTTAAATCTATGTACCAGGTTCGGATAACATAATATCTGTAAATATTTGAGAATACTGTGAAGGAAACGCTACCTAAATTCTTCTGTTATCATAGTTATTTGAGTTTTCTAGAACAAATTTTAGGTCAATTGAAAGTAGACACTATAACATTAAAGAAGTCGCTATGAGATAGTGTGATCATATGTCTCCGGATTAGGCCTTTAGACTAGTCAAAGAAGAAGTAGCTCATAACGAAAAATAACAATAAAATACTTCCACCACATCATGCGTGATCAAAAATATGAAAATACGTATATTACAGTTGAGGGTATAAAAGTACCCGGATGAACAAAAATTTCCTTGGTTAGAGAACTTAAGCCAATGAACATGGATTAGGTACTTTAGTTTACCCAGGGCTGCAGTAACTAAACACTGGGCAGAAATTAAAGAAAATAAAGTACCAGCAATTAAAAACCTAGAAACGAATAATCTTACTGAAAACACCGACAGTTTTGCTAAACGACGAAATATTGTGTTAAAATAATAATATAAAAATCTTTAAAAATTATCGGTGTTACAAGCAGGGGTTTGGAGCGGAGCGCAGAGCTGGAGCGCGGAGCAGTGGAGCAATGGGTTTTTGCCCGGAGCGGGAGCGGAGCCCGGAGCAAATAATTTTGATTGTTCCATGCTCCACTTTACTATTATAAACTAAAATTTTCTTTTTTTTATGAATTATTCTCATGGGTAGGTATAGTATTTAATAAAATTATAAATAAACTAAATTTGAATTTTTTGAAGTAAAATTATTATAATGTAACTTTTCTGAATATTAATTTTCATCATTTTGTATATATTTGAATTTTGAAAAATTTTAAAGAACTTTTTTTTCTTTTTTTAACTTTTGAAGATCAATAATTTAATCATTTATTTAACTTCACTTGTTTCTTAGGGTCAAATAGGTATTGTAATTTTTGGTCCATTTCCACATATCTCATAAAATTTTAGCTTTGTTTAAAAAAACAAATTTTTAAATACAAAAACTTATTTTATTAATATTTGGAGCGCGGAGCGGAGCGGGAGCGGAGCTGGAGCAGGCATCTTGATGCCGGAGCGGAGCAACTAAAAAATTGAACTGCTCCAAACCCCTGGCTTACAAGCATAAGCAAGCATGTTAAAGCATATTGAATAATATTTTAAAAATTTTAATTCTTTTTTTATTTAACGCCAATTCCAAAAGAAACCAAGTTTGAGTTAAAGGTCACCCCCTTGCCCTAGACACAGTGGCGTAGCTAGAGTTTGTGCCGCCCGGGGCGGTCCCTGAATTAGCCGCCCCTATAAATAACCGTTACTAACTTTTGATTTTTCTAAAAGCAAGCAGAGATCGACACAAAAAAGTGGGGGTGAAAAAAATACGCCGCAGGCGATTTTTTTTAAATTTTAGACGTGTTTTAATGCAAAGTTAGATAATATAGAATGCTTTAACATCTTTCAAAATTACAGTTTTACGGTAGAACCTTTTTTGATTTTTATTTTCTTAAATCAAATCGCCCCCACTCCCACGAAATTATTTCTAATAAGGGTGAAAAATCCCTGTTACAATAGAGTTTAAAACTGCATAGAATTTAATGCCTAAAATAAATGAATTGTTTCATAATTTTATTGAATGGATGGTACCCTATCATAAATTTTATTAGGTCGTTACACGGGGGCGAGTTTTCAGTAAAGCAAGGTCAAGTAGCCCGTTTTATCACCTAACTAATGCCTAATTTACATTGGTATAGTAGCTTATGCAAGTAACTAAAGCAAGTAGCTAAAGCAAGTTACTAAATCAAGTAGCTAAATTATGCGTCTACACACAATTTAGTGAAGTTGTTTAGTAAACTGACAGAAATGGACTATCGTGCGATAGTCCGCTTATCAGTCAAAACATGTATTGAAAATTTGAGCGAAGAATTATTGGAAATGGTACGGGGTGATAAGAAAAATTTAATTGTGGTATCTTCAACCCAACGTACTAGTGCCATATTTTTTCTTTTTACACTTTTTACACACCTTAAGCGCACTTGACAGTGACGTTTAAAAAGGAAGCGCAGGTCAGGTCACTTGCGCAAGTAAATAGAAATTACTAATCACTAAATTGTTTACTTGCGCAAGTACTAAACAAAAGTGTCTACACGTTGCAAGTAGCTAAATTTAGCTACTTGATTTAGTAACTTGCTTTAGCTACTATACCAATGTAAATTCGGCATTAGACACGAATTCCTTTTTTTTTTAATTAATTCTTTTGAATAGCGCCACGTAGCGCCGGTACTGATTATTATATATACTGTTCCTTCATTACCCCGTGATTTTCATTTTTACCCCATTTGGGTAGACCAAAAGTGCCGCCCCAAAAAATGTGCCGCCCGGGGCGGACCGCACCCCCCCACCTTGCTACGCTACTGCCTAGACATAATTAAAATTTTTATAACCGTTTTGGGTCGCCTAGTTACAAGTATAAAGATGTGTTGAATTTTCTAGGAAAATAATAAATTTTTTACTGGAGGAGTAAAATTTAAAGTTCCTTTAGTTTGGGTATAGGTAATAATTTTTTTTCAATAAATTAAAAGATTGTAGGCGTGACTGGTTAAGTGTATTTTAATGTTTGTAAAAAGGTTAAAACATATGTAAGAGATATATTTTTTAATTACTCATATTATCTACAATGTAAACACTACATATTTATCTAATATTGATCGATTAAATGATTAAATAAAAACAATATATCTGATTAAATCGCAAATGTATCTTTACATAATCGTTTTAAATTGTGTTAAAATAATCTTCTGAGAAGAAGTATGTGCTTTGAAAACGAAAAGATTTTTTCGACTGATAGAACACTGATGATGATGGTATTTCTAGTTTTAATCAGGGCATGAAACCGGTTTTTTGAACCGGTTTCAAAAACCGGTTAACCGTTATTTTTTGTCAGAAAAAGTGATTTTTAACCGAAACCGAAACCGTTATTTTTAAAGGCAAAAAAAACGGTAACATTTAACCAAAATAATAAAAAACCGGTATTTTTAACATCTTTTTTTAATAAAAATTGCGATGAAAAAGGCAAAATCTGTAGTAAATGCGATTCGTTTACCAAAAGTCATTACTGAACTCTTGATTGTACATTTATTATAAAATTATAAATAAATAATATCTTTTCATACTTTGCATTCCTGATCTATATAATTTTAAAAACCGGTTAATTTAACTGGTTTTTTAAACCGGTTTATAATTTAAATCGGTTTTTTACACTAAACCGGTTTTTTACGAATAAAACCGGTTTTTCAATAAAAACCGTTATAAAAATAAAGTTCTCGATTTCGGTTAACCTTTAACTAAAATTTTTTTCGGTTTCGAGCCCTGGTTTTAATTGTCTGAAATTTCAAGCAATATTATAAATTTCTGAAATTTGATACAAAGAAAAGTCTTTGATGCTGATATTACGAGCAAAGTATAATTATGTATACCCTTCAAGCACCTTGATCTACTTGTGTCATCTCAATTTTCATTTCACAACAACTTTTATTACGATTTTATTTCCAGGACTTTCTAAATTTATCTATTTCTGATTTTACAGTCTTTCTAAAAATATAAAAAAAAAGTATAACGAAAACACCTAAGTGTAGCAAAAGTTATTAAGAAAACAAATGTAACCAGCCCAGGAGTTACATCTAGTAGGTTGAAACTCTTAAAAATGATCACTATTTGTCAGGGTCAGTATTAGTCAAAATTCAAGTTTCTAATCAATGGCTTATTAAAATAACATTACAACCCTACTGGAACTTACGACGACAACCCTTTGTTAGCGACAAACTTTATGTAACATTTAAAAACTCAGGTGAACTTGATGTTTTTAAATGTGTAAAGCAAAATATTATAAATATGCCATAAAAATTTAATTAAAATATCGCAAATCTTTTGTCTTTACGGCTGAGTTTTTGCAAATTCAATTATTTTTTTAAATTACATTTCGTTCTGGTACACATCTCCATTCATTGAAATTAAAAAGTTAAATTAAAAGATCTGTAGCGTTAAAATTATCATTATTAAGTACCATAAAATAAGAAAGTGAAAAATTTGATTTCATTATTGCATTGTTTCTCTGGTTTAGCGGTTTATTTTTATAATATTGAAAGACACTGCGAAATATTTACATAATTATAATAAAAATTATAAACATTAATTTCGCAAACAATTGGTTTTTAGTTTTTAAGCACATCATAAAAAGATTTAATCGTTCAGTAATATTAAACAACTTGGATTATTTCTTAGAAAATCACCGTTTATTACTAATAATTAAAAATAATTTTTCTTTTTTTTGTAAACAGTGTCTTCTAAAGGTGCTAGACTAATTTTTAGACTCAAGTTCTTTGTCAGCGGCGATCTTATTAATTTTCAAATTGATGTCACAGGAGTAGGTAATAAATAAGGTTGCTACTGACGAACGAAACAAAAGATAATTAATTCTTACCTCAACTCATTCGTATACCATAAATAAATTACTAAAATAATTGCTATTACATTTTTTCTTCAACATTAGCCAAATTAATTTTTTTGTCATAAAACAGTGAAAATGTTGAGGGAAAACCACATCAAAACTACACAATTTTGTATAAACTTTTTGCAAAGTTTTTTTAAATCATGTCTATTGTTTAAAATTAAGTGTTTAAAATGTCTTATTATTTACATTTTATTTCAGATTCAGGAAACTTCGTCGGCCTGTCTGACATCACAGACAACCGGCACATATGGCGAACGTTGGTGGCCGAATTTTTGGGTACACTGCTCTTGGTTCTAATTGGATGTGGTTCCATTTTAAACGTCAGTGGCGATAAGTCATCCATAGTACAAATCGCCCTTACTTTTGGATTAATCGTTGCAACGTTAGCACAGGTAAGAATAAGTTAATTTTGATAAAGGTGACGCACAGGGCCGAACTATAATGATTTTTAACGTGGTTCGAACTGCAACCAAATATCTAAACAATATTGTACATATCTGAACACAGCAATTTAGGTATTACATATTTACCTGTAAACGTCTTTTTTAATTGTTAAATCCTTGCAATTTTGCTACTAATCGAGCAAGTCCTGGTCAGCAAGATAATTAACCGATCAACAGACATCTGTTTGCGGTTTTAAATTTTAAAGTCTTTAATTTTCTTTTGACTTTTTAAGGAAAATAATGCCAGTAATTGTTTACGCCATGTACCTACCATTCGTATTATTTTAATTTTAACTGAGAATTTTAAACTTCTTTGACTTACTTTAAACTTAAACCACAAAGCATTTCTTACCGCAAAAAAAACAATTCGGATTACATTTTTAGATTTAAAACTTTTTAATAAATATTTATGAATTTTCAATAATTTTGCTGGTTTTCCGGAGGTTTTAAATTTAAAAATAATCTAATGCAATCCACAAATATATTACGTAAATCATTCTAAGCATTTTCTTTAAGCAATTCAAACAAGATCCGTGAGATTTCTTAATCTATTTCGACGACTATTATAAATCGATTAAAGAAATTGATTGGTTTTATTCGCGATAAGTTAATAATTGGTCTCTACAAAGTTTTCTTTAACAGATGTATAGCCTTTTTGTAACTTTTACGTCGCTGAAGAGAAGATTAAACTTCCGCTGTACTGTTCTTAAATAAATGAGGATAAAATTTAATTACTTTTAAGTGATTATTTTCTATTTTATTTAATCACTCAAGGATAATTTACTTAACTTAAGCGCCAGGCGCTACATAAATCATTGTAGGATTTTTAAACTGGTAAAACCTTTAACGCTTCAAGTTTTCCCATTCTCTGCAAATTTAATAAAGAAGCTGTTTTGCATCATTACCCATTAATTAAAACAATGACGATGTTAATTCACATCAGAAGCTTCAATGACTGGTTTAAAATTGTATATTATCTTTCAATTTTTTACCCATAACGATACTTAAATTGTTTACAAACAACTTTCCATGCATAATTTATGATTTACTGGTGGATTCTTCCAGCATAGTTCGAATGCCTTTACAAAAATAGAACCAACTAAACAAGTTTAATTATTTTCATAACTCATTGACAGGTTCACTAGCAACAATTGAAGCATAAATTATTAATTTAATAACATAAACACTACATTTATTACAATAATTAATTCACAGTTTGTCTATAACATTTACTTTAATATGATATACAGTTATGTTATGTAAATCCTGCTCATCATTTGAATATCAAACAAGTTATTTCCCACAGTATTATTAATTTTGAATTCATTACATCTCCGCATCGATAAATATTAATTAATTATAGTATGTAAAACTCGATAGTGCATGTCATATAGTACCACCTAGCTGTTTACGTGTGAAAAAGTGTTATCAAGATAGTATCATTACATTAAAATTTGTCTGCAAATTATCACTGAAACTATTTTGCTGTTTTTTAATAACATCTTACCTAATAAACGTTAGAAAAGCTTAAAAAAGGATGAAATTGCGAAACTTTCATCTCGTTTAACCAACCCTGCAGCCATTAAGTTAAACAGTTTACTATTAGTAAGACAAATTATTTATACACCGCATAAGTAGTGACGTTTTTTCAAAGAACAATTCCATTATTTATGCTATTCCATTATACTACATTTATTTTCTAGCAATCTTTTAAATTCGGTATACGTTGCCTATAAAATTAAATAAATTTTAATTTGAATTATGCTCCAAGAATTGTTGTGACATTTCAAGGTACGAAAAAAAATTATAACGAAGATAGGATTTGGTCTAAATTAATCATCTATACAGTGTGGCTGGTTTTTCATTGTCCAGCTTATATCTGCTGAAATATTAATGTTACCAAAAAAAGTTAAATGAGAAACTTATTAAACAAAAGCTGGTCTACAAAATTGTGCTAAAAATTTTGTTCCATAGCCTACCAGTTTTTCGGAAAAATATCCAACTTTTGTTTTTTAAATAGAACACCCGGTATATTTTTACAGATGTTGATTTAAAATTAGTGCGCAAAACGTTAAACAATAAACAAGCTTTATTAGTATAATGCACATAAAGAAAGAGGCAGTTTCGCTTCAAAATTACTACATTATTTGGTTGTTTACGCTCAACAACGGACTGTGCTTATCACATCTTAAAACGAATTCATTAATTTGCTTCAAAAATGTGTACTTAAAATTTTGATATGCAAATTTTGTGTGTTGTAAAATTAAACGTTTTAAAAGTTTATGCAATTTTTATTTAAGTGTGAAAAGCTATATAAGGCATATGACCTTGTATAATCTTGTGTACACTTGTAATCAGATTAATTAGGTCTACTCGTCTAACCAAAAATTTAACGGTAATAAATAATTTAATTAATTAAACAACCGTTACTAATAAAACTTAGTTAAACTTTTTTTAATTTGATTTCAATGTCTAATTTGAGGTATTGTACTACACAATTTCATTCTAAGATTTTAATAACGATCAAATATTACATAATAAACTTGTTACGGTGTATTTATTATATTAGATATTAGAATAAGTAAGATTTGTAAAAAATTCGCTGACATTTACTGTGTTTAATGAGGTCGATGTCATGCACGATTTTATGAACCCTATTACAAGATCTTTTGCACCCGCCAATTTAGTAATTTATTATTGAATACACCGGCACTCTTTAATATTGTTTATAATACAAACATCAACGTTTATATCGTGTTTTTTAATCGGCTTGCTAAATACGTTTCATTGATAAATCGAACGTGGTATGCGAATAGTATTTTAACAGAAGTTTAAAGTTCACATGTACACGAAAACAAGAATGAACTAATACGAAAATTGAAAAATTTTCGACACGTTAAGAGCTAATGGCAAGAAATTGCAGACCGGTTGTTTTACTAGACCCTTAAGCTATAGCTAAGTAGAACAGACATAGTTCACCAATTTTAGCTTTCAATATAGTAGAAGTACTTTTTAATTAATGTAACTACATCAATATATTGAAGTAACAATTTGCGAAATTTAGGTGAATTTAATTTGCGGTTACTTAAAAAGCTTTTCAAATATTCAAACATTAATATTTTCTGTGAAGTTTTATAAAAATGTTGTAAAGTCTTTCACAAAAAACTCGCTAATTAGATGTTAATAAAATTTGGTCGAATACTCGTTTAAAATTGAACTATTAATATGTAGAAAATTATCAAGCAAATGCAGCGTCTGCGCAAGGGTATTTGGCGTGACTAGGTCTCATTGGTCGGTAAACCGTGGCTCGCGAGCCACATGCGGCTCTTTGGCTCCTTGAGTGTGGCTCTTTCACAAAACACCAAGTGCGGGCGCGCACGTACAGTGCGATTGACACTTCGTGATGACTGGTTTGACTGCTTTGAAAGACCTGGAGAAGAAAGATATGTTGATTTTTAACACCTGGAATAGTATTTCTGACTTATATAAACAGCTGAAAAAAATAGCGTTTGCTGTTCTTTTCATATTCGGGTCTACATATTCATGCAAACAAACAAAAATGTGGCTCTCAAAAAAAATTCTATCGTTGTACTGTTGATATATGGCTCTGTTGACTTATGAGTTTGCCGACCACTGGACTAGGTAAAGAAAATTTGGGCGCCCCCATATATTGTCTAAATGTGCGTTAGTGTCTATATTCATCAATATTGCGAAAAACTTCGGAAGATAATTCCTTATCAAAAATTAAGGGAGCGCTTCCATTTTTTTTTTCTTATACGTCTTATTTTGGAGTTACACCTCATGCAGGGGAACGGGAAAAGTAGATTTTAATTTTATTTCTCAAATTTGAAGAAATGTAGAAAAATAACTTTTGATACTTATTAAAAGGTTTTCGATGGTAATATTTTCAGTGATCACCCACCTTCACAAGGGGTTGAAAAGTGTGACCTCTGTTGGTTCTTTATCACAAAATTTTGGAGGGTAGAAATATTGCAAGTTAAAAAACTTTTGTGAAAGCTTTATTTATTTAGAACCTTTCTTAATGCTTTAATTTTTCCCTGAAAACCTAAAGTTTTTGAGAAAAAATAAAATAAGTGAACATGCACCATCAAATATTCTAAAATAAAATGATTCTGGTCGTTACCATGGTTTATACATATTTAGTAAAAGTAACAGATGTTTTCGTGTTTATTTGGTGATGCATGGTCACTTATTTTATTCTTTACTCAAACAATTAAGGTATAAAAAAGTTTCCTAATAAATAACGTTTCTAAAAAACTTTTTAAATTGCAAAATTTTAACCCTCTAAAAAGTTTTGATAATAAACCAACAGGAATTGCACTTTTTAGCCCCTTGTAAAGGTAGGAGATGATTGAAAATATTAGTATGGGAAATCTTTTAATAGGTAAGTAAAAAACATTTACTTACCAAATATCATTGTACTACACTTCTCCAACTTTGAGAAATAAAATGAAAACCTACTTTTACTGTTCCCCTAAGAAGGTATAACTTCAAAAGACGTGTTGGAAACATTTTATATAAAAAATCTTAATTTTCGATATGATAGGAATTACCTTCCGAAGTTTTTCGCAATATTTATGAATCACGGGCATATTTACAAAAATTTTACACCCTTGCAAACATTTGAATTTTTTATAAATTAAATAACACAAATACATTTGTATACATATATTATACAAATTTTATCTTTTTTAAGAGGAAATCTGGCGCCCCCATAACCTGACACCCCTAGGCAGTTGCCTAGACATGCCTAATGGTAAAACCGGCCTTGAGCAAATCTAAAAAATGATATCCTAAGATACCTTTTCTAACGTCTTTTGAGAATTATGATAATACTGAATTACTAAAACAATTATTTGTTTTAGTAATTCAGTATTACAGTGATCAATGATTTTTCGTGTTCGTAAAAGAAATAGCATCAACAAACTTTATTAAGAAGGGGAAAAACTGCAAGCAAAAAACTAAAGAAATAGTTATAATATTTCATGTTTAATTAAGAGGCCCTGTCCATTGAAGAAGATGCTATATTTTTTGATAAAAACCAGTTAAAGTTTTGTGTCTTGAGTTACGGAAATATTTTTAGACACTACATAACAATTTCACTTCTATTTATTAGGTTAGTATTTCACAAATTAATGGTATATTTGTCCACAACTTCAAAATATATTGTTTTTATATTTTATCGCTAATTAATTTTGACGAACCAAGATTAGATATACGACACCATTTTCTCTTTAATTTAACGCCCTGTGGCACAAATTATTTTTTTAAATCGGCCAACCAATAGAATCAATAGAATTTCTCATTCATATTACTCAACATTCAACAGCATTTATTAAACATTGCTGTAAAAAAAAAGTTTATCATCCTAACCCACTGATTTAGTCAATTATCTTTTTTAATAAAACTTGATAATTTTCAGCAATAGTTGGTAAGATAATATAAATATCTTTTTGGTATTAATTTAATGTATTAAAACAAGAAAATTGTCTTTGCTTGCCCTGTTATATTCTGCATTTGTATGGCCAGTTTAATATTCAAAACATTTTGGTCAGTATAAATAAACGAGTGTCAGCATCAAATCGCATTTTGTTAGCACAATATCTTTGTTTATTGGTCAATAAAATTTGAATTGTTGGTCAGTATAAATAAAAAGCAAATAATGAGAATGAAGCTAATATGTTTGTTTTTATTTAAAAACAAATCTTAAACTAACATTTAACCTGACCCTCATTCGTTTGGTCAATAAGAGGATCAGATTAAAGGTAGTTTAAAACCTTTCTTTAATAAATAATGAAAACAAAGCGAATAGGTTTGTATTCATATAAAAAATAATTACCGACCATCTACTGAAAATACTGGCAGTGTATTACATTAGGTACTAATATTTTATTAGAAATACTAACCATTTGTTTAAAATACCGATTAAAAATATTTAAAAATACAGATACAATAAATGGCAGCCTAACAATTTTTTCGGTAAAAATGTCAAGTATATTTAGATCAGTTAGTAGACGAAAGAATTGGCATCAACAGTTTTTGGGATTAAAAACTTATCAAAATTATATTTTTTAAATTCAAATCCTAAATATTTTTCATTGTCTACTTATAGATTTTGACATACTGGTCGCAGAGACTGTTATTAATAGGATGAATATGTTTTATGGACAAAGACAACTGCTACTTGTTTTAGTCAATACCACCAGTTTCATTGGAAAAAGATGACAGCACGCCAAGATTTGTAAATGTATCTGTCATTTAATAAATAACATATGGGTACCTACTGTTAGTTAATTTTTCCAAATCTAAATTGATCAACCTTAATATATTTTCAAAAATGTACGCTATAAAACAAGAGATAATGAAATCTTATATACCCTGTAGATACAAGTTGTATCATACAACTCAGTACCATCTATTCATTTTTAGGTCACCCTATACATATAATTCAATGTCACTGACTTGTTACTGAACCAAAATCTCTTTGTTTCTGGGACACTCTGTAGATGTAATTCAATAGTAATACTACCTTTTAGTTTCCCAATAATTATAGAGTAAAAATTAGTGTGTTTGAGTTCCTTGTTAAACAATGGGTACAAATTACGACAACTTCATTATCTACCATTAATTTTTTTTTAATAAAGTGCGAAACTTGATATAGGTCAAGTGTGGTGCGTGTTTTTGTTTTCGAAATTTTATAGATACGCAAAATAGATTAAACCACAGCTATAATCAATATGTTTTATGAAATAAGTACTTGTATTTGTAGTGTGATGTGAGTTACAAGTAAATTGTCACGTCGCGTCGGTCTGTTTCCAAAATTTTGAGGCTTGTTTTACAGCCTTTATAATTTCTTCATCCTCTCTTGGTGTGTTTTAGATTTCGAAACTAACATACATTTTTTTTGTACAATAAATTTCGTGTACTAGTTCAAATTTTGCAGTAAATTGCTTATGTAATATACTATTAATTTTTATTTATCCCAATTAATCTTTTTTTTTCAAGTTACCATAACTTTAAATGGGCACTGATTAATACAAGACCCTTCACTTTTTTATTTTATTAGAAAGTTGTAACTGCAATCATTAAAAAACAAACTAAAATACCAAATTTTTAATTGCGGATAACTTCAAGAAGCTAGCGAATTCGCCTGATGGTGTTGGGCAAAACTACAAAATGTATACAGTAGAATTAAATTTAAACCCCATTAAATATTACATTATATGTGCCATTAAAACGTTGCAAAATTAATTAGACAATAAACTTTACACACTCGATAGCTTTTTATATACGGGGAGTTGCCTGGCTAATTTGTACCTATTAGTTTTATAGTTTTAATAAGAAATATTAATGTAATCTCTAAATCGGCTATTTAATAACGTCTTGCTAGACATACGTTAAGTTGTAAGTACTCAGTACTTACATAACAATTTTATGTGAGACATAGTTAGTTGCTTTATTAGCCTTAATCAAAACCTCTTGAATCAATTAAAAATTAAACTTTTTACGTGCTTATTTTTATATAGCTTTTACAGCGTTTAATAAAACTGGCGAGACTGTTCTTTTTTTAATAAGTTTATGTTTTACTAGTTCACAAAAAGTGAAAACGATCACTTGAAAAGTTGTGTATTGTTTCCTTCATAGCGTTTCATGTTTTTCTGTTCTGTATTTTAGGCTGCTATCGGGGTTTCTCTCCGGGGATCCAGGTCCATTTTAACCTATTTTAAATTCCCGGGAAATACTTATTACCCCGAGAAATCTCAAGATATAGAAAATATGTTATTTTGGTTTATTTTGGGTTAGGATATTTGTAATATTATCATAACTTATCAGAATTTATTATAAATATCTTAGCTAACATTAATTTATGGAAAAACTTTTTGCTTATTTCAAAATAGTTTATTTGCTTTAGAATAACAATTTATGTACACCCCTAGTATGTGTAAAAGAGCCCGGTCTCTACGACAAAGTTAATGTAAACAAAATACGTTTACAGTTTTATTTTTCTGTACCTTGGTAAAGCGAAGCAAAATAGCAGGGCTTCGAACCGGAACTGAACCGAAAACCGGAAAAAAAACCGTTATTTTTGTCGAAACGAAAACCGGAACAGAACCGAAAAAAAATATCGGTTTAAAAACTTTTCAAAAATTAAAAAGCAATCACTCGGAGCTGAACCGAAGACAAAAAACCGTAATTTTTGTCGAAACGAAAACCGGAACAGAACCGAAAAAAAATATCGGTTTAAAAACTTTTCAAAAATTAAAAAGCAATCACTCGGAGCTGAACCGAAGACAAAAAACCGTTATTTTTGTCGAAACGAAAACCGGAACAGAACCGAAAAAAAATATCGGTTTAAAGACTTTTCAAAAATTAAAAAGCAATCACTCGGAGCTGAACCGAAGACAAAAAACCGTTATTTTTTCCGGAACGAAAACCTGAACCGAACCGATATATATTTTTTTAATTGAACCGGAACGAAAACCGAAACGAAAAAAATTACGGTTCGAAGCCCTGCAAAATAGGATATAAATAAAATGTTACTGATAAAAAAACATTTCTCCACTCTTTTTTATTGTTTGTCAGTTTTTTTCCATTTTTTAATTCCTAGTGTCCTTGGGTCCTTTTCCGCCGCCTTTAATAATTTTATCCGGGATCTTTCCCTCGTCCTTCTTCATGTTACTTCTCCCTCTAATTCTAATACTTATTTCGTTATGCTTTTCTACGGCAATCTATTTTTATGTCCCAACCACCTCATTCGTTGTGTCTTTACAACATTAATTATATTTGGTTGGCCATTTCATTTCTCCAGTTCCTCATTTGTTGTTTTTCTTCATAGTTTTCTTTTCCTTTTATCTCCAAATATTGTTCGCAATACCTTCCTTTCCCAGACCTGTAATGTTTTTCTTTTATTATAATTCATTTTCTACATCTCACCGCCGTACGTAAATATTAGATTATAATTGTTTTGTAGATGTAAATTTTTACTCTCCTTGAGATACCAAAATTATAGCGGTGCCTTAAACTTTTAGTCAAGGATGTAGTATGTAAACTGCCCTATTGCACAAAGTAACACTGGTGTTAAAATACGAGTTAATCGCCAAAACCAGGCAACATCGACGTCAACTATGCTGCGATATTGCCTAGTTCTAGGGTTAACGTAGTTTAACCCCGGGGTTAATCACAGGTTCAACTTTTATGCAATCCGGTCATATACAAATTATGTATTTTTGATCCGTGTTTTGAAATCAGCTTAAAATTGTGTTATTTCTACTAGGGATTGTAAATCGCAAAAAATGCTCTTCAAATTTTACCGGTAATTTGCCAGTTTTTTACCGGTAATTCCGGTAATTTTACAATATCCTTCTAATCATGATAAAAATCTAAATCAAATAATCGAAAAAAAATTGACGTTTTTTCAAAGAGAAAGGGGAAATCATAGAAATGGCATATGATTGTTTACTCACTACACGACTAGGGATTGTAAATTGTAATAAATCTCAAAAAATGCTCTTCAAATTTAACCGGTAATTTGCCAGTTTTTTACAATATCTTTCTAATCATGATAAAAATCTAAATCAAATAATCGAAAACAAATTGACGTATTTTCAAAGAGAAAGGAGAAAGCATAGAAATGGTTATTTTTTAAGAAAAGAAAATGAAAAATATTGTTAATAGTGTGACAACATAGGTATATTATGTTAAATCATTTTTTATTTTATGTTCAGAATAATTTTATTTTCATGTGTTTTTTGTAATGCTGGATTATATTTTTTGTAATATTTTTATTTTATATATTATATATTGTCATTTTATATTGTGTTATATTAATATTACATAAAAATATATTAGATACGTTAATGGGAGTTAACTAATAATATTGTATGAAACTAATTGGGATAGTTTAGGCTTCAACTATCTCAATCAGTTCCATAATAAATAAATGTATATAAATATATTTATTTTTAATATGGTTTTCGGAGTTTATCCGGGTAATATTTAAATCGACTCGACGTTTCGGCAAGCTCTCACTATAGGGGAGACACGGATAAACTCCGAAAACTACATTAAAAATGTTAGTAACCGCAAAAAATCTAAAAAGAAACAATATAATATAAATATATATAATAATATGATTTACCGGTAAATTACCGGTAAACCGGTTTTGATTGACAGTTTTACCGAATTACCGGTAATTCAAAAAGTCGGTAAATTTACAATCCCTAATTTCTACATGGCTTGTAATAAGGGTACAGTATCAGAAGCATTCAGCTCTGTGTAGATTTTATTTAAAAAATGTTTGATAAATAACAACAGTGATTATGAAACGCTAAAATGACATTTGAAGTAATAAACAATGTTCATTATCTTTATCAATTTTAAGAATATTACCATACTCGTAAATAGGTTTATTATCAGATATGTACCATTAAATTGCACTTCAACGCAAATATTGTCTCGTAAAATCGTTATAGGTCAACTATACTTTCAGAATCTCCACAAATGTTATTTTATTCAACACAACAAAAATTATATACAAACGTGACTTGATGCAGATTGATTGATTACGAACAAAAAAATTGTTTTAACAATTTTAAAATTTATCGCACGGTTTGTGAAATAAAACGTTTAAAGATGTTTCCAGTAAGTTATCAAAATGAATTTTATCTCTAACAACATCTCTAATTAGATATTACCAATTGGTAATTAAAACATTTAACAGGAATGTGGAAATTAATCTGAAATTGATTGCGAATTATCATGGAGCAAGCGAATTTCCATGTACCATTTATTAAAACACTAACACACTGGCGCCATTATTATCTCAAATAACAAGAGACACTTATGTTTCACCATTAGTACATCAGTTAGGAAATCATTTTCATAACCATTTTTGAGAACTGTAACTGTTTTATAATTGCTCTTGTAAAAAAACTTGAGATATAATTGATAATGGGTCGACAACTATTTTGTCTGATTATCTATAAAATAAATATGCTAACAATAAACCTGATACAGGATTTACAGAGAATAACTACAACTGTTTTTTATGTACTTTAAAGGAAAATATAACTATCTTTGGGTTTAATATTGAACGCAAGTTACAGTGGAACCCTGATTATCAGAAGCAATGTGGACGAAGCAATGTGAACCGAAGAAATCTCGAATAATCAAAACTCAAATTACGCAAAACGTTTGGTAAATTATTATTATACAGGTTGTTTCTTAAATATTGCGAAAAACTTCGGGAGGTAATTCTTTATCGAAAATTAAGAGGGCCTTTTATATAATTTTTTCCTTAGACGTCTCCTTTCGGAGTTACACCCCCCTAAAAAAGAGCGGTAAAAATAAGTTTTTATTTTTTTTAAATCAAATTTAGAGATGTGTAGGAGAAGGAAATTTGGTACATGTTTTTAACTTATTAAAAGGTTTCCTTCCCATAGTTATATTTTTAATCGTCTCCCACCTTCACAAGGGGCTGAAAAGTGCGACCCCTGTTGGTTTTTTATCAGATGATTGAAATTTTGCAATTTAAAACATTTCATTTGTAAGCTTGATTTATTTAAGCACTTTTTCATTGTTTAAGTTTCCTGCAAAACCAACAGCTTTTGAGTTTAAAATAAAATAAGTGAACATGAACCATTAAATATTCTAAAATAAAATGATTCATTTGGTGGTTATCATGGTTTGTTAATGTTCATATTAAGTATAATCAACGGGGGTTTAATTTTATTTACAACCATTTTATTTAAAAAAAAAATACTATTACCTTTAATTAAAACTAATGCAATATCTATTAATTACCTTGAATAATGTGAAGCCCTATTTTGTCTGAGCTCTTTGTAGTTATTTTAAATTGACAATGTACGCCTCCCTTAAAATCCATTCCAATTCATTCTTCATGATTAGTTTCTTATATTATTTTCAAGCTTAGATTTTTGTCGTTTAAAACGTAATTATGTTAAATATGTAATAAATAAAGACGTAAGTATTATAAGCTAATCTTAACAATCTCCAACCTTAATTTAATTCTAACGTGCAAATTCAATACAATTAATAACAACTATATGTTTATCTTGTCTCTATCGTGGCTAATAAAATTAATGATACACTTCCAAGTCTTTGTTATAATTATAAATTTGCAGTGATTTATGGAACTAGTTTTTAAAATCGACTCTCAGTTGTTGTACATTAATTTATTATTTCCGTTTTACACACACTTGTAAAATGAAAGGTTGGAAGTTTTGTTTCAAACGTTAGTGGGTTCTTGTACTACATGTTATAGTTGTTGTTAATGGTTAATAATTAATAATAATGAATATTTAAAAGTGAAGTTTATTTTAAAATTTAATTGTTCTACCTCCTGTGGCTTGATGCCGTTGGTTTGGCCTATATTTTAATGGTTTATATGTAAATTGTATTAGATTTTAAACTAAATTGATTGCTAGTACTATTGCAAAACCATATAATACATTTATTTTTATTAAACTTTAATCGCTTTCCTTCTAAAAAACAAAACAAATAATTTTTATTTTATTATTAGCAGATATCAGAACCGTAACTTGATCTAAACGGTTACATAAAAACCAAACCAAATTTTAAAAAAAATCGCAGTAAACCAGGGACCCGTATTATTGCGTTAAAAATATCTGAACTTGATCTGACACATTTGATTAGCCTCATTGTATTTGATGAACGATAACGAAAAAAATCATAACTGGCATAATTAAAATTCACGTTTCTTTTAAACGAGATGAGGCTGTGGTATTGTTATACAGCTATTATGCAATATATATTAATTATTTCTACACATACTCTCTTGGTAATAAAAGGTTATAGTTTATTTAAACAATAAAGCACTTAATTTTACAGTATCATTATAAGGCCACGATTAACACCAGTTCATCTTAAGATACAGACGTTATTACAATAGCACTTAAAATTACATGCTTATTTTTATTTAATTTTAACAATCGGGTTTATTGTCTTATAACCTCAGCTTTTGTAATTGTGTACAAATAAGGGATCTCATTTGAATAAAGATTACTTAATGGGTGCTAGTATTATAATTACTATTAGTCCTTAACACTTATCTTTAATACAGAGAGTGTACAAAGATGCGTATTCGCCAATGCAAATCAAGTGTATTATGCAGTAGTCTTTTTAGTTATATTAGCAGGCGTATTTTGGCTTATAAAATTATCTATCCCGTATCCATCTATATCGCCGTCTCTCGCTTCCCACTTTCCATTGTTGCCTGTCTTTCCAATCATCTTCACTTAAGCCTCTTGCAACCATTGCCATTGCTTCCTTTACTTCGTGACCTCAATTTTTTTTGGTGAGCCTCTTTTTTTATATATGGCGGCACCCACTTCCATATTTTTTTGGGCAATTTGTTTTCATTTGTTCCTTGAATGTGCCCACGCCGGCTTTGTCTTTTGAGTTTTGTTGACTACAATGTCTACAACTATAGCAGTTTAACTTAAAGTGGACCGCGGGATGCGCAAAGAGAGGGGATGGCGGTTGAAATTTAGACTTTTCTAAACACGTTGAGTAACGGTTTATGAATTTACAGGTTATAAGCACGTTGTTGAAACAGCCGGATGTTTTTAGGTGGCGCAGTAATAAACGCTTTGTACTAGTTTTGGTTTCTGCGTCACAGTCCACTTTAAGTTAAAACAGCTTTCTACAATAATTTCATCTCGTTTATCTTTGTTTCTCTTCTTATCTTTTCTTGTATAGCCACACCATCGTCACCAGTAGTCCATCTCCCTTGCCTTGATACTTAATTTCTCCGACTGACGTATTTCCCATAATTCTGATCCGTATGCACCGACATTTTCGACTATTGTTTTCTAGATTAGATTTTTCGTATTATTATTTATTTTTCTAGTCCTATACTGTTTCTAGTTTCCTGGTTGCTTTTTGCATTGTCCGTAATTTCATTGCCCAGATATTTATACTTATTTTCATTTGAAATCGTGTAAGCGTCGAGACGCAAAGGTTGAGTAGGTACACGGTACACCTACAACGATGTAGTCGGTTTTAAGTATATTTATCGTCAGTCCCAAATTGTTGTATTAAAGCTTAGTTTTCTTAACGTATAATCGATATAGTATTTGTCTTCGGCTAATATCATTTCATGTAAATAATCTATCATTTCCTATGGGCAAACCCATACTATGCCAAAGATTTAAATTATTGTGCGATATATTTGCATTTTTTATCATCCACGAATTGCCAATTGTTGCAAAACATTATAACGTAACTTATAATAAATGTAGCCAAATTTTTGGGAGTACAGGCCTGGTTAACACAGTTGTGCTAGATGCACAGAAAAAATGTTTGCTTGTTGTATTCAGTAAAGTTCCATAGTAGAGAATTATGCTTCATCTATGTTCTAATACGACAGCTTTAACTCTCCAGTTTTTGACCAAACGAAATCGGTTAAAAAAATCCTTTGAGATGCTAATTCGAATGATTTATCTATTCTAATAAATAAAACATTTGAAATGAGCATTCCAAGAATTTATCGTTTATTCCACATTTATATGTTCAGCATCATTTCAAAAGCCAAGTACCAGTTATTATATTTTTCTTGGTAACTTAACAATGCATTTTAGTTCTGCAGCGAAGCTTAAGCACGTTGTGTTGTTTGTTTGTCACAGTTTATATCACTGTCATAGTTACTCTTTTCAGCTATCTTGTTCTTCTTAATCGGGTCCTCTTGTACGTTTCGATGTCGAGGTATGTTTCTTAATTCTTGATTATGTTTCGCCACTTCTGTCTATGGTTGGTTAACTGTGGCACATCTCTCCAGATAACTTTTTTTTCGTCTATTCTCTGCCTCACTTCGTTTTCCAATTTTGTTTGTGGTCTCCCTATACTTCTTTTCCTTCGATCTTCTTTTTCCATCCCAACTTAGCGTACCTACTTTCTGGTATGAGCTTTTTGGCGACGCGACAACCGTGTGCACGGCTCCGTCACATCGTGGTAGTTTTTAAAGCAAAATTCAATTGGTTTCCTACAAATTTCCCAATTATGGTGACACCATTTCATTCTTCTACAAGCAGCTCTTTGTAATTTGCCTTAACAGATATTTACTTTTACATAAATCACTCCATTTTTTGGATTATTTCGATACCTCTTGAAGTATAAAACGTTTGGAATAGTTTTCAATACTCGATACATTTTAATAGTCAAAATGTTAGACAAAAAAAAACCTCGTCGAGTGAGTTAAAGCTTGGTTTACATTAATCATGTGAGCTGATCAACTCATATAAATTCATGTTATATGAAAACATTTGTATGTTTACAAGGTTCATTTAATATTGTATTGTGTTAAATGATTTAAGATGGCGAAAGTGGTATTACGAAAAGCTATTTTTCAAACCGTTACAATTGTAGCTTCTGTATTAACAGATAGTTTTCCTAAGAATAATAGCTGAAAGGAGAGAGTTAGGGTGAAACAGTAGATTAATTGTAGAGGAGTCCAAGGTGCCTCTAATTACTAATAGAATTAAAATTATAAGATCCAATAAATTACAAGAATTTTTTGAGAATGAACGAATAGGTATCCATTCAAAAATTTGTTTTAAAAATTTGCACCCAAAATTAAGAAACAAGATACACTTATGCGTGAGGCTATTTCACCTTAGTTCAAGCTTGGAGTAACTATCAGTTACTTAACATCAGGAGATTCCTTTAAAAGTTTAGGGTTTCTAACGATTTCATCATTTTCAATAGATACGTTTAGATTCTTTTTCTACGACCACTAATATAAATGATTCTAACCGTACAGCCTGCATGCATAGTAAGTGAATCATAATGCACGGTAAGCAAAACGCACAGGGCTAGAAATATCGAAGTAGCCTTACGTCAAACACTGCCTGCATGCATAGTAAGTTAGTTATAACGCACGGTAAGCAAAACGCCCACTTGTCTAGAAATGTCAAAGTAGGCTTACGTCAAAAGTGATAAGACAACATAATTACATGTGTATATTAGCCAAAAAGCCGTTGAAATCGTGAGTATTATGTGTTCGTAGAAAAAGTAAGCCACATAACACGAGTTGCAAAGCAATTACGCACTCGTGGAAATACGCACTCACCGCTACGCGGCTTCGTGTGCAACTTTTCCACTCGTGCGTAATATGCTCCTTACCACGCTTGTTATTGTAATATACTATTTTCGCCCATTACTACACCTACTTCAGCCATGTCACAAATTAATCTACGTATAGCAGTTGCCCTAGTTTCTTTATTTTTATATTCTTTCTATTGTAAGTTCCATTAAAACTCATTCTTTTCATAAACACTCTCAAATTTAACAGATTTTACCTCTAACCATCTGCTTGTCGCTATCTTAAAACAATGCGATTGAATGGATAAGTTAAACTTGTTTCAACTGAGAAGGTGAGAAGTAATTCCGTTCAGATAAACTGACAAGAATTATTGAATTAAGACGGTCATTTGGCGTTTATGTAACATGATTTTAAGTGAGTTGATCAGCTCACATGACTAATGTAAACCCAGCTTAAGTGATACACATAAGATATATCAAGACGGCATTTCTTAGTCCCATCAAAGGATGTTCTGGGGGAGGTTGACGTGAACCGAACCGAACCAAAACGAACCACTAACGCAAGACTGATGGAAAATATGGAACGCTAGCACGTATACAACGGCACAAGGATCAGTTCTATATAAATTATTCTTCAACTTACGTAGATATTATTTTACAAATGAGTACCTCGTTTCATACAAAATTTGAGAATCGCTGATACAGTTGGTTGCGTTACTGTTACATTTGCTCAAGGTTTATTGATCACCAGTTACACTAAACATTTTTACTCAATATACGCGATATTTGTATAAATCCGTTCGTTTGCCTTGAAAGCCGTGGGACTGTATACATCGGGTGCTAGAGGCGTGTTTGCAGTCCACTCTGATACAACAATGCGAATGGAAGATGCACGCCTCAGATGAGACTAATAACTAATAAGTACTTATACATATACTTCATGCATAATTATCCTTATAGTCGTGACTTTGTCCTCTGCATTTAAAATGTTTTGTACGTTTGCAAATATTAATGTAATCAATACAGTTACGATGCATTTATACAAATTAACTTGTTTATTTACATAGAAAGGTATTAATTACCGTACTCTGCGTATTATGTGCATAACGGTGCGGTTCATTGCCCACCAATGATTTGCTCATAAAGATGAATCGTGAAGTTTAAATTGTTTCGCACCTATCGATTTGTCATAACATTTAAATGTAAAAAAAAAACGAATAACATCTATATTAAACAAGCTGGTGCGCCCACCTTACAATTTTGCAATGCACGTTCATAGACTTTGAAATTTCTGTGGCATGTTATAATGTAGCAAGGAATCTTTAATATATGTAAATGCAAATAGAAACATAAATTAATAAAATAACACAATGCTGTACAGTGTTTTTAAAAAATTTCGTGTACTTTAGGGCTTATGAAGTACCTTCCAAATTAAATTTCATAATTATTCATATCTGCAAATTAATACTTTTATAAATACACATAATTAAAAACCGACCGGTGTTAATCGACTTGGTGTTTCTGAACAAAATATTTGTGTTAAATTAATCTTAAACTTCGTTGTAATTTGTGAATTTATAGATTTTTGCCATTCGCACAAACTTGTGGGACGTAAAATTTATAAGACTGATATCAAACACGGACAATGTGTATCGATATTAGTGGCATAAGTGACTGAATTATAGACATTTGTCTATGTTATGACTAAAGCAATTTATCTAGTCTTGTACCCTTGTTTTTAAATCCCCCAATTTTTTGGTCCAAGGTTCATCACTAATCTAACGGGGCAAGCATTCACACCTGGACCGATTTAACCAACAGTGAATTGATTAAAAAGCCTTTACATAAAAAGTAACGTCTCTTATCGGCCAGGAACTTAAAATTAGAGTAAGGTGGGGCACGTTGAAAGATGGGGCACAGTGAAACAAACTGAATTTCGCGCCTCTCAATATGCGTAACTAGTAGCATATAGCTATGCACATCGCGTGGTGTTATTTTAAATTTTACCGTTGCTGTCGTGTTTTTGGTAGTTAAACGTTTAGTATTTTGGGCATATGAAATTTTTGGCAAATTTGAATAGGAGTTGTATTTACCATTCCGTGTGCAGTAATAATATTGGTTAAACGGCACACAATGCAGTTATATCCATGTATTATTACATTGTGTTGTTTCAACTTTCGTAAAACATATCAGTGGTCAAGTTTCAAAGTTAGTTTGTTCAGTTTGACGTGGTGGGGTACGTTGAAACAAAAATAATGGGGCAGGTTGACAAGGATTAACCTACCCCAATTCTATCAACTTAAACTTTTACCTATGTTAATTTAAAAACTTGGGTCTTATAAAATTAATTAAAAAAAAATATTGATACATCAAAATTTGGAACAAAGTTACAAAAGCAACTCAAATTTAAAAAAATAAAATTTTAGAAAAATCTGTTTTAAATCAAAAATATTTCGAACAAATAAATTTAAGGCTTATTTAATGGTCAGATACTTCGTCAGAGGGTGGATTTTTTTCTTTACATTCCATTCAGTCGGTAAAAATTTGCCAGGAAGATTGGGCGACGATTTAAAAGATATTTAAATGAATGACTTTGTTCTAGTAAAATTTTATGATAAAAAACCTTATTATACGGGGAAAAATATTAGAAAAATGGACTAAGAAGGGAACTTTGAAATTTCCTTTTGTAAAAAAAGGAAATAATTAGTGCGTTCTTTTTTCCTTTAATGGAAGATATCGCATCTGTTTTTGCAAAAGATATTTAATTACCTCCGCTCATAAGCTGCAAAGGAACGAAACAATTTTTTCTTTTAATTAAAAGTTCGATAATACATTTTTTTAAATTTTTTAAATTAAATTTTGTTCTAAAACAAAATGAAAATATTTTTTTTTAAATATTTCTTAAAATAAAATAGTGTTTCATTGTACCCCTTGAGAAAGTGTGAGTGTTTCAACCAACTCCAGTCATGAGGCACTTTGAAACATTTGCTTTTTGTTACAAAATAGCTGCTTACTTCTTAAATTTGGTTTTCTAACAAGAGTTAATTCTACTACTTATTAGGTACTTTAATAAGTGCCTTCTTTTATATGAATTTTTGTTTGTTTTAATAAAAACTAAAAAAGTTATGTCAAAAAATAATGCCAAGTATTTGCTTTTAAAATAACAAACCATTTGTTTTTTTATGTTAACAATAGAAACATAGAATATACAATTCGCAATTTGGAGGAATGTTAAAATGTATCAGTTATCTGTTAGCTATATGATAATTATATCACTTGGTCGCGTGTTAAACGCCAATTACCGTTGTCTATATGCATCATTAAACATTAAATAAGTGTACGTTTGTGTTCAAAATGGTTCGCAATTATCATATTTATGTACCCGTTAAATTGAACATAAACTATCGGCTTAAAAAGGAACTGCATATAATTATTAATCGAAACTAATTCAAATCAATTATTTGCATAGGACATGTAGTAATATTTAGGTGGTTTTTACACTTGTCCGAAAAATTAATTTACGAGCTTATGCAATAGTCGTCACCTCACTGTCACTTTTAGTTGCAAACATTTTTTTTTGTGCAGTCCAACAACATTTTCGTTTAAAATTCACTTCACCTGTTACGGAATTAATTGACGTGAAAATTAGTTTGCGCTGTGTTTAGTACACATACATACTCACTATTTCACAGATTTATTTACAGGTTACTGCCGAGTGCTTATTGTGTTATTGAAGCAATCTGTAATTTTTATAATTGCTTTTAAATCAACAGTGCTCGTTGATAAATGATCTTACATCGGGTTACTGAGTAAAAATCGATTGTAGATGATTGACCCCAGTCAGTAAAATTGATTATTGTGTTAATGCAGTGTGTAACCACTGTCGTATTTATAATTAAAAACAAAGATAAGTCACAAAGCGCAAAGGTAAATGTATGTAGTTCAAATAATTTATATTTTAATAATAAATCCGTGCTCATTTACAATTTGTGCCTGCGAACAATGAGTAAATGTTGTGTTAGCTTAGACTAAACTAAAACTGAACTTAACTTGCTGAGAATAGTCCATTGATATATCTTTTACTTCTACGATTTTCTGCCTAATTGATTAATTACAATAAAGAACAATATTTATATTTGTGTATCAAAGTGTACAACTAATCAAACCTGGTAAACAAGTCCAATGGTTTAAAACGTTTAAGTCTTCTAATTTAATTGTTGTTGCTAAGAGTTGTGTGGCTAGGTTGTTTGTATGCACAATAAGTCTGACTTGGTACTTCACATAGTAGCTTTTAATATCTTCACGCACTGTTTTAATTTTAAGATCACTTTGAATTATGTGATTAGGCACATACCATGGTGCATGATCCACAATAGAAGCGCTTTGTTCTGGATTCGTTGGAGGTTGGAGGTTTCTATTAGGGGCGTTCTCACGATTCGATTTTAGTTGTTCAGCTTTAGTTGATCAAGTAAAATCGACTGGAATTTTTGTTCACACGTTTCAACGTAAATCGAATCAACAGTACAAATAAAAATGGCGTCAACAGCAGCTGTCCGTGCGGATATAGCAACAATTTATTAATATCTTAACAAAGAACAATTTTAATGAAATGTAACAAAAAGCGAAGACAACGGCGTTTCTGGGTCAGAAAAAGGATTTTACGACGAAACAAATTAGGAGTTTCAAAATCTCCTAAAGAGAACTTGCTCTATATAGGACTCATTTGAGAATGTCCAAACAACCGTTTGAAGAACTTCTCTCTAAAATAGAATCAAAGATTTCTAAACAAAATACGGTTAAGCGAGAAGCATTCCCCGCAGCTTTGAAGTCGTCGTAGTAACGTCATGCATTTCCATTTCTTTTACAATATTTTTTTAATCAATTTCACCAGCATATATTTTTTTAATAAGTTTCTTATTTATGATTCCATAGGCAGTCATCCCTTTGATACAATTATAGAAAATGAATCTTAACACTTTCTGACCACTTCATTTTAATTATTAACCAGTGCACCATACAACAAACGAGTATATTTTGAATCATTCAAGTCGACTAGCTATAGTTCACACGGTTCAACTTGACGGAAGAACAGCGATGACTCGCAACTTGAACGGTTCAGAATTTTTGTTAATCAACTAAAGTTGATCGACAAAAATTGAAATATAGGTTCTCACGGTAATTTTTATTCGATTTTACTTGATCAACCAAAGTTGAACAACTAAAATCGAATCGTGAGAACGCCCCTTTTAGTGATGCTGGCAGTACCCCAGAATTGGATGTCGTGTGTCCATATAGGTTTTAATATGGTTTTGTAAAGCAGGAGCTTGTTTTAAATTTAGGTAAAATTACAATAAAAAACAAGTGTCTAAAAAATAAAACTAAAAGATAGGCTAAAACGATGTAAGTTACAAAAAAATAGTCATCCTTTATTATGTTTTTGCTAGTCATTTTGGACCAAAATAGATAAAAACACAACGCTACAGTTAATGTCGGTTTTTTTTTTACCTAACTAGTTGTATATTTGTGTCAATGATTTTCTACGTCCAGATATGGGATAACCCAGTCTGGCTTAACATCAGAGTTTTCTTTTAAATCATTTACAAATTTACAAAAACAGAAAAGTCTTGATCATCTTCGACATCGTATTCATCGTCGGAACTAAATTCATCTTTAATCAAAACGATTTCTTGACGTACTTTATTAGTGAGTGTTTCATTTTTTTAATATTTTTTTTCAAAATAACCTCAAAAAATATCATGTAATTCGGTTTAGCCAAACTTCAATTGTCTTTTTTTTAAAGAACGCTCAGTGAAATGATGGACAATTTTCCAGGCTCACTTATTATCATGATTAACAATCTTGATTAAAATAAAATAGCTGCTATTTGGCGAGACGAGAATCTTTTAACTGGTTTACCATTCCCATGAAAAATCATTAAAAAAATTAAGATATTTTTAATAAACTTTTTTATTTTGATACGTTGAACTGATTTTTTTAGGTATCTTAAGAACCGATTCGTGTCAATAACTTGAGCATCTAGCTAATCTCTGTCTGTAACGTCACTGACTTGTCAGAATAGTTTTAACTGTTATAGCTTGCGTACCTCTTGCTGTATGAATGAAAATATATACTTAGCAGATATATATTCTTGTCGACTTGGTAATAAATATTTGTGCTTGGATTATGAATTTATGGTCTGCAAAACCTACTTCGATGGTAAAATGGATGGCTATGAAGCTGATGAGTATGAATGTAAATAACTACCAATATTTTGTGGGCAAATTTTTGTTGTTTATTGCTAATAAAACAATTCCTAGTTGACTGATTTTGTTAAAATGTTTGATGTTTTGTAAGAGTTTTGGAAGAGTATTAAAATATATCTCTGTACAAACATCCAAAAAAAAATTCATTTAAATTGTGAGGTAGTACGTTTTTTTTTTGTAAATATATAAATTCAAATTGTAACACGGTATAATACGTAGTAATGTATTTTTCTGCATCCGACCAGAGAATCAGTTGTTACCGATCAATTTTTAGGTTGAAAAATACGCCTTTACTGGCCTAGGCCAGAAAGTAACTGGTTGCCATGGTAATGAGGTGTCATTACCGGCCTACGCCGGAAAGTAGCTGGTTGCCATGTCATGATTGTTTTGTTGATTTGCTCTATTAAACAAGCGTCCTTATACCACCAAGCAAGTTTGCACCTGTAGTTTGTTAAATTATTGTTTGATTATGGATGGTTGACGATAGTGATTTTGGTGTTAGTGGCGGACGCAGAAAAAAATATTGTACGTAACATACCCGTAAAGTGCCTTTACTGGACTCGTATGCTTTCAGGATTTGCCAAGGCTCGTCCCAAAACTGTCTACTCGTCCAGTAAAGTACCACTTTTCGGCCTTGTTAGGTAAATAACTATACCAGACACATTGCTCCCAAACTCATACATTTTACTATTGCGCATAATTAAATGTTAGGCTTTTTTCAAGACAAAACTTTTAAAAACCAACAAATATTGTAGTTTACCGTGAAGATCTAAATAAGTAATTTGTATGTTCTAATGCTTGAACCTAGAATTTTTATTAATAGCTTATTAATAGCTAATTATTGCTTTAAAACAATTTATTAAGTACACAACCTGATACTAGATTATGTATATTGCAAACGTGTACTGTATTTCAGGATTGGTTGTTCTATTACAGCGTTCTTTAAATATATGTGTGAAAGGAGGTTTTAAGACACAACTAATTTTACAAACATAGTTCGAGCATTGCTAAATGTCTGGCAAACCATTATCTAGATATCGAAAAAAAATTATGCAATACTATTAGAACTAAATATATGCGAACTTCATTTGCAAATTAATGGTCAGTGATTGGACTCGCGTGTCGCCCACAAAAAAAAAGCGCTTAACAAACCTTTGAACAACTTAAAATATTAATTTTGCTCCTTTGAATGTGCGACTAAATGATGCAACAAATAAATTTGGCGTTATTTATATCGTTATGCAATTGTTCGTTGAAGACTGTTATTAGTACTCAACAATGGGATTTTTTGCAGTGGTATGGTCCGGGTTCGCGGACAATACACTGTGCTAGTGGGACAATGCACTTTAATAAGTGTATCATGCCAATAAAACACACACGGGCCGCAGGTCGCGCCCAGCCCAGAGCCGCGTTACGATTACGTAACTGTAGCCCTCGGAGGCGCGGCCTCTAGACCTAAAAATCGCTTCAGGCCACGGCGATATTTCACAGTATTACTCATTTAAACCAAGTCTATTTTCAGCATTATCGGACAAGATCTCCACAATGATAGTTTAATATTAACACGAATCGGCATGGCAAATACACTTGTTTGCAAATATTGCGTTATTGTGCAAGTTCTTTTGTTTTTATCTAGCGTTAACCACATTTCTGAAATAAAGTTACGACAAATATGAGTCAAATGAATTAAAATGCGTAAGATTATTGCACAGCAGACGCACCTTGATGGAGTAAAACAAAGTAGCTGCTTAGTCCATGAAGTCTAAGAAAAATTTGTCACTGCTTTCTTTTAGGACGTAATCTTTGAACGTCCCATTGTTAAACCAAATGTATCTTGATCTTACATAATTTATTAGTATATGCATGGTCGGTCTATGCAGGTGCTTTCAACGACCACATAGGGCACCGTTGTTGCAGGAACGCATTTTTCTACACACCGAAAAGAAAAAATTATAGATTAATAAAGTTTCTGCACGTAGGAGTCATTTAGTTTGTTTAAGTTCATATAAGTTAAAATTTTTATTACCAAATTAAAAGAATAAAAGTAAACGTAATAATTGTTTTATAAAATTAAGCCAAATACTCTATTAAAAACACTAAAATGTTGTAAAACAAAACGTGAATGTTGCCTGATAAAATTGGTCCATTATACAGCGTGTCACACAAAAAACGCCGCAAGCTGTAACTCCGTTATTTGTGGTCCGATTTTGGTGAACAAATAAATGAAGCGGCTCCTCAAATACTATAAACTGATCGGATTTCAATTTTTTTCAAGTTGAACTTAAATGTCAAACGATAGTCAATTTTTTTTTTCAAATCTATTATTTTTTTTACTAAATCTGGTAGACATTTTTTTTCTGAATTCAATGATGTAATCATAAGTTAATTTTAGTGCAAAACTAATAAGAAATAAAAATTAAAAGTTTAACTAAAATAAGTTAGGTTTCACAAAATTTTCAAGCGTGCCGTGGAAAACAAAAAAATCTTAATCAACAAATGTCATTTAAATACCACACTGACGTTTAAATGATATTTATTTTTCCATGACAACCAATCAACAAACTAAAAGTGTTGACAGTCTATTACATTAATAAATTCGTAAAAAAAATAACGAAAAAACGCGTTATGCTGCGTTCTGATTTTAGCAAATAATTTGCTCTTAACATAAAATTCGCCGACTAACTACATGATAATTCAGAATGGTTTCTATAAGAAATAAAAAAGTTTACAATCCAACTTTAAAGGCTTTTTCAATTTGACAGTGCCATATAGTTAAAGCGTAGCCTTTACGTAAACTATGAACGCCAAATTATAAATTGTTCATGTTGATATAAAACTATAAATGAAACTGAAGTTTTTCAGGATATTTCAGTAATTCATTGCGCTATTTTGTTGAAGATTTTAACTTCTCATAAAACACGCTTCTGTGTTACTTTAACCATTCATCAATATCCAACAGTATCCGAAAACCCTTAGGTTCTTCATGATAAATCACACCCTGTATATTGTCTGGCTATTTTATTCAAAGCTAACACCACTTCAAGGTAATTTTTTATTGCAGTATTTTATTTACACCCGCTATTAAACTGTATGGGTGCGCCAATAGTGCGATAAAGTCCATTATTGCCCTTAATGTCAACTTATTAAAAAAAAGTTTTTAATGAAACTTATAGTATTTCTAGACGTGCATGTTTTAAAATTAGTTTCAAGTATACACTTTCATGAAAGTGGGGCGTTACTAAAGGATTTTTTTTTAAATTGAACACCCAGTATATTTTTGCATAATCGAATTCAGCAAGAAAATCTCCATATGACAGTATTTTGATTTTTTAATTTTTTTGCGACGTTGCCAATTTATCTCAAAAATCTTTGAATTTCCAGAAAAACAGGGTACAATACTTGTCAAGAGCACAACGTTATGAATAATAATTGGCAAATAATATTTTGTACATACAAAGTCAAAAGGTGTAGTCATAGTCTAAATACATCAAAATTAATTTATATTATACAGGGTGTTTCTTATTGATGTGCCAACTTCCCAATTTTCAAACATCAATAACTTTATTTTTTCAAATGGAACACCCTGTATATTATTACGTCATTTTGTTGCATTTTTGTTTTTGTTCAAGTTTTCTTAATACTTACCTATACCTAAAATGAATATTTTCTGAGATATTTACATTTTACTTATTCTTATAAGCGTTGTGTAGGAATTTCCTAGTTTTGTCGGAGTAGGCCCCGACTTTTACAATAGAAACAATAATTTCTGTAGTAACAAAAATGTCAGAGTTAATTGCTGTCAGTTGTTAAAACATAAATAAATGAGTATAACATATTCAATATGAATTTTCCAAAAGAAGAATTGATTGATATGGTCTATGTTCAGGGTGGCATATTTTCGATGCCCATACAGGGGGGTATCTCGGTTATTATCAGAGATAGAAAGAAACCAAGTACGTAGTCTGCATTTATTTTTTCGAGATGAATTCATTGTCATAAACAGATTTTTGATATCTTTTTTAATTTTCGAAATATAGCCAAAAACCGATTTTTGTCAATTTTCAAAAATGTTAAATATCTCGCTTAAACAAAAAGATAAAGAAAAACTTTAGAGATTTTTGCATAATCGAATTCAATTTTTTTGCTCATATAAATATCCATACATTACACCTAACTTTGTTATTTTCAATAGCCACCATGGTAGGCTTTGATATACATCAAAAGCTTACTTTTTGCGCTTTTTAAAAATACATGATTTGCATATGGTTGCTATTTAAAATAAGACAGTTCAGTTAGGTGTAATACATCAATATTTATATGAGTAAAAAAATTGAATATCGCTATCTTTTTAAGGACAAAAAACTATGCAAACATCTCTAAAGTTTTTCTTTATCTTTTTGTTTAAGCGAGATATTTAACATTTTTGAAAATTGACAAAAATCGGTTTTTGGCTATATTTCGAAAATTAAAAAAGATCAAAAATCTGTTTTTTCACTACTAGTAATATAGCGTAGCATTATGACGTATATTAGAATGCCGTGAAATTCAATTTCTCTACCTATGCATGGTTACAGGTAAACAATTTTTCATTATTAACCACTGGTGAATAATGAACAAATTTATATTTTTTGATAATGCTGTTGTAGTTTTAAAGAAAAAAAAATTATAGGACGATTTAGTATGATAAAGAAATTCTCTTTATTGGTATTTTAGCATTTAAAACGTTGTTTAAATAAATTAATTTAATTTTAAAAACTTTGGTGTATTTAAATAACACGACTTTCGCGCCGAAATAAATGACGGTTGTCAATATCCACACCGTCGATTGACACAACGTAAAAAAGAAAAGTTTTAATAATGTCAGTATTTTAGATGAAACCATCGCTTAAAAACAATGTTTTTTAATAACAATAGTGATTTAGCAAGATGAGTAACACGCAGATTCAATATTTCTATAGAATAGATAGGTACTTAACTTTTTATATTTTAGGTTAGAAAGTGCGTACCTAACATAAATGGGTTTGTCTTACTAGTAGTGAAAAAAATAGTATATACACCACGGTAGAGAAGTCTTATAGCCTTCGGGCCCTTAGATCCCTCGGCGCTTCGCGCCTCGTGATTTAATCTGAGCCCTCAGGCTATAATAGTTGACTTCTCTACCTTGGTATATAATATACTATTACGGCAATGAATTCATCTCGAAAAAATAAATGCAGACTACTTACTTGGTATTTTTCTATCTCTGATAATAACCGAGATACCCCCCTGTATGGGCATCGAAAATACGCCACCCTGAACATAGACCGTATCAATCAATTCTTCTTTTGGAAAATTCATATTGAATATGTTATACTCATTTATTTATGTTTTAACAACTGACAGCAATTAACTCTGACATTTGTTACTTCAGAAATTATTGTTTCTATTGTCAAAGTCGGGGCCTACTCCGACAAAACTAGGAAATTCCTATACAACGCTTATAAGAATAAGTAAAATGTAAATATCTCAGAAAATATTCATTTTAGGTATAGGTAAGTATTAAGAAAATTTGAACAAAAACAAAAATGCAACAAAATGACGTAATAATATACAGGGTGTTCCATTTGAAAAAATAAAGTTATTGATGTTTGAAAATTGGGAAGTTGGCACATCAATAAGAAACACCCTGTATAATATAAATTAATTTTGATGTATTTAGACTATGACTACACCTTTTGACTTTGTATGTGCAAAATATCATTTGCCAATTATTATTCATAACGTTGTGCTCTTGACAAGTATTGTACCCTGTTTTTCTGGAAATTCAAAGATTTTTTGAGATAAATTGGCAACGTCGCAAAAAAATTAAAAAATCAAAATACTGTCATATGGAGATTTTCTTGCTGAATTCGATTATGCAAAAATATACTGGGTGTTCAATTTAAAAAAATACCTTTAGTGACGCCCCACTTTCATGAAACACCCTGTATACTTGAAACTAATTTTAAAACATGCACGTCTAGAAATACTATAAGTTTCATTAAAAACTTTTTTTTAATAAGTTGACATTAAGGGCAATAATGGACTTTATCGCACTATTGGCGCACCCTGTATGTATGTATAAACGATTTTAGTTTTAGATGTTTAAACAAAACTAACTATAAAATGCTTCAAATTTACACACATCTGTTGTCAATAAGTATTGCGTAGAAACAAAAAAAAACGTAAATTATGTTCTCTTTCAGCGTTGTATTACATGAGAGGCATATGAATGAAAAATTATTCTTATTATATTATTATAAAGTTATTTGGCCGCCTCCGTATGCCCATATTTTACAGCCGTTCGATGATCTAACTCCGCAAATTTTTATTGCCAAATTGACCATGTTTTGTTGCAATCACAAACATACAACTGCAATAAAAAAAATAAACCAGTTTTCCACACCCATTACATTGGAATCGTTTGGGTATTATTTAATTACAATTTGTCCGAAGCACATTGGTCACATTATAAACAATTTTATATGCCTCAGTATTTTTTATGGTATCTATATATTTATTACTGCTGTACTCGAGTTCAATGAAAAAAATTCACTCTTTGAAAGTTTTTTTCGTTTTTAATCAGTTTAGAAGCTTTTTTTATTAAACCTAAAAAGGAATAGCAGAAATAAAAAGCTGTTTTTGCTCTATTTTATTTAATACTTATTGCTTTTAATACCAAAGAGTAAGGCGTCACGGATGTAGGCATAATTTGTGATTCTGAACAACATTGTTTAAAAAAGTTATCGTATCTCCTAAAAAAAAAACTGCATTACGAACAACTGTTTTTGTGTCGACTATCGAATTCTAGTTGATTTAAAAAAAAACAAAATGTACAAATAATATTCTAAATTTCAAACAGAAACGGCCTCCAAAAATGTTTATTTTAAACTCAAATTTTTTCAATGCGTCTCTTTTAAGCATTCTGGTGCAGACTTAACATTTTATTTGGTGAAAAAAGTTGAGTTTTTCTTTTCAACTTTTAAAACATTATTTTACGTTAAACAAAAGGTAAAATATATTCAGATACTAGTCAAAAATATAGAAAGTTTTGCGAAACCTTGAATTTCTATGGATCTCCGATTGGGAAACTGTGGTCTACTAGATCAACTATAATTGAAAAAGTTACAAAGCTGTCTACGTTTATAATTTATTAATAGATTGATATTTAATAATATAAAAACCGTGTCCTAAATACAATATATTTTTTTTGTTCTCAATAAAACGGATCTCTAAGTATGTAGAACCTAAAAAATGAAAACAATGTAAAATGAAATGATTGCCATTCACTTCGACTGTAAATGGCCTAATGGTGATCATTAACTGGTTGACATATAAGACTGTAAATGTACCTACAAGATGACAAACGTATGTCATCGAAGCAAGCAAAGCATTACAGAAGTCGAACAGCAGTACTTAATAGAAAAAATACGCATTTATTAAAACTAGGTCGGCATTATTTTGTTCTTTAGATACTCATCGAAACTTTGTAGGAAATATTTTTAATCAATTCCATACAAAATAAAACGATCAAAAACGCTTACGAAATAGGCCCTAAACTGGAAACGAGAATAAAGATTTACGAAATTTTATTTCAAAGGCATTTTAAAACCAGGTTTTTAACGATTATAAGTGCAAAATACTTTTTTTTCTGCAATCGTCACTAAACTAGCTCAATAAGTACCCAAAAGCGGCTGTAATAATCATTTTTACTGCCTAGGCAGTAAAAAAGTAAAATGCGTGACGCTAATTGGTTGAATTTAGAAAAATTGAGCGTGCTTTTGTTCAAAGATACATATTTGACAGGAGAATGAGAATCTGAACTTGCTTGATTTTACGCTATTTATTTGTTGATCGTGGCAAAATTTGACGACTACAGAAAAAATTTAATATGCACCTCGGCAGTAAAGTTCCTTTTTATCACTCCCGTGGTTATTTGCCTCGACTATCCACACTCGTGATAAAAAGTCGAACTTTACTGCCTTGGTACATAAATAACTATTAATTATCTTTTTTTTATTAAATATTCTGTTTCGAGTATACTCATTTATATTTTAGGCTATAAGTTACCTACTTGTTTTAAATTCTCCAAGAAATATGTTGTTGAGATTGTGCATAAATAAATTATTAATTTATACAGGGTGATTCTTAAACATTGCAAAAAAAATTGGAAAGTGATTCCTTACCGAAAATTGAGAAGGGTCTTTTATATAAAATTTTTTACTGAGACGTCTCCTTTCGGAGTTACACCCTCCTAAAGGGAAGCGGTAAAATTAGGTTTTTATTTTATTTCTCAAATTTGGATATATGTAGGAGAATGATATTTGATAGATATCTTATACTTATTAAAAGGTTTCCCATAGTAATATTTTTAATCATCTTCCACCTTCACAGGGGGCTGAAATTTTTGTTATTATCAGAACTATTTGGTAGGTTAAATTTTTTTTACTAAAAGCTTGATTTATTTAAAAACTTTTTTTAATGACTTGTTTTTCCTAAAAGAAACTACAGTTTTTGAGTAAAAAATAAAATAAGTAATCATAAACCATCAAATATTCCAATATAAAACGATTCAATTTGGTGGTTGCCATGGTTTGTTTATGTTCATATTGAGTAGAATTGACGGGTGTAAAACATTTTGACGTTTACGCGGCGACAACGCTACAACGCTCGTCAGTTCTACCTAATATGAACATAAACAAACCATGGCAACCACCAAAATGAATCGTTTTATATTGAAATATTTGATGGTTCATGTTTACTTATTTTAGTTTTTACTCAAAAACTGTAGGTTTTTCAGGAAATTCAAGGAAAATTTTTTTAAAAGAATAAATCAACCTTACAAAGAAAAATTTTTAAATGGCAAAATTTCAACCCACCCTGTCAAGGTGGGAGATAATTAAAAATATTACTATGGCAAATCTTTTAATAAGTGCAAAACATCTAGCAAATATCATTCTCCTACATTTATCCAAATTTGAGAAATAAAATCAAAACCTTATTTTACCGCTCTTCTTTAGGGGGATGTAACTCCGAAAGGAGATGTCTAAGGAAAAAAATGTATATAAAAGACCCCCCTTAATTTTCGATAAGGAATCACTTGCCGATTTTTTTTTTGTAATACTTAATAAACACCCTGTATAGTACGTTACAACTTAAACCAACGAAAAAGTTACGCTTAGTTGACCTAATTTTGTTATTTTTGCTAAATTTATGACCCAAAATAAACAGTTTTTACCACTTGAATATCAACAAACAAAGATTTATTTACATGTTTCTTAAAGAAACTATAAATAGCATATTGTATTGGAGGTTATATCAATATGGGCGGTAAATATTAAAGATTAAGTTTAATCTTAATTAGATCAATATCATTTTTACAAGTTGTGTAAACACCAGAATATATAGAAGCTAAACTAGTGCCTATAAATTTAACCCAACATTAAACTTGTTCTTAATAGGGTAAATAAATATATTACATTTCATGCATTGGCAAGAATGTAATTAACAGGTAAATAAGATTTTTAAGTTGACTTCAAGTACATAACTACGCAGCCATGATATGTAGTTATATTTACTAGATCTTTATAATAACTAACTTAGTTTATTGTGATAGTAATTAAACCTATTAAAGGAGCTATACATTACAGATTTATTGATAAACAGAGTAAATTAAATGTCATGTTAAATTATGAACACGATATTATACCTGTGGATAATTGGCTGTAAATATTTTTATGATGTAGAAATGTCTGAGCAGTTTTTTGCTACTGTAATTCTCAGCAAGTAATTTAGTTATCAATAATTTTCAAACTGAAATGTTAATTTATGATTTACAAGACAGAAAATGTTTCTAACTTATGATACTAAGCTAATAAAGTTATAATTTTATTATTTAATGTTCTAATTTAATGTATTAAGTAAGGTTCGCGTTTCCACTGAATCCACATGACAATGACCTGACATTTTTGTGCCGTTATTAGTTTTTAAATTAAATCTAACCCATAAATGCTAAAATATAGGGGTTTTCTGAAGCCACAATTTTCTCTTTTAATGATCAAAATGCTGGAGTTAATCTTTTTTCTATAACATGATTATAACCAATTATATTTCAGAAATATAAGTTTACGCAAAAATAGTTGGTCTACTTTTTCATTACACATCCAGCATTTACTTACTGTACTCAGGGAAAATGTTTCAAAACATTTAAAATAATCTGCTACGAATTAAAAACTGTCCACAATGACTTGAAGTTTTTGTGAATCAAAGATTCATTATTTTTTTAAATTTTTGTCTCGTGATACATCGTGTTTGTTAATACCTTGATTGTTTTACACAAAATTAAAATCATTTTCGTAGATATTTATATGTCGTGCAATTAAAATTAAAATATTTTTCTCAAAAATAAGTTTACGCTTATCCTTGTGGAGTATATAGAGTGACGTCAAAATTCTAATCGAATTTTTACTATAATAAATAAGCTTTTGTTATATTAATACTTTTACACAAATAAGATGGGTTTTTTTTAAGTCTACTTGGTAACTCTTTTAGTTTAAGGTTATACAATTCTTTTTCCTTTCAAACTTTAACGTATGATACAAACCAGGGTGGATAAAAATCATGATTTTTTTAAAAAAATCAAAAAAATCGATTTATTTGATTTAAATCAGATTTTTTTGGTTTAAATCAAATGTACCATATTATCGAATATAGTGACATATTCACATGCTATTTCTGTTTTGTGCTAATATCAAAATGAAAAATTAAATATAATGATTAAGAATTTTGAAAACATCAGTGCTAAATGGTGAGGTTTAATTAATTATATACAGGGTGAGTCATTAGTGCGGGATCGGTCGATTGTGGCTAAACGGCTTGAGATATGAAGTTGAATCAAATACTATTTTATATAGTTTTTTCCAAACAACACAATAAAAATATTTTCAAATATACCTACAGGGTGAGTCACCTTTCTGGAACTAATAGTAACTTTTGTTTTTTTGTTTAATATTTTTGACCGCCTTAATTTTAAATTTGCATCAATATAAAATACCTAAGGTTTTTATACGGCGTTGTAAAAAAAATTAATTTTCTAAATATTTCAAGGTTTTAAGTCTTTATTTAAAAAATTCTCCTGAAGTTATTTTGAAGTACAGAGTTTTAATTTGGTATGGACATGCAGAAAACATTTCTCTGTTCGCTCGATACGAAAAAATTTGAATCACACATACAGGAGTGTTTATAAATAGGTGGTAACTTTCATGATTTTTAAAAGCTCGTAACTCGATTTTTTCAAATGCGAACCCCTGTTTTTTTTATGTCATCGAATTCGTCTTTAAAAGAGCTTCATATTTTGTTAAGTATGTCCTATACCCAAAACTCATACTTTTCGAGATATTCGACATTTTTCTTCAAATCGTTATTGAAGCAATAGAGTGCCGTGGAAATTGAAAAAACTGACTGTTCACTTCGCTAACGTCAAAAACTTGTCATTTATTTTTTGAATTATTGCGTTTCCACAATGAATATTACTTTACAAGAGCAAATTGATATGGTTTATTCACCATTTCGTGTATTTAATTACTAATAGTAATACAATTTTGTTTTATTATAAATATTATATTGTATCTACTCATATAATCTGTGATTTAAATTGAAATTTTTTCTTAAAAAATCACTTGATTTAAATCAATGATTTTTTAAAAAAATTACTTGATTTAAATCATGATTTAAATCGTGATTTAAATCAATTGATTTAAATCTGCTCAACCCTGAACAAACCGAAGCATTAAAAACGCAATATATGAAAGTCATAGCGAAAAAAAACAATTATAAAGATTTTTTTTTCAGTTTTTATGAAAATATCTTATAGCTTATACAGTGTAAGTATAAGAAATCTGTTTGAATGTAACTATTCAGCATTAAATTTAGCAACTATACCAAATTTAAACTATAGGTACACTATAGCTCTGGTAACGTAATCCCCATGATGAAACTTTGGAAAGAAATCCTCCCCAAATTTGAATGTTTTAAATATTCTTAATGTAAAAATAAAACAAGCAAATGGACATTCACACAGCAAGTCTACCATATTTAACAGCATCTGCATGTCGGTGCTGTTCTAACACGCTAAACACACCTTTTTCCATTTTCGCAAATATGCAATAAGTACTACATAAATTTACCTGTCACAAACTTATGTCCAAATATGCTTAAAAAAACTCGTTGATTTTTATCTATTAAGTCTGATCTTTTACTTATATTTTATTCTAAATTTATAATATTCTTGGTAGCTTGTAAAACTGCAAAATTAATGAATTTGTACAGAAGGTTATTGCATTTTCGCCTGCCAATTAACAGATACAAACTTACTAAATTACAATTTAAATAAGGTAATTCCAGATTGCGTCAATACAACTTTTTATGAATGATTAATAATGTAAGAAAAAATCGCCTCCGAGCTACGAGGTTTATAATGGTCAATAACATCCGAATAAAAATAGAATGTTTAGTGGTTCATAAAGACTTAAATATTGCCGGGTAGTATAACTTATGCAAGTACTGAGCTGTTGTTTTCCTTTGCTTGTAAACGTTTTTTTTTATATCTCTATTGCCAATTATACGGCCTATGCAACAAGTTGCTCAATACTTGTTAAATTTAAAAAGCAAAACTGTTTCATAAGCTCAGTCGAACTGCAAATAAAATATCTATTACTTGATAATTCGTCTTCACACGCTACGAAAATAAGGTTGGGCCTTTAAAGCAAATATATACTAGAAAGAAAAATTGCACAATCATTTGTCATATGCTAAACAGATCCGACAACTGTATTACACTACAAGTTGTCTATTTTTACTCCTAATTATTCATTGATTGATTTATTTCATGCTGTTGATTGTGATCGGATCTTGACAAATGGTGCATACGGCAATCAGGCGTATATTATAAAATTGCACCTCAATCTGCATGAACAAGGCAATTTAAATATAATAAGCGATCAGCGGCGGCTTCGGCGATTGTTTAAGTGCCATTTAAAAGACGCGCCCTGAATTATCAACAAACCCACCTGCAATGCCTACGTATAGTTAAAATACCGCAAATGTTTAAAAGTAGCAATCAGCTCCCTTGTTCGTGGTACTGAGGACGAAACTGATAAATATTTGCCACCAAACGCTGCACAACCCTCTCCTCTAATAATAATCTTCGTTTACCGTCTGGCATTCTGGAACGAATTAATTGTGTACTTCGCGCACTCTTTCGATATTCTTCAATGGGCGAGTTACAAATTTCGGGACAAAAGATGTATTTTCGTGCATTTAGTTTATATCTCAAATAATAGCTACTTTACAAGGTATTAAACTTAGTTAAACCAAAATTACAGAAAAAAAAATAGAGTTAACAACGTTTGTGTTATGTACAACAAATCCCTAGAAGATTTTTTTTAAGTTTTTAATTACGGAATTATTAAACAATAACAAAATTTAAATTTTGATTTAATTTTTCTCAAAAACAGCTTTCACAATTTTTTAAAGTGTCATTTGTTCTAAAGTTTTTTTTTAATGAAAGTTGTTTTAGCTGTCTTGAATTGTTTTAAAGAAAGAGTTATAATTATATTGTCTAATGGTGCCTGTCCACGTGAGAGTAAACTACTCTCGATAGCAGCGTCGCCAAGGATACAGCCAATCGCGAGTTACTCTCAGGGGCTGTATCCTTGGCGACGCTGCTATCGAGAGTAGTTTACTCTCACGTGGACAGGCACCATTAGGTTTCTACCATGTTTTTTTTTTGTGTGGGGATTTGTAAAGTGTGAACACTTGCATCAAACGTCATTTTTATAGACGTCATTTACGATATTGACAAAAATCCCTGGATCGCCACCTTAAACTTTTTGTACACACAAACCAACGCACTCATTAAATGTAAGTCATTTACTGGCCACACCAATTTATTTATGATTGGGAAAGTAAAAGTTAATTCATGGGTAAGTAATCTGTGGCTCGTGAGTCTTGTGCGGCTCCTTAAGCACATGTTGGCGGTTTATTTGTAGTTAATTATTTGTCGTGATCTTAATTGTAGGTAAGGCGTGTGTTAGATGTGATTGAATTTTTAGTATACACCTCAGTACTTATTTAAGGTAAATTATACAATAAAATAGTTTTAATTTTATTTACGAGTATTTTATGGCTACAGTTATTGTCTTTATGACAAAGTATAGCAACTTTTGGACAATTTACGCCGGATAATACGGAACCTCGAGTAATCGGCACTTCATTGTATATCGTTTGAGTGCAACGCATCGTAAAATGTTCTGCAATTATTCGTCAGCAAATATTCTCATGATAAAGCTGGGTTTACATTACTCTTGTGAGCTGATCAACTCAATTGAATTCATGTGCCTTGAACGCCAATTGACCGTCATACTAAACTCTGTAATGTCATGTCAATTGTTCATTTCAACGGAATATTTTCTTAGTTCAAATAAGTATAACTTTTCATTAAATTGCATTGTATCAAAATGGCGACAAGCAGATGGTCGGAGAAAAAATCTGTTAATATTGTAAGTGTTTATGAAAAGAATGGGTGTTTATGGAACTCACAATGAAAAGAATATACGTAGATTAATTTTAAACATGGCCGAATTAAGTGTAGAAATGGGCAAAGAAGAATAAAAAAAACAATCCGAACGTGTCTATTAAAAGAATGAAATCGTACCCTTTTGCCGGGTCGCAACAAGAAAGAGCATTATACTTCTCAACAACAAATTATTTGGTTTTAGTTTGATTACTTTACATTTTTCTAACAGTAAATGCTTCTTTATTATAATATATGAAAACTGTATGTAGATACATTCAAACCTGTTTTATTTTACCTGTAGGCCAGTAAAGGCAATACAAATTTTAGACAAGTATAAACATAATCGAGTCACGAAAAAAAAGTTTGGGAAACGCTGATCTAACACAATACAATCTCAAATGAAGCGTGCCGTGTAAGGATACAAAATTTGTATTTAATGCTTTCATGTCGCATGAATTGAAGTGAGTTGGTCAGCTTACATGACTAATGTAAACCCAACTTTGAAGATGGACTACTCGTGCATTAAAAACAATAGATACTTTTTATTGTTCAAATCATCACACTGTTCTTTAAAAAGACAGCCAGCTCTTAGTAGCTCGTGAGTTGTAAAGGTGCTAAATAAAATTCAAGAAACTGAGCAGATTTAAAATAATCAACCTTGTTACATCAACTTTAAGTTATTAAATTTTAACGAAATTTTAGTGGCACAATATGGAAAACAAAATAAATATTTTGATATTAAATTAAGTTAATGATCCACCATTGTGCAAGATACTTATCAATAGGCGTTAGTAAATTAAATATTTTAATTACTACACAGCCGTTTTTTTTTTGTAAACTACTCAACATAATTATATCTGTACACAAACATCTGCGTGTTGTAATGTATTATATTAAGAGAACAAAATCATCCATCAGACAATCTTTAATCGTGTACTAAAGTGTACCGCCCGAAGACATCGCATTATGAATGTTGACTACATTTTATGTTTCATACTTATTCTTACTCGAGTTTCAAGAGATGAAAGATAACAAGATTGTTAATTCAGTGACAACGATACGTAAACACCTTCGTCATTTTAGAACGTAAATAAGACTTTTAACAACGTGCCGGCCTCATTTATAAAAACTATTGACAGTTTGTAAGAAGTAGAATTGAGCAATCTCTGTTTTATTACACCCTATTGCTTGCTACGACAATTTTAAGATATACATAGATAAATATTCTAATACGATCCGTTGAAGGAAAAGAATGTGGCTATTAAAAAGCGCATAACAACACAAATATACAAAATTTCAAAATGTGTATGCATGGACTCTGGACAACGTTGTCTTTGACAACCGTTGCCTAAAACCTGATTTTTGTGATTTTCATCTTAGCTTCGCCCAAAATGCAGGGCAAGAAACCAGTTTTGTAAACCGCTTAAAAAAACGCTTAACCGTTATTTTTTGTCCGTAAAAGTTATTTTTGACCGAAACCGAAATCGTTATTTTTAATGGCAAAAAAAGCTGTACCTAACCTTTAAGGCCTCTACTCACCAACCAATTTGTCGGTGACAATCTGACCATTCCGATAAATTGTTTAATGTGTAGTATGTCACCCGACCAACACGACAGTTGGAACGGTCGGGTGGCCAGGCCATCCAACAAGCCAACCGTCCCACCACATTCCTCTAGATAAGGACTATTAAAGAAAATTTAACGCTATTTATAAATTTGTTATCCACAAAATTGCATCAGAGCCAAAATAATAAAAAAAGTTATGACGTTTATGCTGTGTTGGTTGGACTGGTCGGGAGGTGTGTAGACAATACCCGACACGGAATTCCGACGGTCGGCCCCGACAAGTTGGATAATGAGTAGAGGCCTTTAACCAAAATAATTAAATATTAAATACAGTTTTTTTTAAACATCTCTTTTTTTAAATATTTTTTTTTAATACAAAATTTGTATTAAATGCGATTAGTTTACCAGAAGTCATTACTGAACACTTGATTGTACCTACATATAATATAAAATTATAAATTGATGTTTTTTCATATTTTTCATTCCAAATCTAAATAATGTCAAAAACTGGTTTTAACGTTTTTTTTGTATCGGTTTTTTATGGAAAACCGTTTCTTTTTTTACGAAAAGGTCGGTTTTTGACAAAAACGTTATAAAAAGATCTCGATTTCGGTTACCTGTTTACCATTTTTTTTCGGATTCGAGCTCTGCTAAAATGTAAGCCTCTTCTCAATATTGTACAATTTCTACTTTTAATTGTAGAAATTTACAATCATAATTAAGATATCATGCTATTTTAAAAACTGTAAGCTCTAAAATAATTCGTTTTTCCTTGAAAAAAAAATCAAATCGTTAGTTCTTAACAGTTTTTCTTGTTCTCAAAAGTCAAGGCAAAGGATGGCCAAGGATACCATTACAATGTTTTCTTTATCCGTTGTAGAACTTCACAGATTTTAAAACTATAGTTTTTTAGACCCAATATTATCATATTAGGTACAATAGAATTCTGAAATTTTAAAATATATTATTTTAAAGTCAACAGCGTTGTTTCGCATCATCTTTTAAATTTTACAGATTCGGGTTATAGAAATTATGATGGTTTAAACATAGTTTAATTGTCTGATCAAAGTTTAAATCAAAAATCATTGAGTAAATATGAAAGTCTTAACCCTTATGTCAATATCCGAGTACCCTGGTACCCACCCCACCTGCAGAAAAATGAGATTTATGAGCAATTATCGATTAAACACACTGATATATAATTACAGGGATGATTAAATAAATATTTAGGCACATTCTTTACATTTCTAATTCCGGATCTCACATTTTGCCTACGATATAATATATAAATATAACACAAGCAGAAATCGTTTGCCAATGTTCTAGCCAATAAATAAGATATTAAGCAGCATAATTGTGCCTTGAAAACTAATTAAATATTTCTATCTCCTCAATAACGGCAATAATATTTAACACAGACGCAACAACGATTGCACCAACCGCGGTTGTAAATTGACCGTACGTTTTCCAGCAAACGTGACTAGTAATCTGTTAAATTTCCCATTAATTTTACATTAATGAACTCGGCTAACATTCAATTAGTTTTTTTAAATCTTGTTCGGTGCCCGCTTGTCTGGCAAATCAGTATCAGCGAGCGAGTGATTGACCGTCGGGTGCCCGGAGGCTGAATCCGGCCACCTACTCCACTGAAACTGTGCCGCGTGTTGCAATCCCAGCAGCCTTGGATCCTTGCCCGCGATGATATATGAACTGTGTGTGGCATTTTAAAATGCATATTGTCCCAGTGAACGCAAAATACGTGAATCAGCTCAGTTGCCTCCATTAATGATGTAATATATCAAAACTGATTCGAATATACGTACATGAACAACACAATTATAATTTGCAGTCGCGAATTAGCGGTAAACTTAAAAGATGTTAGAATTGCTTACAGATAAAGTAAAAGTTCATTTCACTTGGGACCTTGAAATATAATTTATATGCCTGATTTCTCCGCGGGCTTGTTCTTAAAATTAAAACGAGATTTGCATTTAATACGTTGTATTTTACTACCACTGCTCCTAATAGTGTTTTTGTGGTTATTTGATTTGATTAAATGCATAAATTTTAGTTGCATACCCAAATAAATATGTGTAACAGGTTCTTTTTATACAAGGCACTGCAACAAATTGAAAAAGTGAGGTAATCGTCCTGTTGACTTAGTCACCCTCTAAAAAATTATGGCTGATCCCCGGGACTCATTCACAAATATCACGCAGAAGAACGTACAATTTAAGTAACAGCAAATCAGAGCCGTAACAAGGGCGTGGCGAAAGAGGCGCCCGCCACGGGCGCAGAGGCGTCGAGAGACGTCGCCGGGCCCGGGGAAAAAATTTGCATGGGCCCCAAGTAAATAAATTATTTGAAAATTTATTTAAAAAAAAAACGAATTGTGAATTATGAATATTTAATACACCATAATTAAAAAAGTATGTGGACTCCTGGGCCCTTAGATTACCTCCGGGCCCGGGGCTCAGAGCCCCCCCTGCCCCACCCTCTCATCGGCCCTGCACGGGCGCAACTAGATTTGGGGCGCGAAATAGAATAAATGTAAAAAAAATTAAGTAAATAGCTATAAAAGTCCGCTATTGTATATTTTATTTTTAAATTTCGGCAATACGTCGCTTAGGACATACAATATCTACAACACAGCGGAATTTCGCTACATTTGGTAACACTGGTGAGTCCCAATTCGTTTCAAGTTAGATCGCAAAGACAAGTTACAGTAAACTCTGTAACAAATCTTCGAACGTTGCTAAAATTTCTAACAAAATTTAAGTTTGTTGCATTACTAATATTTTGGGATGCAATTAGGAAAGATAAATAATGTAAATTTACTTTTACAAAAAAAAACACTGTCAAAAATGCTGCGAAAATGATAAAAGCTCTAAAAAATTAAATTCAACAGTACCAAAATGATTTTTTCGATTTGCCTCACCATTCGGCGAAAAGTTTTGCCGAAACAATAAATATTGAAACTTACATTCCAGAAAAGACACGACGCAAAATAAAAATATGCCTGGTGAGAAAGCTACTGATGATTCGTTTGCTATGAATGAAAGGGCATTACTAAAAAATAAATGTGTAAAATTTTAGATCTAATACTCATACAACTCATCGATAGTTTTACTGTTTTACAAAAGATCTCAAATGACTGCAGTTTTATAAATGGACCGACCAGCTTTAAAAAATATGCTGCTATATGATCTCAAATGATACGCAGCTGACCTGGCATTGAAATATAATAGAACTTGTATGTAAAATTGCGAGTTTCAAATATCAAGCCATGGTAGTTTTTGAAAATTTTGGCTTTTCAAGTCTTGCCAAAAAAATTACGAACTCTCATTACAAAGATATTTATAACAATGCCTGTAATAACAGCTTAACGTTCGTTTAGCAAATTGAAAATTGTAAAATCGTACCTTCGTTCTTCTATTGGCCAAGAGCGATTAACAAACATATAATATCAATTGAAAAAGATATTGCAAAAACATTAAATTATGACGATGTGTTTGCAAATGAAATTCTAGAAAAATTAACCTATAAAATATGCTGAACCTATTTATGTTTTTGTTATATTATTTTATATTATACATAGATATATCTTGTATTTCTTTAATTTATTTGTTATTGAATTTGAATAAAAATGTATTTAATACATTATTTATTTATACCAATGCATAATTGGTTTTAAAGGAAACTCATTTTGATGGGGTTAATAATAAGTATTTAACATTTTGCATTTAATAAAATTTAACATTTACATTTTTCAAAATGTTGATCATTTTTGGGTTGGGGGGGGGCGCAAGTTAGACACTTGCCACAGGCGCTTCATGCCCTCGTTACGGCACTGCAGCGAATTAATAAAAATAAAATTTGCAATTTGAAACAAAATGAAATCAAAGTCTACGTTATTAGGGGACATATCAAAATACCATTGTCAGTAAGCGTTTTTTAAACAATAAAACATTGGTTTAGCAGTATACTTCAAACACCTTTTTCAATGTGGTATTACTTTTTATTTTGGGTTCAAAGTTATATAATTTTATGTACCTACTCTAAATTTCTGAATGGTGCAAGCTAGATGCAAGAAAAACTATATTATAAAAAAAACACGTCAAAAAATTGCTTATCTCAATCAATTTTGCAAAGTACTAAAAGTTGTAAAATGAAATCACATAGTTTTAAATTACTCTAAAAACTTTACCAAAATACACGTCAACCCTCGTTCAATGACGTAGGTAATTACAAAACATTTAAAATTAAGGTTTATTTCATAAAGAGAACAGTTCATGCTCTAATATTGTTTGATAAAAATACATACCTATAAAGGCTACACCATAATTTCAAGAAAATATGATAAACATTTTCTTTATTACAAAGTAGTGTTAAATTTTCAATTTATTAAAGTCTTGATTTATTTTTTTTGGTTAACTCATTTTTTGTTTAAAAAAACACTGACGTTACATGAATAAACGTTTGTATCATTATTATCAGGATAAAATTATCGCGCAATCGTTGGGCGGGCGTTTATTTTACAAAATAAAACATTCTGACAGCTACAGGATGGTATAATACTTAATATCTCAATTTATATCACTACAAAAATTAATCACCGCAAAAAGATAGGTGCACGAAGTCGTAAAATATGTATTTATAATAACAAATTGTTACAAATTTATCTGCGCATACTTTAACCACTGTAGCTGACTTAAGTGCCTGTAATAAATTGCTGCTACCATATAAGGAATAAAATAAAGCGCTATTTCATTAATACTACATTTCTATGCTGATGCCAAATGCTTTGCCAGATACCATCATTTTATTCGCGTATATGATTCGACAATCACAAATTATTTCGATAATGATAACATTTTTAATAACGTATTTAGGAATGTCGTCTCTAAATCACTTGAATGATGATACAAATACTATAAGCTTATCATTCTAGTGTTGCTTAATTACTACAAACCTCATTGTTTGTAAACAAATAGACCTTTGGAGTGTTCAAAACGGCAAACTGTTATAATTTTGCGTTTACACTGAGCGAACATTGACCGTCGCCTATCTGAGTTGCACTAAAAAATTATCATAATCAAGTAGATTAGATACTGTGATAAACGGTTTTTTTAAATATACATCTTGGTCTATAATTGAAATAGCTTGGATTACATGCTTTATCAGGCTTTTAAGAGTTTTTTTTTGTCACTTAATTTGGTGCTTTTTGTTTAATATACGTGATATAATTTTACTTGTTATCAATTATTTAATTTATTTGAGCATGCATGAAGTATTTCGCACTTTTTTGCTTCGCATGAACTATCCTCATAAATATCAGTTCGAATTATTTAATAGTACAGCTAAGACCATTAAGTTGATGTATCCTTTTGACGCTGTTGGAACTATAATGGCTACTTTGCGTGATAGTTAATTATATACCAGTTTAACTTTACATTATTTATTGTTTTTACGTCAACAGTTAACGGTATTATTTTCATATATAACATGTTAATTTGCAAGTTTCAAGCGATTACTTCATTAATTAATTTATTAAACGCTTATTCAAATACGTTTAGTAATTTTTATATTGCAAGAGAATAAGTTCGGGTTTGTTGCGTAACCCATAGTTTAGGTCTCCAAAATAAAGATTTTTCTATCTATCTGTATGGGAGTTAAACTACAGCTGTCGCCGTCTCTCGCCTTTAGTTTGCCTGTCTTTCCAATCATCTTCACTTAAGCCTCTTGCAGCCATTGCTTCCTTTACTTCGTGACCCAAATATCTTCTTGGTCGACCTCTACTTCTTATATATGACAGCACCCACCTCCATATTTTTTTAGGTTATCTGTCTCCATTCATTCTTTGTATGTGCCCAAACATCTTCGTTGTTTTTATCTTCCACTGCCAAAATATAAAACGAAGTGTTCTGTAATTATATTATACTTAGGCTGTTGTAATACAGAGGGCAGCAAAAAATTTTAATTTCTGGATTCCAGATTTGAGGTATCCAGCGATGAACGATTCCCGTGTTGCAAGGTTCCATCGTTGCATGATTCCTGCGTTGAGTGATTCCAGCGTTGAACGATTCAAGATTTGAATGATTCTATCGGTGCATTTTCCAGACTTGAACAATCCATATTTGAATGTTCCAGATATTAATGGATTGCCCATGCAGTTGTCCAATGATGGCTTTTGCTTGTCCTATTCGGTTTCTAATTTGTTGGTTGCTTATTGCATTGTCCGTTATTTCAATGGCCAGGTATTTGCAGATTCTCTAGGCATGATTCGTCTTCTCCTTGCGCGTACAATTGGTATTTTCCATTTTTCACGACATTCATTAGCTAGCTGTGGATAATTTCATAATTTTGTATATTCAAGATTTGGAAAAACCCTTTTAGATCACAAGAAGCATAATGGAACTCCCTTTTCGGATCTTGAAAATGGCATTGTGGAATAATACTTGGCGATATTATTTTCCAACGAAGAAGTAGGTAATATGTAAGATTAAAGGAAAAAATAATCGCTTTTTAATTAATAAATTCATTAATTAATTTAGTTATCGATTACCGATGAACGTCTTCAGAATTTTATTTTAATTTATAGATATAATTACGGTTTTTTCGTCTAACCTAACGTTATAGTGTCTAGTATTAGATATTTACTTGAATAATAAATAATTCAAGTTTTACATCCTTTTTTTTAAATACAAATGTGTAAATGGCTCCTAAATTTTTGCTGATAATTATACCGGGTGATTCAGTGTGACTGTCGCACCCCTATCACTTTTTAATTATTCAAAATAACCCCAACAAGCCTTATATTTTTGGAAACGGCGACAAATTCTCTATTCAATGATGTGCATTTGTTATCTCTACGATGACGTATGTCAAATCCGCGATAGGCAACTGTTTTTTTTTTAATTACATAGTATAAATTTTTTTGTTGATTCGGATAGAGAATTTAATTCTGAATCCGACCCTGTATTAAAAAAGTATGCATAGGCACATAAGAAAATTTTCGAGAAAAATCAGTTCAAAGTTTATTCAAATTATAGCAAACAGTCTATTTAACATAACAAAAAACAATCAAATCTTAAAAATTATACTATAACTATCAATGCAAATGTATTAAAAGTTAATTTTTAATAGAAATAAAAACAAATAATAAACGCCGACATAAAAAATTTACCGCCCTTCGCGTCTTCTATTTGTAACTGCTTGACTGAAATTAAAGTCTAATTTATCATGTCGACTTTTATTATTTGTTTTTATTTTTATTAAACATTAACTTTTAATACATTAGCATTGATAGTTATAGTAAAATTTTTAAGATTTTTGTTATATGTTAAATAAACTGTTTGCTATGATTTAAATAAACTTTTAACTGATCTTTCTCGAAAATTTTCTTATGTATGCATACTTTTTGAGTACATGGTCGGATTCAGAATTAAATTCTCTATCCGAATCAACAAAAAAATGTATACTATGTAATTTAAGAAAAAACAGTTGCCTATCGCGGATTTGACATACGTCATCGTAGAGATAACAAATGCACATCATTGAATAGAGAATTTGTCGCCGTTTCCAAAAATATAAGGTTTGTTGGGGTTGTTTTGAATAATTAAAAAGTTATAGGGGTGCGACAGTCAAACTGAATCACCCGGTATAATATCGGAATTCTGAAAAATGTCAAAATTATACAAAATTGAATAATAGAATACTTAGTAGAAAAAATTTAATATCTAAGACGCAATTTTTATTTCAAAAAGGTTTGTTTTCTTTTTTTTTTTAATTGTTGAATTGTTTATTTCAATTTTTCGTGGCTAGATACATTAGGTATCAATTTTTTTTATTACAATGAAGAAAACAGGTTTGTTGTCTAACCTACTATTTAAGTCTTTAGTATTGTAGCTCATTGATTAAAGATTTTTACCAATATTTATTTTTATTATTTAATAAAGTTGAAAATGGCTTTGACCTTAGTTGTTAATGATTTCAAAACATCATGAGTTTGGTTATGTCGCAACAGCACAGAAATAAATTAGCGAAATATCGAATTACATCAAATTCGATTGATATGTTTCACAATCGAAATAAAATTAATTTAATTTAAAATTGCCTTCATTAGATACTATCATGTTTTCACCGTCATTAGCGTCATTAGCACGTTGCATTATTTAGGTAACGATTTCGCAACAGCTGCAAAAACTTCCTTTGTTGCAAATATCTTGATTCAGTAAAATAAACAAATAAAATTTTCTTTGGGTTTGTTGTAGGAATTATCACGTTTTCACTCAGTTACAAAACTAGGGATTTGTTTACAATTGCAGTATGTTTACTGCGCGTTTTTTTTTTACGAAGGAATAATTGTTATTTACATAGGTGGACCGGTTTTATTTGTGGGTGGGCTCATTATTTGGAAAACAGTTTTTAATACTTGACTTTTTTATGGCAAGGAAGTATACTGTTGTTATGTAAAAAAAAAAAAACTTTCATAACAGCTACTTGAAGAAGACATAAAAAGACAGTTTCACAAATCGCAAAATATAGGTGTGTATGATTGTTTCTCTAAACATTTATAGTCATCGGTTGCACAATAAAAATAAATAAAGGAAATTATTATTATAACGGTTGTTATAAAGATTATTTGTGAAGTCGTTAATAGAATTCCTAGAATTAAATACAACTTATAAATAACTCGCAGGAAATAACGTTTATATCAATAGTAAGGTTACTTACGAGTAATTTAGTCGATGGTAACTGTAATATACCTAAGGAGTGTCCATTAGAAGGGTCGTTTTTTACTTCATAAGGTAATGAAAAATATTGTTTTAATAAAATCTTACGTAGGTACCTAACCGTACTGTCTTGGTATAGGTACTTTGTTGAGGAAGCAGTACTTATTACAGTGGTTCGATTTTTATACTGTTTTACATAAAAGAAAAATTTAGAGTCTAGAGTAATATACTACATATGTATACACAATGCAACACAAATAAACTTCCCCATTAAAAATAACTTTAAGTAAAAATAACTAGTTTTTTTCACAAATCTTTTATGAAAATGCAAGACCACTTTCAAGACTCTAATCTTTTCGTCAGTAAAAATCTTGTTCGTTTACCTACGTGCTCACTGGCACTGGCATTTTTTTTTTAAACTGCCAAAATTGTAATACTGCGATCAAATATTACCCCAGCATAAGTTGTTGGTATGCCTAATAAAACAACGTTTTTCAAATGAAACGATGTTTTAATTTTTACTAAAGTTAGATTCTGTGGTGGTATGGCAGAAGTTGATGTGTCACTTTTTCATGTTTTTGAGAAATCAAAGAAATAACTTTTAGTCGTTATTATAAAATCACTAAATGTGAGTATAATCACAAGTAGGTAAGTTTAATAAATGGTTATATTCATACTTTGACATCTACCTGTTTTCAATCAAAATAATCTTTAATCTGGGGGTGGGGGGCGAGTATGACACCTACATAGTACCGTCGCGCGGGGTGACTTGAGCCATTTTTCCACAAAGTCTTTTACGTTTTTTCATGTAATTATAAAACTTGAAAGGTTCTGTGTTTGAAAATTGGAGGAAAGGATACAAACTGCATGCCCTATAGTTTGACAAAAGCTCAGAACTCATAAAAACTTGGATTTTTTAAAATTCAAGCGGTGGCTCATGACACCCCATGGATTAAGCCACATGATAATAACGTGCATATTTGATGCTCTACTGCAAATTTAGCCCCCTACTGAGGCAAAATGAGCCACCCACAGTGTTTTAAAAAAAAACTGCCAATTTTTACCCATAGAATATCAAAAAAAAATATAAATCGCTGGTATTTTATTAAAAATTTGCATTTACGGAATAAGCAGACTTAACATAAGTACAATCATATTAACAGGTGTTGCATGACGTAACGGCCAAACTTAAGAAGCATGTTCCTTGAGTCAATTTAAGCAAAAAAGGTTATATAAAGACCACATAGTCCAAAACTCGATGGTTATTGAATTATAGACCTTTAAAGTTTATAAAAAAAGGCAAATTTTAACACAAAAAGTATGAAATACCGCTTTTACCTTCTAAAATATTGATTTAACAACAAAATGTTTCATATAAAAGATGCATGGCTATCTTTTCTGCGCCTTATGGTATACTCGATTTTGTTTTGTTTTTTACGGTTTACTTGCTATGGCAACCAAGCTACTTATTTTAAATAGAACACCCTGTATATTATTACATTTTTGGATTCGTGTTTAAATGTACTTTATAATATGTGAAAGGTCATATAGGCCTAAAATTAACCGTTTTCGAGTAATTAATTTTTTTCTTGAAAATTTTGAGCCCGGTATGTAGACATGAGCAATACCAAATGAGTGACATATCATGTTTTGCCCACCTCCCTTTTTACAGATTAAGACATATCAATATTTGCCACTGCCCATAGCCCTCTCGTCTGTAAAATTTTGACTTATCGAATTGTGCCAACTTATGAAAACCATTTTTAAGAAGACATTTCAACTGAAAACTAAAATATGAAAATTTTGGACATATCAACTTCTACCATAACACCACTCATATATAAAATATTTTTCAAAGAAGCATTTTTTCCTAACATGTCGATAATATGCTTATACTTTGTTTGGAATTTCTGTACATGATTTTAATTTTTTCTCGATTATTTTTATAAATAATGTTAATTTTTTGCTTTTCCACTTTTGTATTAGCATTATTAAATCACTGCTGCTAGTTGATTCTCCCAGATCTCTTCTTCTCCTCCAACATCTGTAGTTATGCAACTACTGGCATCGCTATCTTCAAACAAAACTTTTCTTGTATTAGGGAGTAATACTTTATTAGGAACTAATTTAAATGGTGCAGTTGCAATACTATTTAATAAATTTTTTAGTTCACTCAAATTCTAAATTATACTCACATCGAAATGCAACAATATATTTTACTATTTTCGCTTACGTCGGAAATACGTCTTGCTGCATCGAACCATTTTGTTCTTTTGGTGGAATTCTTCGGAAAAACAAAACACAATTTTTTTTGTTTTTATAGAAGTGGTCCTACATTTCAGGCACAAAACACCACTTTCTGTAAGACGACATTGTTGCGTTATATTTACAAGCACCTTTTGACGTCATTTCTTGTGCACATCGCCCCTGCCGTTTACGGCGCAACTTGCCGCGGGGAAGCTTTAATCGTTAATCTATATATATAAAAGAGCTTGTTTGTTTGTGTGTTTGTGTGTTTGTGTGTTTGTTTGTTCGCTATAGAATCCTAGGTCCGTTGACCGATCGGGACCAAATTTTGCACAGTTACTATTTAGGACCCAACGGATCAAACGCCGTATAAATAACGGCCGGAAATGCCCGGGAACGACCGGAAACGTCCGCCGGGTGCGAGCGCGGAGCGCGAGTAGTCTGACCAAATTTTGCACAGTTACTATTTAGGACCCAACGGATCAAACGCCGTATAAATAACGGCCGGAAATGCCCGGGAACGACCGGAAACGTCCGCCGGGTGCGAGCGCGGAGCGCGAGTAGTCTGCGATTGATAAAAGAATTGTTATCACCCGTGCAACGCCGGGTAAATCGCCTAGTAATAAATAAACGAAGTTGATTTAAACAATTTTAACTTCACATATGATATTCTGAACACAAAATCTATCAATTTCTAAAGAAATTAAAAATTAGTGTAAACGCCCACTGTCTCTCGAATTTTTTCGCAATATTTAAGAAACACCCTGTAGAAACTTTTCCGAAAAGTTCACCAATACATAATATTTTGGTAATAACGTGAAAATCTATCCATAAAGAAAATTGATCTACCAAAGTCCAAACACCAACGTTGTACACTCCAAGCAATGACTGTAATCAAAGAATTAGTTTTACTAAAGCTGAAATCTTCATAAATTGATTATTAATGATCATAGTTACGGTTTCTTGAGTAATCAGTGGTTTTATCAAAACAGATCTAACAGTTACAATCGATTATGTTATTATATACGTTAAGAAATATCGTACAAATAATATTTTACCGTTTCAAAAATTTAGAGCATCTAACAAACAAATTAATTTGTTGGCAATGTAGCAACAGTGTCAGCAGGACGTCCTTTGGTGTTCAGATCTACGCCGCACATCATTTGTTTCAAGCTCTGCTACGAGCAATAGAGTCCAGATATTAATCGGTTGATAAATATAATAACATTTGTTTAGCTGTTGAACTGTGTCGATTTGCGACAGCCCAGATACTCGTGTGAAACGCGTTTGTATTACATAATTTTTGCTATAGGTGTTAAATAAACCGAATAGGTTCACTAGATGGAAAGGCGCGGTGAGTCAATAATAGTTTTGGCATAAATGTACGCCATTGGCTTAAACATGGGTACATCTTACATACATTTTTACAATCCCTTTATAGTTTGCAATTATATTACGTAATCCCAGACTATAATTAGCGTGTAAGTTATCTCAGTAAATAAAAATTCTGTTTGACCGAATTTATAAAGTTGAAGGCTACAGTTCGAATTTACTATGTATATTGACTGACAAATATAATATTGAAATTGGCTGACAGTTATAGTAGTCGCAGCGAGAAGTGAACTGTGACGCAGAAACCAAAACTGGTCCAAAGCGTTTATTACTGCACCACCTAAAAACATCGGCCTGTCTCAGCAACGTGGTTATAACCTGTAAATCACAGCAGTCAAATTAAGTCCACTAAAAGTCAACGTTTTTAGAAAAGTCTAAATATCAATCGCGATCCCCTCTCTTTGCGCATCTCGCGGTCCACTTCTCGCTGCGACCACTATAACGCCGTTTCATCACTGGGACTTGACCGGATATGACGAAAATAATCGCTCGGGGGGGCTGACTGAGTGGAAAAATCGTTTATGAATCCGTTAATAGCCTACATTTTAATTGGATTAGAGTTTTAATACAACACTCACTAAATGCGCCAACTAAATTTTTTTTACGTGTAATGTATAATTAAACAGTCTGCAGGTAATTAGCTCTTGGTTTAATACCATTGAAGGATTTGATGGTATAATTATATTTAATTTATACACTAATTTAGTGTGTAATAATATGTGCAAAGGTTAAATCTTGCGAGAGAACATAATCTATCGGTTTTAGTAAACACTGACGAAATTAAATGCAATTTTTTCCTTAGCATAAAAAATACCATCAAACTGTGTAGGGACTATAAAAAAAAATTAAAATGCGATACTAAAACGCTTTGCGATCAAAATATACAAGCTCATTGAAATTCGACTTCTAACGAGGCGATCTCCCTTATTATAAAAGCTAGATTCAGGGCTGTCCAACTTCTATATAAAAGCGGGCCATTTTTATCTCCAATGTTTTAAAGGACCACTGCTGAGTATAATTTTAATAGGCGAAACAAAATGTTATGTATACAGGGTGTCCCAGATTACATTTCCAGCATGGGGATCTCGCTTATTATAAGAGGTACATGTTTGTTTAAATTAGATGAATTATTCCTTAGTATGAGAGGAGCCACAATTAATTTTTAAAAGTACAAAATTCCTCGTACTTCAGAAGATATAACAAAGAATATGAAAATGTTGAATTTCTTTTTTCTCTCATAATTTTTTTGTCTTACACATTAGAACAATTTTATTGGTACCTTTTTAGGTACCGTAGAATAGGGCAACTTGGGACAGTAGGGTAACTTGGGACAAAATGATATTCTCACCTAAAAATTTTGTTTACAACTGTCAACTTTTGAGATAATCAAAGTTGCTTAGTAGAGTTTTAAAAGTATCATATAAGCTTAAAAAAACGAATCAGTTTTTAAAATTACTACAAGACGGTAAGTTGTTGCATCCATTTTTTTAAATTAATATAAAATGGCCGAATTAAGAACTGTTTAAAATTTCTCTTGTACTTTTGTTCTGAAAATATACGTTTAATATTAAGTCTTGAATAACTTATCTCATTTTTTTATTTAATACCTACTACCTATGTTCAAAAATGAATGATTGTCCGTTTTGGTGAACATTTTTGTTCAAAAATGATTGTCTCATTAGTTTTTAATTCAATTAATATATTGAATCCTGCTTTAAAAATTTTTTTTACAAATGAGACAATCATTTTTAAACAGAGGTAGTACAATTTTTTTAATTTTTCCAATCAAAATATCGTTTAGTTTAAAATTTTTGTAATTTGCGAATTAAAGTTTTATTTTCTTTATTTTTGATTTTTTTTTTCATGTTGGATAATTGTGAAAGATCAATTTAATATAAAAAATATAATATAACTGTCCCAAGTAGGCTAAACTTGAGTCAAACTACTGAAATTTATGTGTCCCAAGTTTCCCGGTCTTGAGTATTACTTGGGACAGAAAGTTTTTTTTTGTTGGTATCTTGTATATATACATATATATTTATTTTATATATAGAATATTGTTCATTGGCACCTCACCCAATTACATGAAAAAATTCAAAGTTTTTAATTAAAAAATGAACGTGGTACACGCTTTTAAATGTTGAAACTGTCCCAAGTAGCCCCATTCTACGGTACTTTTTTATGTAGAATGTAACTGTTATTTTAGATTTTTTTAACACCATTTTCGAGATATTACCCCTAATTTCATTTTTTCTTATGGGCCGCGAAGTTGGCTATGGAATAGTTAAATGTGCCTTTTTACTCGTTTAAATAAGATATTACTTGCTTTATAAATAAGTCGGAAAATGAGAAAAAAAAATCCTATTTTACCCATCACTTATCAAGCCACCTATGAAAATAAAAATAAAAAACAACTAATTAAATGTCAAATGATAGTTACTATTTGTGTGGTTGGTATCATTTATTGGAATTTTATAGTATTGTTGTGTATGTAATTCGATAGTCTTTTTAGCAAATTTGTTATCATATAATTATGGGCACATTTACAACTAATTAAAAATTTTAAATGTTGAGATGCTTCATTCTTTGCAATAGAAACGGTGTAAAATAGATAATTCTAATTCTTTATTGATTTGTTTTGGATTTTTGGTTGGTTTCTCGAAGAAACCAAATTCTTTTAAATTTATTTCCAAATTTCTGTAATTACACACCCTTCGTTGCCTTTTCTCGGGGTATAGCTCTAAGTATATTCGCTCAGCTTCTACACAGTTTTTATGGTAAAGAATGTAGCATCTCAACATGTCAAATTTGTCGTTATTTTTAAATGTAGCCATTATTGTAACAATTACTACAAAGACTATCGAATTAAACAAAAGGAATAGAAATTCTAATAAATGATACCGCAGACAACTGTCATTTGACATTTAATTAGTAATATCTCATTTAAACGAGAAAAAAAAAGCACATTTAACTATTCCATAGCCAACTTCGCGGCCCATAAGAAAAAATGAAATTAGGGGTAATATCTCGAAAAGGGTAGGTGTTAAAAAAATCTAAAATAACAGTTACATTCTCCATTAAAAAGTACCTCAAGAAAATACAAATAAAATTGTTCTAATGATTATGACAAAATAGTTATGAGAGAAAAAAGAAATTCGACATTTTCTTATTTTTTGCTGTAACTTCTGAAGCACGACGAATTTTTTACTTTTAAAAATTAATTGTGGCTCCTCTCATACTAAGGAATAATTCATCTAATTTAAACAAACTGGTATCTCTTATAATAAGCGAGATCCCCATGCTGGAAATGTAATCTGAAACACCCTGTATATCGATTTAAGGATTAAGCTAAATAATTTTTTGTAAGATGTTTGGGGACCACATAAGTGCCTTCACGGGCCGGATGGTGGCCCTTGGGCCGCCAGTTGGACAGTCCTGAGGTAGATCATAAGTTTTAAATCGGCAACGTTGCTAAATTTTAAGCTGATTCCCAAATATGTAATATGTCTAAAGATAAAAAACCCGAAAAATATTTTTTTATTTTGTAACGTTTAAATTCGCCTTAGGTAATATGAATAAAGTATTTTAATTTATTACAAGTTTAAATTTGTCAGAACTTTCTTTTTCATTGATAATTCAAAAAATTAAAGACTAGACAATTTTTTCACCATAGTAAGCACTTTTTGTTTCTTTTCAAGAATATTTTGATTGTCTTGAAACAGTTTCTTTTCCAATTATCTTTTAATGTAAATAATATGATTATGTAATATTAAAACAAAACAAAAATGGACTACAAACTACAATGTGTAAATCGAATAAAAATAAAAATAAAAAAAATTAAATTGACTAAAGTCTAAACAAAAACTGTTAAATGCAGAATAGAAATTGATATGAGGATGCTTCTACGTGATTTTAAAACTAGCAGAAATAACACCGGTCACATTTTCATATTTTTACAATTTAATGAAAATGTTCGCAGATATCAGAAGTATGTCTGAACCTAAATAATTAGCTTAAATTTAGCAACTTTTTCATATTTAAACCAATGCTTTAGCTGTTATAATAAGCAAAATCCCCATGTAAAACTCGTATTTTAATCGGCTTGCATATAACACAGTAATATAATATCATATGTTCATGTCACGTTTAATTAAGACAGAATTGCTTTGCTTAGTAGCTAATTATTAGAGGCACGTTAAATTATGGCTGATTAACTCATAACATATAAGTATCCATCTCCAATAGTAATTACTTAATTACCACTCAAGCAACTGAGTTCGCTTATTTTCGATAAACAATAACATTCTCAGAGGTCAAGGGATTAGGGAGAATCAATATTTATTCAATGTGTTATATGATTCACTTCATTACTTGCCTAAATATAGTTATACAATGCGCTTTTTTCTCTAAACATTTTTAAAATTTACTCAAAAACTGTCACTTACGCTATTTTGCAAGATGATGTTTGTTACAATAAAACTAAAGCAATACTAACAGAATTATTAAATGTTGAATTCAATTTGCTAGACCATTTGTGTCATTTTTGAGTTCCTATGCACCACGTAACTTTCTAAAACTACAATTAACCATTAACCTATACAATAAATATACCAAATTTATCTCTAATTATGAATCCGTTGTAAAATTTAAATATCGCAGTCCATGTTCTAAATAAGTGGTTAGGAAATGCCATGGTCGAATGCAGTCATTCATTCATTCCATCGACTAATATTTTTTAAATCATCCGTTTGTCTACAGAAACTTGGCAAAATTAGTAATCCCATCATTAAAAAATTTAATGAATTTATTTATCTATAGAAGTTAAATCAATTTAATACCGCGACTATTTACGAATTATTTTTTTTTACTTATTTACTTAATCATTAGGCCGTTCTACCTTTATTGCGTGGTTTTTTTTTCCATATTTGTCTCCATTCTCCTCTTTCTTGCGTTTTTTGTTTTATTTCCTGCCACTTAACTTTCTATGCCGCTGTTTTTACCTCATCCGTCCAAGTTCTTCTCAGTCTACCCCCCTCCTTTTAACTACCCTTGAAGATAGGTAAAATTTATTAACAAATTTCAATTCTACACAATAAAGTGTACCAATAGTTGAAAAACATTTTGGGTATGATTTTAAATAAGCAAGTTAAAAGCAAAAACCAAAAAGGTAATTTTTTTGTTCATAATTAATAGCACAAAAACTATTAGACTTTTTTTTTCAAGATTTTTACGGAATAATTTACTTTCAAATCATAGTTCATTTTGACCCATTTAACTAACTCCGTATCTCTTACCGTTTACAAGATCCCTATGCTGTTCACATTAACTGAGACACCCTGTATTGTATATGCATAACACAATTTTTTTACATAAAATTTATGCAACACCATACACCTATGCAGTTGATGCTAAAGTAATAATACCTGATTCCCAAAATTTTTAGGACAGCTTCAAATAATAAAAGTCAAAAAATTTTCGTATCTGTTAGTTGTGTCCCTTACTTCTTTGGTAAACAACTTTATTGTTTAATAAATGTGACGTATTGAGCAGCATTGTGTCGATGCAGATGCAGGTTCACTGTCCACAAACTTCTTTCGCAATATTACGGTACTCGGAATTCGTTCTGAACTGGTTATATAACGAGTTAAAAACTGGTGTTAACCTTGAATGCATTGATATATAGAAACAAGTACTATAACCTATATATTATACCGAAATATTGCAACAGGTTTCAAGGTTATTTAAACACGAATGTTCACACGAAAATTATTAATGATTTATTTATTAATTGTGGCAATATTAGACAAATTTGATACACTACATCTGCTAAATAAAGTAGAAGATTTATTTGTTATTTACATAAATAACGGCGGTTTCGATAATCGGTGAAACTGGAAGTATGTAATGAAACGAAGACTTATTCAGTGCTAGAAATATGGTTGCTGAAAGATGCCCCTCGAGATTTTAATGATATTTTTTTACACCAATATATCGGACGACGCCTTAAACACCTACACATAATAGACATTTTTAGAATTCAAAAAATATACAAATACAAACCAAGATGTAAAACAAAAATAGGAAGGCTATCTAAGAGATGGAACACACAATTAGCGATGTAACGCGCCCAGAAAGCCCAAAACGTGATCATGATGATGATGAAAGTTGCCTCTCGAGATTTTAATGATAATTTTTTACATCAAAAAATTCGGAGATACCTTAAGATTATAATTTCAATAGATAAATATATATAAAAGCATTTAAAGCTCACATTCTACAAATTGTTGATCAATCCTGCTCGAAGGACCATGCTAAACAATTTACTTCCAATTTGTTAACAAACGAAGTAATGTTACACATTCTTTAAAGAATGTACTGAAACACATACACGCAGTTTGTCTGATTTGCTTATTTTGCAATATACAGGGTAGTCCACATAGAAGGATCACTATTGGAATCTCGTAAACGGTAAGATCTTCAAAAAAGTTTAAATCAGACAAATTGTTCCATTTTCTGAAACCTATTCAGTGATGCGTTAAAGTTTTGAAAAAAGTTCCATAGCACGCTAGATAATAAATCAAAATCAAAATGGAGAATTTTTTAAATCGGTAAATAACTCGGTTAAACTTGATGGTACAAAAAAAAATTGATGATAAAGTTGTAGATTTTTTTATACCCTGTAAAATAATAAGATTAATTTGTTTTCATTTGTTTAAATTCATAGGGATTTTTTGATAAATTTTATTTGTTTTGAGCCTAAATATCATAATAAATACATTAAACCTTATATTATTAAAAAAAAGGGGGGGAAATGTTTTTTGATGAGGTTATAGCCAACTATGGTTTTATTTTTTTTAATGCAAGTTCGTAATGTATCTAAGATTTTAAACAATATTGAAACAAAGGAATGGTTTCATTGTACAGAACGTGAAAAACTATGTAACTTTTTCCTCAAAAATATGTTTGTACCGTCAAGTATAACCGAGTTATTAACGACTTTAAAAAATGCCCATTTTAATTTTTGTTCATTATCTACGTGCTATGGAACTTTTTTTAAATATTAAAGCATCACTGAATAGGTCTCAGAAAGGGTAACAATTTGTCTAATATAAACATCTTTGTAGCTCTTACCGTTTACGAGATAAAAATAGTGGCCCTTCTATGTGGACCGCACCTTGTATAGCAAAATTTTAATGCCTAACTTTGATTCGCAATTGGCAATGAATTTACATTTGTAAACTTAAAATGGGTGAAAGAGATTTAATTTAAAATTATGAATGTAGTGCATATCTCTTAATGTTGCTTGATATCTAGTTCAGTAATTCACCAATGTAATTACAACTGCAGAAAGCATTTTAAAATGAAAGTATGCATATGGCTTTTACTCTAACGAACTTTTACTTTTGAATTATCTAAATTACAAAGAACATTGTAGGTCTAGGCAATTAGCAAACTGACAGTTTAAATTAATCAATTTTTTAATCCAGTCAAGTACGTTTTCGCGGCTATGAAAAAAATCGTGTACCTCATCAATTTACCGTTTGGTATTTGAAGTTCAAATCTTTTCGAAACAAATTTTTCGCGTTACCTATTTGTAACTTTTTGTTTGCTCAAGGAAAGGGCAGAGACGTTTATAATAAGAAGGTTTAAGACGAAAACAGGCTTATGCATTTTGCGAATCGGAAATGCATGACATTCGGATAATTGAGGGACGTTTTTAATGTATGTTATTTAATTGTTACAGAGTATTGGACACGTTAGTGGTTGCCACATCAATCCAGCTGTTACATGTGGGCTTTTTGTTAGTGGAGATATCAAATTACTTAAAGCTTTGTTGTATATTGCTGTACAATGTGGCGGAGCAATCGCAGGTTCTGCACTACTGCAAGTAAGTAATCGTATTTAAAAATAGTCTTATAGCATAAAATATTACAAGATTTGATTACGGTCTAGTGAAATAGGATAAAGGAAGACCTAAAAACTTTGTTTTGTAAGTCTAATTTAGCAAAATTATATGAAAATAAAAACTTTGCAAAAGCAAAGTGTTTATGATAATGCAATTTGAAAAAAATCATAAGATTGGTCTCTCTTTAATATTTAAAACGTTGAGGAAAACCAATTCTTGTTGTTTCCAATTATTTCGCAACCTATGAAATGGTCCATTTACGTAAATTATAGTTTAATTTCGAGACTGTTGCACGCCTAATTAAAACACAATAAATTGCAATAAATAATGGTAATGACTGCGCCTAAACCAGTTGTTTCCCTGTAGGATATGCTTAAAGCGTTTGACTTTGACTAACAGTTTTGTAAATTTTAACAGTTATGTTCTATTCATTCGCGCCCTTCAACGGAATTTTAATATTACTAAAGTGTTGTCGTTTATTTTTTTTTTTGTTAAAGCATTTTACGTAGTAATTGTTAATATTCGATGTACCTCAAAATCAAGGTACGGGATAAAGCATTAGCTTATTTTAACAGCCACAACGTTGGGGAAATTTTTTTAAAAAAATGAGTAATAAGTTGCATTGTTTCTATTTTATTAATTTTGTACAAAAAGTATCAAATAACTCAAAGAATTTTAATAGCAAATTTAAAACAAAAACAACTAAACTAGAGCTAAAGAGATATGCACACCAGAAAACATCAAAGAAGAACTGAACATGGTCACGAGAGCCCTGCAAGAAAACGGTTACCAGCGTAAACAAATACTTCGTACCATACAAAAACATGCCACGCCAAAAGAAGGAAAAGAAAAGAAAGAATACATCGCTACGACTTACTTGCCCTACATCAGCGGAGTGACTAACAAAATATCAAAGCTTCTACAAAAACATAAAATCAAAACCGTTTTCAACGCTCCTTTGAAGCTCTCGAATAAATTAAGAAGAACACACGACACAGGACTACACCACGCGGGAATATATAGCATACCTTGCTCCTGTGGAAAAGTATACATAGGACAAACTGGCAGGAGTATACAAACGCGTCTCAAAGAACACGAAGGACAAACAACAAGAAAACAAGTCGATAAATCAGCGGTAGCAGAACATCCTCTTCAGAGAAACAAAACTACTGGCCCGCGCAAACCATTTCTGGCCAAGATTATATCGAGAATCATTGGAAATCATCAAGAACCCAAACAACTACAACAGAGACACAGGCATACAACTCCCAAACATCTGGAAACCAGTCATCACAAAATCACTGAGGCAGAACAAATCCATCAAGCGGAACGCCACGCCTCCACAAGCTGGATATATAAACCCAGCAGCATCCCTCACAAATTAGTCGTTTTGAAAAAGACCAAGACACAATGGTCGAAACGTCAACTACTTCTAAATATAGAAGACGCGGTTCCAAACCCGGAAACCAAGATTGTATTAACAACTAAACAGGATGAAATTTGGACAATGCGATGCAATTAAAGCTTTTGTTTAAGCAGAAATACAAAATTTAAAATTTCTTAAATTGATATTGAGGAAATTATAGTTAACTTCAACACTGAAGTGTTACAGTTTTCTTAGTACTAGAGCGTAATTTTATGTAGTGTGCCTATCCATAGAATTTTTATTCTAAGTAAAATTTTTGTCTTAAAACTTTCAATGGGGTCGGGACTCTATACAGGATTTTTCAAAAATCAGTTTGACCATTGGAACAAGAACTGAAGACATGATTCATAAATCATGAAGAGTTGGTACTGTCAGATCGGCGGATGAAGTTGTCTTTCAATGCCAGGGAACTTGGGGTATACGAAACAACTGTTTGGATAATTTGGTATTAAAAAAAATTGTCAGGAAAGAAATTTTCCAAGGAAATGTTATCGCTTCATAGGCTGATAAGAGCTTTTTTCGAGAATTGTTACTGAGGATGAGACTTGGGTGTATTACTGAGATCGTCCTATCACACAAGACTCTATGCGGAGGGTTACAAAGGTTCACCTTCCACGAAAAAAAAGCGGAAACTGTCTTTGGCCGAAAAACTAATGGCAAGCATTTTTTTAAGACGAGGAAGGAGTTCTGCATTTTATATATACGAAAAAAATCAATGGAGAAGTATATATGAAGACGATTCAAAGTTTGAAAAAAGCGTTGAAATCTAAATCATGGCGGCAAAAGAATCTGCTCGACATTTGCCGGATCCATAAAGCACGCAATGTTCAGCCTGTAATTTAGGAATGTAGATTTAGCCCTGACTTAACACCCTGCGACTTCATTTTTTTTTAGTTCTACGTGCTTTTTTTCATGGCTGGGTAGATGACATAAAAATTCAGGTAGTGAGCACAATATCAACACTTTCAGTTTAGATTCTTAGTAAGCACATAAAAACATGCTTCTTTGTTAATTTAATCATCCTTCCATCTCTAAGGATTTTTGACATACACTTATTTTTTACGTTGAAACACACCCTGTATACGAGGTGGACCAAATTCGAATGTTTTATGGGGTATCTCGGTTACCGTAATAGCGAAAATCTGATATTAGTCTCTTGGATTATTTCTTTGAGAAAACAACGCCTGTGTAATCAGATTTTTTATATCGCTTTCCATTTTGGCACCACAGGCAAAAAAATGAAATTTCATCGTTTTAGAAAATTTACAACTTTTTTATTTATCAAAACAAAATTATTTTTTTTAGCGACCCTAACTTTTGAGATATGAAGTAAACTTTAATTTTTTAAATCAAAATCCTAGCTGGCCATTACTTTCTATGGAACATTATTATTTTCGAAAAGCTAAAACATTTCTCTTTCATACAAAGTCATGGCCAATGAGGATTTCCATTTAAAAAAATATAAGTTTACTTCATATCTCAAAAGTCAAGGTCGCTAAAAAAAAAATTAGTTTTTAAATTAAGCATAAAAATCTGTATGAAAACCTTTTTAACATTTTGTTCTGTTTTCATAAATAAAGAAGATATAGTCAATTTTCTAAAACGATGAAATATCATTTTTTCGTATGTAGTGCCAAAATGGAAAACGATTTAAAAATATGATTACAATGGCGTTCTTTTATTAAAAAAATTGCCCAAGAGACCGATATCAGATTACCGCCAACTATTACGATAACCGAAATATTCCCTAAATCCCTAAAACATTCGAATTTGGCCCACTGTGTATACCGGGTGATTCAGTTTAACTGTCGCACCCCTATAACTTTTTAATTATTGAAAATAACCCTAACAAACCTTATATTTTTGGAAGTTAAATTTTTTATATCGACGTTTATTATTTGTTTTTATTTTTATTAAAAATTAAGTTTTAAAACATTCCCATTGATACTTATAGTATAATTTTTAAGATTTGATCGTTTTTTGTTTTGTTAAATAGACTGTTTGCTATGATTTGAATAAACTTTAAACTGATTTTTCTCGAAAATTTTCTTAGATATGCATACTTTTTCTATACATGGTCGAATTCAGAATTAAATTTTCTATCCGAATCAACAAAAACATGTGTACTATGTAATTTAAGAAAAAACAGTTGCCTATCGCGGACTTGACATACGTCATCGTAGAGATAACAAATGCACATCATTTAATAGAGAATTTGTCGCCGTTTCCAACAATATAAGAATTGTTGGGGTTATTTTCAATAATTAAAAAGTTATAGGGGTGCGACAGTCAAACTGAATCACCCGGTATACAGCCTACGACGTTCTTAATGAAAAAGTAAATATGCTGGCATTATTTATCTTTAGAAAGGTGCAAAATGTGCTCAATTGCAGTTTTTTATTCGTATCTTTATTGTAAATCAGTACCTACATAAAACCTATTTAGAAATTATACGGTTGTAAATCCCATTCACCCACGAAAAATGAATAAGCTCGCGTAAAAATTCACCTCAATAACTTCCACTTCGCTTACGTTATTTAGCCGGGGGGCAAGTCAAAGACATTTTATTTCGCTTGTTTCGAATTCAGTCATTTAGTAGGTGCCAGTGCTAATTAACCTTGGAAAGGTACATAAATTATAACATGTACTAATAGAAATAATTGATGCGAAGAGACCAATATAAGTCGTGTCCTCTTTATAAATGCTAAATATAACGAGTTTAAAGTGTACAAACATGCCTTGAATTATTAACTATGCATTATATAGTCATAAAATAACACTCAGCTTCTTTTTATTCGACGACTGTAATCAAAAATTACCAAAAATAACACTTTATGCATGTTAAAATATTTCTTAAATCAATCTTGATCAATTACTACAATTGCGCTATCGTATCATTAGCATTTTCAAGTTAATATTTTGTTGCTTGATAATTATACCTTAATTTATCTTATGTAATCAAAATTAGTCATTTAGCAAATAAAGTACTGCTAGTTCCAAATCAACTACACTAACTGCAGACAGTGAAAGTTTCTAATAGCATGATTTTAAACAAATATTGTGTGTTTATTTATTTTATTTTTCAAGTGTTTTTTTATTAGGTATAGTTGCGCTTATATAATTTTTTTATAAGGACGAATGATGAGTGTTTACAATAAACAATGTTCTTGTTTGTTTTTCAAAGAATTATTTACTTGTGCCAACATAAGGAATATACAAATAAGTTTAAACTGTTGAGAAAAATTTTGACCAAATAAATGTTTCATAATTGAATGCAAATAATTTTATACAACGTGTAATATTTTCGACTATGAATTTTTATTTAATCTTACTTTTCTTTAGGCGCATCAAATGCCACAATGGAGCTTTTATTTCTTCCAGGTTTTTATTCCTGAACATTTTTCGTCCTTCGTTTTTGAGTAATCCTTTTCGTAAGTTGAGTTGGGCTTTTTCAATACCTACCCCATGCACTTTTTATTTTTACCCTGCTTAGTTTATATCTAGAATTTTGACATCATTCAATTTTATCCAGAATAACTGTACAGGGTCGACCTTATTCGAATGTTTTACGGGGTGTCTCGATTACCGTAATAGCGAAAATCTGATATCGGTCTCTTGGGCAATTTTTTTGAGAAAATAACGCCTATGTTTTCAGATTTTTATATCGCTTTCTATTTTGCCGCTACAGACATCATATTTAGAAATTTACTATAACTTCTTTATTTATTAAAATACCTAGAACAAAATATTACAAAGGTTTTTAACACAGATTTTTATGCTTAATTTAAAAACAAAATTAATTCTTATTAGCGAACTTGACTTTTGAGAGATGAAGTAAACTTATATTTTTAAAAAGAAATCCTAGTTGGCAATGACTTTATGAAAGAACATTTTTTAGCTTTCCAAAAACATATGGTTTTATACAGGGTTCTCGTTTTTCGAGGGCCACTATGGGGATCTCGTAAACGGTAAGAGTTACGACTTCGGTTAAATTAGGGCAAAGTTGTATATTCAAGTGCTTAATAATTTAACGCCAACAGAACTTATCTAGCTCTTTTAGTTTTTGAGATATAGGGAAAAAAGTAAAAAGGTGGATTTTTGTTTTTTGCCCGTAACTTTTTCATTTGATGTCGAATTTAATTTCTCTAAAAACCTTTCTGGGGCACTTTTTGCAAGGAATCAAATTCCCCAATTACATTTTCCGTGCGACGTTTCGTTTTTTTAAAACCATCATCAGGTCAATCTTTTCTTATGGACGCTATATCTGATTTTAACGCCAATTTGTAGAGCATTTTTTTCTGAATTCGAGAATGTATAACACTTGGAACTTTTTTGAAACAATTGGTAAAAATGGCAAAAACAAATATTTAATTTAAAACAAATCCTAATCGGCATGGTAAATAATTGTCTTTGTCCCTTTTTCCTTGGAAGCACGTAATTAAACCGCATGAAATTACTATTAAAGGGATTTAATTTAAAAAAGTCGTAACTCTTACTGTTTACGAGATCCCCATAGTGGCCCTCAAAAAACGAGAACCCTGTATATTTATTGCAGAAAATTAAATAGATATGGCTAATTTTGTAAAACTGTCCTTATCAAAGTTTGCCATGATTTCGTAAACAACTAACGTCATTTCCTAGTAAATTTTGCAGCAGCCGCCACGATTTTATCACTTATTATGTAAACTTCTAACATATTAAACTTTTGAAAGTGTTTAAATTTAGCCATGTTCACAATACCACAATAAACATTTATAAAATGCAAAAGAATACACGGATCTGCTTAAAAAAGTTGCATTCATTTTCAAAGTTTCGACTGATCTACCAAGCTTTATACTTTCTTTAGGATAACAGTTTATTGCTTGTCTAGTTAAATTTGTTAATTGATTTTGTCATATTCAATTGATTGTGACTGCTATTCTTTACGGAATCTTTGTTTTCCGAAACTTTCCATCACTAATTCTCTCTGAACAAAACATATTGCACATGATTCTAGCACACTTTTATAAATATTTAAATTATATTATATTCCTGATGTTAAAATTATATTTATTGCCAAAAACTTTACTTAAAGATATACTTAAAAGTTGATCCATGTACATCACATGTGAATCAAATGTATGTTTATTTGATTATAATATGACACATGTACTCGTATATGTAACAAGCATTATCAAAAAAACTCGTTTTCACTAACATTTCATAGAGATTTTAACCTCAAAACCTGTTTATGTGAAATATTGGCCAATAAATTGAATTTATTAAGTGATAAAATATTATGGGATCATATAACGCAGGAACAGATGCAACTCGACGTAGCACACTATTAAAGTTTGTTGTTATTTGCTCGTTAAGGGCAATGCAATCTCAACTAAGAAGACTGAATCAATAAATATCCTCAAATTTTTTAACTGCAAACTTTTGCCCAAGCTGTTAGTGGTTAGTGTATTAGTTTCGTTTTAAGACAAACTCCACAGTCTCTCTTTTTTTGTATAACAACTGTCACTTTTCATCATAATTATACTTGCAGCAAAATATCTGTGGCTAAATTAAACGAGATGGTTTAATTACGCGACCTACATTTATTCATGTTGTATTTGTAGGTCATTTAATAAAGAGTTAATTGATTGTGAATATTTCCTTTTATACTAAGTCACGTTTTTTAACTGATTGTACAAATGAGTAGCGCCATTTCATGAACCGAAATTTGTTTTCGTTTTATTATTTTTCTTTTCTTGTACATCCAACTACTTTCGACGTTCATTTTACACTCTTTGAATAATTCAGATATAAGTGGTGAAAGGTATGGATTTTAATACCCTCTTTGTAATAAGAAACTGTCGGATTGATGGAATAATTATTAACTTTCCAATATTTCGACTGTTATTTGCTAATGGTGAAGAATGTTTAAGGAGTTTAGATCAAAGCGGACGTTAATGAGTTGAAAATCATGATAATTAATCAAACCGTCTAAGCAAAGTATCGAAAAAGTTCAACAGTCAGCTTCTAAGTAGGCTTAAGTTATCATTTGTGTTAATTAGAATATGTTGAATAACTTTTGGCCAATCTACGCGGAACGATTATTATCTTAGAGGTCCATGAAGTTGGCATCCGCATTTTAATTAGATAGCACATCTTTATACCTCTTGATACCATTGAAAAAATTCCACCCTCGTTAATAATAAACAAATATGAGAACTCTGCAGAAGAGATGTCATGAACAGGGCATGTTCGCGAAGTGCCGGATATTTTTCTTAGGGCAGGTACAGCTTATAAATGTCCAATAAAGACACCTGAATACAATTTTCTTTAAATTGCATATCTGATTGCAACTCTAAACATTCCATTTGCAAGTTCACAGGCAATGTGTTGATGTCAATTGAGAATAGAGTAGTAATTATTATATTGAAATGGAGTCGGTGTTTCTTAAATCTAGAAATCTATACTCCAGTCCTGTGACAAAAAACAATTAATGCCGTGTATTTTTGGCTGTTTACGAGACTTTGTTTAAATAGTGTTTCTGAGTGATTAAAGTTATACTCTGTTTACTTTTAATATACATTAAAGCTGGCTATGTTAGGGTGACAGATTCCACTCTGTATATATTTTAAGATTGTCACTTTATAAGCATTTTAGGTTATAATTTTAATCATTTACAAAACAACGTTGCCAATAAAACAAAATTTGGAAAATATTTAATCATTTTTATAAAAATAGTATTTATATCAAAATAAGATGGCAAATACTGTAATGTATTTTGCAATTCGTCTTTTTAGGTGTTTCTTGTTATGATTTTAATTTTTTTCCCTTAACTAAACGATCCCAAATATTTAAATTTTTCTTCAAATAATTTTGGCATTTTTAATTTGCAATACAGCTTTAGAATGTAACTAAAATGTCATATTGACTTTTGGAAATGCCAACATGACAAAATTAAAACACAGCCTACCTTAATGTATTATAAAAGTAAACAGAGTATAATGTTCTTAATCTGTGATTGTCAATAGTTCATTTTAGTTTTAAATGCTGCCATTTTCCGGTTACACGACGCGGGCCACATGAATGGGCTTTTAGGTCTCAACAATTTAAAAATAAAACTGTGGTTGTACGCTCTTACGTTCAAAAATGCATTAATGATTTGAAAATGAAACAATTATCCACATCGACCGATAAGAATTGCACAAATATTTTATCATTCTCACTAAAAATTGTACTCCTTACGCTTTCTTATGTTCGTAAGATAGTTATGCCGCGATCTCACTATTTTTTACGCGTGTTGAATGTAAATGTAGACCTAAAAACAAATGAATACCTATTGAAGAGCACCGATTGTGGTCTGTAGTGAAATCTGCAGTACACTAGACATTGAACTTGATGGCTACCCGTGTGGAACTGCTGCGGCCGACACGCGCCACTGACCCTCGTCACGTGCGGTCGTTCTGCTGCAATAAACAAGGAAAATGTTGCTGCAACTAAGCGATTGTTTACATCCGGGTCTGTGTTCCTTGCCTTTGAACTCTAGAAGAAGATTTGTGCAATCGAAGGATTCACAAACACGACTTATTTCATACATTGAACAAAAAGCTAATGGCTACGCTTTCTCACTTTAAGCGATTTATAAACTTACTGGAACACAAAAAATGAGGTACAATTTTAACTCTTTTAAGGATAGATTTTCTCACAAGGCCTAAAGTAAGAGTACAGTGAGAAAAAAAATCGCGACTTTTAAGCCCATCTGATAAGATTAATTTTTAAGATAATTCAAAAATTCAAAAAGTCTTGTGTTAAGAGTAATACCTAGAGCCGTAAAGGTTTATTTTTCAGAGATTTAATAAACATTTATTTTCCTATTTTCCAAAATCAAGGCATTAACGTTTTATTCATTTTTTTAGTTCAGTGGTCGGCAAACCGTGGCTCGCGAGTCACATGCGGCTCTTTGGCCCCTTGAGTGTGGCACTTCCACAAAATACCACGTGCGGGCGCGCACGTACAGTGCGATTGAAACTTCGTGATGACTGGTTTGACTGCTTTGAAAGACCTGGAGAAGGAAGATATGTTGATTTATAACGCCTGGAATAGTATTCCTGACTCACATTATCAGCTGAAATGACTAGCGTTTGCTGTTCTTTCCTTATTCGGGTCTACATATGCATGCGAACAAACAAAAATTTGGCTCTCAAAAGAAATAATTTCAATCGTTGTACTGTTGATATTTGGCTCTGTTGACTAATGAGTTTGCCGACCACTGTTCTAGTTAGTTAAGCGGAGTTGCAGCTAGTCCCACACGAAACTAATTTTTAAAACGAATTTCAAAAACCCGATTTTTTGGAGGACATAATTTTTATATTATGCAAACTGTCTAGTAAAAGCTTTGGTGGAGTTTAGGCCATCTTTTCGTCAAAATTTGATAATAATACGTTGTTCCACGCTACCTTGGATAGAACTTTTGGACATGGACATTGCAACTGCTAAATTAATAAACAAACTAATAAATTGTCATAGATATGTAGTCGAGGGTAACAACCCACATTTACAGAAGTTGGTTTTTAAATATACCAATAAAATTATATGATCATGATAGTGTTCCTATATATAGCTAAATTTGAACACAATTCGTAGTCGTACGTGGTTTAATGAGCTTGATTAAATAAATTATTTTTATGAACATATCTACACCCCAAACTTTTCTTTACTGCTTCTTCTTCTTCATCTCGACTCGTTTTGGCTTTTTAGGCGTCGGAGGGCAAAATTTGTATATTAAAAAGTTTTTAATTCTAATTTTATAATTTCATTGCTTATCATGGTAATTTGAAAAACTATCACACAAAAACTTGTTTTAATGGTTCAGTAACACACAAATCTATTTTTGAGGTAACCAGGTTTTTCCCGAGAAAAAACACATTGAAGAGAAACTTAATAGGTGACAAAAGAAAATAAACTTGTTCTAGAAATTGTTGTTTATGAAAGTTTAAAATGTCTTTACCGTAATGCTTAACAAGAAGTTACAATGAAGTATACACAATTTCTTCTTTCAAGGAAGTTTATTCTTTGTTAGCGTATTTTTGGATTAAATACTTACATTGATTGCATGCATATCGAAAAAATAATAATTTGTGGTTATGTCGCCTTAACTACTACTTACTTACTTACTTACTTAACTACTAATTTGGTACCTACTATCGGAAAACATTCTTCTGAAGATGCAAAATATTCAGTGTTTTATGGGTTCGCGCAGTGTTGTTTGATAAAATGATCAGAAATAAGCAAATCTAATGATGATGACGTACTTTAGATAGTAACTGCACCAATCCCTTGCCTAGTTTAACAATTTCTAGGGCATAGCATAATTCTGAATATCGTTAACCTTCTAGTTCTATTAATATGCGCGTCGGTCGGCAATTAAAGTAAAATATTTAATGCAATGTAATCAAACACTGTAAGTTTGATCACTTATTCCAAGAGCTAAGCCTTGAGATTTTTGAAAATATGATTTAAATCAAAATAAGAAGCCCAGATAGATTTATCAGCTAACATGAAAATCAAACCATATCTGTTTTATTTTTACAACATAATAGGGCACTGACTATTAAGGAATCTCTTGAGTACAGGGTGGACCAAATTCGAATGTTTTACGGGGAAAATCTGATATCGGTCCCTTGGGCTATTTTTTGGAGAAAAGAACGCCTGTGTAATCAAGTTTTTTATATCGCTTTCCATTTTGGCACTAGGTACAGACGAAAAATTAAATTTTATCGTTTTCAAAAATTTGCTATAACTTCTTTATTTATTAAAATCAGGGCTAGAAACCGAAAAAAATGTTGGTTAACGGTTAACCGAATTCAAGAATTTTATTTTTATAACGGTTTTTGTTGAAAAACCGGTTTTTTCCGTAAAGAACCGGTTTTGAAAAAAGCGGTTAATTTAACCGGTTTTTAACATTATTCAGATTTGGAATGCAAAGTATAAAAAGATATTATCTATTTATAATTTTATAATATATGTACAATCAAGCATTCAGTAATTACTTTTGGTAAACTAATCACATTTAATACAGATTTTGTATTTTTTCAAAATAATTTTTATTAAAAAGAGATGTTTAAAAAACCGGTTTTTTATTATTTTGGTTAAAGGTTACCGTTTTTTTTGCCTTTAAAAATAACGGTTTCGGTTTCGGTTAAAAATCACAATTTTGGACAAAAAATAAAGGTTAACCGGTTTTTTAAACCGGTTTAAAAAACCGGTTTCATGCCCTGATTAAAATAGGAGTAAAACCAAATTTTATACAGGTTTTATTTTACCTTTGCAATGCTTAATTTAAAAAGAAAATTAATAATTTTTTGCAACCTTGACTTTTGTGATGTAAAGTAAACCTTTTTATTTTATAATGAAAACCCTAGTTGGCCATGACTTTATATGAAAGGGCGTTTTTTTAGCTTTTCAAAAATATATGGTTCTCTATATAGGTGTTGCAAAAAACAAACAAGATATGGCTAATTTTAAAAAAAAATTCTTTTAAAGTTTGCCATGGTTACGTAAACAGGTGATGTTCGCAATTAAAAAACAACTAAATATCATTTCCAAGTAAATTCTGCAGCAGCCGCTACGTTTCTAGCACTTACAATGTAAATTTGTAACATATTAAACTTTACAAAATGTTCAAATTTAGCCATGTTCACAATACCACAATAAACAGTTATATAACAGACAAATTTGCTTGAAGATTAAAAATATACTTGGATATGACGTTCACTTGTTTATTAATTGCAAACATCGCTTATTTACAAAATCATGGCAAACTTTGATAGTAAAATGTTTACAATATTAGTGATATCTCGGTTTTATTTTGTAACACATACAAAACTATGTATTTTTAAAAAACTAAAAAACTGTCTTTCATATAAAGTCGAGACTAACTAGGGTTTCCATTTAAAAAAATGAAAGTTAGTTTATATTTCGAAAGTCAAGGTCGCTAAAATAGTTTTAATTCTGTTTTTAAATTAAGCATTAAAATATTAATAGAAAACTTATATAACATTTTATTCTATTTTAATAAATAAAGAAGTTACAGCAAATTTTCGAAAATGATGAAATTTTATTTTTCGTCTAGTATAGTGCGAAAATGAAAAACGATATAAAAAATTACACAGGCGTTATTTTCTAAAAAAAAATTGCCCAAGAGACAGTATCAGATTTTCGGTAACTATTACGGTAACTAAGATACCCCGTAAAATATTCGAATTTGGTCCACCCTGTATATCAATTTTTACTATCGATTCATGGGGCAAACTCTTCTCTTCAAAAATAACTAAATGATGCGGTATATTCTGAAAGGTTTGTAATTTTTGTAATTGTAAAATTATTTTTTAAGGTCATAACCCCCGATGAAAACGAAGGTAATTTGGGCATGACGACACTAAGCAATTCATTGACAGCCACTCAAGGGTTCTTCATGGAAGCTGTAATTACCTTTTTGCTTGTGCTCGTTGTCCAAGGAGTCTGCGATTCAAGACGATCTGACATCAAAGGCTCTGCCCCATTGGCTATCGGTTTGAGTATAACCGCTTGCCATCTCAGCGCTGTAAGTGTTTTCAAAAACTCTTGTTTAATTTTTTCTCAACTGTTTAATAATTTCAGATCCAATTCACTGGTTCTAGTATGAACCCAGCTCGCAGTTTTGGTCCAGCTGTTATCATGGGAGAATGGGAAAATCACTGGGTAAGATGCTTATCAAAAGTCAAAAATTCTAAAGAAGTTGTTAGCAACCGAAATTAATATTGGGTCGTATGAACCCGAACACAATTATAGGGTCAATAATTGTTGTTTTCTTGTAGATATACTGGGCAGGACCAATCGTGGGTGGAGTTATAGCAGGACTCATCTACAAACTCCTGTTCAAAGTGCGAAAGGACGATTCCTACGACTTTTAAGTTTGCTCCATCCAAATAATTTCAGTTTCATCTTCAAAACTCATTTAACAATTCTCATATGAAAATATTGTATATGGATAAATGTTTCCACCCTCGCTTCATTAAATTATATGTAAATTGTACTTATCTCAGTCTCAAACGTGCGTCTTTCCCTTACTTATACGTTTTAGTATTACTAGTAACTTCCTTAGCGGCCGTGTAGAGGCTTATGTTTTTCTATTTCTTCTTGTAATGTTAGTGTTAGGTTACATAATTGTAGATTAATGTCATTTCATAACAAAATCAATAAAGTTATGTAATTTTTTATTTTTATTTTAACTTAAACCTTCACTAGTTTATTGACAGAGCAGTGTTTTAGGTGATTTTTTATTGGTATCTTACACAATTTAGTTTCTATGCGAAGCGCAAGGCATGTACAAAAAAATGCTTCTTAAAATGAATTGAAAAGGCCAAACAAATACAGGGTGATTGATTGAGACCGGTACTTAAAAATATATGAAGAATGAAAAAGGTTATGGATCTAAAATTTTGGTTATGACCATAATGGCATGTGATCTGTTTATTGAAAATATTTTCAAGATGGCGACACTTCCGGAAATACCGGAAGTTGACGTCTACTTTCTTATTTCAAATACAATGGTCTATTTTTTATTGCGTATTTGAATTTAAAACGGTATTCTAGATGGACTTTTATTAGCATTCCCTATACCTAAGTGCAGTCGTTTTTTAGATTTTTGGACTTTTTAGAAATTTTTTTGATTTTCATCGTGATGCTTAATATTATCTTTTTGAAGAAAAAACGCTTAAATTTAGACCATGCCTAGAAGAAACCTTGGATCCTGGATATTTTGCAATCGATGCATTACTTACAGGGTGTCCAAAATGTAATTTTCTTTTAATTTTTAATACAACTTCAGACCACCAAAACTCGTTTTTTTCAAATACAATGCCCAAACTTTTTTTTCATTTTCTAATGCAAAATTACATTCTGCATAAATCTGTATTAGCGTTTGCTATACCTATCTGCAACAATTTTCGAGTTATTAAGAATTTTTGATAAAGTTGAGAGAAATTGCAACATTTTTAAATAGTAGGCCTTGGAAATGACAACAAATGCCAATACTTAATAACCGTCAACCACTTTTTTTACATTTTCTTCATTATTTAGTAAACATACGAAAATAAACTGTTCATCATTATAAAATGCACTTGGGAACGGAAAAAAAACGGCTTTCACTGTAGTCAACCTTCTAACTATATTTTTTTAATAAAGGGAGTCGGGAGTCGGAGTGTGCTTTAAAAAAATACCGACTCAGGAGTTGAGAGTCGGGAGTCGGTTATTTTTCTACCGACTCCCCATCCCATAAAGCTAAACTATTGTTTTTAAAGTAGAATAAAGTACAAAATAAGATTAAAAGACTTGCAAAATATAAATATTTATTCAACTTTTTTAAATGGAAACCTTGTAAGGCTTAATATTGCGAGAAGAATGTAAAGCTTCATTTTAAACATTAATCTAAAGCCAAATCTGAGTCAAAAGTTGTACACTTTGTCATGCCATGTGTTTTGTTACACATGAAAAGATGTTAAAATCCTAAATGTTTGCAAAAATTTTCCCAAAATATTCATACTGTTTATGACAGAACTTATGACGCAATTAAGAACAATTAAAACATTTAAATAAAATTATTAACAAAAAACAGTCCACAATATTCTTATTGCTCTTGCGTTTAAACTTAAACTCTTCGAATTTCGTTGACAACTTCGTCGTAGCTAGGAGGGTGATCCGATGGCGAGTCAAGGATGTGAGGACAAACAGTTATTTCAATTGGCCCTGAAACTACTTCACCTGATAGCATGTCTCTAAGACTTAGGTGTCTATAATAATTCAGTACACAGACCCATGCATACCACCACCACGCTAAAAACAAAGCAAAATTGTTCATTTGAGACTCATGACTAACGAATATAAAACACTTTGTAAAAGCGGAAAATTTAAATCAAAAGAATACAATTTTATGTGGCCATCAAAAATTTCCCTTAGCTGTTGTAATATTAAAATAATATAATTTAAATAACCAATAAACTGTTGAGTTATTTCAGTGATTCATCTATTATTTAATTAACTCATCAATCAATTAAACGTATATTAATTTTAATATGATTCTCTAACAATCTCTTGCTTTTGATAGCTAGAACAGTTTCTACACTTGCTTCTTTTATTCAGTAGTAATTTTATTACTGACCATGTGACTAGAGTCTCGACAATTTAAAAATCCTTATTTATGTTTATACAAATAGGTAAATGATATTTTTAAAATTTGATGTATTTTCTTTTCCAAATTTATTTTCTTTTTATTCTGTAATTTATTTTTGTGTTTCAAAAAAAAAAAATTAATCATTTCGGAAAAACCGAGGGGGGGCAAAAATTTTTTTAAACAAGGGCGCCTCCTACCCATGGCGCTGCACTGCGTGCAAGTTTCGGCGCGCCTGACAAGCAGTGGCGGATCCAGGGGGGGTAAATGGGGTAATTACCCCCCCTTAGACAAAGATATTTTAAAAAATTAAGTTTTGCAAATATTTTATTTCCTGAGTCCCCGCTTTTTATAACAAAGTGTAGTGAAGATATAAATGAATTTATAAATACAATGGTCACTTATTTAAGTAAAGTATTTGAAAACGACGATCTAATAAAATTAAAGCTTAAAACTGAAATCGATTTTTGGACATTAGAATGGCAAAAGAAACGAAAATGTACCTGACAATGCTTTTGAAACATATAAAAAATGTAACTCCGAAATATACCCCACTTTAAAATGCAATGCACCCTGGCCCCCGACGTAGAGGACCCCAAAACGGCAATCGATAAAAAAGAATTTATCAGTTGTAATGAAACGAAAACTTTTAAAATTAAAATTAAAAACTAATGAGAAGTAACAGTTGTTTAAAACAGTGGATAAAAAGGGCAGAAACAGTTCAAATTGTACAGGCCATAAAATCGTTTTTGAAATGGAAAGCGAAAATAAAGAAATTAAAAGACATGACAGAATCAGCTTTTTTACTTAAAGTCAGAGCAACACGTACTTTAACAGTAAAAAATATTGAATTCGAAAAATCATTAAGAGAGAGTAAATAATTTTTCAAGGATTAAAGACTAGGTGGAAGTGCAAAAATTCCTACCCATCAAAAATATGTAAAATAAAAACGTTTTTGCAATGAGATAGGTACTGGTGAAACTTTAGATGACCCTGTAACAAGTTATTAGATATTTGTTTGTTTTGTGCCGTAATCGACACCTTGATTTCTCAAATAGACGAACGATTTAAATCAGTTCCTTAAATTTTACAAAAATATAAAATACTGATTTTTTAGTTAAAGAAACTTTCTCGCCTGAACTGTTAGAAAAATATAAAAATAAGTTTTACAAAAAAAAAATGGATGTTTTAAACAGGGGTTTGGAGCGGAGCACGGAGCAGTGGAGCAATGGGTTTTTGCCCGGAGCAGGAGCGGAGCCCGGAGCAAATAATTTTGATTGCTCCACTGCTCCGGTTTATTATGTACAATTTTTAAAAATACATTTTTTTTCTTTTTTTTCAACCTTTGAAGGTCAATAATTTGTTCTTTCAAACATTTATATAACTTCACTTGTTTTAATTACCCCCCCTTAGATGGACGGTTGGATCCGCCCTTGCTGACAAGTGTCCACGATCCACGTTTCAACGAGTTAGAGCTTGTATTTTATTTTTGGGTAAACAAGTGTTGCCACAAATCTGATCTGTTCATTTAGTTCGCTTGGTGATTGCTGAGTATAAAGGCTTTTGTGACATTACTTGACAATAAATAAGCTCAATTATAGCACAGATTCGCCATAATTGTTACCAAAACGTGAACACAACAGGCAGGTTAAGTGCTTTTATGTTTCAAAAATAAACTATTACATATTAAATTGATCACTATAAATCACTTTTTGCGGAAGGGAGGGGGAGCAGATTATGTGCTTTGGCTTAGGGCAGTAGTTTCCAACCTTTTTGTACCTCCATCCCCCTTTTTGATAAAAAAAAATTTGCGCCCCCTTCACTTTTCGTAACAATGTAATTTCATAAATACTGCCTGATATAATAATTATTTAATGTGCTACAAAACAATACACCATATTCTGTATAAATATAGTTCTTTTTGTTTGTTTGTATTCAAAATTAATATTTTGGTAACAGCTGCGCGCCCTCCTTGCAATAGGTTGGAAACCACTGGCTTAGGGCCTAGGGCGTAGAAATGTGTAAATCCGGCCCTGACCCTGCTGTTCTGTTCGAATCCATGTGACCCAAAATGTATTTCATTTTCTCCTAATAAAATATGCGGTGAACAAAACTGTTATTAAGCAATTTTCTTATATTAGGTATCGGGTCATATGGACCCGAACGGTACATGCGCGCAGCAAATACGATCAGAACAGCACGGTTAAGTAAACTTATTTATATTACATACAAGAATTACTCGAATAATTTAAGCACAAAGTAGCAACTATTTCAGTGAAACAAGAATGTCACGTTAACTTTTAAATGAATTTTAATCTGCAAACATATAGTTACATTATTACTTTAATCAGAACACCTCAAAATATGTAAATTCGTCAAAATCTGCTGCAATCAAAATAATCTATCCTAATTTTACATTGAAATCAATATTTGAGAATTAACTTCTTTCAAAAACTTACTAACTGCTTGTCTTTCAACAAGCCAAAAGATTTTTTATAATCGACCAAAAAGTAGCTTTGCTTTTTTTGTTACTTACCCATTACAATGATGCCCAAGATAAAAATGGGATTTATAAATGAAAAAGCAATGGCCACAAAAGACAAAGACGTCATAAATGGAGGAGCTGTGACTAACCATGGTAGTAGGCAATAGCGTGAACCCTGAAACCACGAAATTTTTGTAAATATGTGTAACTCAGACCAAAAGTATTTACGTCTACCAAGACTGAGTGCTAAACACTACAAAAGACTAGTTCACAACAATTTTTGAACCGTTTTCTAATTATATTTAAACTAGCATTTTTCAAACAGTTTTATATTTTCTATATCTTTCTACTTCAAAATTTTAATTTTATTCTTACTTCATCAAACTAGTTTTACTCCAAAACATTTGTCGTCGAATAACTACAAGTAAACGAATCATTACCCTAGATATGCACTGACAATAAGTTTAAGCCCGTTGCAAAACTAAAGTGTTTTAAAGACACCCAATACAATCAATGACCAAAATTTGGTAACGAATGGATTCATTTATTTCCTATCGCCATCCAGCTTTTATAATCATTATAGTTAGATAATTATAATTACCTTAATTGAGCCGATAATCAATCCACATGAAAGAATAATGTTCATATAAGACATCTGGATCGATATTTTTAATTCATGTCTTAATTCCGCATTATTAATTTGCCAGAATTCTTTAAGGTCCGATGCAATCAGCAACGATGCAAATAACTAAAACAAATCAACTGAGACAACCAAAAATTTAGATACAGTTCATGTTGCTATAAGTATGTACAAAATTAGTGGGTCGTGCTAAAATATACAGGATGCACAAAATAAGCATGAAATGCAAGAGGATCGCGTAACGTAAATGGTAAAGCATAGAAATATGGTTGAATTATAAATCAGTTTTAGCTTCTAGCAAGACCAGGGCCGGATATAAGGGTGTGCAGAGTGTGCGGCCCCGCGCCTAGACCGGCCCCGCGCTTGCCGGTTGCGAAAATAAATGCGGGCCGGACATTACTAAAAAACTAAAACAACAGGCTGGTGACCTAAATGAAGGACCTCACCCTCATACACACACGCACGGACCCGCGCGCTAGCCGTATTTTATATTTGCGAGGTGCTTTTTTTTAGGTCACCACCCTGTTTGTTCAGTTTTTTAGTAACAAATTACTCTAACTCGGCCCTTTATCAAAATATCAGGCCCTGCATTTATTTTCGCACACGGCCCCGCAAACCCTAGGACCGGCTCTGAACAAGACCATTTAAATTTTCCACATTTTATGTTAAATAAATATAAGGATGGTCCTTAAAAGCCATTTAGACATATTTATTTTTATGTTCATCTGTCACCCCCCAATTTTGTTCTACCTATAGAAAAACCCGTGCCTGTAAAATTTTTGGTCATTTGGCCAATGTTAAGAGATCCCGAAAACTGTAGACATTTTAAGAAGATTTTTATTTCTAATATTTGCACAGTGTGGATCAAATTCGAATGTTTTTTGGGGTAGTTAGCGAAAATCTGTTATTGGTCTCTTGGGCTATTTTTTTGAAAAAAGAGCGTCTATATAATCAGATTTTTTATATCGCTTTCCATTTTGGCACTACACACTAAAAATGAAATTACATAATTTTTGAAAATTTATTATAACTTTTTTATTTATTAAAATAGAACAAAATGTTATGAAGTCTTTTATACAGATTTTTATGCTTAGTTTAAAAGCAAAATAATTTTTTATCGACCTTGACTTTCGAGACATGAAGTAAACTTATATTTTTTTTAAATAGAACTAGGGGTCATTACTTTATATGAAAGAGATTTTTATGTTTTGCTTTTCAAAAATATATCGTTTTATATATTAGCTGCAAAAAGTAACCGAAATATGGCAAATTTGTAAACATTTCCTTATCAAATTTTCGTAAACAAGTGATGTTTGCAATTAATAAACAACTTAACTTAACGCCATTGCCAAACAAATTCTGCAGCAGCCGCTACGTTTTTATCACTTATTATGTAAACTTGTAACAACAGTTATAAAATAGTAAAGAATATACCGATTTGCTTAAAAATTTAAAAATTTACTAGGATATGACGTTTAGTTGTTAAATTATTGCAAACATCACTTGTTACCGGAATCATGTCAAACTTTGACATGCAGGAAAAAAAATTAAAATTAGCCATATCTCGGTTATTTTTTGCAACAATTAAAAAAATATTATTTTTTTTAGTTTTCTTTCATGTAAAGTTATAGCCACTTAGGGTTTTTATTTAAAAAGATATAAGTTTAATTTCACATCTCGAAAGTCAAGATCGCTAAAAAAAAGTAAGTTTATTTTTAAATTAAGCATACAAATCTGTATAAAAAAGACATAATAACATTTTGTTCTATTTAAATAAAAAAAAAGAAGTTATAGTACATTTTCAAAAATGATGAAATTTTATTTTTCGTCCTGTGCCAAAATGGAAAGCGATATAAAAAATATAATTCCATACACGTTTTTATCTTTAAAAAAATTGCCCAAGAGACCTAAGTTATCAGATTTTCGCTAAATTACGGTAACCGAGATATCCCGTAAAACATTCGAATTTGGTCCACTTGTATATAACAAAAAATGTTTAATGTAAAAGTTTTTTAACAGTTTCACTAAAACTAAACAATAATTTTGAAATTGTGCATTTTTCGCGCATGGCACATAAATAATTTATTTTCTTTCAATTTCAAAAACAGAAAATTTGTAATACAATTAGCATAATAAAGTATAAAAGATAAAATAATAATTAAATATTTTTTTTAATTAAGCAACACTTATGAGCAAAGAAAGCTTACTATTATTTCTACACAACAAAATGTTTCATATAATTACATCACTTACTATAAAAACTATTCCTGTGCAAATTGTTCCTATTTTTAAGCTACAAAAACAGCAAAATTTTTGTAACTGAAAAGGATTCACCTTCACCATCCTTTAGGACTGTAAATAGCGACGCAAATTAGGAGAGGTCAGCGACATACAAACAAATTAAATTCCTATTTACGTACTTTTTAGCGATAAATTACCACGAAGGTATAAGTACTGATTTATTCACTTTAAACACTTGATACAATAAAATCTTCAACCATCGTGAAAATTCTGTACAGATTTAACATTTAAACGCATCTGCTTCATGTATGTCAATAGATTTTCCGCGACTTTTCGGCTCCAGTCTGACTGACGCAGAGCTCAAAAGAAACGAAATTATAGGATGCAGTATACAATCCTTAAAATAATTAGTATAAAGTGTAGTATTTACATCCAACAAAAATTAATTAACTTATAGATCTTATATCTCCAAACAATGTGAAAATTCGCTAGATGCATAATATATTACGTTTCAATCAACATTTTTGTTTAGTAATGTGTAGTTTTGTAAGAATTTGCAGTAAAAATATTTTACACTATTGCATCATAATAACAAATTTTCAAAAATTATTCAAAGTGCAAGCAAGATTTTTTTTAGATTTAACCTACGTTTTTTCTCAGTTTATTAAAACTCCAATAAGATTTTTTCATTATTTTAAGCAGTAAAAAAACCACTGTCAATTATTAACAAAAATTTGTTTTTTTTTGGAACACCAATGAATTTTGTTTCAAAATTTAAATAGTGCTTTCTTCCAAGTATTTTAAATGGTTTTATATACAAAATAAATCTTTTGCAGCATAATTTATATACGTTTAAAAAGTAGCAATTAGTAGATTTTCATTAACTAACGTTTTTATGACTACCGTTTTTTTTTTGAAATTATATTTTAAATGAATGTATTTTTAAATAACGCCAAAAATATTTGTGAAATATCCTTAAATAAGGCAAAAAAAAAAATTGTAAAAATTATTGCGAGCCACTAATAAATGTAAAATTAGTATCGCCATCTGCTGTTGTTTTCCTAACAACTTTTGTAAAGTTATGCTATTGACCTGTAGATCCTGTTAGGAGTAGTTCTAACGGCTATATTTAAATGTGTTAACCTCTAAGATTGTTTATACACAACTCGAGCAAGATTATTTTTATAAAATGAATTCAAGTGAGGAATCAATTGATGAGCCACGCACTAATCGTTCACCACGAAGATCTTCGATATTTAGACTACCTGGTAACATAACCGACAGAGAAACAACGATTAAGTTTCAAACCGATGATAATTTTGAAGAGTTAGTGGATGGATACGAAGAAAAGGTTTTACAAGAAAAAAAGCGGTGGCTTGACTCTTTAAGCAAGATCAGATCAGAAGTGTTTGATTTAAAGTAGGTAGATTTCAAAGTAAATTATTAAAATCTCACTGAGTTTGTTACGTTTTAATGTATTATTGGGTGCAGTTACAATTTTGACATTTTGTTAAATGTAGCGTTGTTTTAGACATCTCCCGTACAGTGAAGTTAATAGTGATCCGAAAGTTTTGGTTAATGACCAAATACAATTTTTTTTTAATTGCCCGAACTACAGAGAGTATGTGACAGTCGTTGAAGATTTTTGTAACCAAGCAAATGTTGTAACTGAATTACAACAGTTTTATACAGCGATCATCAAGAGAAAGACACAACATCTTCAACTACAATTATGTAATGCTGATACAAAAATTAAAACTTTTTTGCAAGGTTAACAATTGAAATCTTTTTATATTATAATAAATTAATAAACAACGCTATTTGTAAATATATTTTTAATAAATATATATAATAAGTTTATGTATAATAGTTTTCCAACTAATTACGAACAGTTACACACAGTAATAAAATAAAATACTTTATATTTTAACGTAAATAACGAAAGTACATTTAGAAAATCACAATTTTTTTAAATAAATAACACAAAATACTATTTGCTTGAATGTGAAACTTTTTTACGGTGATGTTTCTTTTCCCTCACTGTTAAATACTCTTTTCTTATAAAACTTGTCCTTAATTCTAAAATAAGATTAATTTTCTGCACAATTTCTTCTGCTGTATTACGATCGGCTTCGAAGTCATAATGTTTGAAACTTGCTGATGAATGCAACAGTTGAGAATGACTAGATCCTGAAATTGTTAAATTTTGATGAAACAATAAAAGGTACGATTTATTTACATCAAGTCACAGCCGAGAGTGTATTGTACTCACCTGCGTTATGTACATTTGAACTGGTTAATACTCCAAAAGAGGGGCTATAAACGACACGAAACACAGTGGAACTACTTCTTGTATCTGTAATTTCGCACCAAGCAACAGAATCTATGTGATGACTAACTGGTTTTAGGCGCACAAAAGTAAACTTTGAATTTTTCTGTTGCACAGGATCAATTTCAATTTTCTCCCCACTAATACCTAGATGGATTTCAGCTTTGGCTCTAACTTTATTTACTAAATACACTCGATACGACTTATATAAAGGTGCCTCCATTGCTGTTGTGTGCTTTTTCATTATGTGCAAATCAGCTGTAATCTGTTTCGTTTCGTCAGCTATTCGATGTTCTAAAATAATACAGAATTATGTATTTAAATACGGCCATAAATATTGTTCTAATTAGAGTTCGGTGAAAACTCACCTTTAGATATACTTGAATTTAGTATATCTTCGGAAGAATCGTTGGGAAGCGGAATTTGTGAAGCTTCAAAACTAACAGTTTTATTGCCATGCTTATGTTCAACTAATCCTAGGCACGTAAATCCGAACCTAGCGACACACTCTTTGGCATCTAAACATGGAAAATCTCTATCGACTTCACCGTCTTCTTCGGTTATGTATAATCCATAATTTGTGACTGGTTCCAATGGAAAATCACCATGAACAGTACTAAAATAAGAGCATAGTTGACTCCATCAAAGTTAAGAGATCCTGTGCAGGGTGGAACAATTTCAAATGTTTTACAGGGTATCTCTGTTACCATAATAGTTATTTTGTTGACATAAACACGCCGATGTTTTAGACTTTTAGATTATTTATATCACTTTCAATTTTGGCACTAAACCCCAAAAATTAATTTTCATCATTTTTGAAAATTTACTAGAACTTCTTTATTTATAAAAATAGAACTAATGTTATACAGGTTTTTTTATAAAACCTTTTATACTTAATTTTTAAAAAAATATTTAAATTTAAGGACCTTGATTTTTGAGACATGAAGTAAACTAATATTTTTTTAAAGGGAAACCTTAGTAGGTCATAACTTTATATGAAATAAACATTTTTTTAGCTTTTTAAAAATATGTAGTTTTATATATGTATGTATTTGTAGCAAAAACTATCCGAGATATGGCTAATTTTGTAAAAATGTTATTACTAAACTTTGCCATGATTTCGTAAACAAGTGTACACAGTTGTTTATTAATTGCAAACATCACTTGTTTACGAAATCATGGGGTACTATGATAATACAATTTTTACAAAATTAGCCATATCTCGGTTAATTTTTGAAACAAATATACAAAACTGTTAATTTTTAAAAAGCTAAAAAAAAATTCTTTCTATAGTTATGACTACTAGGGTTTTCATTTAAAAAAATATAAGTTAACATCATGCCTCAAAAATCAAGGTAGTTAAAATTTTTAATCTTTAATATTCCATAAAAATGTTTATAAAAAACTTATATAACATTAAGTTCTATTTTTATAGATAAAGAAATTATAGTAAATTTTTAAAAATATTAAAATATCATTTTTATATATAATGCCAAAATGGAAAGCGATATAAAAAATCTGATGACACAGGCGTGTTTTCTCAAAAATGACCCGAGAGACACACATCAGATTTTGCTAACTATTATGGTAAACAATAACCTCGTAAAACATTCAAATTTGGTTCACATTGTACAACACAAACTTATTAAAATGATCAAAAGGTTTATAATATACCTGCATTTCAACAGTATTAGGCCTATGAGCTCCTGAATCTTAGCCGTTGCCACACAACAGACTATCATTGGATAATTTCTATGTTCTTCGGGAAGCATTGTAAGAAATATTTTATATTTCCTTGTAGGAATACCTATCTGTGCACTACCATCAAACTTTGCGTACTCAATATACGGATTTTGAGGCAGATTTGTACATTTTTCCAACTGTTCCGTTAATAACGACTTTTTTACTTCGCATTTATTTTTAGCTGGATCTCTCCTAACAAACATTTTATCAATATCTTCTACTGTTAGAGGTTTAGTATTCGACTCCCATTTAATGTGCTTAATTTTTGATGCTCGTTTTTTGGCTTGATCAAGCTTTTCCAATCGAGCAGCTGTGTTTGAACGTTGCCGATGAACTCCAAAATCCATATCCAGTTGTATGTCATAAGATTCGTGCTCCATATCGTCTTCTTCTTCTTCGCTATCCTCAGGGTCACGAAATGTATCAAGTGTATCTGCCAAATACTTTGGCAAATCCTCACCCACCATAACCAGTTCACACATACCTTTATAATACAATAAGTTAGTTAAACTATACAAAAACTACAATTTTTCAATGCATTACCTGTGTCATCAGTAGAAATGAAAGAATTACGAATATGAGATAAAAGCCAATGTTTGTTATCGTACAGAGCCATGTTTGAGATCACTAAACACTAAACAACCATGCTAGACAACTACAGCACTCAATATCTGAAATATTTTAGGTTAGATTCATAGATTACCAATCTCAAAAATGTCAACAAACAGTGCAGCTCAGTGAAAGTTTGTAAATATTGTAATTCACTCGATATCAGTAATTACAAGGTCTAGCTAAGCAAACAGCTGCATGTACGCTTATCAATCTGTTTTACTCACTGTTATATCTACAGTTTAGTTACTTTGTGTACTCCAAAAGTGCCTTGTGCAATAACAGTGCAATGAAAAAATAGTTTAGTGAACTCAACTTTTCAAAATGCATATGTCTTTTTGGTGGGGCACGAACTTGAATGACTTTTTGTTCAAAGGATTTAATATAAAATCACCTGGTGGTTTAGCAGCATTATGTGTTGGACTATCAATATTAGCAATGATGTTTGAATGGCTTAAACTACTGCAAGCTAAACAACGTCAAAAAGAATTAAATTTGCGAGCAGGACAGTTACGAAGCATTTGCTCAAACGAAAGTTTATCATTACTGGATGAGAGGAGAAGTCAGACAAATATCACTTTAGTTGACAGGTATTAAAATGATTTAAATTCATACCAATCTCTATTCGGACGTTTTTAGAGCGATTTTATTTTCCACCGAGGTGTTTTTGTGGATTAATCTACAGTTCCTAAGTTACTCTTTGATGTTAGTTGTTATGGTATACAATGGGTGGATGGTTGTAGCAATCTTAATAGGCAGCGCGTTTGGGTTTTTTATATTTGGTCCTATGTTGATGAAAATAAATTTACATAATTGTCAGATTGTAAGGGATACGTTTTGCATCACTGAGTGTGGTTTACCAGGTAAATAACGTGTATTATGTTATTATTTCAAATCCAAATTTGATCTTATGTTGAACATATTTTAAAAGATTTTGCTAAATACCTAAATTTCTGTTTAAAAACAAATATAAAAACAAATACTAGCTCTTTTAAACCTTAGCTGCGTTATTACATATTTGTCATGAAAATGTTTAATGCCAATTGAATTAGTAATGCTTATGCTATTAGAAACATCATGTAGATCGTTAACATTCTACTTATTAAATTTAACTAATAAAAATTTGATTTACAGAGGAAGAATTTATTGAGTTAGAATTATCCCCACTAAAAAAATCGAAACGAAAACAAAAGCAAACACTTATTATCTCCTAATGTCCCATCCTTAATTTTCCCATTTTTTAATTATTAAGGTAAATTTTGTTTTCCACTTGTGTTTATTAAAACATCGTATTGATTATTTATGTTGTTGCACAGAATCTCTTGATGGTGAATCGACTCCGGTTTTACAAGCATCAACATCAGGCATTGCAAGGCAGAGTCGTAGTGAAACTTCAGTTTGTGTTCACAGTCCTGCCACCGAAATAACTTAGTGATAAACAATAAAAAAATTTTAATGGCTAGTCAGATTTTTAGTAGGTAATCAAATTTATGTTGCAATTTTTTGCATTATTACTATTATAAAATATTTTAAACGATTTGTTGGTTTAATTTGAATGAGGCCAAATTATTTATCTTGAGTGAGGCGCTCTATTCAATGTTGGATTTTTTAAGTTTTATACATATTGGGGTAACATGGCTAGAGATTTAAATTTTAGATTGTTATTTACATATACATATAATAAAAAATGGTGCTGAATGTATAAATAATTATGAATATTTTGTTGTAGCAAATATTATAAGAATAAGAACTGATTTTTTTTTAAATGTAGAGCATGACTTCTAAGGTCATTGTATGATATAAACTTCCCAACCAAAATATAAAAGTACTCTGTGATTTACTTTACATTTCATCATTAAAATTATATTGCCTATTTCTTTGAACAATTATTATCAATATAAAATACAAGGTCTTACATGTAAATGAATAATTTTCTATTTTTTAATAATGATTAACATTAAAGGAACTATATGTATTTTGAAATGAACCCCAAGATAATTTGCAATAATTTTATATTTATAAAAATGTTGATCATTTTGTAGCGCATATTATACACATTATTATATCCTTTTTTTTTATAAAAAATGTATTTATATATAACTGTAATAAAAGCCTGTTTAAAAAAGATTTCCAGTTTAATAATTAAATAGAAGTATCAAACTTTTCCTTTGGAGATTATTCAAAATTGTTGAACGAACATTGGTATATACATCATAATCATAATCTATTCTTGTTAGTGATGTACCGAGTCCAGAAATTGCCGGGTACCGGGTACCGAGTAATGGGGCAATTCAAAATATTTACCCGGCCGGGTACCCGGCCGGGTACTGGGTAATCGGTAGATTTTGTGCAGGTGTTCGTCATACGTCGGAGATCATCGAAAAGTACAATCGGGGAGTTCCCCGAGTTGTGTTCTTGCTGCTAGTTGCTGTTGTTTCGTTCATGTACAACTATCAAGTCAGGTTAAATTATTTAATAAAAAATGAGTGCGGTTTGGAACTATTTTAAGATATCTGCTGAAAATAATTCAAAAGCAGAATGCAGTTTATGTGGCGCAATGTTATCTCGAGGTGGAAAAAATTTAAAGACATTTGGAACATCGACTTTGCTAAAACATTTACGATTAAAACATTCTGAGCATAGTGAAAGTAACGTATCTACAGATAGTGACAATGTTTTTGTTAAGAAACAAAAAATAGACGATCATACTCCGGGACCTTCGCGTCCAATTAAACAGCAAACATTGGCGCAATGTTTAGACAAAATTAACTTATGGGACATTAACAATATAAAAGCAAAAAAAATTCATTACAAAATTGGCGAAATGATAGCTGTGGATAACCAGCCATTTTCAATAGTCGAGAATGTTGGATTTATTAGTCTTTTGAAATCCTTAGAGCAACGATATAAAATACCTTCACGAAAATATTTTTCAGAAAATGTTATTCCTACTATATACGATAAATGTTGTTTAAAAATTCGTGATTTAATTAATATTGAAAAGTCACAACTGAATTTGATTTCCTTGACATCTGATATATGGACCTGTTCTGAAACCAACGAAAGCTTTATAAGCCTCAGTGGACATTGGCTTAATGAAAAATTTGAAAAAAAGTGCGTGGTTTTAAATGCTCGTCATTTTCCTGGAAGCCATACGGGTACTGCCATTAGTGATTCATTAGGCGAAATGCTACAGTCCTGGGAATTAGATGCTGAAAACAACATACACGTATTGCTTCGGGACAATGCGCGTAATATGATCAGTGGATCAAACATTGCCCATTTCAGAAATGAGTCCTGTTTCATCCATAGTATTCAGTTGGTAATTCATGACAGCATATATTCACAAAAATCTATTTCCGACATTATTACAAAGTGTCGCAATATAGTAACTCATTTCAATCACTCGCAAGTAGCTTGTACGAAGTTAAAAGAAATTCAAACCAAATTTTTGCTTCCACAACACAAATTAGTACAAGACGTAGTCACGAGATGGAATTCGACCTATCATATGTTAAAGAGGATATTAGAACAAAAACAAGCCATCACACTATATTCAACAGATCATACCAAACTTGAGTGCAGCCAATTTTAAGTTAATTGAAAACATAGTTTTTTTATTGGAGCAATTTTACAATGTCACGGTGGAAGCCAGTTCAGAGGAAGCTCTTATTACCATGGTGATACCGAATGTAGCCGCTTTAGAACGCTTTCTCAGCAAAAAACTATCCGAAGAAGGAACGGTAACCGTCAAAAAAGATATGCTAAAATCTTTAAAAGCCCGATTTGAAAATGTGAAAAAAAAAATAAGTTGTATGTAATAGCCACAGTATTAGACCCCCGTTACAAACTTAAATTTTTAGAGTCGAATACCCAAGTTATTGCTAAAAATTGGATTATAGAAGATATGAAAAACATTTCACCAGTAAGTATTGATATTGATGAAAATAATGATAATAAACAACTCGCAGAACAAGAAAAAAGTAATGATAAAAATGAAGATGTGTGGAGTTGTATAGATCAAATTTTTATTGGAAATAATTCCAACGAAGAAGAGTCCTATAATGTGGAAAATTCAACAGATAAGGATCAGATTGAACTTTTAAATTTTCTTAAATATCCTAACGTTCCTCGCACAGAAAATCCGTTGGTTTGGTGGTCAAAAAATGCAGGTGTATATCAGTCGCCTAGAAGCAAAACCCGACAAGTCACACTTTTTTTGAAAATGAGTTTTATATATTATTGGATTCCCAATGCAAAGGCCTACATGTTAAACATAAATTTGAGATTCAAAAGTCGACTAGTTTTACGTTATTCACTGATAAAATTTTATCTTAGATGCAAAAACCGACATAACCCGTGCGGTTTTTGGTGCAAAAGCCGACATTCCAAAGGGCTTATAACGGCAGCGCACTTATTTACAGTTATACTCGTATGTAGTTAAATAACGGCATTAGCAGTTCTTGTTATCATTAGTGTGTTTATCATACGTCAAGGGTGTTGTGCGTTTTCGTTAATAGTTGCTTTAATAAAACCTTTATTATGGATTTACTGGAAAAACTAAATAACCCAGGCCAATTGACAAATATTCGGCAGTGTGATGGAAAGCTGGCTCGAAAGAGAACTAAAGGAGAAACAAAACGCGAGAAATCAAAACGTGAAAGGTACGCTATTTAAATTAATTTATTCCTCAATTTTTTGCAAACAAATTTGTATGCGTGATTTTATGATAAATACGTTTTCAGGTATGCGCCACGTTGTTTACCTGTATATCCTACTTGTGGGCATTCTGGAAAACCGTATCAACCTTTTAAATGCATTTCCCATCTATCTGTTAAAGATGTAAAAGAATTTCATGCAGCTTTTTTTAAAAATGTGAACAAAATCGAACAAGATGGATTTATTTTACGTCACTGTGATTCAGCCACCCCAAAACAAAAACGTAAACGAATAGAAAATGGAAATAAACCGAAGTCTTGCACTATAACTTATAAAGTTAAGAGACGTGATGGGTTCATGGTGACAGTGTGTAGAAAAGCATTTCAAGAAATCTTGGGTTTAAAGAAAGATCGAATTTTGAATATCGTGAAGAACTATAAGGATCTAACTGTAATGCCTGTAGAACGTAGGGGTGGCGATCGTGTTAAGGGCAAAAATGATGACAAACGCCAGGCAATAAAAGAATTTATTGAATCACTAAAGTGCACTGAATCTCATTACTGTCGCTCAAAAACATTTAATAGGATTTATTTGCCAGCTGAGCTAAGTATTACCAAACTTTGGAAACTGTATAGTGTAATGGTAAACAATGAAGTACTTAAAGTAAAGGAATGCTTCTTTAGAGATTACTTTAATAAAAATTTTAACATTGGTTTTGGAACACCAAAGACCGACTTGTGCTCTACATGTTTACAATTCAAAGTTAACGTAACAAAAGAAACGAATGAAGATATTATAGAAAATCTAAGGGTACAACAAAGATTACACAAAATGAGGGCTAACGCTTTCTATGATCTTTTAAAAGAAGAAAAAGAAGAAATGGTCACATTTACATTTGATTGCCAAAAGAATTTGGCCCTTCCTAAACTGCCGGACCAATCAGCATACTTTAGTATGCAAGTAAATTTTTACCATTTTGCAATAGTGTGCGGTTCATCCAATAGTAAATTGAATCCACGAAGTGTAAATTCTTACGTGTGGACGGAATTTGAACATCAAAAAAGTTCAAACGAAATTTCTTCTGCTCTAAATCATTCACTAAGAAATTATGATTTTGCAGAAAACATTAAAATTGTGCGCCTCATGTGTGATGGTTGTGGGGCACAAAATAAAAATTCAATAGTTCTCGCTATGTTGATCTATTGGCTTCAGCATCAAGCTCCACGGCAAATAGAAAAAATTCAGTTAATTTTTCCAGTTGTTGGTCATTCCTACATCCCTCCGGATCGAGTGTTTGGCCAAATTGAAAAAGAAGTTAAAAAACAGAGGGAAATTATTCATCCCGAAATATACGTAAATATAATCAAGCAATTTGGGACTGTTTATAGAATTGGAAAGGACTTCGCAGTTTTGGACTGGAAAAGCGAATGCCAGAATGTTCTGAAACAACCTGGTAATTGGCATTTTAAATTTCAGCCATCAAAAAAAATCACGATTTTCAAGGGCAGAAATAACAATAAGTGTCCTCTTGTAAAAGGAGAACCGGTTTACAGGAATAACGTTTGCATTCCAAAAGGTTTATGTAAAAGAGGCAAACATATCGGCCAAATGAATCCAAAAGAAGTAATTCATGGAATGTTAATTAACAAAGATAAGAAGGAGAGTGTATCGAAATTATTAGAAAAACATTATGGACAAGATTGGATGAAACAAGATTCCTTAAACTTTTTTGTAGAAGCCTACGCGGACCTTTTAATGGGCCAATTACCTGTAGAAGAAAGTAACTGTGAAGTTGAAACTGTAGAATTTGAAATTTAAAAATAATTGATATTCTTACACAAATTGTATTAAACAATTAAAATTTAAAAATAAAAATATTTGTTGAAATAAAATGTGTTTTGTTGAAAAAATTATAGAATTGAGGTGCAAAAACAGACATGTCCATATTAAAGTCTCATTTTTTAGGTAAACTATGTATCCCTGATTTCTTAATTGTAATTGATTGCTATTTATTAATTAAATAAAGCCTATAACTAAAATTCTGCAGCTCTATCTAGCCAAGTAATGATTTGACAAGTTTTTTTGATTTATCTCAAAATCGATTTAAGTGGACTTGTCGGTTTTTGCATCTAGGCGACTGATATCCAAAATTATCAAAATTGGCTAGAAAATACTTATCACCACCCCCCAGTAGCATACCCAGTGAAAGAAGGTTCAGCGAGACAGGTATTATTTATGAAGAAAGAAGAAATAAACTTCTCCCACGAAACGCAGAAAAACTATTATTTCTGCATTATAATCTGCAATTATTAAAATTTAATTATTAAATATAATTTTTGGATGTTTTTTAATAAAGAGTTATTTTTTATTTTTTGCTATATATTATGTATTTTAGTTAAATGTTTAAAATACACAGAATTTTATTTTTTATATTTTGTTATGCCTTAAAATTAAGTGTATTTGTTGTATTTTTTTGAGTTGTAATAATAAAACAATATTTTTTTTATTTTTTTACGCATCAAAAACTTCATTACCCGGCACCGGATCCCAAAAATTTTTGCCGGTTCCGGGTAATTTCCGGGTACCGAAAATGTCGCCGGGTATGCCGGGTACCGGGTAATTTCCGGGTACTCGGTACATCTCTAATTCTTGTAATATAAGACAAAAAATTATTAGGAAACTTTTTTTTTAAATAAAAGTTGCTGATGAGGTCTAAATCATTATTAATATTAAGTGTCTTTTAAAAAAATATTTCAAGTACTTTATGATTACAATACAATCAAATCAATCTGAATGATGTAGCACTTTAATATTTAGCATAAATATTAGTACAAAGAAAGTATATGTGCATTGTGCTTGTAAACTGTAAAGGTGATTTGCTGAGCTCTTTAAACATAAAAATATGACAGAGAGTGCCAATTTCAATACAAAAAATTGTCATATTTTACATGGAGGAATGTTTAACTCAACTCTACGTGACTGGCAAACATTAAAATGTGAATATTCAGCCAAAAATTTCATGTATCCTGTATTTATTATGTAAGTAAGGTTATGTTGACTGACATGCTTTCATATAAATTTCTAATACAGTGAAGATGAAAATGAAACTCAGCCTATTAAAAGCATGCCTGGAATATCCCGCTTTGGCATTAATTGTTTGAAAGAACACCTAAGCGTTCTTGTCGAGAAAGGTCTCACATCTGTATTGTTGTTTGGGGTTATCGAACACTTGCCAAAAGTAAATTTTCAATACAAATTTCATCAAATCGTTACTTTTAATGTGTTGTGGTTTAGGATGATGTAGGTACACACGCAGATAGTGATGCAAATCCGGTTGTGAAAGCTATCCCTAAATTACGTAAGTGGTTTCCATCTGTAACAATAGCTTGTGATGTGTGTTTGTGCCCCTATACTTCGCAAGGGCATTGCGGAATTCTCCACCAAGATGGTACCATCGATAACTCTGCCAGTATAAAAAGAATCGCACAAATATCCCTAAAATACGCTCAAGCAGGTTCCTTGTTTTAATCCAGGAGTCCTTTTTGCTCTTAACACGTTTTTTTCTAGGTGCACATATTGTAGCTCCATCTGATATGATGGATAATCGCATCAAGGCCATAAAAGAGTTGTTAATTCATAATCAGTTGGAAAATAAAGTGGCCGTATTATCGTATGCAGCCAAATTTTCGTCTGTGATGTATGGACCGTTCCGTGATGCTGCTAAATCAAAACCAGCATTTGGTGATAGAAAATGTTATCAGCTTCCACCTGGAAGTAGTGGTCTCGCTGTTAGAGCTGTGGTATGTGGTATGATTTTGAAATATACTTTTTAATCTCAATTAAATTATAAATCAGTTATCTTATCTGGGTTATTGTTTTTATTTATTGATCGTGTAATACGAAATAACCTAAGTATTTATGTACTGAATTTCATCTGAATGATAAATTTTAATTTAATTGCATATAAAATTCGTGAAAAAAGTCTTTGTTCTTAAAATGAAGAAATTACGAGGCTGGGGAGTTCTAGCGCGGACACTATGTATAACAAAACTTTCTCACTTAGGCCCGAGATATACAAGAAGGTGCAGACATGCTAATGGTGAAACCAGCGTTGGTGTACTTGGATATCGTGAAACAAACAAAAGAAGCTCATCCAGAATATCCGTTGTTTGTTTATCAAGTTTCAGGAGAATATTCCATGATATATCATGCTGCCAAAGAAGGTGCTTTTGACTTAAAGAATGCTCTGAATGAAATTATAGTGTCAATGAAACGAGCAGGTATAAAAAATCATAGCATACATTTTTTTGTATACATCTTGTACATGTGAAGTTTTTTTTTTCAGGTGCTGATGTTATTATATCATACTTTACACCTTTAATTTTGGATTGGCTTCAACCAAAAAGTAAATATTAGTTTCCTCATAGCATTACGCAATTAAGCAAAAAATTAATGTGACGAAATGAACACTTGAGATGTTATTCCTTTTTTTGTTTAATTTAGAATTTTTGATACCATGAAATGCACACATCAACTTATTTAAATAAAATCATTCTGTGCAACAGACACAATTAATTAAAACTTTTTTTACTAATTGATTATACTGCTGCATAAAAATATGCCGTACTTTATTGCGCAAATACATTTTTCATTTTAAAAATAGAACTTAATAAAGCTGTGATTTTTACTGATGCCTTTTAAAATGTGAATATCTCATAAATTGATTGATACCGAGCAACAATAGGCAATTTTTTTTTTTTTGTATTAAGGATGTATTAAATGTGATTGAATTGTAGAATAAACTGCCGTTTATCTTAGTTAACAAATATTTAATTTATTTGCAATCTCTCAATGTTTTTATGGTTGTTAGTATTATAATTAGGATAATTTTTACAAAAAGGTAGAGGAAATAGTTTATAAAAATATTTTATACATTTGTTGAATAAAAATGTTGATGTTATTCTAACTTTTATTGCATCATATACTAGTTTTAAAAATGTATTTTAAATGAGCAGAAAAAATGAGTGACTGGCACAAAGGTTTTATTAAATATATTTATTCAATAGTTATAAAAATGAAACGAAAACATTTGAATAGCATATTTATAATTATTAGGAGTATTAGTTTAAATCTATTTTTTTCGAGTTTAAGAAACTGTTGAGGTTTTCCTATGAAACAAACGAAAATTTCAAGAATGTTGCAGTATGCTCTGTCGGTTATGTAGTTCAATGATAACCTTCTATGTTGATAACGCACAGTTTTCTAGAACAAATTGGAGGAACAAACCACAGTTCCGCTTCTAGAATTGACGTGGGCCAATCAGAAACAGCCAAACTATAGGTGTAGAGACCAATGACAGTTGCTACTATGTTGAACTGGACCAATCACAGCCCTACACGACGAATACTGTACTTATATTCGGCGTGTCGAATAATTTCACTCAGTTCATTCCACAAACACGGCCAAAAAAGAAGTATTTTATTATTTGTGTTCAAGTACGTGTATAATAAGTGTGGGCAATTAACTTACTAATTTTAATTTAAGTAAGTATTGTATGTACATTTATTTAAGTTTTTGCACAATTTTTTGTGGTATTTATATCGTTTACCGGTACATGGTACACACACATTTGGCTTTCGGTACTAATTTCCAGACTTTGTTAAGTATGTAACACTTGCCGCAGCAATATTAACTTTTGTGTAATGTGTATTAGTACTGCGATATATTAAAATAGATCGTAAATGAAAATTATTTAATTTTGAGTCGTAAAATACGTTGTTGACGTGTCATAGTAGATTTTACAGTTACATTCCTGATGTTTGCTTTATACGACTTTTGAAACCTTTGCTCACCATATTTTTAAATTATTTTACAGTTATATACATTAAGGAACATGAGGCTATATCTAGCACTGGGTACACTCTGCCTTCTGGCATTTGTCCAGGCCAAGGAAGAAAAAAAAGATAAAGATGATGTGGGTACTGTAATAGGAATTGATTTAGGAACAACATATTCATGGTAAGTTACCTATTGTCTTCATTATCTAGTGTAAATTTTTACACAATCTGTTTCATTGCAGTGTGGGCGTCTATAAGAATGGTCGAGTGGAAATCATTGCCAACGATCAGGGTAATCGTATCACGCCTTCTTATGTAGCGTTCACAGCAGAAGGTGAACGTCTCATAGGTGATGCTGCAAAGAATCAGTTAACAACTAATCCCGAAAATACTGTATTTGATGCCAAACGTCTTATTGGCAGAGAATGGACAGACTCCACTGTTCAAAGCGACATTAAGTTCTTCCCATTCAAAGTAGTTGAAAAGAATTCCAAGCCTCATGTTAAAGTCAGCACGAGTCAAGGTGATAAAGTTTTTGCTCCAGAGGAAATCTCTGCCATGGTGTTGGGTAAAATGAAGGAGACAGCTGAAGCATACTTGGGCAAGAAAGTTACTCATGCAGTTGTCACTGTCCCAGCTTATTTCAATGATGCACAGCGACAAGCCACAAAAGATGCCGGAGTCATTGCAGGCCTGGTAGTTATGAGAATTATTAATGAACCTACTGCGGCTGCTATTGCTTACGGTTTGGATAAAAAAGATGGTGAAAAGAACGTCCTTGTTTTCGATTTGGGTGGTGGTACCTTCGATGTATCGTTACTTACAATCGACAATGGAGTTTTCGAGGTAATTATTTTTTTAATAATGATTTTCTAAACTTTTTATTATTACATGATGATTTCGAAGTACAATTGAAATATAATGATATTTTTTTAATATATCTTTTGCTCCTTTTGCTCTGATTTATTAAATACTTGTCTCAAAGTGAAATATGCATAAATTTGTTAGCTGATAATTGAATTTTATTTCAGGTCGTAGCTACTAATGGTGACACTCATTTGGGTGGTGAAGACTTTGATCAAAGAGTTATGGACCACTTCATCAAACTGTACAAGAAAAAGAAGGGCAAAGACATCCGCAAGGACAACCGCGCTGTACAGAAATTACGTCGTGAAGTTGAAAAGGCCAAGAGAGCTTTGTCTGCAAGTCATCAAGTTAGGATTGAAATTGAATCATTCTTTGAAGGAGACGATTTCTCAGAAACTCTTACCAGAGCTAAATTTGAAGAATTGAATATGGTAAGACACATTATTTAACACCATTTGGTTTTATTCTAAATTGTTTTGGTAGGAGTTTAGTTTGGTTTTGATTATTTTATTTTGACTGTTTTAAAAATTTGTATTTTTTTGGACAGGATCTTTTCCGTTCTACCATGAAGCCAGTACAAAAAGTCTTGGAAGATGCCGATATGAATAAAAAAGATGTTGATGAAATTGTACTTGTTGGAGGTTCAACCCGTATCCCCAAAGTACAACAACTCGTAAAAGATTTCTTTGGCGGTAAAGAACCATCCAGGGGTATTAATCCTGATGAAGCTGTTGCTTATGGTGCAGCCGTCCAAGCTGGTGTGTTATCTGGAGAACAAGACACTGATGCCATTGTCTTATTGGACGTCAACCCTCTCACCCTTGGTATTGAAACTGTCGGTGGAGTAATGACAAAGCTGATCCCTCGTAACACTGTAATTCCCACCAAGAAATCCCAGATCTTCTCCACAGCATCCGATAATCAACACACAGTGACAATTCAAGTTTATGAAGGCGAACGTCCCATGACCAAAGACAACCATATTCTTGGCAAGTTCGATTTAACTGGCATCCCACCAGCACCTCGAGGTGTGCCTCAAATCGAAGTCACCTTTGAAGTTGATGCTAATGGTATCTTGCAAGTATCGGCCGAAGATAAGGGCACAGGAAATAAGGAGAAGATAGTCATCACCAACGATCAGAATCGTCTTACGCCTGATGATATCGAAAGAATGATTAAGGATGCAGAGAAATTCGCTGATGAAGACAAAAAATTGAAAGAACGTGTTGAAGCAAGAAACGAATTAGAAAGTTACACATATTCCCTCAAGAATCAATTAAATGATAAGGAAAAATTAGGAAGCAAACTATCTGATGAAGAGAAAAGTAAAATGGAGGAAGCTATTGACGAACAAATTAAATGGTTAGAAGAAAACCAAGACACTGAAGCGGAGCACTACAAGAAACATAAGAAAGAGTTGGAAGATGTAGTACAACCTATTATAGCGAAACTTTATCAAGGTGCTGGTGGTGCGCCACCACCAACTAGTGAAGAAGATGACCTCAAAGACGAACTATGAGGCTCCAAGACTGACGTAACCATAGATTTTTAAACAATTGAATGGATCGTGTCGAGTGTATGCTGTGTGATATATAGACAATTTACAATTAAGACTTTCTTTTTTTTACGTGAATGTATGTAAATCTGGATTATTTATAAAGTCCGTACAAACTGTTCCAGTTTTTTTGTTATGTCACTATAGTCGTAACTAATAGATGTTTAAAAAGTGCATCTTTGCAAGATGACTGTTTAATTTATTTTTTATTGTCAAATATTAGCATACAGTCCTTGGTCACTCATCGAATTTATTGTACATTATCATTCATTTTTATGTGTAAGCTAGTATTTGACTTGTTATTTCACAAACGGATAAGATTTTTCAATAAAAACTTAAAATAATAGTGTTTTATTATAACCCTGACACCGGAAGGTACAAGAGGAACCGATTAAGAAAAAGAAGATTATGAACAATATTAAAATAGCTAATACAGGCACAACTCCGGCACCCTTCATTTCAAAGCCTTTATAGAACTACATCGTACATCGAAATTTGTAGAATCATTTACAAAAGATGTGATCAAAAAACGTGGTCCGAAAATAATTTAAAAATGAAGTATGATGGCACAATATTAGAATAAAGAAAAAAAATACAGTTTTTTCATTCGTTTATCAATATTATTTTGTAATTAACAAACATTTACATTAAAATAAAAAAGTATATTACTTCAAAACAATTATAATTGAAAGGTGTTGGGTGAAAACAAGTAGTCATTTTTATCGACGTGGAGATATTGACTGAACAATCGTTTAATATTATCATTTTTACAAAATATTTTATAGAAACAGGTGGTGCTGTGGCCCTATTATTACGGTCAAAGAACAAAAACAGGAACCTGAACCGCAAAGAATAACGGTTACAGGTTCGACAAATTCTAACTTTAATTAGAATGTCTGATAATTCAAAGACAATTACTTGGCAAATCGTTAAAGAACTTAGGAATAAAAATAAACTTGAAATACATCAAAATATTCAACTTAAATCAGAAGATAACATCATTCATGAACCTGGTTGCTGAGAATTTTGTAGAATTCTTTAGCATGGAGTCTTTTGCAATAACTTAAAATATTGTAAGACCACAAGATAATATATTTACTAACAAGAGAATATGTGGTAGTATATTTTTTGTTGATTATACAGTTGAGGAGATTAGGTTAATTATATCTAAATTAAAATCTAAACTAAGTAGTGGACCAGATGGTATCCCATCTAAAATTGTGAAAGAGTTCAAAAATGAATTGGTTGAACCAATAACATATTTAATTAATTCAGGTATTTTTCCGGATGTTTTGAAAACTTCTGCAATTTCTCCTATCTTTAAAAAAGGAGATAAGTCAATTATATCTAATTACAGGCCGATTTCTCTATCCAGTACTTTTGCTAAGTTGTTTGAATATGCAGCTTTAGAGAGAATGAGAAGCTTCTTAGATAAACATAATGTTTTAACTCCTAAACAGCACGGTTACTGTATTAACAAATCTACTATGACAGCTATAAATTCTTTTTATGAAAAAGTGTTGCGGGATATAAATTACAGTGAACTTCCTGTGGCAGTTTTTTGTGATCTCAGTAAGGCTTTTGACTGTGTACCTCACAAGCGTCTTCTGGATAAATTGGAAGCATATGGTATTCGTGGAAATTTTTTGAAATGGTTTGAATCCTACTTGAATAATAGAATGCAATTTGTACAAATACCATTTTTCAAAAATGGAAGTTGTGAGAGATACAGATCAAGGGCTTTACCTGTAATTCTGGGCGTACCACAAGGGTCTGTCCTTGGCCCATTCTTGTTTTTGGTGTACTTGAATGATATTGTAGAATTTTTAGCAGATTATTTTATGGTGATGTATGCAGATGATACTTCTGCTGTCGTATCCTGTAAATCTTTACAAGAAACTGAGATAAGATGTAATAACATATTAGAGAAATTGCATAAGTGGTTTGCTTTTAATGGACTTCTTTTGAATTGTAACAAAATGAATGCTATTCTTTTTCACACTGTACAAAGAAACTTAAGTAATACATTAATTTTGTAAACAGCTGTAGTTTTTTGGGTGTTACTATTAGTGACACTCTTCAATGGAATGACCACGCTGATAAATTAATAACAAAACTTAACGTAATAAATTATAAAATAAGATGTCTAACACATTGTTTGGAGATTAATGTTCTCAAAAAGATTTATTTTGCTGAAGCACAGTCTAGGTTAAGGTATGGGATATTACTATGATACTATGGGGTAATTCTTCACAATTCAAACGAATATTTCTTTGCCAAAAAAGACTTGTACGATCAATGGTAGGGACAAGTAGGTACTAGAAAATCATGTAAAGATATATTTAGGGATTTGGGAATATTAACATTAGCTAACCTTTTGATTTTAGAATTGGCTTTATATGCCTTTGACAATAGAGATCGTTTGAATAATCGAAATTCTTCTAAATATGAGACGAGATATGGCCATTTATTGTTACCTCAACAAACTAAATTAACTATTGTCCAGAAGTCTTTAACTACAATGAGTGTAAGGGTATTTAATAAAGTACCCAGGGAAATTAAATTAACAAATAGAAAAATATTTAAAAGGTTACTAAAACACCTGCTAATTAAACATATTTTTAATCGCTTGAAGAGTTTTTTATGTACAATATTGTATAGCACTATGTGTAGTATTGAATTTTGTATTGACTTATCCCACACATTTTTTTTGTATTATGAGGATGAATAAAATTATTATTATTATTATTGCTTTTAGGATTATGATAAATCGGTACCGGTTTGGCTAAAACAGTTCAGTTCCGGTTCCGGCTTAATGCTTTTTTTGTAGTTATTATTAGAAAAATTTAAAACATTCAATAACAAAACAATTATAACAAAAACGTTTAAAACAATGATTAATAATTTTATCAAACATAACAAAATAACGCAGAGGCGTTAAAATATTTCATCATCTTTAATTTTATATTAATAAGGACGAACGTTATACATTGTAAATTTTGATTAGACAGTTCGTTCACAAATGTTTCTTACAGAAAGTAAAAGAAAAATTTAAAATTGAATTGTTTAAACAAATTAGAATAAGTACAAAAAGTATTTACAGAAGAATGGTTAATAGAATATTTTACCGAAATCCCTTTTAGAGACTAATGGGACAATAAGTATATCCGCTAATTATGATCAGGAAAAAGATTTACAGAAAACTGGGAATTGGTAATAGGACAAACAAGGTCATCAGAAAATAAATAATTTGAATTGCCAACACAATCACACTATGAACTGCTTCCACTAAATGAAGAAAAATACAAAGATATTGTACATCTTTCAAAATTTTGTTATTCTGAATCTAATAAGAATTTTTACCTTAATTTACCTCATTGAAACAATTTTATTAATAAATAATATAAATATTTATTAGTGTGTGTAAATAATTCTTAATCACATCCTTAGTTTATTTTTGTTTCAAACAAGTTACAATAAATGTTTAACACATGGTATTTTTTCCTTGCCATACCTTATTTGGGATCATAAATTTGACAAGTCATTTAGAATAACTAATTATTATAGTTTAAATGAAAATCATTTTTCACATTCATTGATTAAAACTCATTTTTAATAGTATGATCGATAGTAAAATAAAGTTTGGTTGATGCAGCTCTATGAACAAAAAAATAGTAGACTTTAAACTCATTAAAATCGAATTGTAAAGATTTAATAAAAATTTACATTCCTTGTTTTTACCTAACACCCTTTAATTAATGTTATAAGCAGTACATAGTCTATTAGCTGGGAAACTAAATAATAGATCAAATAAATAATAAGTGCATCTTCTCTAGCTTAAAAATTTTGGTAAATAAAACAAATTTTGTCATTACAAGAGTTTTACTTTAAAAATAAATCTACAACTCATTTCTGTACAGTTTTACTATTATTTTCAGTGTCGAATCACGGATGTCTCTATTGTTGCTTGTTCTAGTAATGGAAGCAATTCATTTTTTAGCAACCAACTGCCTTCTCCGTGGGTTATTTTTAAAATAGAAAAAGCTTTTTGTAAGTAGTTTAAGGCTTCAAGAGATTTCTCCTTGTAAACCAATATTTTTCCTAACTTCAAGTACAGAAGACCCAGCAGTGGATGGTTGCTGCATAAATATTTCCTGTAAAATAATGGGGAAAACTATTTATTGAAACAAATCACAAGTGTAAAACAGGATGTATTTAAAAACAGTTGGACCTCTCTTTTACTCACTACTGCATAAAAGGGGGTGCAATAAAAATTGATATGGAAAAGGGGGGACAAGCTCACTTAATGTGAAATATTTAAAATGCATACAGGGTGTCACACAAAAAACGCCGCAAGCTGTAACTCCGTTGTTTGTGGTCCGATTTTGATGAACAAAACACTAAATGAAATGGCTCCTCAAATACTATGAACTGAATTGGATTTAGATTTTTTTCAAGTTCAACTTAAATGTCAAACGATAGTGAATTTTTTTTTCCAATGGCACCATCTATTTTTTTTTTACTAATTCTGGTAGACATTTTTTTCTGAATTCAATAATGTAGTCATAAGTTAATTTTAGTGCTACACTAATAAGAAATCAAAAATGAAAGTTTAACCACACTGACGTTTAAATGACATTTGTTGATAAAGATTTTTTTTGTTTTGTTTTGTGAAACCTAACCTATTTTAGCTAAACTTTTATTTTTTATTTCTTATTAGTTTAGCACTAAAATTATCTTATGATTACATCATTGAATTCAGAAAAAAAAAATGTCTACCAGATTTAGTAAAAAAAACAGATAGTTCCATTTGGAAAAAAAAATTGACTATCGTTTGACATTTAAGTTGCACTTGAAAAAAATTGAAATCCAATTCAGTTTATAGTATTTGAGGAGCTATTTCATTTACTTTTTTGTTCACCAAAATTGGACCACAAACAAACGGAGTTACAGCTTGCGGCGTTTTTTGTGTGACACCCTGTATAATCGGACGATATTTAGATTTTGCATTTTTTGCCTCTATCAACACCTGAATAACATTATAATTACAACTTTTTGCAAATTTAACCGAATCTCTATACCTCAGAGACTCATTAAGTCAGATCCTCATAGTGGCCGGCATTAAGTGGTACGTTTTCGAAAAAAAAAAAAAAACTCTGAAAATGAAAACTGTATGTATTATACCTGTATCCGGGTATCAAATCCATTCCAAAACCAATGGCTTCGTCCCATTGAGCAAAGTCAATGCTGCTATCAAATGCTAAATCGAGGGTCTTCACATGCAGAATATTTAATGGATGCAGCACATCTTTATGTCTTTTTAAACAAACTTTACATACATCCAAATCTAGTTTTGTTAAGAAAAATATTTAATTGTGGTGCCATTCGTTTCTAAGATGGACATTTTTTGAAAGTTTTAAGTCAACAAATGTTTTGTTCATCTCTGTATGTGCCTCTAGCACTTATATTTCCCGAATTTCAATGATAAGCAATTAAATTAACTCTGTTAGAGCACTTACGAAATTTAAATTTTAACATCAAAAGGATACAGGTGATGTGCTTCATTTGTTGCAAATGCATTTGTGTAAACTCTGAAATTTCATTGTATTCTTCTATGAAATTTGGAAACACACAAACACCACATTTTGAGCATGAAGTGTCTGCAGTTTCATTTTCAACATAAATATTAATTAACCCCTCACATTCCCTGGTCGTGCATGCAGCACTGTTCATGATTCTTGATTCCTCTACGTCTAAACATCGTGAACACTGACACAAAAAATAATATATAGACTGCAATTCCTCTCTCCTTGCTTCGGCTGTTGCAAGTGTGTCTATATAACTAATAAACGTCTGTAAAAAAAATGTCACACAAATCAATAACAATTAACTTTAATTATGTCTCAACTTACACGAGACCAATCTAAATATGGCATGGTTTTCAAAGATCGAATGTATAAAGTGGTTCCTTCAAATACTGCCACCGCATTTGGTTGGCAAGAATGATCGATTACAGATGCAGCAAGATATATACCAGAGCCTAGGCTGCGTAATTCTTGGTCGCATATATTAAAACTATTCACACACATCTACGAAAAAATTATTTAATGGAAAATCAACACCAAAACGTTTCAAACACTAACACGTCCATATATACCCATGAGTTCTGCCGAATTCGGCATGAGTGATTCCCCAAAATATTCTATTAAAACGCCACACAAAGATGTAAAATGTTCGAGCCTAATACGATCTTCTTTCAGATCCGAATAATCTAAAATAATTATACGTCAGTTCGTATTGCATTAATAAATTTGCTGTTGTTAAAGTTTTAAAAAATGTCTACACAAGTGTAAGAATATAATTTGTAAATTATTTTGAATTCTTACGTGACATAAGATCTTTAAACGTCCTATATTTTGTATCAGTATAATGCGACTTAATAAGATCACCACCATTCTGCAATTTCATAACTAGTCTTGATAATAATCGTGCAGCATCTGGTACGATACGTGGTGCTATGTTTTTTAATTTTTTACACTCCAATTTGTGTATAGGCCATCCCTCTTTTTGGCAAAATTTTCCACAGTAATAAACATAGTGGCAATTCGAGCACTTAAGTAAATCCCCCCTACAAAATGGGAACAACTTTTTTCTCTAATATTACTTTTTGATCTAGTTGGCTACATGATAACTTTGTTTAAAACTTGGTTATTACTACAGCTACAACATAAAAAAACACATAAAACTTACTCATTGAAACAGAAATCACAGCGTGATGTTCGAAATTTTGAACTTAGAGAATAAATGAACGGGTTTTCCTTTAAAAGTAAAGTGCCACTTTTGATTTCCTTTCTTCTAGCCTGCATGTCCTGTTCCTGTATTTACCAAAGTACCTAGTTACTTAATTAGCTACCTACAGTATGTTAAAATAGAACAGTATTTTTAAAAGCTAATTCAAAACCATTTGAGATAAAAATAGAACCGTAAGATCAACTTGCTGTAACTGGAAGTCAACTGTTTTTTTTTTGCTTTAAAAAATGTTGAACAGATATAGTCGAGCATTTATTGATAATTAAAAATTTGAAGGCAACCTAATTATTTATCACCACAAAAGGTTATTTTAATTTTTTTTTTAAATTCAGTATAAGAACAAGTTGAATGTTAATATATACAATTAAAGTTAAATAAAATAACTAACCATTTTTTCCTCATAAACTTAAACTTGAATTATGAAAGTGTTCAGTTTGAGTGTAATTTGAATGTGTCTACCCAGCTGAACGTATTAAAATATAATCAATGAATCTTGCAATGAATTACCACTATTTGCTCAATACTTATAGCTATTAAGTTAACAAAATCTTTATTAAAGCACTTTGCTACCATGAAAATTAATAGATGTTTTAAAACCAATGTTCTTTTTGTGTTTGTCATTAAATTCACCTGGAGTTTGTCCTATGAGAATTATCCTGCCGTAGCTGTAGTTCGATAGTACAATAGCCTACATCTAATTTTCTTTACGATGTTTGCACTACGTACAAACTGTCAATAATGACAGAGAATTCGTCCTTCACTGAAAATGTTTTATAATAGTTTTTGCGATGGATGTAGTTAATTTAATAAGTAATATTAATAACGAATTTGGCACACTTTTAGGATCAACATGGGCAGGCACAATATATTCACATGCCAGAAGCACATACGACGTAAGTTTTAAGATCTCAACGTCTGTATTTTATCACTGATTAAAAACCTTGAAATTTCTTTTGTTATGCATACGTTCAGCATGTATTATCTCCAGTCTTTGTGTTACAATCATGAGAATAGCAATAGCTTTATTCATGTTAATATTTCAGCCTTTTTATTTAATTATCGTGGGTACATTCTTAATTGCACTGATAGCAACTTCAGTGGTGGTTCGCAAAAGACATGTGAGAGGTATTTATTAACATAAATAAATTAAATTCTTTGTAACTAATAATTTCTTCTAGTACTACAGGCTCAAGAATTTGCAACTGGTTCAGCTGTACGCTTTAGGAAGAGAGATAAAGCTCTTTATTATGGCAGGAAAATGTTGAGAAAAGTTAAATCGATATCTGGCCAAGTTAGGAATTCTGGACAAGGAAGAAAACGAAAAATGGTTATGCGCTTTGCTCGAAGACTATTACAACTTAAGAAAGAAAATGAATCGGAACAGTTAAAGGTAAATGGTAATCTTGCTGAATTGTTTGACAAAGTTTTACATGGTTTTGAGTGTAGGTGCTGGAACCTCCTGCAGAATATTTGGAAGAAGATTTGCTTAGTGATGAACGAATGCCACGGGATGCCTTGTATATGCTTCAAAGTATAAGGGTTTTTGGCCACTTTGAAAAGCCTGTGTTTCTCAAACTCTGCAAACACACTGAGATAATGAATCTTCCTGCTGGTTCTTTTTTGTTTAAAATAGGTATTAGCCTATACTATGGTATAATTTTTTAAATGTAATGATGATGTTTGTACACAGGTGATCCAGATGAAAATGTTTATGTAGTACAAAGTGGAAAACTCAATGTATTTGTTACTTCAGTAGATGGATCGACATTATCATTAAAAACTGTTAACGTAGGTGAATCAGTAACTTCTTTACTTAGTTTTATGGACGTTTTAAAGGTGAGTTAGTTTGGTTTGGTTTGTTATTTGTGCAACATTGATTTTTATTTTAGGGCTACCCTAGTTCTTATAAAACAGTGTCGGCTAAAGCGATTGAAGATTCAACGATCGTTAAATTGCCTATGGCAGCTTTTCAAGAAATATTTCAAGAATATCCAGATATTTTTATTCGCGTAATTCAAGTCATTATGGTCCGATTACAAAGAGTTACATTTACTGCCTTGCATCAGTATCTTGGTTTAAGTGTTGAATTAATTAATCAAGTAAGATTGTAATTAATTTGCATGTGTAATTTGACGTAAATTAAAAAATGGTTTAATTTTTAGGGATCGAAAAGTAGACATAAAAGTCCATTTCTACTAAGTTCTCCAGTTCGTTCGAAAACTAAAGACGTCACTGTTAAAAAAGAAGAACCAGGCTATGAATCTTGGCAAGGTGTGGATTTGACGCAAGTTCATGGGTCTTCCCAACCAATAAATATACCACTTCATTCTCACCGTCGCAGTAAATCTTCTCTTGATGGCAAATTTTCTGCTTCGCCCAACGTCACTCCTGATATGGTGCCAGAATCCGATCAGTATTCTACGAGTATGGTAAGTTTTATAGCAAATTTAACCTATTGTTTTGTTTCATTCAAATGTTTTTTACTAACTTAGAGCTAATTCACTAGGTTTAATGTAGTGTTTCTAAAAATCGGGCGTACTAACAATTAAAAAAAAGTTGCTCTAGATTTACTAGTAGTATCCACAGGGGGGGGTAGACGGGATTAATACCCCGGGCCCGGTGTTGCAAAGGGCCGGATTCAAGCTAATACACAATGTTATGTGTTTTGTTTACAAACACTGTTAAAATTTATGAGAACAGCGACGAATAAAATTAAATAAATTTAAAACACAAGTTGATGTTTTCCGCTTTTTTTTTTTAAATTTTTACCGAAATAGTTACTTTTAAAAAATTCATGGTAATATGTTTATTTTTCCTTTACCTAAATAGATATTATTAGTGAAAGTTTTTACCTTCATTAAAAATAAGTTTGTGAGGAGAGTGGGGATAAAAAAAAATCAGAAGAGTTTGCCATAAAACTGCAATTTGGGATGGTAAAGTATGTACTCTACATCAGTGGTTCTTAACCTTTTATTAGTCGCGGCCCCCTCAATATCCTAAAATATTTTCGCAGCCCCCTATTTTGTAGTAACAAAAATATTACGCTTTATTTAAGAAGAAATCTCTCTGATGGTTAGAGTAAAATAAGGAGAAAAAAACATTTTTTTTAAAGATTTCAATATTTTAAAAAGTAAAAGCGTTTTATAAAACTTTCGCGGCCCCCCTGTTAAGAATTGCTGCTCTACATCATCTAATTTGAAATTAAAACACGTTTGATCTGTAAAATTTTTTTTAGAAAATCGCCGGCCGCATTTTGTCTCTTTCCCCCCATACGCTCAGGGACGTCGCTACTCGCTAGCACTAAGGTAACTCGGGTACCACCTGAGGGCAGCACTTCGTAGGGGCAGTAAAATTATTAATTACCACAATTGAAAATAAAAATTAAAGGAATTGTGCGATAATTTCTTTTTAATATAAAAGGTATATGAAAATGTTTTGTTCGTTAGTTACTTTTGATGACAAGACCGGAAAGGGGCAGCATTGAAAAGATTAACTAAGGGCGGCACATACCCTCGCGACAAAAAAGAAAGAAAAAATATGTAGCCAAAGCCGAAGAACTCTAGAGACTTGGCTTATTATATTATATTAAACATTTTGATTAACTTTTTTTTTTCGTATTTAATACAGAATTACATAGTCTACAGCAGCGGTTTCCAAACTTTATGATGCTACGCCTCCCTTAAAAAAAATAATAATAATTTGGCGCCCCCTTTATTCCATAAAATAATACAGACACATAAAAAATGGTAAAAAATGTATCAAAACAAAAAAAATATAACAAAAAAAACAGAATAATAACAAGTTTTACTATACATGTCATTTCTGTAAAACTTTTCGTGCCTCCTTTTGCACTTGTCCGCACCTCCCTGGGGAGGTGCGCCTCCCAGTTTGGAAATCGCTGGTCTACAGGGTGGTCCACATAGAAGTGCAGGCCACTATTGGGATCTCGTAAACGGTAAGAGCTACAAAGAAGTTTACATCAGACAAATTGTTTCCCTTTCTGAGACCTATTCATTGATGCTTTAATGTTTTTAAAAAAGTTCCGTGATACGCTAGATACTAAACGAAAATAAAAATGGGCATTTTTTTTTAAATTGTAAATAACTCGGTTCACTTGGTACAAAAATTTTTTTGGGGAAAAAGTTGTAGATTTTTTTATGCACTTTCAGTTTGTCTAATTTGAACTGCTTTGTAGCTCTTGCCGTTTACAAGATCCCAATAGTGACCCTTCTATGTGGATCACCCTGTATATCACAATGCGAGTCTTAAATTCATACCTTCTTTGGAGGATAGAGGGGCCCGTCTATTGCTTCCCCGGGGCCCGGATTTTCTGTGAACGGCCCTGAGTATCCAAATTAAAAAGTTATAAATAGGTAGTTTTTAAATAATTTTACATAGATTGTGAATAGGACACTAATATTTTTTGAGTTAGTTTAGAGAATACAAACCCAACTTGCATTTTTTTTTAAATGGCAAGCATAGTTGGCTTTAACTTTATAAAAATGATTTTCCATATTTTGTTCACATAAAAAGTTGTGTGTAATAATTTTCGATAAAAAGGGGAAAATGTGTAACTCTTGAAAAAAAAAACGTAGACACTGAAACAATGACTAT